>OZ020195.1:87560491-88788203 GCA_963971165.1 Philopedon plagiatum
GCCAAAATTATTAAGTTAAAATCTACTATACCCTCTTATGATTAATGACAGCACGCGAAGGGGTGCGGCAAATTTCCCAGATTTGAAAATTAAATATTAACGTTTGAAATTTGCGGCTGAAACTGCCCTAATGAGGATTAAGAAATCGTTCATGTCTTCTCTCGTAATTAATTTATTTTTAATTAAAAAAGTTATTTAGATGACAGGGCAGAAAATATTTCTGTTTGGCAGATGTATGGGAATAAGCGCAATCATTTTCTAGGTGTTATATCTGCTATTTTTTTAAGTAAAGGGTGCTACAGCTTATAAAAGGGATTTGCTTTTTAAATAAAAGTTTGTCCTTGAATCGTTTTATTTCTTTTCTGCTGCAGATCACACATAAGGGTAGTTGACAGTCTAGGCATATCCTAAAGGGCATTCTTAGGGAACAGACAGTTAGACTGTAAACTATTAGCATGATTTCTTTGTCAACTGATGTACGTCCAAGAAATTAATAACGCTCATTTTCGTATAAGGCTTTTCTTGTAATACAAACTGACTATTTTTCAAACGACGAACCTCCAGACTTACAGCAATTTTTATAGACGGTCTCGTCTTGCCAGCCTTATAGAAACCCGATAATATCTAATTAAAAAGCCGGATCACGTATAGGAGATAGCGAGCCTTGTTTAGAGATAAAGCATGCCTTACAAGACGGCTCCAGTAATTTTTATTTAATTTATTCCACGTCAATTTGAAGCTAATAAAACGTTACGACCGTTTAATAAATTGTTTCTCTTTCAGGTAAAGTATCGAAACGTGGTTAATAGATTTAGGCAGCTTTAAATTTCAAGTGACTGAAATGCCTTGACATATTTTTTCTTTTCAAACACAGTGTATAAATAATAATATATTCGTGCATACTACTAAGTATCTATTGGGACACCCATTAGAATAAACGGAATTATCATCTATTAGAGTATTAGAGTATATTTATTGTTTCAGGAAACTTCAAAAACAAAAGGAAAAAATATGCAAGACAATATACGAAGGACTCTTATCGCTAACAGAATGTACCGAAACATTTAATCTAACAACGTTTGACAGCCAAGCACTTAACATTTTTGGTACCGATGCTGACTGGACCAGACAAAATCGTAAGTATTTTAAAATTCTTAGAGAGTAACACGTGCTAGTGAGTCGTAAGGGCAATGCTACATGAAGACCACTGGTCATTCTTGCGCGAGTACGTGACGAAAATGGAGAAAATACCACTTTTCGAAGACAATTTCTCAATGGCGCATTTTTAGAGTTTTTTTTTAAATTTTGACCTGTCATAGTTGAGACAAATCTTAATGAAAAACTAGTAAAAATATTCTGGACAAATCTAAGCAAATTAGCACAGAATCGTCTTTTTCGGGGTTTGTTGATATGGTTTGCTTAGGTGTGTTTCGACTCTTTTCGGTGTTTTTATTAACATTTTTCAAATTATTAAAATCTGATACCTCGTGGGCAAAAAGAATGAAACACTCCAAATATTTTCATAACCATGTATAATTTAGAAAAACGCTGAAACCCGTCAACGTTATTTTTATTTTTTGCAAATTTCTGTGATTTTTAGTATTATACAGGGTTGTTCAAAAAATCGTGGCACACGTCAACGTCACGTTGGTTTCTTAAATGGTATATATCCCATTTTTTATTCGATATTTGAATTCTACTTAAAATTCAGAGAACTTTATACCATCGTTCTGGGTTGATTTGTCCAACTTGTCGAACTTGTTGGAACAGCTACTTATATTTTGAGGTTCCAAAGTGTTCCACAAGGTTTCTAAAATTTTGAGTGGCATGTTTTTGATATTTAATCCTTATAATCTTCTCTAAAACTTTTAAAGTGGCTCAATTTTAATGAGTAAACTTTTTATTATCATCATTATTACGCTGCGAGACGACGCGACGTCTTGAGAGTTTAAAAAATTAATAGTATACTGAAATTTAATAGGTCTTTCATTTTCTTATCTACCTCATTGTCAATACTGCTGTGAAGCTGGCAGACAAAAGTTAGCAGCCAAAATGGCAAAATCGAATAGTCAGTGGCATCGGATTATTTCCAAAAAATAGGAAAAATAAAAAAGAGTAACAAATACAATATTTATCGGCAATGAAGTTTAGAAAATTAGCATTAAATATAATAAAATTAATTAAAATCATGAAACTCACTAGAGTCTTAAGGCATTTCTTCTTTTCTCAGTAATGCGAAGCTGTTCAAGTTTGGCTGCTAACATAATTTTGCCAAATTCTCGAAAACTAGACATATAAACAGATTAATATTTACAAGGTAATTTAAGGGACACTAGCACTATAGTTTGCATCCAGCGGCGTTCACTTGCAAGCCGTTTCAGTTTATTACAAATTTGGCTGCTACCTTATTTTTTTCCAATTTCTCGAGAATAAGACATATAAACAGATTAATGTTTACAAGGCAATTTAAGGGACACTAGTACTATAGTTTGCATCCAGCGGCGTTCACTTGCAAGCCGTTTCAGTTTATTACAAATTTGGCTGCCAACTTATTTTTTTCCAATTTCTCGATAACAAGACATATAAACAGATTAATATTTACAAGGTAATTTAAGGGACACTAGCACTATAGTTTGCATCCAGCGGCGTTCACTTGCAAGCCGTTTCAGTTTATTACAAATTTGGCTGCTAACTTATTTTTTTCCAATTTCTCGATAACAAGACATATAAACAGATTAATATTTACAAGGTAATTTAAGGGACACTAGCACTATAGTTTGCATCCAGCGGCGTTCACTTGCAAGCCGTTTCAGTTTATTACAAATTTGGCTGCTAACTTATTTTTTTTCCAATTTCTCGATAACAAGACATATAAACAGATTAATATTTACAAGGTAATTTAAGGGACACTAGCACTATAGTTTGCATCCAGCGACGTTCACTTGCAAGCCGTTTCAGTTTATTACAAATTTGGCTGCTACCTTATTTTTTTCCAATTTCTCGAGAATAAGACATATAAACAGATTAATGTTTACAAGGTAATTTAAGGGACACTAACACTATAGTTTGCATCCAGCGGCGTTCACTTGCAAGCCGTTTCAGTTTATTACAAATTTGGCTGCTAACTTATTTTTGTCCAATTTCTCGATAACAAGACATATAAACAGATTAATATTTACAAGGTAATTTAAGGGACACTAGTACTATAGTTTGCATCCAGCGACGTTCACTTGCAAGCCGTTTCAGTTTATTACAAATTTGGCTGCTAACTTATTTTTTTCCAATTTCTCGATAACAAGACATATAAACAGATTAATATTTACAAGGTAATTTAAGGGACACTAGCACTATAGCTTGCATCCAGCGGAGTTCACTTGCAAGCCGTTTCAGTTTATTACAATATTTCAAATTTGGTCGCTAACTTATTTTTTTCCAATTTCTCGATAACAAGACATATAAAAAGATTAATATTTACAAGGTAATTTAAGGGACACTAGCACTATAGTTTGCATCCAGCGGCGTTCACTTGCAAGCCGTTTCAGTTTATTACAAATTTGGCTGCTAACTTATTTTTGTCCAATTTCTCGATAACAAGACATATAAACAGATTAATATTTACAAGGTAATTTAAGGGACACTAGCACTATAGTTTGCATCCAGCGGCGTTCACTTGCAAGCCGTTTCAGTTTATTACAAATTTGGCTGCTAACTTATTTTTGTCCAATTTCTCGATAACAATACATATAAACAGATTAATATTTACAAGGTAATTTAAGGGACACTAGCACTATAGTTTGCATCCAGCGGCGTTCACTTGCAAGCCGTTTCAGTTTATTACAAATTTGGCTGCTAACTTATTTTTGTCCAATTTCTCGATAACAAGACATATAAACAGATTAATATTTACAAGGTAATTTAAGGGACACTAGTACTATAGTTTGCATCCAGCGACGTTCACTTGCAAGCCGTTTCAGTTTATTACAAATTTGGCTGCTAACTTATTTTTTTCCAATTTCTCGATAACAAGACATATAAACAGATTAATATTTACAAGGTAATTTAAGGGACACTAGCACTATAGCTTGCATCCAGCGGAGTTCACTTGCAAGCCGTTTCAGTTTATTACAATATTTCAAATTTGGTCGCTAACTTATTTTTTTCCAATTTCTCGATAACAAGACATATAAAAAGATTAATATTTACAAGGTAATTTAAGGGACACTAGCACTATAGTTTGCATCCAGCGGCGTTCACTTGCAAGCCGTTTCAGTTTATTACAAATTTGGCTGCTAACTTATTTTTGTCCAATTTCTCGATAACAAGACATATAAACAGATTAATATTTACAAGGTAATTTAAGGGACACTAGCACTATAGTTTGCATCCAGCGGCGTTCACTTGCAAGCCGTTTCAGTTTATTACAAATTTGGCTGCTAACTTATTTTTGTCCAATTTCTCGATAACAAGACATATAAACAGATTAATATTTACAAGGTAATTTAAGGGACACTAGCACCATAGTTTGCATATAGCGGCGTTCACTTGCAAGCCGTTTCAGTTTATTACAAATTTGGCTGCTAACTTATTTTTGTCCAATTTCTCGATAACAAGACATATAAACAGATTAATATTTACAAGGTAATTTAAGGGACACTAGCACTATAGTTTGCATCCAGCGGCGTTCACTTGCAAGCCGTTTCAGTTTATTACAAATTTGGCTGCTAACTTATTTTTGTCCAATTTCTCGATAACAAGACATATAAACAGATTAATATTTACAAGGTAATTTAAGGGACACTAGTACTATAGTTTGCATCCAGCGGCGTTCACTTGCAAGCCGTTTCAGTTTATTACAAATTTGGCTGCTAACTTTTTTTTTTCCAATTTCTCGATAACAAGACATATAAACAGATTAATATTTACAAGGTAATTTAAGGGACACTAGCACTATAGTTTGCATCCAGCGGCGTTCACTTGCAAGCCGTTTCAGTTTATTACAAATTTGGCGGCTAACTTATTTTTTTTCCAATTTCTCGATAACAAGACATATAAACAGATTAATATTTACAAGGTAATTTAAGGGACACTAGCACTATAGTTTGCATCCAGCGGCGTTCACTTGCAAGCCGTTTCAGTTTATTACAAATTTGGCTGCTAACTTATTTTTTTTCCAATTTCTCGATAACAAGACATATAAACAGATTAATATTTACAAGGTAATTTAAGGGACACTAGCACTATAGTTTGCATCCAGCGACGTTCACTTGCAAGCCGTTTCAGTTTATTACAAATTTGGCTGCTACCTTATTTTTTTCCAATTTCTCGAGAATAAGACATATAAACAGATTAATGTTTACAAGGTAATTTAAGGGACACTAACACTATAGTTTGCATCCAGCGGCGTTCACTTGCAAGCCGTTTCAGTTTATTACAAATTTGGCTGCTAACTTATTTTTGTCCAATTTCTCGATAACAAGACATATAAACAGATTAATATTTACAAGGTAATTTAAGGGACACTAGCACCATAGTTTGCATATAGCGGCGTTCACTTGCAAGCCGTTTCAGTTTATTACAAATTTGGCTGCTAACTTATTTTTGTCCAATTTCTCGATAACAAGACATATAAACAGATTAATATTTACAAGGTAATTTAAGGGACACTAGTACTATAGTTTGCATCCAGCGGCGTTCACTTGCAAGCCGTTTCAGTTTATTACAAATTTGGCTGCTAACTTTTTTTTTTCCAATTTCTCGATAACAAGACATATAAACAGATTAATATTTACAAGGTAATTTAAGGGACACTAGCACTATAGTTTGCATCCAGCGGCGTTCACTTGCAAGCCGTTTCAGTTTATTACAAATTTGGCGGCTAACTTATTTTTTTTCCAATTTCTCGATAACAAGACATATAAACAGATTAATATTTACAAGGTAATTTAAGGGACACTAGCACTATAGTTTGCATCCAGCGGCGTTCACTTGCAAGCCGTTTCAGTTTATTACAAATTTGGCTGCTAACTTATTTTTTTTCCAATTTCTCGATAACAAGACATATAAACAGATTAATATTTACAAGGTAATTTAAGGGACACTAGCACTATAGTTTGCATCCAGCGACGTTCACTTGCAAGCCGTTTCAGTTTATTACAAATTTGGCTGCTACCTTATTTTTTTCCAATTTCTCGAGAATAAGACATATAAACAGATTAATGTTTACAAGGTAATTTAAGGGACACAACACTATAGTTTGCATCCAGCGGCGTTCACTTGCAAGCCGTTTCAGTTTATTACAAATTTGGCTGCTAACTTATTTTTGTCCAATTTCTCGATAACAAGACATATAAACAGATTAATATTTACAAGGTAATTTAAGGGACACTAGTACTATAGTTTGCATCCAGCGGCGTTCACTTGCAAGCCGTTTCAGTTTATTACAAATTTGGCTGCTAACTTATTTTTTTCCAATTTCTCGATAACAAGACATATAAACAGATTAATAATTACAACGTAATTTAAGGGACACTAGCACTATAGTTTGCATCCAGCGGCGTTCACTTGCAAGCCGTTTCAGTTTATTACAAATTTGGCTGCTAACTTATTTTTGTCCAATTTCTCGATAACAAGACATATAAACAGATTAATATTTACAAGGTAATTTAAGGGACACTAGTACTATAGTTTGCATCCAGCGGCGTTCACTTGCAAGCCGTTTCAGTTTATTACAAATTTGGCTGCTAACTTATTTTTTTCCAATTTCTCGATAACAAGACATATAAACAGATTAATATTTACAAGGTAATTTAAGGGACACTAGCACTATAGCTTGCATCCAGCGGAGTTCACTTGCAAGCCGTTTCAGTTTATTACAATATTTCAAATTTGGTCGCTAACTTATTTTTTTCCAATTTCTCGATAACAAGACATATAAAAAGATTAATATTTACAAGGTAATTTAAGGGACACTAGCACTATAGTTTGCATCCAGCGGCGTTCACTTGCAAGCCGTTTCAGTTTATTACAAATTTGGCTGCTAACTTATTTTTGTCCAATTTCTCGATAACAAGACATATAAACAGATTAATATTTACAAGGTAATTTAAGGGACACTAGCACTATAGTTTGCATCCAGCGGCGTTCACTTGCAAGCCGTTTCAGTTTATTACAAATTTGGCTGCTAACTTATTTTTGTCCAATTTCTCGATAACAAGACATATAAATAGATTAATATTTACAAGGTAATTTAAGGGACACTAGCACTATAGTTTGCATCCAGCGGCGTTCACTTGCAAGCCGTTTCAGTTTATTACAAATTTGGCTGCTAACTTATTTTTGTCCAATTTCTCGATAACAAGACATATAAACAGATTAATATTTACAAGGTAATTTAAGGGACACTAGCACTATAGTTTGCATCCAGCGGCGTTCACTTGCAAGCCGTTTCAGTTTATTACAAATTTGGCTGCTAACTTATTTTTGTCCAATTTCTCGATAACAAGACATATAAATAGATTAATATTTACAAGGTAATTTAAGGGACACTAGCACTATAGTTTGCATCCAGCGGCGTTCACTTGCAAGCCGTTTCAGTTTATTACAAATTTGGCTGCTAACTTATTTTTGTCCAATTTCTCGATAACAAGACATATAAACAGATTAATATTTACAAGGTAATTTAAGGGACACTAGCACTATAGTTTGCATCCAGCGGCGTTCACTTGCAAGCCGTTTCAGTTTATTACAAATTTGGCTGCTAACTTATTTTTGTCCAATTTCTCGATAACAAGACATATAAACAGATTAATATTTACAAGGTAATTTAAGGGACACTAGTACTATAGTTTGCATCCAGCGGCGTTCACTTGCAAGCCGTTTCAGTTTATTACAAATTTGGCTGCTAACTTATTTTTTTCCAATTTCTCGATAACAAGACATATAAACAGATTAATATTTACAAGGTAATTGAAGGGACACTAGCACTATAGTTTGCATCCAGCGGCGTTCACTTGCAAGCCGTTTCAGTTTATTACAAATTTGGCGGCTAACTTATTTTTTTTCCAATTTCTCGATAACAAGACATATCAACAGATTAATATTTACAAGGTAATTTAAGGGACACTAGCACTATAGTTTGCATCCAGCGGCGTTCACTTGCAAGCCGTTTCACTTTATTACAAATTTGGCTGCTAACTTATTTTTTTTCCAATTTCTCGATAACAAGACATATAAACAGATTAATATTTACAAGGTAATTTAAGGGACACTAGCACTATAGTTTGCATCCAGCGGCGTTCACTTGCAAGCCGTTTCAGTTTATTACAAATTTGGCTGCTACCTTATTTTTTTCCAATTTCTCGAGAATAAGACATATAAACAGATTAATGTTTACAAGGTAATTTAAGGGACACTAGTACTATAGTTTGCATCCAGCGGCGTTCACTTGCAAGCCGTTTCAGTTTATTACAAATTTGGCTGCTACCTTATTTTTTTCCAATTTCTCGAGAATAAGACATATAAACAGATTAATGTTTACAAGGTAATTTAAGGGACACTAGTACTATAGTTTGCATCCAGCGGCGTTCACTTGCAAGCCGTTTCAGTTTATTACAAATTTGGCTGCTAACTTATTTTTTTCCAATTTCTCGATAACAAGACATATAAACAGATTAATATTTACAAGGTAATTTAAGGGACACTAGCACTATAGTTTGCATCCAGCGGCGTTCACTTGCAAGCCGTTTCAGTTTATTACAAATTTGGCTGCTAACTTATTTTTGTCCAATTTCTCGATAACAAGACATATAAACAGATTAATATTTACAAGGTAATTTAAGGGACACTAGTACTATAGTTTGCATCCAGCGGCGTTCACTTGCAAGCCGTTTCAGTTTATTACAAATTTGGCTGCTAACTTATTTTTTTCCAATTTCTCGATAACAAGACATATAAACAGATTAATATTTACAAGGTAATTTAAGGGACACTAGCACTATAGCTTGCATCCAGCGGAGTTCACTTGCAAGCCGTTTCAGTTTATTACAATATTACAAATTTGGTCGCTAACTTATTTTTTTCCAATTTCTCGATAACAAGACATATAAAAAGATTAATATTTACAAGGTAATTTAAGGGACACTAGCACTATAGTTTGCATCCAGCGGCGTTCACTTGCAAGCCGTTTCAGTATATTACAAATTTGGCTGCTAACTTATTTTTGTCCAATTTCTCGATAACAAGACATATAAACAGATTAATATTTACAAGGTAATTTAAGGGACACTAGCACTATAGTTTGCATCCAGCGGAGTTCACTTGCAAGCCGTTTCAGTTTATTACAAATTTGGCTGCTAACTTATTTTTGTCCAATTTCTCGATAACAAGACATATAAACAGATTAATATTTACAAGGTAATTTAAGGGACACTAGCACTATAGTTTGCATCCAGCGGCGTTCACTTGCAAGCCGTTTCAGTTTATTACAAATTTGGCTGCTAACTTATTTTTGTCCAATTTCTCGATAACAAGACATATAAACAGATCAATATGTACAAGGTAATTTAAGGGATACTAGCACTATAGTTTCCATCCAGCGTAGTTCACTTGGAAGCCGTTTCTTTTTTTACAAATTTGGCTGCTACCTAACTTACTTTTTCCAATTTCTCGAAAACAAGATATAAATAGATTAATATTTACATGGTAAGTTAAGGGTCACTAGTATCTACTATAGTTTGCATCCAGCGGTGTTTACTTGCAAGCCGATTCAGTTCATTACTTTGGCGGCTATCTTAATTATCTCTCTTTAGAAGTAAATATGGGTTTCCCACTTTCAAGAAATATTTTTTGAATCATACCTAAGTCAAGATTTACCTGTTTTAAAGTAATTTTTTAAAAATAAGAGTTGCTTTTCTTACGTGTAGTTTTTGGAGATATTCAATAAAGTTAATAATACCATACAAAACGCTATTGTTTTTATATTTTTAGGGTCAGAATCAAACGTTAGCAGCACAGTTTCAGCACAGCCGTCATTATCACCGGTTCTAGCACCGTTTGAACTGTGGCAAACCGTTTTAATAGCCATCAGCCTGGGGATTTGTATGATCCTCACTGTTTCAGGAAACATATTGGTACTTCTGGCATTTATAGTCGATAGGAATATTAGGCAACCTAGTAATTATTTCATTGCTTCGTTGGCAGCTACGGATATGTTAATTGGTAAGAATTTTTTTATACAGGGTGTTTGGTAACGAATGGGTCATACCTTAGCAGCTGCCTTGGTTCAGTTTGAGTCGATTAATATAAATTATCTTAGTACAAAAATGGACAATAAGAGAGATACAGTGTGTTCTCATAAAAAGGAGACTATGTAAAAGTAGGTTATGTCCATTTTTCCGGAGGACAAGACAGGACAAATAGTTAAAAGTCAAGATAAAATGATATCACAAGCGCGTTCAATAAAACATCTATTTGACTAATGTCCAAAAACATCTGCAAATAAAACCTTTCATACAACAATATTTTACTAAAAAAAGAATCAAGTCCCTGCGCTACTAAGGCCACTTAAAGAAGGACTTAAATATTAATACTCTTTACGACATGACCAAATGAAAACCCCACTTTTAACACAAAATTTATACTGATTTCATCGTACTTAAAATGCACAATATTTGCCAGTAACAAATCGACTGAAATTAGTCCGTACGTGTCAAAGTTTTATTGGTTGGGGGTAGCAATGGCTACCTGACAGCTCCCTGACAATAAAAATTTTTAATTATGACCTATTGCCGGAACCACTGTGTACCCGTTTTATTTAAAAAAAGAGGTATACTTTATTAATGTCGCTAATAGCCATTGTTTTTGAGAAAAATGCATTTGAATTCGGTGCTGCACAGAATAAATAAATCATACATTTTTTCATTCATCATCCATTTCATTTTGCAAACATCAAGTGAAAATAATAAAAACCAAAAACAATACGAATATTGCTATTATTATTATTTTATTATTTATTTTTGTTGTCGTTTCAGGAACAGTGTCGATGCCGTTTTTTGCAGTATACGTATTAATGGGCTACTGGGATTTGGGCCCCTTGTTATGTGACTTGTGGCTGTCAGTGGATTATACAGTTTGTCTCGTATCTCAGTATACCGTGTTGCTCATAACTATAGATAGGTTTTGTTCAGTAAAAATTGCAGCGAAATACCGGAGGTGAGTATTTAACTTAAGTATTTCCATAAAAGTGTCGGTAATTTTTGATTTTAGAGGACATAACTATCATTTTTTGAAAATAGTATACTTAACATTTAAAATTGAAAAAATGTTTTTGAAAAATTGTTTTTTGAAAATTTTCGTGAATCATGTTTACATGTATCTACTTTTCAGTTGGAGGACAAAACAACGCGTTATCCTAATGGTAGTTATTACATGGATCATACCAGCCTTACTTTTCTTCATCAGCATTTTCGGGTGGGAGCATTTCGTCGGCTACAGAGACCTTCTACCTGGAGAATGCGCTGTGCAGTTTTTGAAAGAACCTGTTTTCAATACCGCTTTAATTATCACTTATTATTGGACGACACTTATAGTTCTTTTTATATTATATGGAGGTAAATATCTGATAGCTGGGCGTTAGGATGAAACGAAAGAAATTTTAGAAACAATAGAGTTATTTGTTCCCGTAAGCAACTTGCTTACGGGAAATTTTCTAACATTTCCCTGACATTTCCCTCACACTACAGAGAAATTCCCTGACATGACAATAAAACAAATAGTTTTATTAGACACTCTTTATTATTATTCTCGCTCTTATTTCCAATTCAAACAAAAAAGCAGAATCAAGGACTTCGATGTAGGTTAATTATATTATTTATAAACTAAAAAAATAACGAAAATTGCTATTTTCCCAGACTGTAGGAAAGAAATCTTTATTTTTACTGATTAACCCTGATAATTTCCGTTTTCCCTGGTGGTTTTTGAATCCCCTGGCATTTCCCCCTTTTTCCTGTTGTACCTAACGCTGGTAACCCTGTTCACGTATGGGAATTTTCACAATCCCATAAGTGGTAAAAAGTACTTTACACAATATGGTTTGCATAAATATCCAGTTCTTCTAATTAATAAATACGTATTTTTTGTGTTTTTAAGGTATTTACAAAACAGCGTTTGATATGCAGAAAAAAAGCGAAGCGAAACAAAGAAAAATGCAATCGATGGTTGCTTTGAGCGCCGGTGCTATGTCTGGTGAGTAATAATAAAATTCATAACAACTATTTTGGGGTGCTAAGTTAGCGATTTTTTTAATCTAGTGTATCCGTATTATCTTAATCCTACTTCCAGGTATGGCTGGTCGAGCTGCTGGTATAGTGACTGAAAATAAGCCATCATCAGGGGACCACCTAGTCAGAGAAAGAATAAATGGTAGTCAAAAATCAAAAGAGGCAGTTCAAGATACAAATGACAATAATTTTTTAGTGGAAGGTAAATAATCAAAATGATACACTCTTGTGTATGATGGCATTGTCTTGTAATGTAATGTCTAAATATCATTGTGCACGGGTTTTTACAAAATTTTTGATAGAATCGCGAAATTTAATCAAAAGATTCGCTAGAAAGGTTTGAGATTTAGTACGGGTTTAAATTAAGACCTTCATTTTCAGGTAAAAAACTGCCTACAGGAGCTGATGGTCTTAAAGTTAGAGAAAGTTACGCAGCAGGGGGATCAGGAGACTCCAATTCAAGTCAAAAAACGACAAGTTCAAACAAAAATAGTTCTACAACCACGACGACAACTACCACGGTCGCTACGATGGAGAAGAATGTGAATTTATCTTCAAATAAGGTACTTAAGAGTGGCAATCCCAAGAATAGGCTTCGGCTGCTAATCCGGCCCCGGTCAAGAAATGCCAGGCATTGTCTTGCATAAATTAAAGATTGTGTTGTTCAGTATTTACCGGAGGAGGATCCCGTTTCTATGGGTTAGCATGCTATCGTTTTTCAGTTACGTTATGTGAACAAGGATACACTAATTATTTTCTTTTAGGAATTAAATTTGCATTTTTGTGATAACAAAATAGCAAAATTTATTTTAAAAAAATAAGCAATACCTTATGGAACCAAACTGTAATTTTACAGTCATTTCTTGCAGTGTAGCACACTTACCGACTGGAACCGTACGTACGTATAATCCTCCAAGGCAAATACTTTCTGTAAAAAAAATTTTGCGTGGTGTTTTAATAATTCAGGTTTTCCTACTTGTTCAGCTTTAAATCATATTGTTCCAGAATTTTCTACAAGAAGAAAAGTCGGAGAGAAGTTCTAGCCCAGCGTTCGAAAGCGACGAAGACAGCACTTTGCAGAACAATCCACAGGAAGAATCACGCCCGAGTTTAACAGGAAAACTACAGAAAGATGATAAATTTAAAAGTCATCGAAAAAGTATTGTGGATATAGGTATGATATATATGCATTTATTTGTTTCGAAAAATTGTGTTTAATATGCTTGTAATAGTTGTTTTCTGCTTGATGCGCATGAGTTACAATACAAACAAAATTTTTTCTACAAGCGTAAGGAAAATGAAACAGATAAAAGCAATAATAATATTTATTTTAACAACAACATTACAGCCAGAACATTATTAATTACTGTTATTTGCTATTAATAATATTTACATTGAATCAACTTTTTTTTTGGTTGATGGATTCTTCTAAACGTTTTATATTAGTTATTCCTTCCCCAGTATTGGCCTGTTTTAACAATATTCATGTCTATTATTTCAGTCCTCCAAACGAGCAACATGCAATTCTTCGGCGGTTCTCTCCAAAAAGTCAACGGCGGCCTTCCAGTCAAAAACGATACGTCTAAAAAGGCTACGGAGCAAGGCAACCCCACTCCCAAACGTGTACCCAACAAGAAGTCAGAAGAAAGACTGCAGAAAAAGTCAGAGGAAGTAAAGAAACCCACTCAGCACCACCTGGTAAGACCTAACAAACTCCCCCAACTACCCACGTCATACAGTTCCATAGAAATTGGTGTTAAGCCCCTTGTAGACTCTTGTAAACCCTCTAGCAAAAAAGTTCATAGCACGTACGATCTCCTAACAGGTTTAGACACATCAGATTTGAGGTATATGGATGAAAGTAGCTTAGTTTTACCTTCACCAGTACTGGAAAAAATCCCTAGTTTAAGTAATGTTGCTGTAGAACCTTATTATGATAGTGGTTTTGATATTTTATCCCAGTATCGTGAAAATGGCGATAACATAGTTGTTGATGTTGCCTCCAACAAGTCGAGAAGTGATAGATATGTTGATAGTACCCACCAAAATCCTAGTAATGTTTCTAGTAGATCCAGACCTGAGCAGAATACTTTCGTCTACCCTAGTAACCCTTTTGGTACCGTTGGAAATACCAGTAGAATATCCCCAAACACTGAAAACTTCATTACATTTCCACCAAATAAAGATAGGAGCAATTTTCAGACCGTCGAGCCTCATATAAATTCCGTGAGGATTCAAACTGAGGTCACACTAAGCTCAAATCGACCAATCACCTCTCTGGTCGGGAAAAAAGGTTCTGGAGATGCTCATAAAAACTCCTTCAAAGACGGATCGAGCTTGAAAGGATCTTTTAAAGACAGTGGACCCAGTTCGCCTTGTGAAGGGATATCAGCAATTTCCCAAACAGGTAACAACGCAGCTGCTATAAGGGCCGCCACTGTTGTCAATAAATCCAAATCTTTTTCTAACCCGACAGATACAGATCCAACCACAGACGTCCATACGTCCAAAAAGGTCTTCGTGAAGTCCTTGGGCAAAAAGCTCAAAGTAAAAAAGAAGAATCTCGGCGGCCCGCTGGGAGCTTTTGGATTGAGGCAAAAATCAAAAAGTGAAAACAGAGCTAGGAAGGCTTTACGAACTATATCTTTCATTCTAGGCGCTTTTGTTATTTGTTGGACGCCGTATCATATATTCGCGCTGGTTGAGGGTTTTTGTACTCAGCCACCTTGTATAAACTCCCACATATACATGTTTTCGTATTTTCTTTGCTACGCCAATAGTCCGTTGAATCCGTTTTGCTACGCGCTAGCCAATCAACAGTTTAAAAAAACGTTTACTAGGATTTTAAGGGGTGATCTACATTTAACTTAAAAAAGTTTGTTGTAGGAATAATGGGGTAATATTATTTAACTGAATAGACAAGATTGCTCATCACCGTTATAATAGTGTTTGAGATTTTTGAACGAGATGATATCAAAAAATAGTAGCACCAGAATTAGGTAGCTTGGTCTTGAGACAATAAAATATGAATGCAATTACTGCTTTGTTAAAAAAAAATACAGCAGCATAAACTGTAGAATTCTGTGTTTTTTCTACGTAAAAAAAGACTAGTGCTGATTTTTCTTTTTTCTTAAAATTTTCAACTTGCCTACTAGGTCTCCGGATTTAACCCTCCTTTACTTTTTGGCGACTGCACCTACAACTTTATACCGAATCCGCTTCACCTGATTATTAGGGACACCTGAAATGTTACAGCGGGTACGAAAAAGAGTGAGAAAGTGTTTGGAAGTTGAGGGGGGACATTTCGAACAACTTCTGAAGCATAACAGACGATAAATAACTTGAAATCAAATGATAAATTAACGGAAATTACATAATTGTTTGAAACCCCTAAAAATAACCATCCAGAAAGAGCAGTAGTAATGTCGCTGAAAATTGCCACCCTGTATATAAAAAAAATTACAATTTATAATTTTTATCGTAGAGTTTTGGTATTTTTTGATATCTTCTCGTTACAACTTGGCTGAAGAAGAAATAATTATGAAAGTGCGTGTCTAAAGTGCTCAAGCATCAAAAATAGCAAAAATATCTGGAGATACAGAGTCAAACTAATATCGGCAAAACTAACAAGTTGCTATTTTTTCTTAATATCTACTAGCCTAGTTGAATCAGTATAGAATACCTTATTTGTCGTTGCAATTTCTTAGTTCATAACAAATAGATTTTTTGAATTTATTAAATTTAACTGAGCTTGTAGATGTTATTGTACCAAACATACCAGTGGTGCCAACTTCACCTTAAGGCTGCATTTGCCACCACCACATCCATTTATTGCCAACTTAATTTTTGTTTTAGTATAATTTTTTACTTTATATTTCATTTGTATGAACATTTTCACAATATTAACCATATATTCATATTCTATGGGTATTTTTTAACGTACTATTAAAAGTTTTAAGATATTTTGTGATTTATTTTAGGAAAACAATATTTAAATAGAATATTGAGGTCCTAGTGCCAGAAAAAATGACATCATAGATCTCTTAAAATATTAATCTTTTGAATGAAATCATTATACACGTTGAAACTTTAAATAATTGACTGAAAATTGCTTGCAGGATATGAATCTATATTTAATATTCTCACTAGGTTATTGTTAAAAATTTTAAAGCCGAAAAACCACGTTAAAATAAAATTAACTTGGCCACCATAGACGCGATTTTAAAATGTCACCTTAAATACCCTGCGTTATAGGTATTTCATAAATTTGGGTTTTACAAACAATTTCTACAAGTGGGCTTAAGCACAAAATCTAAAAAGCGTTTTTTACACTTTTGTAAAGCTGCATTTGTTAGGGAGCTAACGCATTGAGAATATAATGCATATCATGATAACACAGTTTAATATGTGATTTAAAAACATTCCTTTACAACTAACTTTTTGGGATCAAAAATACACATCAGTTCACTGCTTGGTACCAATCTGCATAGTTTTACCTAAGAGTAACTCATTAACAAAAGACGAAAATTGGCCCTTCCGCCTGTACTAATTTTTTGTACGCACGTGCAAGATCGCCATCTTTGAGGTGGTGCTCGAGTCAGAGCTCAGGCGGTGTCGAATTTCGTGTCGTGACCAGGGTTGCCAGTCTAGTACAATTAATTCTTTTTAAGTCATTTAGTTCCCTAGGGTCGCAATCTAGTATTTCTTATATTTTCTTTGTCCATAGATTTGAACTCTTTGTTTTTTCAGGGATTGGAAATAACTGTTTTATTTTCAAAATTAGGAATAATTACGTATTTTATTTTTTATACCAAACGCAGAAAGAAACTTTTTTTATACCTCCTCTTGCCAGGGTATTAGACGCGCATGCCTCGTCTGTTTTGTGAAAATCCAGTACTTTTTCATTAAATTTAGTACTTTTTTTAATAAAATAAGATGTTTTCCAGTGTACATCGAAATCGGATAAAAATTTGTCATTAAAAAACACGTTTTTACTGTGTAGTAGGTAGTGTTGAGACCGTTCAAGGTCACAGAATTTGGGTACATGAAACATCAAAGAAACCGACAAAGCTTTTGCCTCTTATTAATAAGTTACTCTTTACTCTTTGGTTTTTCTATGTGCAGTCGTGGTCAATAAAATGGAACATCTAACTCACAGTCTAAACATTTCTTAATGCATTTTCTTAGGAAACTGTACTTAGGCTGCGAATTAGATGTGCGATTTTTTTGTTCACGGGTGTACTATATCATCAAATAAAATAATTTGACAATATAGGGAGGAGGACTAGGTTGCAAAATTATTTTTTAAAATGCTTAAAAAATTTTAAATAAACTTGAGAATTACCATTAAATTCGATGTACTATCTAAGACGTACAATTATAATTGCTTTTTAAATACACAAAGCTGAATCATATAGTCCTTTAGAATCGTACATGTTTTCTGTATTACTTTTTAGAAAATTCCATTGTTATAATATTTTTTAACGGCAATAAAAAAAAATTAGAGATTTCGTAGACGGATGCTCTAAAAATCTTGTAGATTTTTAACGTATCTTGTGAATATGTACGTAGGCAGTAAGTTAAGGACTCAACGTTAGATGTACATTTTTGTAAAAATGTGAACTGTGTCTTGCAGAAAAATTCTAATACAAGCGGGAATTTTTTTAATTTGTTCAAGATTTTCGAAAACAATAAAATGTTACCTACAGAACCTTACGAGACTCAAATTTTTCTAGGAGACATCAATTCTTTACAATCCAGAGAGCTATGATTTACCATTTGTTTTATTAGCAAAGTGGAAATATACAGGGTAGCCTCTAAGAAATGGTACATAGCGTAACCGTAGATTCATAATAGGTATTAAAATATTATTGCGATGAAGCTGAACTAAAAGTTAAAATAGATATGGAGTGTTAAAATTTATTTGCAAGACATTAAATATTTGTTATTCATAAAAGACAATAATATTTTTAGGCGATATTCCCGAATTATGTAATACGTACTTCAATCAATAGGAACTATTCAAAGGTACAGGGTGTTTTAAACACCCTGTAGCTTACAACGTAATACCTGGTAGTTAGTGGGTCAAATTTATAGCTTATCATTGTAGATTTTAGTTATGGTAATATAATAAATAAATTTAAATAATAAAAATAATTTTTAAAAAATAATAAAAATATAAATTTTGTTAATAATTGCGAACACCTTTAAGACCGGTAGAGGGCTCTGCTGCCTCATCCTCATCTTTTCCCTGCAAAATAAAAGTGTGGCCTTTTGTATTATTAGTGAGGCTGTTGTAAACAAGGATAAATGTACTTCGGTGAGGTTTTAATATCTAAACAAAGCTATATTTGAGCTAGAGAGACCTTTGAGCCTTGACTACCTTGATGATCATATGGACAGAGGTTTCATATTATGTTATACGGTGTGTAACAAAAATATGGAAACCTAGAAGGTTGGGTTTGATTGAGTTGCATATTTCTGCTACACACAGTAATGTAGAGGTAATGGCATTGTTAGTTGCCAGCTTTCTAGTTTTGCTAGACATATTTTAGAAAACTATGGATGCAATTGCAGTTTTTCGTCAAAAATATTTACCTTTTATGTATGCTCGGAGATCAATATTGTCAGCTGACTAGGTTACTTTCTGCCGATACATAATATATTTTATCTAAAAAGCTGGCAACAATTTTCGATTTTTCAAAAAGGAGACGATTTCTTTTATAACTGAACTACCCTTATTTTAACCACCAAGAAAATATAACCTATTAGAAAAATCATATATCTATCTAAATGAAAGTTATAAAGTTGGCCCCACGATTAGAAAACGATAAATAATTATTAATATTTGTCTATAAAAAGCTAAAAATAAGACTATTTGTACCGAAACAAATTTAGGTTAGGTATAGATAAGTGGTAAAAATATTTGTTCAAAAATACTCATAAAGCTGTGTAAAATACATAAGTATATAGGAGTAAAAAGATGTCAATAATAATTTAGTAGAAACGTTATTTAAAAGCCCTGTCAAAGTGCTATTTTTATGAGCCCAATGTAGCATTTTAACGTCCGCTTTTAGATAAAGAAAATTAATAAATGATTTTTGTAATTATCGGTCTTATTTTTCCCCTGCCCCTTTTATTTCCCCCAAAATGTCTTAATGGTCAACCTATCTACAACTATTTAATAATACATATTCGTTATTGACGCATTTTCTGATAAGTAGCTGGTTTTCATTACTTCACATAGTGTAGTAATCAGTCCCCTTACTTAACAAGTTCGGGTCAATAAGGAAATGAAATTTACATAAAGTCATCAACAAGCACACCATGAAAAATTCACCATCATTTTTTAATTAAGAAAATTGAATTTTATTTTCTAAAGAAGACATGACATGACCAGGCGCGACCATAGAGAAAATATATAGTAGAGAAATAATGTCAATTACGAATGCGGCAAATTTACCGAGCTGAATCCGTAAACAAAGACGGTCCTCTGCGGGCTTGCGCATTGTCGAACGTTTGCCTTGTGATAGACAGGACCGTACTTCAAAATTAATTTCACATGACATGAATCTTTTATCGAGTAATAAATGCTAAATATATTACTTGTAATTATTCTTTTTATTAATGATAAAAATGTAACCATTAGTGAGATTTTAACAAAAAGTGTATAGTTTGTTGACTTAAATCTGAGTTTTCTTACTATACAAAACTGTCGATAATAATATATAATAATATATATATACAGTGCGTCTCTTTAATGCCCCCCCCCCTCTTAATTTTTTAAACGTTACATTTACAAAATTGAAAGTTGAAATAAAATATAAACATAGTATTCTAAACAATAGAA
Source organism: Philopedon plagiatum (assembly GCA_963971165.1). NCBI lineage: Eukaryota > Metazoa > Arthropoda > Insecta > Coleoptera > Curculionidae > Philopedon > Philopedon plagiatum. The sequence goes on from OZ020195.1 coordinate 87,580,616, forward strand.
ATAAAATATGCAACTGTTTTAAGAAGTAAAATAGTAAATCAAAAAAATTACATGTGTATATTTTATTGGATTGGCATCCCATCCTGTATAATTATTGAACAAAGCAAGTTCTAGGGTAAGATGTAAATATTTTTACACCTATTTACAGTGTGTGCACTTGATACTTTGCTGAAAGCGCTACTACTTACGGCCCCATGTCAATCTAATCCACCGATATCTTAGCGATCCTTTGGCGAAAGCGCTTTTTTCTTTCGCCATCCCTTTTAAAATACTCCCCTCTACCCTAATCCACTAGTATTTTTAGTGCCCCTTTGGCGAAAGCGCAAATATACCTTTTGGTCACACTCACCCTTATGCAATATAGGGGAAGGAGGCATTGACACTATATATGACCTTCTTACACCATCTTACCCCTTATACAATGCCCCTAATACACACACACCCCATCAGTGCCTTTCTGACACCTTGGCCACACTCAATATACGTCACTGACAAATATTTCTACTTCTCTGTGTGTGTATTCACTTCAACACCGGAGTGCATTTAAGATAAATTATATTTTTTACTTCCTATTCTTTCACATATTGATATAATTTAAATTTGGAATTAAACTATTTGTATTTATGCACTACTTGTAAGAAATAGACTACGAAATAATTCCTTATATTTAAAAGTTGGATACATAATTGGCGAAACATATGGTCTGTAACACTTTTTAAAGACTATTTTTGTATCGAAATATCAAGCTTCACAGGTTCGCTATATTCGCCACCCCAACCAAAAATACCATAACATACAAATGACTGAGATTTTTTCGGCCCGGTTCTGTTCGCCGCGTTGCGTCATTGAGTTCAACAACCACTTTTGCTAGACGTCCCGAGTGCGCATGCCTCGAGAGGACCGTCGTTTAAAAATCTGACTGGCGCCCAATGCGTACAAACGCACTTTTTCGCCCATACATTGGACGGATTCAGCTGGTGTCGCGAATACGTTGTGATGGTCTAAATATATCTTGTCTATGGGCGCGACCCGTGAAATTTTAAAGTTATATATCTCTGTTGCTACTTATGGGACCCATGCCAAGTTCAGGTTTTTTAATAGTGAGCCTAGGTACTAGGTATGTTGTGGTAAAGACAAAAAATATTATGTAATTTGCGAAATAAGTTGAATTTTTGAATTGACCCACCTGGGAAAAAAATTAACACGCTTAGGTATTTTATTTATTATTTTTTCTAAACAAATTTTACATCATTTTGTCGACAATTCTTAAATTTTAAAAGAGAAAAATGTAATAGTAGAAAGTTATAGTCATTTGATTTTTTTAAAGTTATATTTTAGGTTTAAAAAAATTTAAATGACTATAACTTTCTACTAACACATTTTTTTCTCTTAAAATTTAAGAAGTGTCGACAAAATGATGGATGTCAAATTTGTTTAGAAAAAATAATAAATAAAGTACCTAAGCGTGTTAATTCCCCTGTCGTTTCACTGGTTTGCTTGGTGAACTACAGAAGGCTCCAGGGCCGGATTGACAGATTTTTCTTTACCAAGCTGCGGTCAGACCGGCCTCCAGTCGGAGCGGCCTCCTTGGGAGGCAAATACAATACAAACGGGTTAAAGGCATTTAACATTTAAATTAAAAATTAAAAGAGTAAATATTTTGTTTTTTTACAGTTTATTTTTTCTCAGTCGCTGTACATATTAAAAAAAAAACGAAGAGCAAAAAAAATTAAAATGGAGTAATAAATTAACAATAAATTAGTCTTAAAACATGGTATATACTCACAGGTTATAAGGTTAATATCTGGTGGTTTTATTTTAGGTAATAATATTTTATTCCTCTAATAACAAAAAAGAAATGCGTGTTTTTTCTAACAGCTTATTTTTTCTCAGTCTCTGTACATATTTCAGGGGCAATTAATTGGCCAAACATTCCAGTATAAAAATATTTAGGAAAAGAATTTTGATTTGTGGTTTTTCAGCGTGGCTCTGCTAGCTTGAATTCAAGTCAGCAGAGTCACATGTATTTTTTTCTAAAGACAGAGAGCAAACAAATTAAAAATGTGATAAATTAGCAATAAATTAGTCTTAAAACTTGGTGGATACTCACGGGTTATAAAGTTATTATTTCGCGAGTTTAGGTAATAGTATTGGGTTTCTCTAATGACGAAACTGAAAAGCGCAGTTTATTTTTTTCTCAGTCTCTGTATATATTTTAGGAGCAATTAATTTGGCCAAAAATTCCAGTATAAAAATATTTTGGAAAATAATTTTGTTTTGTGATTTTTCAGCGTGGCTCTGCTACCTTGATCTCAAGAGAGCGACACGGTTTATTTAAAAAAACAAAAAGCAAAAAAATTAAAAATGGGGTAATAAATTAGCTATAAATGTCTTAAATCTTGGTAGATACACACAAGTTATAAAAGCAGGTTAAAAGGCATTGTGGATTTGCTAACTTGATTGACATGCAAAACTCACTCATTCCTACTTTCCCTTTTTTGAGATTTAAAAAAAGAGTTTTTAATAGATTTTTTCGTCTTGGTAAGTAAAACTTGAATTACGAGGCTAAATTAGTGGTCCTACATGTTTAATTTATCTTTTTATTACCTGTTTTGCTGCGAACTTTAGTAAATTTTTTATCTAACTTCTAAACTAAGAATAATAGAAGCCAGAAATCAACACTATTTTGGGGAGATATTACAAAATGGACTTGAAATTTAATTTCAATTTCAATGTATACTTGATTTAGGCATTGCTTAGGAGTTGAGCTTAGAAGTACCGAGATTAGAATCAGTAATTAAGTAACGTGAATTGGCTAAAAAGAGCAAAGAATGAGTTTGTTTTTAATGACTTTTTTCAATGAATTACTTCAAATTTTCGTTATGAAAGAATCACTTCTCCTTCAAAAGGAGTACGTTGTTGTATTGTTTGAAAAATTTTGCATCTTGTGTTATCTCACTCTTTCAAATATCTGCAAAGAGTAAGTTGTGCATACCTACGGCTCAAATGTCATTGAGGCTCCAGGAGCGGAAGGAGCCACCGGGACAACGGAACAATGCCCGGTGTGCCGGTCACCAAAAGGAATATTTGGGCAAGCTCTTCAATAATTTCCCAATTTACCCCCTGAAATTAACCCCCAGAATCAAAATTCAACTTTTTACTTTTTATACTTCCATAGGTGGTCCATATAGCTCCATAGGTGACATTATTATTGTTTAATATGTACAAACTAGTACTCCGGTTAAAGGTATGAAAGAGAATATAGTCTGCCCAAGATATCTGCAACCGGCAAATTAATTTAAAGAATGCAAGGAAAGTCTTAAACAACGTTGTCAATTGTTTGTAAACCAATGTTAAAAAACTGTTTAATTGTTCATTAATAAAATTTAATCTTTTCTTATCACATCTTTTTTTTTTTTCTTCCCTTGGGCTCCGTCCGAGACCGGAAGCACTGCGGCTATTTGACGCCTATTGTGCCTACCCAATAAATTTTATTGCACCCACTCTGTTATCCCAGTTCCCTGCACTAGCTTTATACAGGTTTACAAGGGGGTGGGTTATCACTTCTTCCGGTTATAGCTTACAGATGATGTGCTGAACTGTTTCCCTTACCCTTCCGCATAGTCTGCAGCTGAGGTCTCCCTTGTAAAGTTTCATTTTGTTAAGGAGGTCCTTTACAGCCATGTGTCCTGTTAGAGCTCCTACAATTGTCCTCAACTGGATCCTGCTTAGGTTTAGCAGTTGCCCAGTGAGTTTAGGACCAGGATTTCCTATGACAGCTTTGCTGTGGTTTAGTCCCTGTACTTTGTTATCACATCTGGTTTACAAACAAATTTGCAACATTGTTTAAGCCTTCCCTTGCATTCTTTAAATTATTCTGCTGGTTGCAGATATCTTGGGCAGACAATAGTTAAGATTTAAAAAAAAAATGTCATAAAACTGGTTACTTTTAATATTTAAATTTTAATATGACTTAAACAAATCATAAGACGAGAATTTTTAATGACAACTAGTAGCCAATTGATTAAGCCCCCATAAACCATCTTTTTACGTTTCTATAGTCTAAATTACCTCTGGTAAAACCCAGCAGTTTTATAGTACTGCTGTGTGAAACTTGATAAACTTTCTAAACACGTTTACCTTATCAATGAATCGAAAGGAATTTATAATTAAACCATATTTTTATTATCGTGGGCACACTCATAGTTTTCATAACATAAACTCCTAAAAAAACAATGAAATCAGCGTATGCACGTCTTTATCTGGACTAAATAAGTTTTTAAAATATTTGAAAGTTAATTCTTTCGATTAGTGGCTTTTGAACCTTTTATTCTAGGATGCTGTACCTGATTTAACCATAATACGATTATTATTAATAAAGCTCTAGGTGTGTCTAACAATATAATCGATCGCTAACCAAGTGCAGAAAAGCTGGAGGTAATAAAATGGTTAATTTATTACGAAATGTTTGAAAATCCTAACAAGTTGACAATCATCATAACCTCACAAAACCAATAGTTAGGGCGTAAAGTAGGCAACTTGTCATACACCTGGGAATTTGCCCGAGAATCAACCATAGAAATAGGAGGGCTCTCTTTTCTCTGGAATCAACAGGAATAACGGGAATAAATCGATTTAAACTGTGCCGTAGAATGATAATGGGCATAGGGTACTCCAATAAATGATATTTTAATAACGTATACGCTGATAACATCGTTTAAGGCAGAATTTTGAGTATTTTTGTAACTCTCACTTACCGGTAGGGGTGATATCCAAAATACAGTTGCAAAGCCCATAAGAACGAATAAAACTTTAAACACTGAACTAACACTGCACTATAGATTGATTTCTTATCTTTACAAAACATCTAACAGCGCCATAAATTAACTTTCTTTAACAAATTGTTAATAATTTTTTGAAAGCGTCACCAGTAAACGGGTTGTTTGGAAAGCCATTTTGACAGTCACGATCACGACAATTACCGATGCAACCCCTTCGCAGTTAGCCGGGTCACCATGCCAACCGGACGGCGGCCATACTTTTTCTCGTATTTATGAATGAAAATTCCTTCAGGGGAAAAGACCTTGCCGTCACCCCTACTATAACGCCCCCGCATAGTATTTCTCCCTCCGGAACTCCATTGATAATTTCATTCCTAAGGAGTTCTGTCGCTCTAGGAGTGACATATCTGTTTATTTTTGAAAATAATTAGGTAAATACTAATTAAACGCCTTAATTTTAGCGTAAATTAGTGAGAAGAGGTGTAGATAAGTGATAAACACATTTTATTCGTTTGTTATTGTAAATTTTCATATGAAATATACAGTTTTTCGTTGTAGATCCGTATGGGCCCAATTTCCCAAACTAACGTGAACTTTGTGGGCTCCCATTGTGGAATTAGCATAGGGGAAGATGGTCCCAGCCAAATGGGGCTTGAAGACTTCGCCGTGTTCCGTGCTGTAAATGGAAGCACCATTTTTTTATCCTGCTGATGCAGTTTCAACAGAAAAAGCTATTGAACTTGCAGCTAATACAAAGGGAATTACGTTTACAAGAGTTAATAGGCCTACAACTACTGTGATTTACCCTAATGACCAAGTTTTTGCTGTAAGTACATCGTTATCTAACGTATAAAGCTAATAATAAGACATTATATAAGGACTAGCTAAAAATTGGTATTATATCCACAAAGAGTCTGTATTCAAAATGGTTTTAAAGGCATACTGAGTTCGTTTGCTAATGGCGAAGCCTACAACTAGAAAAGTTCTTCGATCCAGCTTATAGTAGAAGTAATGTCAGAAATTCTAGTTCGAATAGGAGGAAAGACCAGAATAATATTTACAATTTACAGTGACCTCTTATTGGAATTTCAAATATTTTTTTGAATGAGATAGTTAAAACATATTTCTATCTTCAAACGTGTATTTTTAGCAAAGAAAACGTTTGTCTGTCAGGTTTATGTATAAAATCTAGTTAAAACTTTATATATATATATATATATATATATATATATATATATATATATATATATATATATATATATATATATATATATATATATATATAATTTACATCGTTCGTTCGTTCGTTACATTCGAAGTGGGATAGAGTCTAAGTGCCCAGGCCTTCAGGCCGGCGGCCCACCGAGATTTTCTCGCTCGCTCGCCTCTTCCAATCCGGGCCTGGAAGGCTCAAACATTTATAGGGAAACAAAGCAAAAGGCTTTGTAAAAATTTTAAAAAAATGCCACCAATATTTAGTTTTTATTTATTTATTTTACAAAACTTATAAACAACTTTTTTAAGTACTGAAAGCATATAGAATTCGCCATTTGTGTATAAAACTTCAAAAATATCTTGGAAACTGCTAGATGTAGATAAAATTCGATTTACAGAAAGATCAAGGCGTTTTAAACACAAAAGTGATTAGTGAAACGATGATGCCAAATTTCTATTTTTCCTTAAGATGAAATAGGTCCGGTTATTTTACATTCGACAGCAGTTTCTGAGATATATGATCCTTTTCACACATATAACTTGCCTCAAATTTTAATTAGATGGTATCTATGAATAATACAAGTAAGATAACTGATTACAAAATAATACTACTCTATAATTAGTTATTCAACTCTAAATATTATGTTTTTCAATCTGTATTAGTCGTACAGTTATTAAAACTAAAGTTTTTACATAAAAATAACTTGCAAATCACGTATTAAACTATTTCAAACGTAGAAAAAGCCGAAGGCAACAACGCAAAAGCTATGCTTCTAATTTTGACAAAAAGTTCATCGAATCTTGCCAAATAATGTTTAAAATCATCCCTACAGATGCATATACAGGTTTGGGAACAGTACAAGCGCCTATTACTATTATTGTGTTTTGTAACATTGTTCCTGCTCAGTTATTTTTTAGACAAAGACATATAGGTTGTCTGAAAAGTCTTAGTATGGCCGAATATCGTTGCTATTAGTAAACCCTGTGTACGTAATTCATTTAACAATTCAAAATAATATTTTGTATTTTTTCTTTAAACCCGCGCCCTGCAGGAATGCGACACGCTGTCAGATTCTTGCCCCGCGTTGTTTTATGTGAAAAAAAAAATGTTTTGATTTTTTCCGCAACGTTAAAAAATATAATAGGGATAAGTGCTGAATACTGTTTGTAACTTACGAGTATGGGGTAGATAGCATAGTATATTTTTCGAAAGGGGGGGCTTCATCTAACCACTTTTTAAAATAAATAAAATAAAATAAATAAAAATTGGTAAAATTAACAAAGAAAAATTTGGTGTTATATAATGTATGTATATTGTTAAGACTGTAATAAAAATTTAAGACAAAGGTTTGGAACAAAAACTGAACTGTCCCTAAAAGAAGTGCTTAAAAGATTTGAAATAAATTGAAAATATTCCAGTAGAAAACCCCATCTCTGTAACCTCGTTTTGGGGATAATTTCAGAAAATTAATTTTTTGGCTTATTTTATCGAGATATGAAGAGCAATACAAGCCCCCCCCCCCTATTATTTACCGCCCCTATGTACGCATCTGGATGGTTACACGAGAGCCTTTAAAAAGTTTTATAAAAAAAGTGTCTAGAAAGATTTTATACTTCTGTATATTATAAAACCATTTTTTAGCATAACTTATTTTAAAAAGAAAATTGTTTTATGCTTAGTTATAAAGAATTTGCAAAAAGATGTTTTTTTTAATTAGAAGCGACTAACTAAGTTATTAATCTAAAAACCAAAATGTTAATTCTGACAACGAACATTAACTTTTAACGCTAAATAAAGTTAACCGCTATTGTCTCATTGAGCAAACCTAAGCAAAAGTTATGCTTTCAATTTTGACAAAAAATGCATCTAATATAACCAAATAACAAATTATTGAAATGATCCGCACAGTTGCAAATACACGTTTGTAACTGCTTTTAACTTATTTTAAAAAGAAAAAATTATATTGTGCTTAGTTATAAAGAATTTGCAAAAAGATATTTTAGTAATTATAAGCAACTAACTAAATAATTAATCTAATAACCAAAATGTTAATTCTGACAATGAACAGTAACTTTTCATCATTAAAAATAAAAATTAACTATTTAAGAAAAGAAAATAAAAGACACTTCATTGTAGTTCATACTCACTAGGGTAATTCAAATTCAAAAATAACTAATAATCTAAAATATTGTAATTTGTTATTATTAATAAAACATACTATAACAAATTAATAAAATCTGTTTAAAAAAATACATCATTATAATGTTCTAACAGTGCCTCCGGAGCCACAGTTAATTGTCCAATAATACTGCCAAAAAATTGCCACAGTAACTACTAAAAGTGCATCAATATTAGTATTGATGCTTGGCATATTTTAAGGAATATTTTAAAATTAATATATTCTAAGGGTCACCAGGGCTAAAATTATTGTAATGTTGCAAAAAAACATTTTTTACAAATGAGCAAATTTAAAAAAAAAATCAGTAATCGGAAGATTCTGAATTTAATGATATTAAAAATAATAAATTTTTAAAATATTTCAAAAATTAGTTGCCCTAAAAAATTTTAAAAATTATTCAAACCGACGAATAAGTTAAAAAATTGGTAATTAGTATATTCTAGCGGAAACACTGGATCCTAAATTAATAAAATGGCATTTAAAAAAATTAATTATTCTAAAAATTAAAAAAATAAATATAATCTAAAAAAAAATAGTTAAAAATTGATAATTCGTATATTCTAAGGTAAACAACGGGATAAATAATATTTAAAAAATTTGTTGTCCTAATAATAAGTAAATAAAATTTGAAAAATTAAAAACGTTAAGGAGACACCGTGTCTGACAATAATTACAAAGAACTAAATTAGTTGCTTATTGTATAGAATAAACTAAAATATAATGAAATTGATAACAAAAATACAAGACCAAAGTTGTTATTAGATGAATATGTTGATAAAATTGACAAAACTGTCAATTTCATCAAAAAAATCATTTAAAATATTTTCAAAGAAGCACAAGGTCCGAAATAAATAACATTGTAACAAGAAAAAATTTCTTATCGAGGGAAAATGCAATAAAACATTTTTGATAAAAAAACGATAAGAAAAATTGATAATTAAAATATTCTAAGACGGATAATGTGTTTCAAGCTATTAATATCATATCAAAAAGAAATACGGCACCTAATGAAGAACTTTCGTTGGAGAGTGAAGAGTGAGAAAATATTTTTACAACTTAGTACACAGTAATATACACTAAATTGATAATTAAAATATTCTAAGACGGACACGGAGTTTCAAGTTAATACTATTACATCAAAACTAAGACGGCTGCTTTTAGGAAAGATCTTTGGTAAAAAAACATTCTTCCAAGTTAATAAAACACACAAATGTTAATAAATCAAATACTCCAGGGCAGACACGGTGTCTCAGGTTAATAATATTCCTTCAAAAAATGGGTACCTAGAGAATACTAAAGATAAAATGTAATTTTTAATAGTAGTATTGACGCAAAATTGATAAGTTCTAACATAGACATTGGGTCTTAAGTTAATATAAGTATATTATAGTATATGAATAAATAGTTGATAAAAATCGATAATTTAAATAGGTAGGTAATTAATTAATAATGTTTAAAAAACACATTGACTGGATTATTGTCATAATGTCATACACTCAATTGAAACATCATCAAACCAACAATGTTTCCAATTATTGTAAAAATACATGTCAGACATATTTTAATACGTTTTTTCCGTATTAATTAACAAAACTTTTTAAAGTTTTATTCCTTCTGCTTCTGAATATATTCTAATTAATTCTTCACCGACATCTTGCTGAATGATGACGCCATCTTGCGAGTCAAAAATCGGTCTACCGTCATTGTATGGATTCAGCAAATGCCTGTTAAAATATTATTAAATAGCAACAAAAAGGGCTAACAGAATAACCAAAGCAATGTTGCCCGTTGAACGGTTTATCATAAAGTGACATTATTTTCGCGTACGACCATACAAAACTTACTTTGTTTTATTTTTGTGCAGTGGCGAGGTAAATTTCCAGCTGATAGTGGCAGTGGGTTTGCTGAATTTCTTCCCAATGTTTAGATGCTTATATTCTGCAATTCCCATAAACATCTGTAGTTCTTTCACGTAAAACACCAAATAAACGATCTTATCTTGCTGAAAAAAAAAACATAAATAAAACATACAACCCGTATTACAAGCTCCAACAAAATTCTTAACTACGCAGGGTATTGTACCCAATCAAACTTACGCTAAACAACTGCAAAACCCTCTTCTCCGTCTGAGGTGAAAAAACCCACTTATTGCAACTCTGTGCAATATCAATATTTCTCTTCTCACTGGCCTTGATGATCACAAAAATCGGATTGTCGACGTACTCAAAATTCTTCTCGGAAGCAGCTGACGAAGCAGCTGCTGAAGCTGCGCCGTTTTGGTATCTCAAGTCATAGTTTGCTGGATGATGGAAGATGTTCTGTATCGTTGTGTTCTGGTTGTGTATTGCTGGACGTGCTGGCGTGGTAAAGAAGTCTGTAAGAAATGAAATTTTGTGTTTCAAAAAATGTGACACTTTAGGGTTAATTTTGTCATAGGATGACTCACGTTTGAGACCATCATCCAGATCATTCTACCTACCTAAAAAACCCAGCGGGCCAACCTCAAAAAAGCTCTGATTTTGACAGGGAGGGAAAACAGGCATAGAGTAAATATCATTGTATTTATAATCAGTAAGCTCTTGTTGCTTTACAATTTTTCGTGCCTTGGTGCTGATCATGGAAATATCGTTAGTAATACTGTTGGTTATTTCGGTTAATACACCTTAAAATTGAAAAAAAAAAAATGTTAGGAGTGCTAGTTCAAAATCAATTAACTAAAATGTAATAAATACAGAAAAAAATAGGAACAAAAAATACTGGAAAAATAATAATCAACATATATGTACGTACATAATATCAAACCCTATACCATAGAAATGCTATTAAAAACCCATACCAAACAAATTACATTATAACGCAAAATATACAGCAGCACACTCAAAAGAATCAAACAGAACGCCAATGCAACAAACAATATGCATATAAAATAATACATAGCTACATACCACACTTTTTTATTATGTTTTATTTTAATCAGACTTTCCATTGTCTTAAGTCGTATTTTTTCGTATTATTTGGATTGGTTCATTACCAATTGCCATTACCATTTTTGGCAGACGTATTTTGGAGGATAAAAAAAATCTAAAAATATTTTCTAAGCAATGGCAATATATTATTTTTAAGGGAAAGCTCAGCCTCATGCTTGATTCATGTATCTACATAGGAAATTCTTTGGATTTGTATCGCAAAACAACCACCATACCAATACCAAAGTTTAAAAAATTAAAATAGTGGGGATGTTAGCTGGTTACTTCTTTTAACGAAGCATATTATGTACATAGGACTATGATCCCCTAGTAGAGCTATACAATGTATCAAAAAGTGCATCAAAATGCTCAAAAAAATCAACGAAATATGAAGGTATTTTCATGCTAAATGGGACATATGTATATTGAATGCAATATTATTTGACGGTAGAAACAATCTACATGCAACCAACTATATACGGGGTGGTCCAAAATTAATAACAACAGACAGAGAATTTTAATTTCGACTTTCTTCAATATTAACACAACTTTTTAACGTATTACCGTAAAAATTGGCATAGAGGGGATATCGAGGGCGAGAAAAAATAATACGTCCTCAATTGTGTCGTAGTGGATAAAGAGCAATTAAAAAATATTATTTTCTGTCGTTTTTAGAGAAAAAAACGTACACCACAAGAAAGTTTGAGCTTTTTTACATAATGAAGGGTGCTGCATATAGCGTCCTCTATCCGCTACAGTAAAATCGAGACCGCACTGTATCTCTGTTAATATCAAATTTCGGACTTAACGAGTTGAACTAAATTGCAATATTTTAATGCCACGAATCCTGAATTTTATGTATTATTATTCTTGGACCACTCTGTACAAAATATACAATATCTGAAATAAAATACCATATTACTACCAAATTTATTTTTTGTTACACCAAACAGCCCAAATCCATTAGCGGCATCAAAAAGAAATTAGGTCTGATAACCTAGCTCACCAAAAAGGTAGTCTCGTTATTTGTGGAAATCCGACGGCAGCACGCCAAAGTTCGAATCCTTGTGCTTAAAAAACACTTCTCTAGAGGACGTTGTCAGGTTGCAGCCAATCATAGGCGTCCCACCTGTCCAAAATTTTCGTTGGAAGGAGCTTTTGAATCGGAAGGTCGCAGGATGATTACGAAGTCTGTAATCTGAGCGGAAATACCTAAACTTATATATGGAACAGGGATTAAGGAAATCAAGGGCGTAATTCACCCTAGAAATCCCACCTATGCCCTCTTGAATGAGCATTTGATCTCCCCCAACACGTTACTCAGCTTCATAAGAACAAGTTATACAGTGTGTGCAAAGGAAAGTCCCAGATCGACTGATTATCTGTAATTTAAAAGCTACACAAGTTAGTCAAAGATGTTTCGGATAATTCCGGGCTAGGGCTTTCAAACATCTATAATTTGAAAATTATTTGGAATTGGGTTGCTTAAAAAGTTGTGGCGGATCAGTCTATTTTCTTAAAACGAATAGCCTATTTTTGCTTTAATTTCTAATCTTGCTTAAAACTACAGGCCAAGTTTATGTCGCACTTTGTATATCCAAACCTAATAGTTCCAGAGATATTACGATGGTTGCACAAAATTACCTGTTAGGAAACAAGCTTAAGTGTTTATTTGAGCCTGTGTATCTTCTAAACCAAGGCGAATTCCCGCGAGTATTCCTTTATCTGATAGCAAATTTTCTGGGGATTCCAAAAATGTATAACTTGTTAGGTTTCCACTGACTACTCCGTCCAGAAATTAATAAAAACTGAACTGAGGTCAAAAATTTAAATTTCTGTTCCCTATTTTAAAAGAGCGTTTATTTGAGCCGGTGTATCTTCTAAACCAAGGCGAATTCCCGCGAGTATTCCTTTATCTGATAGCAAATTTTCTGGGGATTCCAAAAATGTATAACTTGTTAGGTTTCCACTGACTACTCCGTCCAGAAATTAATAAAAACTGAACTGAGGTCCAAAAATTTAAATTTCTGTTCCCTATTTTAAAAGAGCGTTTATTTGAGCCGGTGTATCTTCTAAACCAAGGCGAATTCCCGCGAGTATTCCTTTATCTGATAGCAAATTTTCTGGGGATTCCAAAAATGTATAACTTGTTAGGTTTCCACTGACTACTCCGTCCAGAAATTAATAAAAACTGAACTGAGGTCAAAAATTTAAATTTCTGTTCCCTATTTTAAAAGAGCGTTTATTTGAGCCGGTGTATCTTCTAAACCAAGGCGAATTCCCGCGAGTATTCCTTTATCTGATAGCAAATTTTCTGGAGATTCCAAAAATGTATAACTTGTTAGGTTTCCACTGACTACTCCGTCCAGAAATTAATAAAAACTGAACTGAGGTCAAAAATTTAAATTTCTGTTCCCTATTTTAAAAGAGCGTTTATTTGAGCCGGTGTATCTTCTAAACCAAGGCGAATTCCCGCGAGTATTCCTTTATCTGATAGCAAATTTTCTGGAGATTCCAAAAATGTATAACTTGTTAGGTTTCCACTGACTACTCCGTCCAGAAATTAATAAAAACTGAACTGAGGTCAAAAATTTAAATTTCTGTTCCCTATTTTAAAAGAGCGTTTATTTGAGCCGGTGTAACTTCTAAACCAAGGCGAATTCCCGCGAGTATTCCTTTATCTGATAGCAAATTTTCTGGGGATTCCAAAAATGTATAACTTGTTAGGTTTCCACTGACTGCTCCGTCCAGAAATTAATAAAAACTGAACCGAGGTCAAAAATTTAAATTTCTGTTCCCTATTTTAAAAGAGCGTTTATTTGAGCCGGTGTATCTTCTAAACCAAGGCGAATTCCCGCGAGTATTCCTTTATCTGATAACAAATTTTCTGGGGGTTTCAAAAATGTATAACTCGCTAGGGTTCCACATAACTAATAAAAAAAATTCACTTGTTCCAAACAAATTTAAACAAGAAACAGATGTTTGTTAGTAAATTTAAAATGTAAATGTAAAAAAAAATTGTTTATATTTTATAAATCACAAAAGTTGCTTAAAATTGTTACCGTTTTCTCTAACACAAAACTCGCACATTTTACTAATTCGTCGTATGGCATTTAAAAGTATGATCGATCGTCCCTGCAAATTTTGAAATTGTGGCTTCACGTAGTTCTTCTAGAGTGCGATGTCGAGACTTTTAAACTTTATCTTGTAACACCGCATAAAAAGTCAAGGACGGAAAGATCGGGTGATCGTGGTGGCCATCTTAGAGGTTCGTTGGTTTCTATCCATTTTTCAGGAAAATTATTTTCTAAAAATAGGCGTATTATTTCAGCATTATGGGCAGGCCCCATCCTGTTGGAAATATATATTGTTTAAGCCAAGGGAACACCATCTAGCAATTCAGGTACATCTTGCAATATACCCAGACGATTCCCAAAATAAAATAAACAACGCTGAAACTGAATCTTCCCTGCTGCTCAAAGTAAAGATGATGGTTTTCTTGATACCAATGGCTGGCATTGTGTCTATTGAAAATACCAGAGCTTGTGAAATACTATTGGGTTTGGGTATAGGAAGTATAACATAAACTAAATCTATAACTTTAAGCAGAATCATAAATTAAAGCAAAAAATAGGGCAGTCCATTTAGGAAAATATAACTTCAATCCGTCACAACTTTTTCAGCAACCCTGTATATGCCAACTAATTTTCTAATCTTAGGTTATTGAAAGCCCTAGAACTAGTTCTTCAAATAATTAGGACTTTTTATACACAGTGTGTTGAAAAATTACGTATAAAGGTGAGTCACAATAGGCCTCAAATAGCCCCACTTGCAACTAACGTAACCCCTACTTTAACATAAGGTCGGAATATAATATCCTTTAACATTACACTCGCTTTAAAAATAAAACAACGAACCTTACTGAATCATCGTTTTATTTTCATAAGACTTAATACAATTTTATTTAAATAACATAATTAAAAGCATTACACAATGTCAGCTCGTCACACACTCAACGTATAAACACTAAAAATTCTGATAGACGATCATAAAAGTGGTGCGAACAAAAGGATTCATAAAAAGGTAAAAAACAATCTTTTCGAAAATAAAACTGATATTTCTCACCTATAAAATGAACTTTCCTGGGCAACTGTCTAAAACATACTTTCCTTATTCGCACCAGAATTATTTATAAATAAAAAAACCTGTACCAAAATCATCTCTCCAAATTTTAAACACAATACAGGGTGTTTTCTAACTGAATGTCAATATTTAAGGGGGCGATTTTTGGGTCCATTTTAAAAAGAAAACTTCATATGAGCGTATGTCCTAAACGTCTTAACTTTTGAGATACAGGGTGGTAAAGTTTTCAAAAATAAATAGTTTTTTATTAATATCTGTAATACCACTTTAGATATTTTAATTAAATTTGGCATACATGTACTATGTGTCAAGAGGCATTATTTAGTGTACCACAGTTTTTTTTATTTCCACCAGTGGCGTTCGTACGGAATTTCACCTGCCTATTTTGGCAGACATTGATGGTACGCCACTGATTTCTCGTAAAATTAAAATTATTCCTGAAATCCCCAATCATTTCTAGCAAATTTGATCTCTTGAATTTTTTCAATCCGATGCACGGTTTTCGCTTAAAAAAATAAAAATCTTTTCTATGCATGATCATAACAATATCGTTAATATGACAATATCACCATGCAGAGAAATATACTTTATTTTTTAGATCAAATTTGCTTAGAAATGAATAAGGATCTCAAAAATTAACTTCCTTATTCATTCCTAAGCAAATTTGATCTAAAAAATTAAATCTATTTCTCTGCATGGTGATATTGTCATAGTAACGATATTGTTATGATCATGCAGAGAAAAGGTTTTTATTTTTTTAAGCGAAAACCGTGCATCGGATTGAAAAAATTCAAGAGATCAAATTTGCTTAGAAATGATTGGGGATTTCAGGATTCATTTTAATTTTACGAGAAATCAGTGGCGTACCATCAATGTCTGCCAAAATAGGCAGGTGAAATTCCGTACGAACGCCACTGGTGGAAATAAAAGAAAAATTGTGGTACACTAAATAATGCCTCTTGATACATAGTACATGTATGCCAAATTTAATTAAAATATCTAAAGTGGTATTACCGCTGGGTATTACAGATATTAATAAAAAACTATTTATTTTTGAAAACTTTACCACCCTGTATCTCAAAAGTTAAGACGTCTAGGACATACGTCCATATGAAGTTTTCTTTTTAAAATAAACCCAAAAATCGTCCCCTTAAATATTGACATTCAATTAGAAAATACCCTGACTATCGGCAGCAAGTATGTTTTTATTTGTTACATGTTAGAGCGTATGACGAACTCAACGAATAAAATCAGACATATCTCACACTTTACTTCCTATGTCTAGGCGCTTTCCTCTGAAACTTACCGCCGTTACTAGGGCCAGGCCTATTTCCAAACCCTGAGTTATAGAACATGTAAGAATCGGTGTTGTTATAGCTGTAATTGTCATTTCGTCCATATCCATTCACATGAATGTCATTATTTTGTCTGTCATAACGATTATAACTGGCAGTGTGTTCTGAATCAACACCCAGTCCCCTTAGTAGTGCTGCTGCAGGGTCTGGATTGTAGGTATCTACAATTAGTTGCAGATATACAGTATGTATGTACACATTTCAATAGTAGTATTCAGTATACAGTATGTCCACGAAAGGAGTAGACAAGAGGACAAATGGACCAAAAAGTGAAAGATATGAAAAAGGGTCATTCATTATAAAAGGTTTTGCTTGTTTTAAAAATAAGATCCACGATGCCACAAATTGTTTTTTTTTCTACAGGGTATGTAAAAAATACAAAAACCTAAAATTTAGTTAGAAGTAAAGTTGCCTATAATTATAATAATTATAATTATAATTATAATTAATTATAATTATAATTATAATCCCATCCGTGGACATACTGTATGTATATTTAGTGAAATTTATCCAACGAGGTGAAGCCGAGTTGGACGTTGTTTCAGTAAACCGTGGATGATTGGTAAACAAAGTTTCTTACCTGACGATATGCTCATCTGTTGAAACCTCTGCGAAACACCGTTGCCCGTACTACCACTGGGCCCAAAGTGATCGAAACTCAGTGTTTTGGCAACGTTGGAATGACCTGGCACGTTATAGTGTTTGTTTGGAGGTATGAAGCGTTTCGGGGTGCGGCCTTTTTTGTGATTTTCAATCCATTCTAGAAAATATACGATTGTAAGTTGTATAATCGATTGTATAAGCTAAAGGAGCCAGCAGGTGATTCTCACATTAAATCTAGGCAATAGTCTATGTAAATGTCTTAAAATTTTTGCTTAAAACTTGTAAGATGACAGTACACTACTAACTTATAAAAAGTCCTTAATGCTGGAAAAAAAAAACAGGATACTTTGCGATAAAATGCTAAATCTGGCAACGCCGAGCGCGTACAAGTACGTGCGATGTTGCCGTACCATTTATTTTTTAAGGTTTTTCAACTACAAGTATTTTGAAACATTTGAAATGACTTAGAAAGCACCCTCTCTTCGAATAACTTTCAAGTTTTAAAAATTACCAGTTGAACTTGGCCCGTTATAAGTATTTGGAACAGGCCGTTGTCTCATTTCATTTCTTGTTATGGCAACGTTATTGGGTTTCGTATTATTTTCGTGAATAATTTTGTACAAAAATTTCGGCCTCGCGCCTACGTTTCTCGGCTGAACCAGGTCTGTATGCTGTTCTTCAAAGTCCATCACTTTCCTCAGGGTTTCTGACACAATCTAAAATTAATTAATATACAGGGCGTTACAAAAATATGTTCATAAATTTTAAGGGCAGATTCTACATCTAAAAATATGAGAATAAGTTTATATAAACATGGATCCTATTTGTTTTTATTGTAAGAAATAAATTAATTTTTATCTCGAAAACGGTCCGTCAGAACAAAAAAGCTCAAGAGACACTTTTCACGAAGAATTAATTGGGCTTTGAGAGAACGATATTAATTTTGCAAAAAAATCAGTGGCGTGCTATTTTTTTCGCTAAAAATAAAGCCTTACCCGCACGCACGCCACTTATGCAAGTACTATAGAAAATAAATTTTTGCACGTAAAGGTACCCTTTGGTTACATACTGGAGTGTACCAAAATTGATGTCAATATCTTGACGCATTTTCGAGAAATTAAAAAGAAACATTTAAAAAAATATACTTATATTAAACACCCTGTATATCGAAAAAGAAGCGTTGAAGGATCCATGTTTATATAAACTTACTGTCATATTTTTAGATGTAGAATCTGCCCTTAAAATTTCTTAACATCTTTTTGCAACACCCTGTATATGAAAACGAAAGAAAAATGTTATTTTTATATTCCTTTATTACACGAAAAATAAAATAAAAATATTTTCGGGAAAAAATTAAAATCTTCAAATAATCATGTATACACAGGGCGTTTCGAAGAATGCGAAGTTGTATATACAGACTTTGTATAGAAAAAAAATAACCTGATTGGATTGATCAAACGAATGCCATGGGTTAATCATGGACTTCTCGACCAATGTCTGGACAGCAGTACGGAATTTAACCACCAAAGTATCTCCAAAGTAAAATTCTAGCCAATCATCTATATTGATCGAATGTGAGGACGGATAAACGGTATCAATTCCACACATTATAGCCACCTAAAAAGTGTAAATAAATGTAATGCAATGTTATTTTGCACCAAACGACAGTAATTTATGAAAATGACCGCGCAGGTTCCCTTTAATTGTGGAAAATAAAGTCACTAAAGGCCAAATCTGGAGGTGGGTCGGGTATTTATCTTACCGCTAATGGAGTAAAAACAGTCACTCCTCTAACCATGAAACTTATTCTGTTTTTTACCATTTCGTCAAAGAAACACCAATGATGGTTGACTTTAGAATTGCATACACTGGTGTGATGAATAGACAATTTTTTTTCATTCCTAAAAAATTAAAATATTTACCCGAGAATTAGCCCATGTTAAAAACTTTTAATTTTAGATTAAACACAATATTTAACTATGTGTTCTATACCTCGTGGCTAAAGCTAGTCCTCTCTGCACAGGATAAGCTACGTTAGGAAAGAACGCCGCGCTCATTATAGCCTTTACCAATCCCCACGAGTTGCTGTTGATGTTAAATTCGTCTATACAGTGAGTGTTATTCACAAAACCAACTGCTCGAAGCTGCCCTAAAAACAACAAAACACTGAAGAAGCTATGGTGAAGAATGAAACGTCGATTTGCGAAAAAATGTTTTTGGAAAAATTATATAAACATTTTGCGAAAAATTTCGTACATCGTTATAAAAGAACACAATGATAATCCATACCTAGTAGCTGTCTTCTCGTTTCTAGCACGGAATACATGGTGGATTCAGAAATAAAATAATCACGACAAAATTGTTTAGATCGTCCTCTGGACGCTTCTTCTTGCCATTTTTGGAAGACTTTTAGGTAAATGATGTGATCGCTAGGAACGTTTTCGATTAGTTCGCGCCTTTTTGCGGCGGCGACCGTTCTCAGATTAGCCTGAGGAGGGAGCTGAAATGGATCCCTAAAAAACGATAAAAAATTAATAACTGAGGAAACTGTTTCCAAAATCCCATCGCCCGTTGCTTAGTTGTCTTTTGGTGTGTCCATCCGTTATCTACAACAATATATTTCTCAAATCTGAAACCATACACCACAATTTACCGTCTTCAATATATGTACCTAGTTTTATAACACCCTAGTATTTATACAGGGTGTTTTCTAATTGAATGTCAATATTTAAGGGGGCGATTTCTGGGTCCATTTTAAAAAGAAAACTTCATATGAACGTATGTCCTAAACGTCTTCTTTTGAGATACAGGGTGGTAAAGTTTTCAAAAATAAATAGTTTTTTATGAATATCTGTAATACCACTTTAGATATTTTAATTAAATTTGGCATACATGTACTATGTATTAAGAGGCATTATTTAGTGTACCACAATTTTTTTTATTTCCACTAGTGGTGTTCGTACGTAATTTCACCTGCCGATTTTGGCAGACATTGATGGTATGCCACTGATTTCTCGTAAAGTTAAAATTATTCCTGAAATCCCCAATCATTTCTAAGCAAATTTAATCTCTTGAATTTTTTCAATCCGATGCACGATTTTCGCTTAAAAAAATAAAAATCTTTTCTATGCATGATCATAACAATATCGTTAATATGACAATATCACCATGCAGAGAAATATACTTTATTTTTTAGATCAAATTTGCTTAGAAATGAATAAGGAAGTTAATTTTTGAGATCCTTATTCATTTCTAAACAAATTTGATCTAAAAAATAAAATCTATTTCTCTGCATGGTGATATTGTCATATTAACGATACTGTTATGATCACGCAGAGAAAAGGTTTTTATTTTTTTAAGCGAAAACCGTGCATCGGATTGAAAAAATTCAAGAGATCAAATTTGCTTAGAAATGATTGGGGATTTCAGGAATAATTTTAATTTTACGAGAAATCAGTGGCGTACCATCAATGTCTGCCAAAATAGGCAGGTGAAATTCCGTACGAACGCCACTGGTGGAAATAAAAAAAATTGTGGTACACTAAATAATGCCTCTTGATACACAGTACATGTATGCCAAATTTAATTAAAATATCTAAAGTGATAGTACAGATATTAATAAAAAACTATTCATTTTTGAAAACTTTACCACCCTGTATCTCAAAAGTTAAGACGTTTAGGACATACGTTCATATGAAGTTTTCTTTTTAAAATGGACCCAAAAATCGCCCCCTTAAATATTGAGATTCAATAAGAAAACACCCTGTATGTAAAACTACCTATTTACCGTCATTGTAAAAAATAATTGGGATTCAATCATAATAACAAACTTACTTGTGAGCCATAGCTGCAGACAGGGTCAACATAGGTTCTAGGCATTTAAATATACAGCCATATATCAGCATTTTTCCCAGTCTTGGCTCTAATGTGAGTTGAGCCAAGTATTCACCCAATCTACAAGCAAAAAGCCAAATACAATACGGTAAAATTTATGCAACCCTGTATCCTACACACCTCGTAAGATCTTCTTCTTTATCTAAAGCACCTAAAGACTGTAAGTTCTCGATGGCAACATTGACAGCGTTAGCAGTGGGAGGATCAGGTGCTAAACTCAAAAAATTGTAGATGTTCATTGATGTAGGAGCAATGATTTTCGCGTTAAGACACAGCTCCTACAAAATTAAGAAAAAAACACAACACCTGAGCAACCCTCTTCCGTGAATCCCGGTTTTTGCTATTTTTAAGATCGAACTTCTTTATAAACATTATCGTTAGTAACTAAAATCATTATCTACCTCCAAAGACACCCTCAGGATTTCAGGAACTCGTTCTTCAGGCATATGACTAAACCTCTGGTTAGAGTATAACCGGAAGCAAAAACCTGGCCTAACTCTTCCGGCTCGGCCTTCGCGCTGTTTGGCACACGCGCGGGAGATCCACTGTGTTTGGAGTGCGGACAATTTGTTATACTAAAAAAAGGGCATTAATAAATTATGTGTACATAATAACATAACAAACAAATAAACATACAAACTTTACCTTTTTATTATATTATTATTAAGCAAAGAGAATATACTAAATACATACTGAATCATAGACTTTTTCCTTGGCTTTTCCAATATCGATCACAAAAACCACATCTTCCACAGTTATACTAGTTTCAGCGATGTTAGTGCTCAATATGATTTTCCTCTGACTTAACGGTTTGAACACGTCGCACTGGTCTTTCATATTCATGCTGCTGTGAAGGAAAAATATTCTGTAGGATGACATGTCCAAGTCCGAGTCCGTTATGTGATCATTACATTGCATTATGTCATCGTAACCTAAAAAATAGTATTAGCTATCAGTAATAGTTAATTTTTCCCCAAGCAAACCCAACATGACCAATGTAAGAACATTGTATTCAAATAAATAGCGCCGCATTGAAATTCTAAGAAATTTACGTCGCTTCCCCACATATCTTTTGTGTTTTGCCAGTCGATAGCAAGATATTTTTATACAATAATAAAAGTTAAAAGTTGTACCGCGAAAACAACATTGGAGAAAAAACTTACCAGGTAAGAAAACCAAAATAGATCCAGTGTCAGAATTCGCATGTATGTATTTTATCAAAGCTACAATTAAGTCATAATCAATAAAATCATCAGGAGTTGTCATGTCATAAAGCTGCCTCAAATATTGAGAATCTGAAAATAAATATGATAAGATACTTTATTTTATTCATACATTTGAACTAAAACCGAAAAAAAAATCTAAAAGTATATTTTTTATATACTAATTTATATTTATTTATACATATTTGATTATATATCTATATTTCTTGAACTACATAGCAATACTTATAAATAATGGCCTACCATTAGTGTTGGGAGTGCTTTTCTCATTAGATTTTTGTTCCTTTATAAAGTCCAGGAGCTGCAACACATTATTTTTGTTTGTAGGTCGGGCGTAGTCATAGGCAGCCTTTCCTAATTTATCAGAAATGTCTAGGCTTGCACCTACAAATAATTTAAAATCATATACATGTATACCGACATGAGGAATCCGAGGTCCATGATAAACTTGAACAACTCTAGATCTACTATGTATGCATGTATACAGGGTGATTCAAAAGTACTTTGACAAACTTCAGGAGGTGATTGCTGACATTATTTTAAGGCGAAAAGTTCATATAAACAATGGTCCTTGGCGGCTTCGTTACGGAGATACAGGGTGTTGAAAAATTAGATGCCTCCATCTTGGCTGAGGGTGGACATTTCCAACAATTTATTTAAGGCACTTTTATAACTGTTACTTATTTATTTAAATAAATTAGTTGTTACTTTAATAATGTCTGAATGTTTGATCAATTTAAATTTTTTCGATCAATTTAAAATAAATTTTTTAATACATTTGTATAGCCGAATAAAATAATGATTTACCTTTAAACCGTTCCCCGTATGAAAAAAACGGAAGAGACTTTTTTTGTTACAAATAAAGCAAGGACTCACAAAATGGTAGTTAAAATAAAATAAGCCAGTGGCGTAGCATAGATTTCACAAAAAATGTTATATGAAAGTTTCGTACCGACGCCACTGGTTAAATTTAAGAACGCGATAAGATAGAAGGGTATAGATGATGATGGAGGAGATAGAAGAATGATAGGAATGGGGGATAGCTCAAAACGTTTAGAAGCTACTTAAAAATTCTTATTTTCTTAAAAAAATTTCAACACCCTGTATCTCCGTAACGAAGCCGCCAAGGACCATTGTTTATATAAACTTTTCGCCTTAGAATAATGCCAGCAATCACCTCCTGAAGTTTGTCAAAGTACTTTTGAATCACCCTGTATATATATATATATATATATATATATATATATATATATATATATATATATATATATATATATATATATATATATATATATATATATATATATATATATATATATATATATATATATATATATATATATATATATATATATATATACCTATTTAAACATCTCATCAGCGTCACTCAATACCAACAAGAAACGGGTATGATTTATAAAAAAAAATGGAAAAGTGTTAAATAAACTGCTTTTAAATAATTAAAAAATCCATCTATCCCTATCTATATAATATATGCAAACAATATGATATCTGTCATACCCATAGTGCACAGCTTGCTGACAAATTCCACGTCTCCCAAATGACAGGCGATCATTAACGCTGTCCACCCTTTATCAGAGTGTTGCTGATCTACAGGAATATCTTCAGATAGGAAAAGTTGCAGAAGATCTGCAGTGGCTTCTTCGTAATGAACAGTGTAGTCATAATCATCGCTGTAAAACAACAGAGATGTATTAGGCAGAATTAGGATTAATTTGAAAGACATATGGATGAATACACAGTGTCGGACGGTTACCTGAAATTCATGTATGCCTCCAAAGCAAAATTCAAAGTTTCTTGATCTTGCTCTGACAGTTCCACTTTAGCATTAGTTTCACAATCAGTTTCGACTTCCCGTTTGTGTTGCAACTTTTTCATCGCAAGACGCATTTGAGGCGTGTAAAATTGCGTCATACTGAGAACGTCCTCTAGAAAATAGGACTGTATGGGAAAGAGGCGCCCTGGTATCGACAAGACGATACTAGATCTGAAATATTCCTGGAACTTCGTCGTGTCGACTGTTGCTGACATCAAAAGTACCTAAAAAACACACACACATATTAAAAATGCCACAACGGTAATAATGGCCGCCGAATACTGGTAAATAACAGAACTCTAAAATAATTATGCTCAGCACTTACTCTCAAATGTGGAAACATTGGCAAGTTCTGTCTCAGACAAATCAACATAAAATCGCTCAGTTTGTCTCTTTCGTGGATTTCATCAACTATAACGTGAGTTATGTTGTTTAAACATTTGTTGCCACACATGAGATTTCTGAGAAATACCCCAACGGTACAGTACATCAAATTTGTGTTATGACCTAAAACAAATAAAACTTGTAAGAATGTGGTTCGAAGAATGTTCATTTTTCTGCAAATATGGAAACTTTCTATTAAACCCGAAACGAAAATATTCTTATTAAACCCTGAGGAAACCTGAAGCAACTCGCAAGATGATCTTATTTAAAATTTAACCATGAAAAATGTGTTTTGCTTACCGCATTTTGACTCCAACCTTATGTGGTACCCCACACTTGCCCCCACAGTTTCCCCCCTTTCATAAGCCACCCTCTCTGCAGCTGCTACAGTTGATATCCTTCGTGGTTGGGTACATATTATTTTGCAAGGAATATTCTTAAAACAGGATTCTTCCATTATATACTGGGGAATTTGGGTAGTCTTGCCAGATCCTGTCTCAGATGAGATTATTATAACCTATAACAAAAAAGGTAATATCATTAGTATCATGTACTTTATCTATAGTCTCACAACGTAATGTAAAATTCTTAAAGACACAACCATGGGTACCTGATTATTGTAAATCGCCTCCATAATCATATCTCTTTTCTCATAAATAGGCAGATTCCCTCTGGTAACCTGTATTTCGTTTTTTACATGAGTGCCTTTAGGAACCGATGGGTCACTATCTTGTAATCTGCCATAAACCTTTTCATATCTTTTAACAGCTCTATAGTTATGAGGTTGAGCTTGTACCTCGCCTAAAATATTTTTAAAAAATATGGATACAAAATTATAAGCTTAATAACTAGCTAAATACCATTTACGGTAACACTGAAGTAAAACATGTAAAGCTTGTTTCATGCTTTTTCGTTGACCTATTGCCTGGAATAAACTATTAGCGACACCCGGTAAATTTGCAATAATTATAAACAGGGCCGGCCCTAATAAAATTACAGGTAAAGGTAATTTTAATACAATCAGTAAAAAGTATAAATAGTTCCTATCCGTTTGGTAAACTGTGCAGCTGTTATATGATTTCGATTGTATTCTTTACAAGTTTTTATTTAACTTCACCTGCTAGTTTGCTTGTATGTATGTATGTATGTTAGTATGTTTAGGACAAATATTGCAATCAAAATTTCGACTACTAATTAAGTTAGAGCTTTGAAATCTTGCACACGTGTACAAGTCCGGTGACAATGCAATATAGTATATTTAATATTGTTCTAAATCCAATATGGCGGACGTCCCAAGATGGCGGATTACCTTTTGATTTACAATCCCCTTGACATGAGTATCAAATGAAAGGGTTTGACGAGTAGAATACGATAAGCTATGTGACGTCATTCTTAACCCAACATGGCGGACACCACAAGGTTCTTGAAATATTTATATTTACATTTATTGAGGTAGATACTTACTATTTTGTCAAAAGGCAATGGAAGAGCTTGAAATGAGCTTTACTCTAGAATTTTTACTATTTAACAAATCAATCTTTATCAGTACTTATGCTTACCATATTTTTCAGTAAATCCTTGTAATTCTTTTGTGATTTCATCACATGGATATATATGAAATGATTGGCTAGCTAACTGCCTTGGTTTTTTCTTTAAATGAAGCTGTCTGTTTGGTTCTCTACCATGTGATCTTGATACTATATTCATTATTTGAGACTGAAAATGATTTATTATACATAATAACATAAAGAAGCCAAAATCATTTTATCAATATACTTATACTTATATACTTATATCTACCACCGACATCCTTTGCATAGGTAATCCAAATAAAAAAACAGAATAAATACACTTGCACTGACTGAACTTACCTGATAGTGAATATATTTTCTTTGTAAATTGTTTAAATCTGGCGGAAAGATATATTCTGTTTTCTCAGGATCTGCCAAGAATTCCTTTATAATTTTATCAATTTCAATACGCATATGTTCTGGAGTTGCTTCTTGTATGTGCTCATCAATAACTAGACCAGTTCTCTTTGATTTAGTATTCACACCAAATCTATTAAAGTAAATAGCACATGAAAAATGACTGCAAAAACTTATTCAAACAGAATAAATAAGAGAACATAGTTCTGTAATTATTGGTGAAAAATTTACGATACATTACCTTATATGTTCTTTTCGAGGCCTTCTAGGCCCAGCGCTGTTGCTATGAGGGGCCCCGCTTGGTTGTTTTGGGCCCCTTTTTGTCCTAGTATCCGAATTCATTTTTGCCAAGTTAAAACGTAACTTATGTGCAAATAATGGGAATAATAAATAGTGTTATCACAAAATTATCACAGAAAATAACATATATTTCCTGAAATGCTAGAAAATGGGAAAAATACTGAAGAAAAATATAAACTACAAAAACATAACCTTAATTCTGGCTGTCAAATTATTGAATGTCGCTAAGGGACAAAAAATTAGAAAAATCCAAAATATAGCCGCCACTGTTAGGCAACCAGTAATGTAATTTGGGGCATTTAAAATTTATCGGTTATCATATGGATTAGGTACGAGATCTTTAACGCACTAGAAAATCATATTTCTAACAGAAACCGCCACAGATTTTCTTACAAAGGTATAAAACAATGACAATATTTGCTTGTTTTATTCAAAAAGTCGCAAATAGTTCAACTATGGCCCAGTAATGGAGCTTCAAAGTTACACCTTACTTTTCAATCAAAAATCATCTTATTTCTATCACTTACCGGTCACCGTTTTTGTACTCCGGGAAGAATAAAGGAAAATACACTATTTTTTAATAATCCCCGACCGGCTTTTCTCGGCTTTATAACAAAATCACTTCCGTACGTACCCACGAAACGCAAGTGCCCGCGCCAGAGAAGAATAACCGTTTGTAGCTGGAAAAACCGTTAAATTCCAATAGATTCGCGGGAACTGCTCATCAGATGGTGGGAGTAAAAAGATTATCATTTGTCCATCTATGGGCCAGTCTGAAGATAAGCAGATTACGTTACTATCTTTGTTTAATTGCCTGTGATAAAAAGAGAGTTTAATTTTTCTCTACTGGTCAGAAACAGCAGTGAAAGTGTAATAGGTAAATAAAACTGTTTTAGTTTAATGTGCGTTTTCCCGGTTTTTCTTAATTTATTTTTGTGTGATTTATCTTAGTAACCTTTTAAAGTGAGGTGACCAATATTCTGCACTGAAACTGGTTAAAACAGGAGCTATTTTAGCCAATGAGAAATTTAAAAAATATTTATGGTCAAAAAATACAAATCATTTTATGCGCTTCCATATCCAGTAGCGGATCACGAGGTTCACGTCATGGAAAAACAGGTATACATAATAAACTATTAGATTATTTGTAGATTATATTGGTTTAAAAGGTATCGCTGTTGTGTAAAAGTTCCAACTTTAAATATAGAGCTAGATGTTTTCCCCGCATTCGCCATTTTATCAATTTATTTGAAAAAACTATCGTTAAGGCATATGGGGGGAGGGGGCTAATTTTAATTTTGTGGGCTTATCTCCCAAGCGTTCTACCTCTGTTAAAGAACACCCTGCATATAAATGAAATACAAACTTCTCTGTTCATAAAATCTATATTTTTCTCAGGAAAAAATAACAATCTATAAACTACTTATATAGAGTTTATATTCACTGGTCTACTGATCCTGATCTGATCTAAGTGTTGCTGAGATTTAGTTTTTCCAAGCAAGTGTTTCAATTTTCACTAATTTATCATAATTGTTACGTAAGAATAAGCTGCCTTCATGATCTGAAAAGAGAATTATCGATAATAGTAGCAATTTTCACACAATTTCTGCATCCGACTGTTTCTCAATCAGTGTATAACATTTGAGTTTCTGAACGTTCACAGATCCAGAATACCGCGGACCATTTGGCCAGAGTGGGATCCAGCAAGAGACCCCGCAATAGGCCTTAGCCCTCACGCTCTATTATTCATTCCCATTATTTTTATTTTAGAGAAATCAGGGATTCCCAGGGATGCCCCCCCACCAACTTTTTGACAACGGCTGTTGCCAGACTTTCATGAGTTGTGTGTTGTGTGGAATATTTTCAGATTGATGACCTATCCTAAAATAGCGCGCAATTACTGTAGGGTAACATCTTCAATCGTAAATACCACAGGCTAAATCATATGAAGGAAGGATTAATAACATATACAGCTTGTCAAATATAGCTTTGCCTCTGAGTTAGACCCGCCCACTAAAAGCGCAGTAGACCGGTTGCTAGGTACAGTCCGTAACAAAAGTGAATGCTTTTTTATATTCATTTATGTTCTTATATTGTCATACATTTCAGTATGAAGTTCGTGTCTAAACTGAAAGGCAAAGTGTTATATGGAAAAGTCGTGAAATTTTCGCATATATTATTCATTTTATGCGCCAAGAGCTGAAAGTATTTATGATACCACTCATAATCACAATTCAACCCCTTTAACACAAAATAATGTGTCTTTATTCTTTATCAGAGTCAAGCAAGCAGAATCCAGGAACAAAATTACTTTTGACTGCTACCTGTCTTAAACTATAATACCCTAAATATAATAAAATGTTACCTGTTTAACGAATAACAAGACAAAAAAATACATTCCGCACAAATAAAACTAATAAAAGTGAGCGAATCGTGAACAATCTGCAAATAGCTATTTAAATACGGGGAGCAGAGATGTTCAGCACGTTTTTATAAAGAACAAAATGAATTGTACGTTCAAATGTAGGTATATAATTTAAGAGGGTTAACATTGGATATTCTAGAAACATTTTTACAGAAAAAAATAAGTTAAAATTTCCAAATATAATTGCATTTTAGCCCGGCCGGCATACCTAAGTTTAGAGACAAAAATTTTGAATTCATATTTAAAATGTCTTGTCTAGAATTGATATAACAGCAAGTGCAAATTATTTTTGTTAATTCCGTGACTATTTTGCTGTAAAAGTCTGGGCGGGCCAGCCACTATACTTGACTAGTCCACTAATGGACGGACAGCGGATCTCCAAAGGTACTGCGCCCTGTACTGTAATGCCGCTTACATTCCGTGGGCCGTCGCGGCAAAGAGGACATGCCCGGTCTACAATCCGCTAGTCTTTTATCAATAATATATACTAGTGAAGTTTACCATTAGAGGCGTTTCGGTAGTGATGGGTCCAAAAGGTCCTATTCTCATCACTAACGGCCTTTGAGCTCTCATCATCATTATTTGAAGCAGTTGCGTTGTCTCCTTGTCAAACGTGTGCCATTTTGCTTCATATAGGGCGTCAGCTATTGCTAAACTCTAAAAAGAAATTTATTGAAACAAAATAAATTGTACTTCTTGTTTAGGCGGAGTTATCAGCTACCACCCCTACTATTTTGGTACATGGTTAATAATAAAAAAATAATCGCAATCGCGCATCTATAACAGAATAAAGTTTAAATAAATAATAAATAAATACTTGGACTTTTATTTCGTTTGTGGTCCATCCCAAAACGAAAATCTGCAAAACCATTAAGCCAAAGTAGAACAGAAGGAATACTAAATCAGATGCAGCTTTGATCTAGAAAAAATAGTTAATAATAAATTTTTATTGTGTTTAAGGGTTTAACTATAATGTACGTACGTTATATTATAATCAAGGATGATGCAGATTAAAAATCCAAATAATTTGACTTTTGAGACACTAGAAATTATTTAAAATATAACGCTTGTTTGCTTGCCTTAATTGCTTGAGCTGCTACAGAAGCACAATCCAAAGAACTTAGTAGAAACTCCATCATTACGATATTTTTTGTGGATCGATTTAGTTCTCCCGCCAGACTGGAAATATAAATTAAATTCCTGGCATCAATTGCAGCAAGCTCGAAAAATACGTAAAAATGCATTTATTTTTTGAAAAACATTCATTTTGTATTATTACGTTTTACCTTTTCGTACCAAGTGTAGGTGACACACATTTTTTAATATTTAAAACATTGCCACAATTTTAAATGCATTTTTAGGTACTTTTTTTTAATCTTTTTTGCCATATTTAATAAATCAACATAATCTTAAAACTTTGAAGTGTACCTATGTCAAGTTCTATCTATATACTTCTAATGGAACAGGGGCTAAGATGGGGTTAAAAATCTACGCTACGGTCCACTTTAAAACATGCATAAATAAATATAATCAAATGATTATTTTTGATACATACGAAATACCTATATTACCTTATAAGATGCTGATGATCCTTAATATACTTTTTAAGGGTAACAAGGATATCGCCATTGTAAGCGTTTGCCGCTATAACGTCAAGTTTTCTCAAACGTATCTGCATCACTGCGAATTGGGAAGCCAGAAAAACCATCAAGTTTGTATACATCATGTGAGTGACGCTGTTGTAAACCATACAAAGATAGCCAAACCTGATGAAGTAACAAAGGTTGAAACAGTTTTTAATGGTAACAATGTATCAATCATTTGAAAACTTAGCAAACTTGTGGCTTTACGATATGACAGCTTGAAAGTTTTTCACTTATTTTTTAATTCACTTTCATCTAGAAGGGTTAGGCCTATAATATGGTACTTACTTACCAGGCGTTTAACGCATACACAGGAACAATATGTTCGCGTTTATGAGGAAACCAAAATTGGTACAAAACAGGAACTTCCAGCGTTTGATTCGTTAAAGCGTTATATTTTTCCATATTGATATTACCAGTGACACCTGAAATAAAAAAAGTTGTTTCATTGGAATATACAGTGCATTTTTTTAAAGCGAACCATATTACATAGAAAATTGTTATCCCTATGATAGCCCCTGTTCTATTAGAAGTATTGGCGACTATATTAAGGAAGCCAGTTACAATCAGCTGATTTTTAACGGGGACGAAGGACGAGGGGCTCACTACACGACAAAATTAACAAAGCTGCCAAACTAGCTTCCGCCCGATGATAGTGTAGTTGTGGTGTCATGAGTATAGCTACATGCATTATGTTATGTTAGGTTAGTTATATCCATAATTAAATTACAAAATTCGAACCCCCATTTCACCCCCTTTGGGGATAATTTTTTAAAATTTATAAAACGTGTTTATTTTGTTGAGTACTTTCCCGTAGTTTCAAGGAAATAGAACCGTCTAACAATACAAAGTTTGCACCCCTGTTTCACCCCCTTAGGGGTTGAATTTCGAAAACCCCTTCCTTAGTAGCCTACGTTATGTAACAAACCTCTGCAAAATTTCAAGTTTCTAGACCCAGCGGTGTGGGCTTGATATGTCAGTCAGTCAGTCAGTATCTTATTTTATATAATTATAGGAGTAATCTGTGATAATATAGAGAAGAACACGATAAGGAAGACAAACTACAAAGGCAATAGAAAATCGGCCGACGAGGATGCTACGTTCTTCATTTCAATCGTCAATAGAGAGAACTTGACAGGTAAAATTCAGGGGTTTTAGGATTATGTTTAACTATGCCAAAAGTGACTAAAAATGCGTTTATTTTTTTGAAAAACATTAATTTTTCACACCTTTTGTATTATTGTTTTTTACCTTTTGGTACGAAGTGAAGGTGACACACATTTACTGGCATTTAAAACTATTGATACAATTTTAAACACATTTTCTTGGTATTTTTCGGGGCCTTTTTAGCATATTTGGCAAATTAACATAATCTAAAGACTCTAAAATTTACCTGTCAAGTTTTACCTCTAGACTTATAATAGAACAGGACCTAACATGGGCTTAAAAATTTAACATGTAAAACGCTAGCGCCCGCTTTAACAAAAATGCACTGTATACAGCTTGTTTCACGGAGCCCTTGCCATAGGTATTACAAATTATCCAAGCCGTTGATGGAAATCCCAAATCCCAAGACTTCGTTGAGAAATTTGGAAAAAGTTCTTCCTGGAAACGATAGACGCTCTGTTTGTAAATCCACTGCTGAAAGAGTTCTTAAAGCAAATCCGGCTGGGACTTTGGGAGATTTCCCTAAGGGCCGGATGCCTTCGGCCCAGATCGGGCCGGCGCGGCGCGGCGGTCCCAACCTGGACGATGGTGATAAAAAAAACAACGAACATCCCGGACCTAATGGTGCTCATGGCTTCCCGGGACAGTTTACCCTTCCTCCTTCCCCATCCGCCTGCTGTATGTATCCAAATTGTTGGTTAGCATCAGAAACAGTACCAGTTTATATCCTATATGATTCAATACCCTGCGTGGCGCATGGCCACAAGTTGATGTTTTAGATTTCCATGCGTTCTAGTAGGAAGGTAAAAAAGTAATAGGTAAACCTAAAACTATTATGTACCTATATAAAGAAATGTTAGCACAACAATCACTGTCGACATTGATTGACAGGACATAAGGATGTTACAATATTTAACCAATTTGGAGTATTTGTTAACTATTTGTTCATCTTTGTCTTCCCATATAAGTTTTTCTTGCTGCATGACTTGGTCGTACAACTCTAAAACAAAATTTTTAGTACGGGTTTTTAAGAGCTTTTGTAACTTACTTTAACTTTCACTGGACCTATGAAACTCTTGGGAAAGTATATTTTTCAAAAAAGGTATTTTTCGAAAGAATATACTTTCGAAATAGGTAAGAATCATTTCCAAAAAAGTTTTTTCGAAAAGCTATTTTCAAGAAATTATTAATTTAATTATAACTCTGAAGACATTGGCGAACTAATACAAACCTGGGACTTTATTCTTTAGAAAAATAATTACTTTAACAGTGATTTTTGACGCATTGATAAGAATTGCCAAATTCAGGAAAATTATGTTCATAATTTCGGCGTGTCCTCTTATTACACGTACTAACTCCATAAATAATAGAATCCAGAATATTATAAAGTTTGCTCTCATAAAAATTGAGAAAATGGGGTACAATGTCTTTATTAGATGGTTGTTGGTAAATGGTACCTTCCATAAGCCACCCAAGAGCATTAAGAATTTGGTTATCTGTACCAGTTTTTCGTTTTTCATTTTATTTTCACGAGTAGCCAACAAATTATCCGCAAAATATAAAATGTTGATGCAAAAACAATATGTGAAAATGTTTTAAAACATATTTTTCTCACTCCTACTGTAGCAATTTTTGGTAAATTATTGTTTTTTCTCTTACACTCCTTAAACGTAATCAACTGGAACTGTCTGACAACAAATAGTAAAAACATTTCTTTTATTTCGATTGCAAAAGTTACTAACTATAAGAAATAAAACAAACTTTAATGGCATGCTTTGACAAAAGTTTAAGTTTTCACATATAGTTTAAATATTTATACTTTTCTTATACCATAAACCTCTATATTTACATGTATACATAATTAATAAAGAAGGCTGCGGCTGAACAAGGGAATATGGTAAGATATATAATACAGGTCAACATGGATATTTATTATTAATAATATGGTGCCCCCTTTCTTCTATAAACTTTTAATAGTAGGAACTGTAAGAATTTCGTATTTTTTTAGCAGCCAGCCTTTGTAAACTCCAGGAGTTTTTTAGCTTCGCCGTCCTTTTCCTTTATTGGATACTTTTAACGTTCGTAAAAAAGCTTGTTCGCCGTTCGTCCCTAGACCCACCCCAAGTTCTGTCAGGAAAAACAAAAATCACTTAAAATATCACTACACACGTATATCCCGACCTTTCTGGAAAGTACAAACAAAATTACGCCTTTCAGATTTCCCAATAAACCAGGCGGCGCCCCCTGAAGCGACGTTGCCACTTTCGCTCTACATTTCGACACCATGCAATGAAAATAAATTACTAAAAACTGATAATCACAAAAAATATGTTTATGTTGTATATGTGTATGTTTCATTTTTTTATTACTGTTATTGTTTATATTCGGGATCTCCGAGGGTACATACCCAACAATTCGGGGATTCTAAGGGAAATACCACCCAAACTGAATATCGTGTAAGCCATATCTACTGGTAGCTAGGGCTCTGGTTAAGCGTCGGACCGGATGGAGAGCCAACATATTCCATGGATGAGGGCCCATCCCATAACTGAGAAGAAAAGAAGAGTAGAGATGAATACAACACAACCTTACAAGTTTGACAGTTCATTACCAAATCGACTAAATTATTGTGTTCATATGAGAAGTTACGGCAAAAACGAGACGAATCAAAATATCCTTTAAGTTCTGGAAAGCATTGATAATTTAGACTTTCCCTTGCCTTTCGGTAAGAAGGAAGCTCTAATTATGAATGTTTTTCAGAGATGTCCCAACACGTCGGAACTGGAACCGCTGTACCTTTCCCAGCAGCTGTACTTACGCCCAGTTGCGAAGCTGACCGTTTCTTTGCAATTACCAAACGTAAAAAAGCTAGGAAAAAGCGTCTCCCATTGGGAGATTATGGATAGGTTGAAAGAACTGATTCGTCCCGATGAATTTACCGTTCTCAAAGTGACTAAAACTACCATGGAATTCGTGAGATTTGAAGCTGAAGTTGAAAAGCGTGCTAAGTTGGAGCGTGTTATTTCGAAAATTGACAATAAAATGATCAAGCTGAAAGATTTCGGAGAACTAATGCGAGTTAGAGCGGCTGAATTTCGCTCTGACTTTCCAAATAGACGAGTATGGGATGCCTTCTTTTCCGAATCTAAAGATATGGATGAAATGAAACCAGGCGAGAGGCCTGATACCGTTCATATTGCTAATTTACCTTCCAAGTGGTTTATACCATATCACTTGACCAACGATGAAGATGCAACACCATCAGGTAAGTGTTTTTTTATAGATAAAATTGTCCATTTACTTAATACAATTTAATGCAACAGCCAACATTTTTTGTAATTTTTTTTAGAAAAAATTTTCTACAGAGTATTTGAAAAATTTGGGAACATTCGCTATGTAGATATCCCAACTTGTGATCCGTACCGCAAGAAAATGAAAGACCATATCTCGGGAATAAAATACTCATCCTTTGATAAAATGGATTGGTTTGAGGGCTATGTGCAATTCAAAGACTACATTGGTTTTACCAAAGCAATGGAATTTTTTCGGGATAAAAAGTTGGTTCATAAGGATGACGATGGTGATACAGAAGTTGATATAAAAGTAGATTTTGACAGAACCAAGCATTTAAGGTATAGTATACAGAATTTTTTTTTAACACGGGCTATAGGACAAATATGTACTTAATTTTTTTTACAGAAAAATCTTTATTCTACCAATTATAGTGAGTTTTGTACATCTTTAAATTAATTTTTGTGTCGGTAGTGATGCTTCAATCAGGAGAAGGGAGATAGTAAGGGATCGATTAGTGAAGAAGGCTCGTGAGAAAGAAGAGAGAGATAAAAAGGAGTTAGAAGAGAAAAAGAAACAGGAAGAGGAAGAAAGGTTGATAAAAATATTTTTGGTTACCTAAGGAAAAAACTATTTTCTTGCAAATTTTATGTGTGCAGGCACTTAATTTTTTTCACACATCAGGTTTTAGAAAACTAGAACATAGGATTCAAGTTAGTAGAATTGCGCGGTCTTTTAAGGATTTGTGGATATTTTAAAACGCAAATATATTAAGAACTGCATGTGTTATAATATTGTACACAAGTTAATCACCTTTGTATTTTTTTCTGAAAAACTGAAAATATTATCGTCAGGCCCAGTGAGTGAGATTTTTGCGTTTTAAGAATTTCATTATTCAGTAGCTAAAATTCGTTAATAACAATTTTGCTTTAAGATGTAGGTAAATTCTAGGAAAGTCATGACCAAAATGAATAACCTCCAGATTCACTAAAAACTTTTAAAATTTAGACCCGATCTAATTTTTATTGAAGTTATATCCCTTAATTCACAAAATTTCAAGTTATGCCCCCTGTACACGAACGGTCTGTTCTCGATCATCAGTCCGAAGAAGTATGGCATCTTTCTTAGTACG
Source organism: Philopedon plagiatum (assembly GCA_963971165.1). NCBI lineage: Eukaryota > Metazoa > Arthropoda > Insecta > Coleoptera > Curculionidae > Philopedon > Philopedon plagiatum. The sequence goes on from OZ020195.1 coordinate 87,617,083, forward strand.
GGCTCCAGAAATACGCACTTTTCTTTATAATTTCGCTCAGAAGCCTGTACCCATCAAATTAGATATGGTCTAATTCAAAAACCTTTAGTGAATACTGGCGCTTTATTTTTCTATGTTAATCTTTGTGAGAGGTAAGTGATAATTTACAGAAAAAAAGGGGAAAATTTGCAAAAACAAAGGGAAATTCGACGTCGCGTGCGAGAGGAAAAACGAAAAGCGAAAATTATGAAAAAGCTTCAGATCACCGGTTCGGATGAAATCAACGCGAAAATCGCCAAAGAAGAGAAGAAGCTGATCAGGGTGCAGAGGAGATTGGAAGCCATCAGATTGGTTGAAGAGCTGTTTAGAAGAATAAAAGTATGTGTATTATGCTTTGATTTGATTTAGCCACTCACAATAGTCCTAGTTCAAAATACAGTGCATATTTTTTAACATTTTTGTATGCGAAGCTTTTTATTTATTTTTCCTTGTAGGAAAAGCATCAAGGTGATATTCATCGTTATGACGTTGCTGACTCTAGAGTGGATGAGGTAAACAAATCTTTTTTTCTATAATTTAGTTTATTGTGATAAGTAGGGTTCATAAAGACAGTGCCTGACCATGGGTAAGGTAAGAGATAATTTATATAATACTTTAAAACAGATATGTCCAGTTGCACAAACAATTTAATCAAGTATTAAACTAATTGGACAGGGATGTCAATAAACCGGGGATTCTAGCGTTATCTTTTAATATTTTTTAGCTGAAAAGACTGAAAAATCACAGCGAATTAGACTACTTAAGCCAAAAGGAAAAGTTGCACAATGCCGTCAAAGGAAGAGTTATGCTAAAGACTATTCTTTCAGACGATGTTAAAACTGCAAAGTATTCAAATTCTTCAGATTCTGAGCTGTCGTTGGATGAAGAACCAAGTAAGATTTTTGTTAAACAACAGTATTCTGTCACTTATAGCCGATTAAACGCAATCTAAACCATTTTCGCCAAATTCCTCGCGATCATTCAACATGATGTCAATGGTTCAAAAATTTTCATTTTTTTGAACCTGATCGATGATTTTCATTTCAAATATGGTTTTCATTAACACTTAACCATTCTAGTATCCAGAAAAGTGAGAAATCCTCTTCACGTTCCGCATCCAGCGGAGCTAATGTACGATAATCATCCACCTGCTCCGCCACCTATGTACGGATTTCCGTACCAACCTATGTATACTCCCTTTGCCCCTGCTATATATCCGGATATTGACATTTACGCTGTCTACAGAGGTGGTAGGGGACGAGGAGGTATGTATTTATGTATATGTATAATAGTTTTTATATCTACTTTTTTTGTGTATTTGTATATATCTTAAGTAATAACTTACTAAAACAGAAAAATTGATATGTGTGTATTTTAGGTCGTGGTAGAGGTCGTGGTGGATTTTATCGCGGCAGAGGAGGGCCGCCACCTGCGGCAAGGGCTCCGTACCCTCCAGAAGTTTTTGAAGAATACTCAAAGTATTATAATAAACCACCGCGTAATCAATATGACAGGCGAAGGTAAATGAGCTTTTTTTAAAAGAAAAAGACGTGAAAATACATTTTTCTCCATTTAAGGTCCCGATCTGGATCCCCCCATAGTTCTCGACGACACCGTTCCCGCTCTGCGTCCAGGAGGCGCTCATACGACAGATCTAGAAGCCGCAGCTATTCTAGAAGATCTAAGTCTAGAAGTAGATCTAGATCCAGGAGGCATTCAGATAAGAGATACGATCGTGATAGTAGAAGTAGGTCCCGGTCCAGAAGCAACAGAAGGCATTCGAGGTAAAGGTGTCCTCTGACCTTCAGTTTTTCTAGAAATAGCTAACGTCAATTTATTTTTAGAACTAGATCTAGGTCCAGAATAAGAGAGAGAAGCAGGTCAAAGTCCAGGAAGGAATCTCGTTCTGAAAGGAGGACAAGGTCGAATGACCGTAAATCAAGAAGTAGGAGTAAAACAAGGGATCGCAAGTCTAGAAGTAGGAGTAAGACAAGGCCGAAATCGAGGAGCAGGTCTCGCGATCAGAGCTTAAAAGAACAATCTTCGAAAAGGAGGGAAAAAGATAGGAGCAAGAGCAGATCCAGGTACTCGGGGAGGGTTTTTTGAAACTTTATTTATCCAATTGCTACATTTATTTTTGTAGTATTTAAAGAGTTTTAAGTTTGCTTTTTATTTTCTAGATCCAGAGAAAAATCCGTAGACTCCTCGAAATTTTTGACTCCAAGACAGCTTATGGAACAGAAAGAGCAAGGGCAACGGAGCAGAAGCAAGTCTTGGTCTTTGCCGAAAGATGGCGAGCCGGGCAAGAGCAGATCCTGGTCTAGAAGCCCTGAGACTCAGAAATAGTGTTTTCTGTATGTGTTATAGCATTATCATAAGTGTTTTTTAGTGTATACGGTCCAACCAGAGTTAGTTTTTATTTTACTATTTTTAAGAGAAGAAAGTTTTTAAGTTAGTTAAGTAAGTGTATTAAGATGTAACTTATTGTTTAACTATTTTTTATTAAAAAATAATACTAAAGCTATTTCGTTTTATTTATCCTTCGATCGAGATAGTTTTGCGTGTGTAGGACAAAGAATGAGGACAGAGAGAACGCTAAACATCCGACTTCGCGCGCCATCGCTATGGCTTTCAGCCGTCCGTATTCCACCGAGCAAACCTGCGAAAAGACTGGCGAATGAAAGGAATCCATTTTTGGACAAGGAAAACAAAAATATTCTTTAACCGTTTATTTTTAACATCGTTAATATTACAATATCATATATCACTTTAAAACACATTAAAAATTAATATACTTTATTACATTTTTATTAAAATTCAAAAAATATAGTTAAAATAAATTTACATCACGCAATTCTTAGTATGTCAGGGATCCACCTTGGATTATGTAGCAGAGAACAGATAAAACAACATCAAATAAAATTACGCGAATGGGAAAAATTTGGTCAAGTGCAAGCTGTGCTTGCACAATTAGTGTTCCGTGCCATCAGTCCCCCACTTAACCTGAGCAAACCTCGGTCGCCCGATCTCCGCCCATCTGCGGCGCTACCCGCCGCTGTCCGCACCAACGCCGTATCACATCGCGTATGCGCGGAGCACTGAAATACGTGTAAGGACAAAAGTTGTTCCTTACATCGTGAGAAATATTCTTCGCCGAAAAACGTTTTCTCTACATCCAATTGTTTAGCAGTTATAAGAAAATAAACAATTAAATTGTTTATAACAATTGATCGCGTTAAAATTTCTTAATACTGATAATTTTCGTTCAATCTACACATAGTTCTCAATGTTCATGATTTTTTTCAGATTTTTCTGAGCGATTCTTTTGGTGATAAAGTTGGTGGACAGCAATTTTTAAGCGTTTTTCCCGAAAAATGTTTAAAAATAAGCATAAAAAATACATCATATATATTGTTGAACTCGTGCTTGGGTTTGCTTGCCCTTGAATCTATCTGTACTAAATTTCAAATTTTTATGTCGAATAGTTTCAGAAAAAATCGCCTGTGACAGACGAATGGACGGACGGACACCGAAGTGATTCCATAAGATTGTGATATGGAGGGGATGACAAGTGATACTATCATCGTTCGCGTGGTGCACAATTGCATATGTCATACGTCAAGCGGGGTTGCCAAATGTCAATGTTGGAAAAAGCGGATCTTCATGGTAAGAACTTAATAAATGAAAACATGCTGCTTAAATTTTGCTCATTTTGGCAATGCTGCCTATTAAAATACCGATTAGTGCACCCAACTTCCTGCAGTGACTTTGGGGTATAGTTGGCGGCTAAACAGACGTAAATAGGTAAATTTACTTATCTGTTCTGAGCTACATAATCTAAGGGATCCGCAATATTTTTTTTTTGTTTTTTATACTGACAAAAGGTAAAGTGGGCATTTAAAAGAATTACTAGAGCTGTATAACTGTTCCCGCAACATATAATCGCCGGCTCGGGAACCGACTGGGCACATGTTGATGGCAAGCGGCGATGCTTTAATTAAATTTTCAGTCGGTCTCATGACGCGCACGCCTATGCCGCGCCGGAACAGTTATACCGCTCTAACTTTGGCGGTTATTCAAAGGGAAAAGGATTTATATTATACCAATTTTACTAATAACTTAAAATCCTCCAAATCTTCACTCAGTCGTTTTTTTTTACTACTCTGTTATTTCTTTTTGGCATTGTTATTGCGCAGTTTTGCCACAAAAAATAATTACTTGTCAGAGTAAACACATATAAAAGACAAATAATTCATCAACAATATCTTAAATTTTTCTTTTGAAAACGGGGCCCCGCGAAAATGCGATATGTCTGTCGAATTTTTGCGGCGCGTGGTTTAAAAGGAAAAGTACAAAATACAATTTTGATTTCTTTAATTAATAGACAGGGTGCTTGGTAATGAAAGGCTCATACCTTAAGGCGCATTTACACTTTGGATGTGCATCGCGAGCGATTCACCCGCAGTGAATGTGAAAAATGAAAGACGGAGTATTCATTTTGGATGTTCACTTTGGATGGAATACAGATGAAACCCATATTTACACTTTTCACTGCGGATGAGCCACTCACGATGCACATCCAAAGTGTAAACGTCTAAATTCGCCTTTAGCAGTGGCTTTCCTCACTCAATTTAGATCGTAGTACCAAAGTTGATAATAAGAGAGATACAGGGTGTTAAAGTTAAAATTTTATTTCACATGTTTGTCTATATTTTTTAAAAGATACTAAATAAATACACAAAATTTGGTAGAAGGGGGGTTTTGGGATGGAAAAAGCAAATTCGATCTCAAGATGGCGTTTAATGCCGTACTTGGCGCCCCCTACAAAATACTGCAAATTTGAGAACGGATTTGCTTTTCCCATCCCAAAAAAACCCCGCCTACCAAATTTTGTGAGTTTATTTAGTATCTTTCAAAACATATCGATTAAAATGTGAAATAAAATATTTTAACTTTAACACCCTGTATCTATCTTATTATCAATTTTTGTACTAAGATAAGATAGGTTAGAGCCACTGCCAAGGTATGGCCCATTCATTACTAAACACCCTGTATATTTTTATGTATCTACCAAGAACAGCCAGTTTTTTTATGGGAAATTGCTGAGCTATTAATAATTGTATTCCTTTTCAAATATGTATATTTCAAAGACCAACAAGGCCAAGACACTTATCGCAAGGCGAAAAATATAATTCATATTTACAGTCCTGGCTTCATTTGTCGATGCAAGTTGAATTTGCGATTTTTAGTCAGTGTTAGTCTTAGATTATGAAGCAAAGAACAGAAATACCAATACTCTATATGAAAATCACTCTAATATGCTGGAAAAAGCGACACTATGATGAGACACTATTAAATGAAAACATGCTAGCTAAATTTTGCCCACTTTGGCAATCCTGCTACTATCTATCAATTTAATACACCCCACTCCTTATGCAAAACAGATGTAAACAAATGCATCTGCTCTCCGCTACATAATCTAAGGTTTCACTACTACTTGTGGTAAATACACTAGCCAACATTTATGTTGTATCACATCACACAGGGTGTGCTAAATTCCATGCCGTCAATATTAACATAGCGTAACTGGATTTGCTCGTTATGTCTAGGCATATTGTTAATAAATAAAAACTACGATTAGGTCGTTAGGCTCGCCCCTTGTCTGGTTATCTCGCTTCACGCCATTGCGGAAACAGGTAAAGAACTATGCTTTGGCTTGGTTTTGTTAACGAAAACTTTGATGCAACCGTTGAAGTCGGCAGACACCATCACGTAACCTTGGTGATTTTTGGTATGTTGTTCTACTACTGGATCTTCGACCTAGAAAAATATCGGAATTATATAGAACGCTGTTTTAACGGGGACTTCAAGCTAACCACATACAGACTACTAGTCCATTGTGCATAAATAAACAATAAATAAATAAATAAAATAAATAAATAAATATAAGCTTACCTAATTTTATTTTAAGATATTTAGGTATTTACTAATAATAATAATAATAATAATAATAATAATTGTATTGTGCCTATAAAACATTAAAACCTATAGTAATAACAGTAACCTGGCAACACAGCATTCGACGCTACGTCAGAAATGTCAGTTTGTGATGCCGCAACCGTCAAGCTTTTGTTTATCGTGTTGTTAAGTTGAAGTGTTTCGACTTTGACCTAATTTTAGTATGTGTTTTGTTTGGATATTATTTGATATTTGTGTTGTGTTTCTTGTGTACTACTAGTACTTGAGTACTTATGTTAACAATGGATTTAACAGTGCAAGAAATACGGCAGTGTAAAATAAGTAGTTCATTAACATTTGAAAAACGTTTAGAAATTAAAGGAAATGGACGCCCCAAACCTCTTTTGGATCTAAAACAGACCACGAAAGACATTAACAGGTATTTTAAGCCAAGTATGTACAATATTCCTGACTTTTTACTGGTTGTCATTTTTTCACTCTCTTATTGCAAAAATCTGATATTGATGCAATTTTGATTGGTAAATATATTGCAGATTCTAATTCTAACATTCAAAAAATTAGAGAGAGTGTTATCTCTACAGACGCAAATGTTAACATCGAGGCAAGTACATCTAAAAAAAAATAAAAAAATCCGAAAGACTCCAAAAGAAGAATATCGATATAATTTTGTCAGAACTCTGCTATTTGATTGATTTGATTTGAAAGACTTTCCCGAAGACATTTTAAAATATGTTAAAAATAATTATGATTTGATAAACGTTTCCAAGCTTAAATCAGAATTGCATGTTTTATTTAGTCGTGAAGATTTTTATAATAGTGCGGGTGCTGTTGCTATTTTACAGCTCTCGTTAGAAATGAACCTCAGTGAAACGCTTTCGGAAAGCGTTAGAGATTTTATGTACTATTCGAATGACGACAGTGGAAAGTGAGAGGTGCATTTCGACACTACAAAGGATTAAGACTCTTATAAAATACAATGGCGGAGTCAAGGTTAAGCGCTTTAGCTATGTTAAGCATTGAGAAACCTTTTATTAAAAGTATTTATAATTTTAATGAGCTAGTGATTGAACATTTCTCCCAACAGAAGGACAGAAGGATCGATTTGATATACAAACACATTTAACTACATAAAAGGTGAGTAAATTATAAAAAAATAACCTTAAAAATCTTACCTTATTAATCTCATCGCTGCTATCGTCCCTATTTTTATTTTGATTTTCTTCCAACATTTTGATTATCGCTTCGGGATTGGGCGCAAAAACCGCACATGTCACGACTACGGTGTGGGCTTTGATCGCCTCCCAGTAGTCGTTTCTATCTCGTCTCACCGACGAGAACTTCGAGTAGTCGTGGTTCGTCTTCCAAATGTAGATGTCTCTGTTCTCCGAACCGCTCACTATGTATTTGCCGTCGTGACTGAAGCTTCCTTTGATTTGACTGCTCATATTTACATAACCTGTTCAAATAACATACAGGTTTGGTTAAAAATTCGAACACTGGAGGGCTACAGTTTGTTAAAATATATGCTTCTGTCTCATAGGCATCATATCAAAACTTTTGGGAAAACACTGATAACACATCGTTATAATAGATAACTTTTACATATTTTACATTAACATGAAACATACATTTGAAGAAAATAATATAAAATCCTGACAAAACGCGTATTTACGATAATATTGACAACGCCGCATGTACCTAGAAATTCGGCATTGTCAAACGTTTGCTATTTTCCCAGGAAGTCAATAAAAGACAGTTAGCAATAAGGTTTATACAGGGGGTTTCTAAACCCCCTGCAAATTAATTTAGGATGCGATTTATGGTTAGCTAGAAATGCGACGTTGTCAAATGTCCGCTATTTTCCTAGAAAGATTATTTTGCTTGGATCTATCTGTATTCATTCGAATAATTGGATTTTTCTTAAAATAAAATAATAATACTTACCTTTTCCCTTATATTTACAAGATACGTTTAAGTCCCTCAAGTCGTACAATCGAATTCTACTGTCATTTGACGTAACCAGGATTTTATCTTCGCCAGGCATCGGTTCGATTCCACTGACTTTCCTACCAACAGCGTTTCGTCCTCTCGACGATCTCACGTGAATTTGGGTGTGGTACTTCAGCTGGTCAGTACTGAAAAATATGATGCATGAAAAATTTTTACCGACTGTGCAAGGATCGTAATGTATTGTTGCAGATGTTCGATTTTTGACATATTTTTACGTTTTAAGGTGTCCTGAAGCTGTTCTGACTATTTTCGGAAAAATGTATGTATGTGGGGAGACGATTGCGTCATGACGGCTGAACCGATTGGCGTTAATTTTGGTACAAAGGTTTCTAGGGATCCGAGATTGGTTAAAATCAGCAATTACCTGTAAAAGATACACCGACCATCGTAAGTTCCTACCACAGCAAACTTCCCATTTTGACAGAAGTTTGCAGCTGTTATCAGTTTGGGATTGCCTTCGACTTCATTCCACACCGCTACCTAAAAAAAAAACATGATAATGCAGTTAATTTAAGAGTTAATTGAGAGTCCCTTATTTGTTGAGAATTTACATAATCAGATAGGCAAAACCATGCCTCGTCAGTAAAAAAGGTTTTTTAAAATACGTTTTCATTATTATGCAAATAGCCACACAATAAACCACTCTGAAAATTGCATTCGCTGCAGCTTGTCGTGTGGTAACAATTCTTGGACTGAGCTTAGACGATAAGCGTGCATAAAAGCTTTTTGTTCTGCCATGATTGCAATATTTAATTTTGTTAAAAATAAAAACTTCAGAACTTGACAGTTCTATTTTTCCTTAGCGGCGTTCGGTAATTCAATTTTTTTCATCGTTTTGCTCGGAATTTTTGACAGGCACGTGGTCAGTCGTACTGATTACAACAATGAGTCATGTGCCTGTCAAAAATTTTGAGCAAAACGATGGAAAAAATTGAATTGCCGAACGCCGCTATTCACCTAGACCTTTTACCTATGTTACCTTTCAAGAGTAATAATTCAAGACATGCGCGATTGATTCCACGGCATACTTTGAGGACGTTTTTTTGACCTTACGTTATCTTCTAAAGTAGATTAAAAAAGCGATAGACATTTATACAAATCTATTATGTAATATTTATGAACAAGGGTAAAATTCCTTTACCTTTTTGTCGGGTATATTCCATAGTCTCAATTTCCCATCCAAAGAACCACTCAAAAAATATCTATCGTCCCTTGGATGGAAAACTATGGCAGTGACGAAATCGATGTGCTGAAAACAACATAGGCATTCTTTTCTTGAAATATGCCATAACCTGAAAACATGAAGAAAATCCTAAGTAACTTGGATGAAACCTGGTCTTTTTAACTAAATGTAACGTATCTTGTCCACGAAAGCTTCTAATCTTCGGGAAATAATCAAGAGAATGAATTAACACTCGAATTTACAGTACATCAGCCAGAATAACACTTTTATTTACATGTAATGTGACGTCACAATCAATAGCGTCGCGTTTCCAGTATTAAGGAGTAGGAAGTAAGCAAACTATGGTGATTACAATACTTTCTTCAAGGCCGGTGTAATTTTGGCAGTCACCGCAGGACAATGCGACACATACGATTCTAGGCATATGTAAGTTACAAAAAATGTACCAATATGGGAAAAGAAGATTACCTGACTGTTTTATCCATACTAGACGACAATATAAAATAGTTCTTCGACCAAGATACATCAAGAAGATCGGAAGTATGTCCGGAATAAGTGCAGAACGGTTTCGGCATAAACGTTATCCTGCTGGCTTCCTCAGGACTGAGAGCTTCGAGCGCAGCGAGGTTGGAATGATCCGTGGAATTATGCGACGCTAAGGATTCTTGGGAGGGCGTGGGCGACACCTTTTCTGCGTTGTATTTAGTTCTCATATCCTGGAATGAACATATTCAAGGAGATTTACTTATACAGGGCATTCTTTAACTTCAAATTTTCACTAAGAAGGTTACTATGAAAGACACTGGCATTTGAACAGTACCTCACGATAACTTTTTGGCGCATACATATTCATATTAGGCAAAATTAGTAATAATGCAAAAATTGCTAAATTATAAACTCTTTTACAAGCAACAACAAAATAAAACAATATAAAATTTCAGGAACAATGCTCCGAGTAATCTGATCAGCGCTGATTGTATGTTATCTTTCTGTGTTAGTGGGAAATAAAAAATAATATCACATACTAGGTAAGATTTAAGTTAACCCAATCGCTGTTTCCGTACAGGCCCCTGGAAATGCACTTCGACAAATAAACATTCCATTTTGCTAACTTACGCTATAGTATTTAAAGGAGGCACTCCTACCTGAAAAAAGGGAAAAGCGTCCTTCACAACCCATATCCTTAGTATTTTATCCTGTCCAGCGGTAGCCAATAATCTGCCACAACTCGAGAACTTCATGCACCAAATGGGTCCCTCGTGTTGGTCATCTTTCAGCTCTTGAATGTGTTCGATCTTCTCAAATTCGTATGGGCCCTTGTGCGAATTGGAAGCCTGAAAATATAAGAAAAAAGTCCATGTACGAATTTATTTGTTATTGTAAGTTCTCCCTACGGTTTTTTTTAGGTTTTTTGAAAATATTTAGCCGGTCTAGTAATTAACGCGAATCGCACCGTATTCCAACATAATATCAAATATCGTTTAAAAACTGACATTCCCGAGAGCCGCCAAAAATTTTAAGGACTGGATGGCGAGTTTCACAACAACGCCACTTATTCTATAAGCCCAATTTTACCTTTAATTTGCAGTTTTGCTCCCCCGGATGAACATTATCGACAATATCGATCACATCTTCCTTATGCCTTGCATGGGACACTTCTTGGGCAATGCTCTTAGCTTTGTGCATCGCTTTTTTGACGTTAGTTCCCAAGAACCTCTTCAATTTTGCCGTTCTTCTCCTCATACCTAAATAATCGTTTAAACTTCAACAAAGGAAATATATAAAAGCCTCACAATTCTTTATTTCAATGACCTAATCGGTGTTTTGTAAAGGCCTTTTGAAACGTACTTCGACAAATAAACATACAGTGTTGCCGCGTTAAAAAGTTTTTCTTATTATGGGCATTTATTTATTTTTTAATCAATTTCCTGCTTACAACAAAAGAACAGGGCAAAGGGAAAGCTTTCTTGAAATAAACGATTGTGAGATTTTGACTAGTTGTATCACTTTTCATGTGTTAAAAAAAACTCACACAAGTTATTGACAAAATATATTTAGTTAATCATCACTATAAAAATTAACAATAACGTTAACGTAAGGTTAATAATTAAGGTATAACGGTGCGTACATGAGTTGACAAAAATATCATACATATACAGGGTGTTTAAAAAAACATGTGTCATCGCTTAAAGGGGGATTCTTTGAAAGAAACTAAGGCAAAAAGGTCATACGAACATTGGTCCGAAGATGATTTGTTACAAAGAGACAGGGTGTTAAATTTTGTAATTTTTTGGTTTTTTCAAAATAAACTGTCGACAAAAAAAACGGCAAATGCGATTTTTACTCGACTTTTCAAACTGCTATAACTTTTTAAAAACTTAACTTTTTTGAGAGCGATTGTCGGATATCGATAGCTCGTCTTTCCGAGATTTAGCATCTAGAAGTGATTTTGCAATGAAAACGACATTTTAGCTTACATATAAAAAAGTAATACATTTTGTTCCATTTTACGCATCATAGTCAAATAAACTTTTAATCCCTTCTCACTGTGATAAATTATGAAGTAAAAGTGGCAACGCTGTTTTACCGTTTACTACCAGTTTTACTAGGAACTTAGAAGTGACGCAAGCGGTCATTCATATAATTCTCTGACGATTGCGACGTTGTTCGAGAGTGGAACTGTGTTCTTTTTGTGTTTGCGAGAAGCGTTTAAGTTTTCTTTGATAAAGCTGACATTATTTTGTGAAAAAATATTTAAATATGGTGCGGCAGTATCAAGTTTGTAAAAAATTGGACTATTTAAACCGAACAGTTTTTTTTCACAAGTGAGGTTATATTCACTTGTATCAAATCCAGTGGCGTAGTTGGGTTCAATGTTGAACAGTGGTGCCATTTTTTCCGCTGTATCTACCTCTCTGACGCATCCATTGTATTTTTTAAACGGTTGATTGATTTGGCGCGAAACGATCCAATGAATGAAACGCTTTGTCTGTAGTTTTTTTTAACGTTTATGGTTTTTAAACAAGAGTAAAGAGCATTTAAAAAATTTAACACCCTGTACTTTTGAAACAAAGCATCTGCGAAAATTTTGTCTCAATTTCTTTCAAAGAATCTCCTTTTAAGCCTTGGTACGTTTTTTGAAACATCCTGTACGTACGTCACAGTCTAAGTACCAGTTCCCTAAGAAAGTCCATTAGGAGAGGTTTAGATTGTGAATTATATGTACGATTTTTTTATCACGGCTGTATATGCAAAGCGGGACGGACACACCAAAATGGGTGAATAAAAGTGCAGAAAACTTCAAAAATTTCGGCACCTTACCGAATTGATTTGGAGATTCTTCACTGAGCGGGAACAACCACTCTGTCAAAATGAGAAACGTTTTTATTTAACAGAAGGGTTCTTAGGGAAAAATATAAATAATACGTAGCAGAAAAAATATTTTTTTTTTTTTGGTTTGTTACAACGAATTACCAAAAGACTATTTTCGAAAATCCTGCAATGAAGCTTTAAAAATTGACATACCTCCTCCTTCGTTTTCATCAACTACAGGAATTTCCGACTTCTTGTTGTCTACGCTTTCCTCGTCGCTTTCTTTCACTTTGTCCATACTGTTCGAACTTACATACTCCGAAGTAAGCCGCATGATGTGCAGAGAGAGAGGGTTTATACACTGAGGCAGCTTATCTTCGGCGACGCTAAGGGGAACTAGTTCACCTATAGAAAAATGAAGACGTATCTAAAGATTTTCAATGGGAAAAAAGGACCTTTAGGGCAGGAACCTAATTTTTTTTAGAAAAATGGAACTATAACATCAACTTAACGTAAGATTTTTAAAAAAGTCCTGAAAGTATGCAGTCGAAAATCTGCTCGAATACATCACCATCTTTACACAGCAAAAATTGGATGGGGAGTAAAGAACCTGTATTGAAAAGGTAAGGATTAAATATAAATGGGTTAATGTTCTTACCAGTGTCCAAATTCAAAACGGTAATCTGTTCCAGAATCTCCAAATCCGACAGCTGTTTTCCAGAGTCAGTGTGAGTTCTAACTCTCATGTTACTACTACCAGCACCTAACAGATTCTCGTCCCCGGCCGATTTTCGCCTATCTTTAGAGTTATGTCGACTAGAAGATTGGTGAGTACCTCTAAAATTGTTTTACCAATATTTATTAGTACTTACAGTAATTATTATTATTATTATTTAAAGCAAAAACGCCACAAGACGCAAAACGAGTAACCCACGAATCGAAATAAACAAAATAATGAAAGGTTAGGATGCATTTTGATCAGCGTGGTCGCAATTTTGACAACAGCTTGAGAATGCAGTGTTGCCACACGTTTCAAGTGTGTGAAAGAGACCATTCTTATGTCTTACCGGTGAGGTCCTAAGCTATAATGCCCCACGCTACTCCTATTTGACGTTTTGCTGCTGCCGCTGGAACTTTCTTCAGCGGGTCCAGGTAACCTGAAAGATTATACGAATTAAAATATATCCAAGTTATAAATCCTTTAGTGTTTTTTTGGTAAATGTTGGTAATTTTGCCTTTATAGGACTTACAACGCACCTGTCTGGTCCTGTTGACGTACTATCCACAAGACTTGTTTTGGACAAGATATATCCGGTTCCCTGCGCTTTAATACTTTCAGTGTCCATCGGCTTAACAACAAATTGACCTTTAGTAACCTAAAAATGAATTATAAACAATATTAAAACAAAATTAAAACAATATTAAAACATAGTGCTTACTTGTGATATATCCAAAGAATGTCCGCTTTTCAGCGTCGAGCTCTTGGAATCGCCCCTCTGAACGTGGATGAGCCGATCCGATTTGTGCGATTTCACTGAAGACATGGAAGGAAGCCGTTCAATTTCACGCGTGAGTGACTCTATGGTACTAATGGGACTAACTAACTCGGTACTGATGGGAAAGGTGGCGCTAGAAGCGGATTTCTAAAAAAAAGAGCTCTCTAGAGTGGGTGGTTGATTTACGTTAAGTCGGAATCTTAGATTATGTAGCCGAACAGATGCAGCCATAAATATCATTTTATTCGCCCCGCGCCAACATCTAAGAAAATGGGAGAAAGGAAGATAGTGCTGGTGGGGATCAAAATTCAAGTATCATAGCTCGTATGAATCGCATGGCGTACATCTTGTTCAATCGTTATGCGCGGTTGCCGTTGCCAAACGTGAAAATTACAAAAAACGGATTATAATGATGATGATGATGAAAACCTGCTGGTTAAATTTTGCCCATTTTACCTATTAAGTACACCCTGGTTCTTGCAGGGACTGTGCGTTATTGCTGGCGGCAAACAGATATAAATCAATGTATCTGCTCTTCCCTACATAATCTAAGGTTGTCCAATTTTAAACATTTTTATAACAAAATTATGGCATCAACAAAATTTAAATACACTGACCAGCAATATTAACGCAATGCCAGAAATTTGACAAAACTTTGTTGATATTCATTTTCTGAACTGTGGTCCGACTTGAGTGAACTTATTTCTACATTGCAGGTTTTTTTTTATCTGAGATAGCACACGTAGACTTCAAGCCCAAGTACTAACGTACCGGGGGCGTCTGAAGAGAAGGGAAAACATCTGCAGGCAATTTGTTCCATAATCTGGAGACCCTAGGTATAGATGAGCGAGAGAAGCGGGATGTTCTATGCTTTTATGGCTGGATAGTAAAGGGATGCATACGTAACGCGCCTTTTGTTGTTTTGTTAGGAACAGCCAGGGGGGGGGGGGGGGGTTTATAGCAAAATTACGTAAAGTTCAGAAAATATGTGGCAAATTTCTGGTGGTGCGTTAATTTTGCTGGACAGTATATATCATTTGCTACGTTCGTATTTTTTTAGCAATAATATACTTAAAATGATGTTCTTTCTTACAGTTAAAGCGAGAGGGTCATTGGGATTTTTAATCTTCTTTTTACGCCTAGGGGGAGCCACCGGAATAATACTTTTATTAGCGTTTTTTTCTTGAGAAGAGCTGGAAGCTTTAGCGCTAGCGACTACGTCGGGTTCCTGAAGCGGTGTGCAAGCAGATTTTTCGGAATCAGTCGTTAAGGGTACCGTACCTACAAGAAAAAGTTGATTTTGACTTTAAAAACAAGTATTTTTTCCATAGATTTGCTTTCAAAACAATGTGGTGGTGGCTTGAAATACGAAAGGGCTTTCCAAGCAAGTTATTCTGGACGCATAAGTTCAAATCCATTTTTTTTTTGGTAACCTCACAACAGAAAATAAATATTTTTTTTAAATATAGGCTAATATCCCACAAATCTGTGGTAAATAAATTATATGATAGTTCTAATTTTTGTCCCAATTCATTATATTACCTGTTGGTGACAAAGCGAACGTACTAGGATATTTCTTGGAGCTCTGGGTCGATTCTGAGTCCAAAGAACTGGACGAGAGGGCAGACACGGACATGGCTTTTCTTGATGTCTCTGAAAATGAACAATGAATATAAAAAAATGTTCTTTTAAAATCGATTGCTTGTTTAAATGCAAAAAATAATAATAATTATGAATATTATGATACAATTTGTGATATTGAAGCTTCGGAAATTGATAATTATACAATTAGAATTAAATATTTATTGCAGCATTGTCAAATATTTAATAAAACAGGACGTTTATTAAGATAAAACAAGCTAAACGACCTTATTTGTTGGTAAATAAATCTATATACTAGTAAAGTATATTATTTTCATCTGCTAAAGTAAAAAAGGGTTTAAAACAATTTATAAATGGAATCAGTTTTAAATGCCCTCAAAAATCAGGTATGTACGTACCAGCATTGTTATTAATAACTCGCATTAACCTCCCTAAAGAGTTGATACTCTGCAAACTGATGGTATCCTGTTCGATAACCCTAAAAGGGTGGGATGGTTTATTCGAAGCAGCGTATACACCCTCGACTGAGGATGTTTGGCTGTGAGGAGGCGTGACATTCCCACAACCTTCTTCATCGTCATGTTGGAGTTTCTGACGAAGTTCTGAACAAATATATAATTAATTAATTTGTTGTTAAAATGCTTTGGGACATTTTAATATAAATCTATAAGTAAATATTTGGCAAATCAACATAATCTTAAGACTTTGAAATTTACCTATACCAAGTTTTATCTTCATACTTCTAATAGAACAGGGACAAACATGAAGTTAAACATTTTACCTGTAAAAACTAATGGTGCGCTTTAAAAAAATATAGGATATTTCCTCTATGCAGAAAACTATGAGTAACAAATTAAGCAAAGTATTGTAACACTTTCTATTTTCTGTCCTTTTACCCACCTACCTTGAAATTTCTTTCTACTACTCGCTGGGACTAACGTACTTGGCGGTTCTACAAAAACATTGTCATTCTGGTCTTCAAAACTTTTCGCGTTCGGATGTCGATTAGCCGAGCTATCTTCTTTTGCTGCTAGGAAGTTCGGTACTGAGTTACACCGTTTCGTAAGGCTCTCGTCCGATACCTTGCGTGGCTTATTCCTGCAGAAGATAAATCACATTATATATTTTTGAAAGTTTCTTAATGAAGATTTAATAAATACATTTTTAGGTGAGCGTTCAGTGTCACACAACATTCCTGTTTTATCTTTTGATTGATATTGATATCCTGTATTGTTTGGATGATATTTGGCAAATGTGACACAAGGCTAGGCTAAATTTTTTATCTATGTAGCGGTTTTTTAATCTCAATGAGTCAAGTTTGATTAATTAGATCGTGATCCCAAAAAGGTATCAGTCTATACATTATTCAAAATGTTATTATTTCGGTACGCCAAGAAATGATGTCTTTACAAAATAGGGACAAGTTATCTTGGAAAATGTGTACAATAAATAAAACAAAATTAATTTATCATCCTGTAGCTCGGAAAAAAAGCGTTTCCGGACCTACGTTAATACGGGCGTTTTTTCTTGTTTTCTTCTTGAGACGTAATTTTGCTGGCATGTTTGGTGGTCATCTCAGAAACTACCAAACCGATTTAAAAAATTCTTCTTCCGAGCGATAGCTTAAACTTTTCCCAGTGTCAGGCTACAGATAAAAATTATGGATAGATTGGACTTTCTTGAGGGCCACAGGCTCTACGTAATAATTGTTACCCGCGACTTCGCGCGCATGTAACATAGAACAACAGAGATTTTAAAAAGTACCGAATTTACATATATACAATGTATAACAAAAATATGGAAACCTCGAAATATCTTGCAAACCGTTAATCCGATTTTTATGAAATTTTGTACCCTTAGGCACAAAATTACGCCCGATCCAATGGTTAGTTCCGCATTGTTGTCAAGTTTACCGTTTTCCTGAAATCGACAGTAACTTTTTTTTTAAATGGGACGCTCTATATTTTATTCGATTTTTGAATTCAGCTTAAAATTCTGAATACTTCTTATTGGGAACATTGTATACAAAAGTTAACAGTTTTTGAGAAAATGGTGGTCAAAAATCGTTATTTTATTGTAGTTTATCTTAAAATATCTGTACACGAAAGTTTATCTATGTACCTCAAGCGCACAGCGTCCATTTGTTGTTTTATATTTGAGTTTTTGTTGTTTTAAAGTTGTAAGACCATACAGGTGTGCTATGGTAGTTAGATATTATAGATACGTAATTCTTTTATCTTACTGACGAGCCAAACACAATTTGTTAGTTTTATAATAATATGAAGGCATAAATCATTATATTTTATAGTTTAGAGCTAGCACGAATAAATACATACGCAAAACAATTTAGGCTTATCTCAACATCATCAGAAAAGTCCTCAATCATCACCACAGGTATCATCTTCGACCCAGTAAACCTGTTCATATTCATTATTTTTTAAATAAGTTCTATTTTATTTCTTTTTTCATAAAATTCTTGCAGCGCTATAAACTACATTGCTTTGTAATTTTTTTTAAATACAAAGGAAATGTTATGATTAGTCTTATCTTATGTGGCAAATGTGGTGAATATTGTTAGTTTATCGCGAGTTGGGAAAACTTAACCCCAGTAACTGTTTATAATAATATTTTTGCCTTAATCTTCTGCTTTTCAATATTCACTGGTAGCCCAGGCGGGCTGTTCCAAAAAGGTCGATTTTGAGAAAAAAATTTTAGAAGCATTTTGACTGTTCTAGGTTGTAGGGGAGGCATGTCTGAGGATAACAGCTGAAATCGCTGCTATGATTTTTAATTATTTTTTGAATATGCTAAAACTAGTTTCTCGTCCGTAGCTCTTTTCCTTTACGCTGTAGGTAAAAGTGGTCAACAGAAAAGTTGTAGGTATTGAAAAATCCTTTCATTTGAGTTCTTGACCGTCCAAATCCGCTCAATAGTTAACGAGATAATTCCAAAAAAACATTAAAAGTGACAATTTTTTTAACAATAAATAACTTTTGCAAAAAATAGTTTTGGGCTTCTCAAATTATACCAGGAGAGATGACTTTTTATATGATTAATGTGCACTATTCGTTTCAGCCCGATTACCTTCAAACTACTTTTAATTTAAATGGGAAAAAACTGCATATACCTAGTTAGGGCATTTATTCTCGATTTCCGCAAGAGCTTGTTGATTCCCTACACACAGGGTGAAGAACCTAACAAAGCTGAACTCCTTTTTGCCCTAGTTTGTCTAGAAAATACAGGGTGATCCATAAGTAGTGGGGCATGAGGCAGCAGTAGATTCCTCAGGAATCACAATATTATGGTGCCAGGAATCATTCCTGGCACCAGACTATTGTGATGCATTAGCTTTACAAAGATAAATATTTTTAATATGCCTAGTTGCCAATTAAAGAGGCGTTTTAAATCTAGCATACAAGGTGTACAACTTTTAAAAAAATTATTTTTATTTATAATTATATGATCTAAGAGAATGGGTTTAATAAAAATAATTTTCATACTACAATATACTTTATAGTTTTATGTTTACCTAAATGAGTTGCATTGATACACAGGGTGAATACATATAATTTGTTAGGAAATATATTGTACAGTTTAAGGCTGCTGTGGCTTGTTTAAACTGGATAATCTTTATATGTCATTTTGCAAAAGTGGTTGTGTGTAACAGTCCGCAATTTTTTTAGTTTGAAGTTAAATTCAATAAAGTTGAAATTATGAGTATATAGATATAGGCTTTATGTAATGAGCTTTAAAATGTTGCTATTTTCAGTTTTACATATAACAAACAGCGAGTTCTTAAAGAGTACCAGGTGAACAGGTAGTGAGTGCTGTTTCTTACTGCACCAGTTCACAATCCTTCTACAGCCTTTTAAACCGACTTTCAAATACGTTTATCCTTCTTGCGCAATTTTGTGCAATTATACGCAATGCACAAAATTTAAAACGTGTCTCTACTATACATACCTACTGGTATTCGACAAGAATTTTTGGATAGGTAGAAGAGGCAAACACCTTTAATATTTCACATTCTATATGCTGTAAGGTTTGAGCATCCTTATGGTATGAAAGAACAAAGAGAAATTGTTGCAAAAGCTGTTGCAAAGGCTGTTTTAACCTTGAACAGCCTTCGCATAAAAAATAATCAAGATATCAGCACCAGGTGACAGTTGTTTCTATTGTTTATTTGTCAGTGTCAGAGCGTCAAAAATAAATTCTGCGAATTTTGGTGCATTAATGAGAGATAACTTAGATGTAAGTATGATTTTTAATTAGCTATGAGATCACAATTGGGCTTATTATACCTTGAACCGTGATTAGGAGTAATATCTTCGGCATCGTAAAATTCCTCCGAATCGCTGCTGCTAGACATTGTTGGTCCGTAAATTTCGCATTTTCACACAGAGAGCAGCCTTTTACCACTAAAACTTTATTGTTAAATTACAAGAAATTAAAATGAAATTAATAAAAAGGAATTTAAAAGGATTTATTTACTAAAGGCTGAGCCATTTACTTTCAGTTGTCAAAATTGTCGATAAATTAGATTCCGATTTATCCTAGTGGAACCTCTCGACAGGACAGGATTAAAAACATTTTTATGGTTATCGCAATTGTACAGTTTTTATATTTTTGTTATATTTTTCAGCGTTTTGTTTTTAACTTTACCAATTTCCTTTTTTTTTTTTAATAGATTGAGTAGAGACTGAAATTGACGAAAGAGCTTTGAATACCCCTTCAAGCGTATTGGAAATTCTTTCGAATGGCATAGATGTAGATACTCAATTCAATAACTCAAAATAATAATGGAAATAATGGAAACACGGAATTCTTTGATTACATTTTGCATGAATCCTAATTTTGGGTCGTAGAATACGAATCTGAAATCAGTTTTTGGTGGTCTCTTATTGTTTTAAAAAAAAAATTGCTTCCAGGTTAGGTTTTTTAAAGGATTTCTTTAAATTTCGACAGTTTCACTTAAACAGATTTATACAAGTCATAGCACACTATTTTTCTGAAACATTTAAGCAAATTTACATACAAAAACATTTAAACATCCTGAGTGGATGCCTACGTTATGTAAGAAACCTCTGTGCAAAATTTCAAGTTTCCTGTCGATATGTCGAGTCAGTCAGTTTCTTTTATATAGATATTAGTATCCGGATACCCTGTGTAAACCTGATTACGGCCCTGTACACTTTTAATCTGTCATCTTTGTTTTTCGCAGAGCGGCAGTGCGACTCGTTCTCAGCTCAAGGCTGTTTCCTCACCCAAGAGTGAAATCAACATGGAGGATCTAGCTGTGGAAGTTGTCGGCGAAAATGGGGCCCTTTATAAGGTCGGTATCGCTCAAAGTATATTAGAAACTCGCGCAAAAGTGCCTGTAATTTGTCTGCTAAAGTTTTAATTACCAATTTCGCGAAAAAAGTGGGTTTTTTAGTGGTTTTTCAAGTCGGATTTTTCGAATTTCTCTTGCGAGCGAACGCGGTTCTTTTGACGCCATGGCCGTTTGACAGGGCGTGATAGGTCCATGTGTTTTGAAAAATATTACTTTGCGCCCCTTTTAACGCCTTAAAAACCCCACGTTTTTGATTTTATCAGCAAATTAGCTCGAAAACGAAGCAAATCGCCAGTTTGCGCAAGGTTATGTTCACGAAAGTATCGGGTTACAGTAGACGTGGGCCCCTTTTATAGCTTCTTTTTCCTTTTCAGGGCTTCGTACGTGATGTGTTGGAAGACGGTGTCCTTGTTCACTTCGAAGATGAGTAAGTATTGGTATTTTTTACCCTTAAGATATTGTATAAGGTGATGGTAAAACATTTTGGTATATTTAAGCATGATGAGTCACAAAGGGGTAATGGGCAGCTGCATAAGATTAAAAAGGGAGACAAAACTTTATAAACTAAGAGCAAGTGTGTAGTTATGAAGGTCAACCTTGATTTTTAGTGTGTAAAGCAGTCCATATTTTTATTTGTTGGGAAAAATTTGTAAATCTTGGAACTGGGACCATTGAAACTCCAATTTTCTGCATTTTAAGCTAATTTTAAGATTGTGACAAGTTTGATGAAGAATTATGGAAGTATTTAAACTTAATCTTTAACCTAAAGCTTATTCTCTTAGTCACAAAATAATTATTTATAAAAATTGAGAGAAAAGTTAATATAATAATTCTAAATAGTTTCCAGTTTTTCCGTTATATTTTTTTTTACATAGGTATGAACTTTTACTGAGAGATCTAGTGATTGAGCTTTTTTTATTAAACAATATCTTTAGTTGGTCTATATTGATTAGTGATTGAGTTGTCATGCAAAATAAACAAGAATCATTCAAAATTCTAAATATTTCAAGTTGTTCTATTATAACTTAACTGATAAAAGTTTATAAATGATAATCCTGGTCAAAGTTTACAGATCTAGAATAATTTGGTCTAGGGCACAATTGGTCTAGTAAGTAAGCCAACATGTTCTTGGTATATCTGCAAATTTTTTCCTTCTGGGTTTTTATGAATTACTTTGGTTTCTATTCCTACTATTAACGATGCCCAATTTAAGTGATCCTTTGTTAACTTGGGAACTTAAATGTGGTTTATTAGATTAGGTAGAAACTGTCTTTTTGCGTAAACAGTGTGTATATTTACTGAAAATAATGTAAAAGTCATCCTTTATACTAAACAACTGTGTGTACACCTTCTCCTATCCTCTATTAAGTTATTCAATTTATCATTGAACTATGGAATTTTTCCAATAAAGTGGAATTATTATACTATTTGTTTACTAATACCTGTTTGGTACATAAATTGGTAAAAAAATATACAAGAAAACCTAATTTTCTTTAGCATCAAAAATGATCTGTAAAAAACAATAAGGATTTACTTTAATCATCTATGGGTTTATCAGTTTTATTACTTTTTAATTCGCCATGTTATTTTTTAAAACGTTTTCGTAATCAGTAAATGACAAAACTTGTGTGTTTACTTATTTTAGAAAAATTCCATGTGCTTGTGTACACAAGTATAATACTGTGGGGATTCCCCTGGCTACCCAGTTATTTTTACAATGATTACAATTTTGATAGGTTCTTCTAATTAGTTGGTTTAAATTAGACAAAAATACCTATACAAGCTGTTGAAGTTGTAGATTTATTTGAATTTGCATAAGCTATGAGTAATTTGTTTATTACCTGTCACTCATCCATTTTAGTTTCTTTTACAACGTGTCAGATTGAATTCGCTGATCTCTAATTTAAAAAGTAAATGTTCAGATTCACTAAGAAGGTTTAAGAGTTAGTACTGGTTTAAATTAAGAGCTTTTAGTTGATCAGTTACATTTTGACAAATTTTTGTTATGTCATTGTTAATAAGTCGCCATTGAAAACGTATGCATTATTCAGAAATTTCAACGATTTGCTTGATTTCAATATGATTTTCATCTTGGAATGGATTGCTAGAATGAATTTAGTTCTATTATGGTCAAAAGAACATACTAAATTTTCCCCTTTCTTTATAAATTTGCGAAAAAGCTCAGAAATAAATTCATAGTATAAAACTTAGTTGTCTTATTCTTACACTTGTCAGTTTAAAACCTTTTGTTGTTAAATTATACCAGACTAGCGTTGGAGAATCTAGCTGAAATTTTTTAACAACATTTGTGAAAAGAATTAATTTTTTTGACTCTAGTAACTGAAAAGGGAATTCTACTTAACATTTTTGAAGATTTTGTCTTCTCTGCTCTGTTTTATCCTTTATCGCCTTTTATCTATATTTTAAGTCTCAGTACTATAATAGTCTCTTTAGTATTGCGGTCATGTCCTGAATACAAAGAGGAAAATAATCATTGATGTCCCTGCATATCCCCTGTAAATTTGTGGAAAAACTCAAAAATAAATTCACACGGCAAAAAACTTTATTTTCTTATTTTTGCAGTTCTGAATTTAAATTTAATATAATTAGATCTTTACTATTATTATTTATTTAATTCAACAGTAGGCGGTATAACTGATAAAGCTGTCATAATGTTTTTACAATTTAAATATAGTAAGCTAGGAACTATAATGCATAATATTTCTATCAAGTTTGTCCAATTCCTTATTCATTCTGTTTTTGAAAGAACGTACTAATGAACCACAAACGTACAGATCATTCCACATGGTTACTTAAAAAAATTCTTAATAATTTAGAACACTTTTTGTTTTGTATTTTTTTACTGTTGCCTCTCAAAATTTTAGTTTCTCTTGACTTATATTTTTTTAGAATAATAACCATTAAAAATTTTTTGTTTGTATTAGTTTGCCTTTTAATCTTTGCTTTCAAGTTGGTAATTTTAATGGATTTATTCTTTATTCTTATAAGTTCTAAAGGATTTTTTGTGATTTTTCTTTGAACTTTATTCAAGGCTTCTGTATCTTTTGCATAATGTGGATTCCAAACAGACTGGAATGATTTTAAAATTGGTCTTATAAAAAATGTATAAATTTTCTTTATCATTTCACTGCTTTTATTATAAAACACTTTTTGAATAAGATACAATAAGCAGGGTGGCCATTTGGAAAACCGGGAAAAGTCAGTTAATTTAAGTAGTCAGAGAAATGTCGGAATTTTTATTGAAAGACTTGATGTAATAGACCAAGGAAATTTGATATTACAAAAGTAAAAATATTCAAAATAGAAATGAACAACATATCAAAATTATCTTTGTTAAAATTACAAATTTCTTAGGTGGCAACCCGACTCAAAGTTTCCCTACGAACAAGTTAGGTTACCGCCCAGTCCCGATACCAAGGTGGAGTTCACGGAAAATATGGAAGTGGAAGTTTTTTCTAGGTCGAACAATCAAGAGGGATATGGATGGTGGAAGGCTAGGATTAAGGTAATAAGTGATATTTTAATTAAGAAAAGTAATCAGAGTATTGTTTTTGCTATTTCCCTATGAAGCTGACATATTCATTAAAGAAATCAGAATTTTATTTTGTACTTCTTTTTAATGAATTACAGTGGACAGCAAAAGTATCCATACACTTCTAATTTGTCAAAATAAGAACGCCTAATTTGCCATAAACGACATTTTTATTAATTTTTTTTTTATCTCTTTATTTTCCTTATTTTACTGTTGTAGATATATGCAGGGATGCATATATTATTTCCATGCCTTTATCATCCAGCTACAAAAACCTAAAACATCTCAGTTCTCTTGCTCATTCATATCTAGGACCTCCAGAATATGGAACAAATTTCCTGCAGAAGTTTTCCCTTCCCCTCCCAACCTGCAATACTTTAAATCCCGTGTCAATGGATTACATTTCCTTCCTCTTCAGACGCCCACGGTACGTTAGTGCTTACAGCTTACAATAATGTTAACAGTGAAACCCAAATAGTAGTAATTGACGATCAATACTGCTGAAAAGTTTTAAATTATCACTAAATAAACACCCAAACTATTGTAGCAAAATTTTAACTTCGCTTTAGTTTACTTAATAATTATCAATAAAACACTGAACTCAAGGGTAATGATTAATATTTTTTTCCGTTTTCTACTAGTAATCCCGATAAAATGAGTACGAAAAATATAAAAATAGAAATTATCTGTAAATTTATTCAACTAAAATCAATTTATATGAAGTAATAAATTATGCATAAAAATAGTCGAGAACTTAATAAAAAATTAACATCCGTATTTTACTAAAAATGAGAGAACTATAATTATTTACGTTACTAGTACGGCAGGTGTGTTACAGATAGTTATTTGCGAGAGTTCCTTAAAAATGAGTCATCCTGTTACCCTACAGAAGAAATTAAAATTATCGTGATTAATAACAGAAATTTTACATTCAGATATAATAAAAAGGTTTAAGATTTAGTACTGGTTTAAACTGAAATCTTCTAGTTGATCAGTTGGTTATGACAGGTTTATGCCCTGTCATTTTTAATAAAGGTATGTTCCGAAAGTAACCAGTTTAGGTAACGATCTTGTGATTTTATGTCCAGTATGTAATCAGAAATATGTAGATTGGTTCCTGAATAATTTTTTTAATTTAATAATACAGGTGGTAAATGCATTTCATCATACCACTCTACGCGATTGGCACTGTCCAATCCGTCCCGTCGGCGTGGACATTCAGTTTCCTACGATCCTATCTTTGGTTTTATTCCAGATTAAAGATGAATTTTTTTTTATATTGCTTGAAATTGAGTCAACTTTTTGAAAATGATGAACAATTTTAACCATAACTTATAATTATTGAGATATATCACAACATTCTGATTCCATAATTATTTTGGTTCGAATTTTTCAACCTTCTGTTACTTATATCTTCTGAACAGATATAGATAAAGAGGCAATTTTTTTTTTGATTTGTAGATAATCGCATTATCTTTAAAATGAATTCATAAACCATCTTTTTTGAATGTACCATTTAAGAGATAGGTATCAAAAACTGACGAAAAACTCATTTATTCATCTCTTTTTAGGATTATCAAAGCCTTTTAAAAAAAATTAATATTTTCACTAAGTATATATCGTTCTCAGGACTTGAAAGAATATTGTACACCCTGAAAAATTTTAATACTATTTTTCATAAAATAAAGCCGTTTAACCTAAAAAAAATTAGTAAAATCAAGTTTTATTTTCAAACTATTGATCTAGGATTTTCATTTTGGGCTTAAATTACTTAGGCCACACCACTTTAACAATATCTGAAAAAAAAAATGGAAGTGGGAAGACCTTTGGGTTAAACTTAGTCCAAGCACACCGTGTCTGGCGAATAAGGCGGGTTTGGCAAAAAGTGAAAGCCTAATTCATGAATTTTCGCCATAGCCATAGCCATAGCCAAGGCCATTTGTACATTTTGTAAATTTTGTTTCTCAGATGATGAAAGGCGACTTCTATGTCCTGGAATACCTTGGTTGGGAAAATACCTACACCGAAATCGTAAGTAACGACCGACTCAGGCAGAAAAACAGCAACCCACCGATCGAAAGGACCATGTTTCACAAATTCGAAATAGATGTCCCCGACGACGTGAAGGACTAGTAAGTATCAACAGATTACAACCCAGTCCCTGTTGCTGTAAAAGCTTGAAATGCACTGTGACAAATAAACATACAGCGTTGCATCATATACGAAAAATTCAGTGAATTAAGGACCATTTCTTTCATTTTCAGTTGTAAAAAGGATAACCACAAAGAATTCGCCAAGGCAATCGGCGCTGGGCGCATTTTTTACGGCGCTGACAAAAATGTGCTGGTAGTAATATCGAAGTGCGAGACGAGCCGCAAGAGGGCGTCGCTGCTCCAAGACATGCATTTTAGGAGTCTGTCTCAGAAGGTGTTGCTTATGAAAAGGACAGAGGAGGCGGCCAGGCAGTTGGAAAACACCAAACTTGCGACTATCGGGGGGTAAGTATTTTATTTTTTATTTATTTAGTTAAACAGTTATTACTCGTCTACAATTGGACTGCTGATATTTAAAGCTCCATTCATAAATACATAGGTTGCGCACAACTTTTTAACTCCACTGTGGGTGAAATACATGCCACTAGAACACGTGCGCACTATTCGAATAGTTTTTCCGAATTTATCAACGACAAACCGATTCCAGTCGGTTAGCGTGCTCTCCTTGTTTACATAGCGTAGTTAAAAAAGGATGGTATTCTTAACCAGGAGACGGGTTCGTGCGCCTGCGAATTCTAATCAACACAACTATATCTATTCAACAAAATACCTGGATCAGGGGCGGAGCAGCAGCCGAAGTCCATTCTTGGTCTGCTTCGTACGGGTAGCCAGTGTTGCCAGAACTCACGACTTTTCGTGATATCTCATGATTTCGGTTAATTTCTCCCGATCTTACGAATCAAGTAGAAAATCTCACGATTTTTACCTTGATAGAAATATAAATCAGCAAATCTCACGATTTTGAACATTGAAAACAAATTGCAATTTGATTGCAATTGAGTTTCTGATTTAATGTTACACTTTCCCAATATAGTTAATCCAGATGAAATCCAAGATCTTAATAACGAATGGAGAATGTTAAGATCACACCATTTAAATGATGTTTTGGAAAAAAATTGCATTAGTAAAAATGGATGACTCTAAAAATTTCCAGGTCTTTAGATTTGTTTTTCAGATTCTTTGTTTACCACACTGAAGCGCAGCAGTAGAGAGAATATTTTCTCACATTAATTTAATAAAAACTCGACTATGCAACAAACTTAAAGTGAAAACAATACAAGGCATTTTATTTACCAAAAGTTGTCTTTGCAATACGCAATAAAGCTTGAAGGAAGGCATGCTCATTTAGGAGCCAGCTGATTTATTCTTGCAACAGTCTTGCACTTGCCAAAAAACGGTTCTGTTCGATTTTTCTTGCAGTTTCTGCTGCAATTCTGGTGAGAAATGCAGTCGTACCAACCAAAACAAATGTTACTAAAAACTAACTTTAAACTCTATTGTTTGTTGTGTTTCGTGTTTTGACTTCGCAGTTTTTGATGGTTTAATATAAATTGTTGTCATTACAAAGTAATATTATTTTTTTTTTTTTTTGGTTATTGCAAATATGTCTTGCTGTAGCAAAGGGTAAGTATTATACCCAAACAATTTTAATATCCATTTGTAGATGTATGAAAAGATAAACAACTAAGATTTTTTTTTCAGTTATGATTGGCCTGGAGAAGCCACAATCATTTTAATACAGTTGTATGAGCAACATACTTGTCTTTACGTACCAACGCACCCCGAATTTCATAATAGAAATTTACGATCAAAAGCCCTGGAAGAGATAACACAGGCATTTAATGCAAAAAAATTGACAAATTTAACTGTGGACGACATAAAAACGAAAATACATTCCATAATAACACAATACTCCCAAGAGCTTGAGGAACAAATTCAAATGGTAAATGCTTTGCAATCAAGTATACATACACATAATGTGAAATGTAAAGTTATATTAGGTTTTTAGTAGGATTTAATTCATCAAATAAACACAAATACAGTTTATTTTTTCATGCAAAATTCCTTTTTAGGTTGAACCTGAAGTGCGTTTTGATGGCGATATAGATGAAGTGTGTGATGTTGAGTTGGATATTCTGTCTCCATCTTCATCCAGGAGCGACTCGAGGGCAGAATTCAAAAGTCGTTCTGTAACACCAACAAGAAGTGTTGGGAGCTCTATCTCACAAAAGCGCAAACGAGAGCAAACTGTGGATAAAGAAAAAATAAGTGAGCTTTTAGCTACTGGTATATCCACACTCAGACACCTTTTGGAGGATCCTGAAAAAGCAGCACTGCAAAGGCCCAGTACCCATGCTTTATTTGGACAGTCAGTTATTATTATTTCATTTAAACTGTACTCAATGTCGAGTAATTTGTGTATTTTTTTGTAGAATGGTTGCCCAAGAGATGGAAACCATTGAAGATGAGGAAATATTGGACGAGTTAAAAGAATCTATAATGGAGAAAATTTTTCATGCAAAAAGGACACAAAGAAAGAAAAAAAAGTCTTTCACAGCAAAAATAAAATAAATTAACTTTTTCTTTTATAATTAACTTTTTCTTTTATAACCTTTACCATGTGTTTCTTTAGGATGTCTGTACCTAACACATTCCACTAGATAAAGCACTTTTTAACTCATCTTTTTCATGGAAAACGGTACTATATAACATATATAAAAATAGAAAGTGTTGGACTGCTCGAGTGTGTTAGGCTTGTTAGTTAGGTATTTTCCTTAATGATTTTTCTATTGGAAATTTTTATATAATAAAACACTACACATAGTTTAAAGTCTCTTTTTTTACTTTACTATACCCTATACAAATAAAACTAAATTGCTTCATCTTACCAAGAGACTTCCAATTCCATTAAAATACTCTTTAAATTCTTGCCTAATATTAATAGCTTCATTTTTGGGCCTACCATAGTTTTGCCTACTCAACCCAAACACAAATCTATATCTTTGATCAATTTATTCTGGATTATTCCCTACGTAAAGAGTTTTTGATTCTTTTTTTAAAAAGTTGTGAAGGGCACAACATGCCTGAGTAATAACCTTGGCTTTTTCTGATCTCAGAGGGATGGTGTTTAGTAGCACCCGAAAGCGATTAGCTAATGTTCCAAAAGCATTCTCAACTGCTCGGCGAGCTCTACTCAATCTGTAATTGAAAATTCCTTGTTCTCTTGTCAACACTGCAGGTAGCGCCAGTCGCATCTCGCTAAATATGCTATTTGTTCGTGTCGGTATCATCCTGGAATTAACTAGAGGTGCGTCGAATGCACAAATCTCATTTTGGCATGGTGAAAAACCGTGTCGCCGCATTTCCACGTAAACTGCAAGGGCGTACCCAGCGAGGGGCAGGGGGGAAGCTGCCCCCCTTAGAAGAAAAATAGTCTGATCTTTGCAAACCGAATTCGCATTCCTCGAAAATAATATGAGCCGCCCCCCTCTAGTTCAGATCCTGGGTGCGCCCTTGGATAAACATAATTATTTACTTTGTTGAATCTAGACTGTAAAAGGGTTCTTAGTGGTATGTCGGCTTTTTCTCAGATGGAAATCTGCAAGCAACCCTTATTTCGCTTTGCGATTGCCGGATCCATAGAGCTGACTTTCATAGCGCGGCCATGAGGTCCGCGCAGTCTATTCCATTATTCAGCAGCTTGTTGCCAAAAACCAAGGTCATATGAATTCTGCGTGTTTTTTTACCACAATACGCAATTTTTTTTCAGATATTCGGACGAATTTCACGTTAAGGAGGACCTGATGGGGCTCGCGATTGGGGCACACGGAGTCAATATTCAACAAGCCCGAAAAGTAGAGGGTGTTACTAACATCGAGCTAGAGGAAAACTCTTGTACGTTTAAAATTTACGGAGAAAGCGATGAAGCGGTGAAGAAAGCTAGGTGAGGAAAATGATTATTGAATGATGATTCAAAAAAAATTTAAATATTTTGCGCTGATTTGCTGTAATGCTGGAGAAATTCATATTTAATAAAATATTGTGTTGCAGGTCTATGTTGGAATATAGCGAAGAGTCATTGCAAGTACCCAGAGCGCTAGTAGGCAAAGTTATCGGAAAAAACGGCCGGATTATACAGGAGATCGTCGACAAAAGTGGAGTGGTAAGTGAAAAGGTGTGCAACAGAGTTCAAACAGAGATAGTCAGAGACAGAAAACACCCTTGGCAAAATACTCTCTCTCTCTCTCCAAACATTAACGGTTACCAAAACCATCAATTAACGGACCGGATCGGCCGGCAACTGAAGACTTTACGCTGACTGACGCTTTTTTATCGCACGCTTATTACCCAATTAACAAACGTGACTGACATATTTTTTTCCCAACGTCGATGCATCTATTCTAATTTTGGTTGTAAATAAGAGGGCTGGAATAGGACTTGACTGCCTCTGTAACTGAATAATCCTTGATTCGACCGCATGTCATTTTTCGAGTTCTGTTTCCTATAAGCTAAATTTTGTAATTTTTTTTCTTAGGTTCGAGTTAAAATAGAAGGCGACAACGAACCACAACCCACCATCCCGCGTGAAGAGGGGCAGGTTCCCTTCGTTTTTGTAGGCACTGTCGAAAGTATATCCAACGCTAAAGTCCTTTTGCAATATCATCTGGCACACCTAAAAGTAAGTACAGAATATTTATTAGGTAATACAATTTTTATCTATCATATTTGCTATAGGATATAAGTTAATTTTTTTACACCATTTTTTTCCTTCCTAGAAAAATCCTTTATACTTTCATTTGTTGTACGTTAACCAGTCAAATATAGTTAATATATTGAATTATTTATATTTTTATGAATCGTTGGTGCGTGTCTGCAATTTGACACGGAACTGACATTTTTTCTCTTAATTGACCGTATGAGAAAACCATACATTGCAAAAAATTTCCCACTCCTCTAAGGCAAGAATCACTTACCTGAGAAGTCTTATTTAACATATAAAAAAACATAAATATCAACGAGCACGTAACTGACAGGGTTACGGGTTATGAAGTAAAATAGATTGGTTTTGTTCAAAAAATTATTACAAAAATAATCAATCAGTCAATATAAATTAATCGTAAGTGCAGTTACCTGGGACAGGGGAGAGGATAAACAAAATATACTCGATGCTGCCTATGAATTTTACAGTTTTTATATGGTGGCTAGGGGTGTCAATCGCGGGATCCCGAAATCCCCGGGTCCCAGAGTATAAACCGGACTCGAAAATCTTGGGAAAATTTTAATATTTGAATCCCTTTAATTTTTTTTCGGGAGTAATTCCGGGAAGAGACAACAGCTCGAAAATCCCGGGTTTAAGAAAACCAGTCAAGATTGACACCCCTAATGGCGACTCGGTACTGACATTAACTCTCTCAACGCTATGGAAAAATCATATTTATTTTGATTCCTGAATTCTGTTTTCTATACATTTAGGGATGGAAAAATTACTAAACCTTTATTTATGAGAAATTTCTTGATTAGTATTTCAATTTGTGACAGGGACAAGCACGGTACTGACATTTTACGGTTAATTTGTTTAAAAGATAATAATATTTTTTTTCAATTAGACTGGCCATATTTTAGTATTCAAACTATTAAAATTAAATTAAATTGCAATTAAAAGTGTTGTTTATTATTGTCATTTATTAAATTGCGTATTTTATTAACCAGGAAGTAGAGCAGCTCCGTCAAGAAAAACTGGAAATAGACCAACAATTACGCAGCATTCACCACGGTTCCAATATGGGTTCGATGCAGTCCCTGTCGATGGGCGGCCGGCGCTCCGAGCGAGGCTACAGCTCTGACATGGACGGCCGCATGCCCAGAGGAGGCCCCAGGGGCGGCCGAGGAGGCGGCAGAGGCAGAGGAGGTTCACGTCAAGGTGACCGCTACGGCCAGGGTACGCAGTCGCAATCCGATTATAACAATGTAGACGCTCGTCCGGGGCGCAAAGGGGGCCCCCGAGGAGGTAACGCGGGCGGCCACACACCCAACGGGCGCATCCCGCGGGGCAACGCGCGAGGTAGGATGTCGGTTGATTCAGCGGGCGACCGCAAGTGATGGGTTTTATTTTGTCCGCCGCCCGTCCTCCGATCGGGGCGGCCCGATTGCGCCGCGGCCCACCATATCGCTGAGCGGCAGCGTCGGGCGGGACCCGACGCCCCCCGGCGCTGCACCCGTATTGTGTAAAATGTGTATTTTCCAAACGACTTTATAGACTGACCCGGCCGACGACTCATTTTTTATCATGTCTCTGATATTGTGCGCACGGTTCTTTGCTTACGTGGGTATTTTTAACTGGCACTAGCTACCAAACAAGGCAGTTTATAAAATATAACTTAAATTACATCGAGGGAATCGAATTAATTTTCTGCTCTTCTTCATTCAATCTAAATTTAAAGTTGATCCAAATGTTTAACAAAACTGTTTATTTGGAGATTCTAGAAAGACTTTACGTCTTGCAGTAAATAATAAAAAAATCATGATTTTGATCAAGCGTGGTTCAAATATAACATTTACTAATGTATCTAGTGCTGCATACCCTTCAACTGACCATTTCAGTGCCAAATAAGTTGTCATACCAGCAAGTATCAAAAAACCAGCGCGCACTCACGACTTACGAGGAATTTTTGTGCATATTTTTCAAGAAACGTAACGTTTTTGTTCGATTTAGGATTTCAGCATACCCGGGCGTTGTTGCCAACTGCACTCTATTTTCGTTAAACTGAACGCTTTTTTCGTTGGTAGAATTAAGAGCGACCCGTCAGTAAGGACGCTTTTAATTCTATGCTAAAAAAACTGCAATACAAGGCAGTTTGTACGTATAGAAACTATCAAGATCTCGGAAACTGCTGAGGATATTAAAATTAAATTTGATTTGTGGAAAAGAGAGGTATTACAGTTTGAAAAACACACGGGCAGTGTTGACGTATCTTTTGCAAAATCCTATTGTCAAGTAATTTTATTTTAAAATGATCATCTGTTTCCGAGATATGCGACGATTTCTGTACGTATAATCAACCCTGTATGGATAATTATTGTACTACGGTGGTAGGAACAGTGTAAATATTACAATTTACGTTTTTTCATCTTGTTTTTTCTAAGTTTTTTTGCTTCTTAACGTAATTATCGCTTTTGGGCTGACCAGCTTGCTACAACGGCTTTTTGAAAAAAAAAATGAGTTTTGATTTTGACTAATACGTTTTTTTTTTCAGTTTTTTTAAAACAGTGTTGTATCGTTTTATTTTTGACTAAATTACCGTGATTTTTAAATCGGATCATCCCAACCGAAGCGGAGATTAACTGGTCAGCGGAGTTAAGGTATCAAATATCTTTAATAATACTTGAATGGATTGGTTATATATGGGCATATTGTTAAGTAAGTCGTTAAAAAAAAATACCTAAATCGGGGGGAAATCCCGGGGAATATCTCGGGAACGACTAGAAATAAAGAGCAAAGGTTTTTCACTTAAAGTCCTTGCCATTGATCAGTTTATTTGTGGCGTCACGACGCTTTGATTCGTCAAGACGTTCAAACTAACATTGAAACAATATTTTTTCGAATATAAAAAAGAATAACCTCGCATCAACCTCAGATAATGCGCACAGTAAATTGATTACCATGGTAACGATTGCTGTGGTGATGGTTACCGTGGTAACGGGTGCTATTGTGATTGTTACCATGGTAACGGTTGCTATTGTGATGGTTACCATGCTAGCGGTTGCTATTGTAATTGTTACCATAGTAACGGTTACTATTGTGATATTTACCATGGTAACGATTGCTATGGTGATGTTTCCCATAGTAACGATTACTTTCCTTTAACAGCAAATGATTTAAAAAAAGTCAAAATATTGGTAATGGTTGCTGAATACTGCTTTTTAAAGTGAATATCCTGCACATACACATAGTACGAATTTGTTAATACAGGGTAAAATTTCAATAGACAATGAATATTAATATATTAATTCAAGATTTTTTCAATTGACACTAACACTATTACTTAGCAATTCGCCCATATTCCCGATCTGTCTTTAATAATGACTTAAAAGGTTGGCTTAGTGCCGACTTAACTTTTTCTTACGTTTGTTTTTCTTATCCCCTAATTTACTTGCTGTATTAAGTGTAGCGTATAAATAAAAAAAATATACTATAAATACTTAGTTGCTGCCGTTGGTGTTACGGCGAAATTTAATAAAAACGGGAACTTAAACAGGGTGTTTTTTTTAGGTACGTTCCAAATGTTCCAATATATCATAATGTTTTTATAATATGTCACAAAACAAAATATTTTTGAAAATTACTTAATACCGAGTAATTCCATCTCTGTTATAACATTATTTCATTCCGAAAAGAAAATTAGGGAACATAAACAAGCCAGTTTTTTCTTTTCGGATATTTTTTCTCAGAGAAACCGCAACATCCTTAGCTTGGTTCGATTAGTTTATAACGCCCTTTTAAAAAATTATATTTTCGAAAAAATTAATTTCCTAGATACGGAAAAAGGTCCCAAAAATCCCTTATTAAATTTTGCTATACGTACACCACTGGCAGCACAAAAAATATTAAAGGAAACATGTCGACTTTCAAGGCTTTTTGTACAGGCAGATGCAGATGTTTGCTCCTTATATAGGGTGGTTGAAAGTTGCTAGAAAGAGCAACTTTTTTAGATTTGTTTTTTCTTTAAGTACATAGACGTGTACTTGAAATACGGGAAGGACATTGCTACTTCTTGAAGTAAGGCTCTAGTTTGTACGTTTAGGTAGTTTATTTTGTGAAATTTCTAGATTTTCCCGCTTATATCTGCATCGCCTCATATCTATAATGTCAAATGTTTAGGTTAGTCGCGTTTTAACAGCAAAACTCTTGTTGAATTTTTGAAATTATTCCTTTTTGAGCGAAGGAGCAAGAAGAAAGTGATTTATTTGGATTTATATTACTTTATCAATGATTTTGGATAAACACTGAAGTTTATATGTGTTAAGTGACGCACGGAGTTAGGAACTTTGTGTTTTTGCATCGGTCAGAAATATTTTGCTGTTATGGCGCGACATTTTCTAATAAAAGTTAGTAAAACCCCCAAGAGGCTTCTAAATATCTCTCAAATAAAAATAAAATACAAAAAACTTTGCTGGAAGGGTACGTAACCAGGCCATGTCATTACACGCACTGCGTAAGTAAATCTCAGGTGCAACTTATACGGGTTAGAGAAAAAAAAAAGGAATTTTGCGATCTAAAAATTGAATTTAAGTGTGGGAAAATGCAGTGGTATAATAATACTTAATACATTGGTGTAATATTTATTTTGGTTAGCACAAAATATTTGTGAGTAGAAAATATTTTTAGATTACAAAATTTTCTTTAAATTTAAAATATTCCACACAGCTTCCAGTCACTCTGACCTTGAGGTTGCGTTTGGGATGTGCTAGTGGTGAGTTTGCTAAACCACATTTATAGAGGGCATTCTCGAATATTTGAGGAGTTTGATAGCGTTTTCGTTTGGTATAATGGAAACAGCAATAATTTTAAATTGACTTTTTTTGCGACTCGAGTTTTAGATAATGGAAATTTTATCTTAAATATTTCATCACAAGCTTAAAGAAGCATCAAGAAGTAATCATCCCCGCTAGCATTGAAACGATATTTTTTCATATTTTATAAAAAAAAATGTCTACAACATTTCGCATCCTAATATTTCAAGCTATGGTATCGATTGCTGTGATGATGCTTACCATGGTAACAGTTGCTGTAGTGATGGTTGCTGTGGTGTTGATTACCATGGTAACGGTTGCTGTAGTGATGGTTGTCACAGTAGCGATTGCTGTGGTGATGGTCACCACAGCAACAGTTGCTATAGACAATCAATAAATTGCAAAACGCCAGTGGCGGCTGGTGAAATTTTAAAGTTGTATATCTCTGTTGCTACTTAGGGGACCCATGCCAAGTTCAGGTTTTTTAATAGTGCGCCTTCTAGGAATGTTTTGATAAAGAAAAAAATTATTTGCTAAAAAATTTGAACTTTTGCGGAACTTTTGAACACTTTTAGGTATTTTATTTGTTATTTTTTCTAACCAAATTTCACACTGTTTGGTCGAAAACTTTTAAATTTGAAGACAAAAAATGTGTTAGTAGAAGTTATAGTCATTTCAATTTTTTTAAATTATGTTTTAGTTTTAAAAAACTCATATGACTATAACTTTCTACTAACACATTTTTTTCTCTTCAAATTTAAAAATTTTCGACAAAATGATGTAAAATTTGCTCAGAAAAAATAATAAATAAAATACCTAAACGGGTTCATTTTTTTCCTAGGTGGGACTCCGCAAAAATTCAGTTTTTTTAGCAAATTACAATTTTCCT
The DNA here is from genome assembly GCA_963971165.1 of Philopedon plagiatum. NCBI lineage: Eukaryota > Metazoa > Arthropoda > Insecta > Coleoptera > Curculionidae > Philopedon > Philopedon plagiatum. The sequence goes on from OZ020195.1 coordinate 87,654,021, forward strand.
TGTAAAACTATTAAAAAACCTGAACTTTGCATTGGTAAGTAGCAACAGAGATATGCAACTTTAAAATTTCACTAGCCGTCACTGTAAAACGCATTAGTATAACGTAGGCAATACGAAATAACGGGATTTTTGCTACCGCTTAGCCCTAAACTTTAAACGCAAAAATCTCGGCACTGGCTGGTCCTGAAAACAACACTTTCAGCTCGTTGGGAAGAAGAGCACTTGTTCCTAACAATGGTAAATGTGTTAACGATATTTTATGGACGGGTCTCGAGATTTTTGCGTTTTAAAAATCACCCCAATAGGAAAAGTAGAAAAATTTTGATATCTCTTACGCGTCACTGTCAGTTTTCTTAGCCAAAAAGTGGTGCATTAAAAGCTATATAATTTCAATCTAACAGACTTTTTAAAAAACAGAAAGATGATACCGTACGGTTTCAAATATTGACTTTCAACCCCATTGCGCTGATCTGGGTTTCAAAAAATGTTCGATTCGAGAATGTCCTATCTAAAGTAAAGCAACACAAAAATAACGGCGACCTATGCCAAAAAATTCGTTAAGAATTGGCTCAAGACTGGCTCACAAATGTGTCGTACTTTAAATTGTGAAAGACTTTTTTTAGAAATATAAATTGATTATAAAAAACGACCCGACATTGTTTCATTGATGTTGTTTTAGATTAGATTAGGCATTGGACATGGGGTACCCTTTCGAGAAAAGTTTTCTTTTTAATTGTGTTTTATTTTTATTTTTTGTATTATTTTTTGGAATCGCGCTTTTGAAAATGCGTACAAGAGTGTTTGCATGCTGTTTGTTTGACACCGTTTAACCGTGTGCTATTTGCGAAAAGCTTTGAAGGGTTGCCACATTTCCAATGTTGATTTAACACCCTCCTTTTTTAGCTTACCATATCGTAATTTTTGCATTATTAGGTTATATAGCGATTAACAGATACATTTACTTACACCTTTTTTTGCCAAAAGCAACAATACCTCGCGGCAGCGGCGAGGAGTGGGGTGGTGTTTTAAATTAATAGCAGCATTGCCAAAATGGGCCAAATTTAACCAGCATGTTTTCATTTATTAAAATCTCAATCTGATTTTTTAAACATTGACATTTGGCAACCCCGCGTGAATGCATAGTTGCATCCGTTGATCTTCAGCAAGAGAAGACGACGCCATTCATTGACAACTAGCCGTTTTTGTTTCATACATTGAGTGTGTAGGACAAAGAAAGAGAAGAGGGAGAGGACGCTAAACATCCGACTTCGCGCGCCATCGCTATGGCTTTCCGTGCCGTCTGTATTCCACCGAGCAAACCTGTAAAAAGACAGTTTGGGATGAAAAGAATCAATTTTGCCACACACTTGTCACTGACGCACCATTTTCAAAATTTATTGATGAATTTTTGAGAAAACCAAAAATCACTTAAAATTTTACTACGGTGCGTATATTCCGACTTATCAAAAACGCTACACAAAATACTACGCTTTGACAACTGTTTAAGCCATGAATGAACGGTAATATGGCACGAGCTACGGAGAGAAAGCGACGTTGCCGCTCTCTCTGTAAATTTCGCCTCCATGCAGTGGAAATAAACTACTAAAATTAATTATAACGAGGAATAATGGCACAGCTTATTAACACACAGCTCGGGCACTCTTACACCCGCCTTTCAGGCAAGAAGGCACTGGTGTCGGGTTATTGTTCGTGTGACTGTCGTCAAAAGTCATCGTCGTAGTGGTGTTTGGTGTTTATTTTTCAGTTAATCATGAGTGAACGAAAATCAAGACATGTTTGTGCTGTTAGCAGCTGCTACAATAAAATATATAACTGCAATAAGAGATTTTTTAGCTTTCCTAGGCAACCTGATAGCTAAGTACAATTTTTTTGTTACAAATTATTAATTATATGTAGGTATTTTTATTATTTTTACTTGCACAGAAATACAGTGAGTGGAGTTTTTTAGAAAAATCAAATCTAGTGCGTATATTATAAATGATACGACAACGGCAAAAAGGGATTTCTCTTCAAAAATCGTTCTTATTTCTTCAGTGCTTATTTGGAAAAATATTTTAAAAATACGCTGTCATTGTTACTTTTTCTCCTACAAATTGGTATTACAAAATTTTGAATCGGTTTCGTATTCAAAATCGAAAATACTATTTTTTATCCGGATTAAATCAGATATAAATTGGAGGGTGTTTCAAGTGCCTTAATTTTTAAAAAATATACATTAAAATTTTAAGAATATTATTCTAATAGGACGAGTGAATAGTATCTATATCAGGATTTTGCAGTTTCTTTTAGAACACTGAAAAGCACATATTTTCCATAGTAAATTTCCAAAAGAAAATTGCGGAAAACCGTATCGATCGTAATGGCCCTTTACATCCATAAACCAGATTTTCTAAAATCTGAAATAAGCCTGCAGTTTCCTTTTGACTTGGACCGTGCAAGTAACGCAAAACACCTGAGCGCGCTGAATTACGGAAGGCGATTTTTAGAAATAAAATTTGAAACTATAATCCCGGGATCTCAAATTATAATCCCGGGATCTTAAAAAGCTGAATATTATACGGGATCCCGAAATCCCGGGATTGGATCCCCTAGTACAGGGTGATCAAACTTAAATGTATTTTTTAGGTTTTTTTCCAGGTTTTTAGTCTATTGTACGTTGCTTTACAGGTTCTCGACACCAAACTCCAGACACAGTAGACGAACGAGTATCAGAGAGAAGGCCCTACGGAGGAAACCGTTATGACGATCGCCGGGGAGGAGGAAGAGGGCGCAGAGGCGATCCTAGGAGGGGAGTGGACGATAGACGTAGAAACCACGACGAAGAAGAAACGGTCTTGGACAGCCAGGATGTTTCTAGTGCCGATAGAGGTAAAGCCCATTGTCATATTTCCCATGGTAGACTAGGAGATTGCGATGTCAAAACCTACATAATTTTTTCATGAAAATTTCTAGTTTCTTTGTGTTGTATCAGAGTCTGGCTGGTTAACCCCGTTGCGCGTCTACAGAGTGGTCCAAGAAGTTTTCCACAAACGTGAATTTATTAATTAAATCAATTTCCCATTTGTTTCAAACTCCTGGACCACGCGGAGACGCACAACGGAGCTCGACAGCCAGACTCAAAGGTTGGTCTCCGAGACCGGCTATACAACACAAAGGGACTTGACATATTTCATGAATTATGCAGGTTTTGAAGTCGCTCCATCAATTTGGTCAAATACAATTTAAATATAATATCATCGGGGATTTTTTCTATCTGCTGTGTTGTCATATTTGTTCAAATCCATGCGAAAGTATTTATACTTTCCATATTTTTACCACTTCTCGCGATTTTTACCTATCTCAATTTAACAAATTCTCGTCCGGTCGCAGAATCTGTTTCCAGTCAAGAGGGCGGCAACTGGTCAGAGAGCGGTGGGGGCGGAGGTAGAGGCAGCCGAGGCAGGCCGAGAAGGGGCGGCGGCGGAAGAGGGTTTCGAAGGGATCCCAGGGACCAGAGGGATGGGCCCCCGAGAAGAGCCGACCTAGATTCACGAAACAACAACATCCGAAGCACAGGTACAGATGATTCGGGTATGTTATGTTCTCGTTGAGATATACAGGATGTTACTAAACCTAAAAAGGGTGCGGCCCGATTTTAAAAGTTTATATCAACTTATGTCCTAAAATGCTCCATTTTTTTCGTTTGAAATAATTTTCCAAAAATGTGTGCAGGGCTAAATTTGAGCATTTTCAATAAAAAACTATTAAAAACTTCCCGAACAATATACAGGGTAATGTTTTTTCTGTGGTCATGGTTCCTTTTACCCTCCCGAATTTTCTTGCTGCACTGACCACTTTTTCAATTCATTATTCAACGATTATTTGGTTCTAAAACTTTGCCATTTGCATTTTTTTGTAATTTTTCATCGTTTTCAAATATCCGTATTTTTAGATAAAGTCTCATTTTGATAAATATATACTTTACAAACGATATGAGTAAAGAATTGTAAACATAGGTGAGTCCAGAGGCGTCTCCACACTATTTAGAAATAAAATTAGAATCCGATTTGAAAATAAAATACAAATATTTATTTGAATGAAACAGAGCTTTGTTTAAGTGCAATTTTTTTTTAATTATTAGCAGAGCGCTTTCGACCTTATAGGCCATCATTAGTTCTTCTTGTCAGGATGCCAATCAGAAATCCATTTGAACGAACAACAGTAGAACATATAAAACTATTTTTACATCACAATTAAAATCAAACAATCATTTTACAAAACAATTTCAAATTCGGCTTAAACGGTCACATTTTTGATGGTGTAAGATTTGATAAATGATTCATTCATTGCATTTTTTTTGTTATCTTTCAAATTATTTAACAAAATATTCGTATTTTGCTAAATAATCTACAAACCATACAAGATACCAGAAAAAGCAAAAAGAAAAAAGTTTCTAAGTAAAGCAAACTAAATTATTAAGCCAGGTCAATTGCGTCTCAAACAATAATAGTGTAAGATGGTCACAGGGTATATGATCTGGCACTTTTTCATCTTATTTCTTCAAAACTAAGTATTTTAGGACACATTTATATAAACTTTTTTACCACGCAAAAAAACCCAGCAACACTTACTTATCCCATCCATATGGACGATACAGCCTAGTCTAGCCCTACAGAATGAAGAACCATTCGATCTTGCTGGCATCGCTTTTGAACATGATCTCAGCTGGCACAAACACATTACTCCTTTCTGTCTATCTTCTACCGACAGATATTTTACGGATTTCCGTACGATTTGTAAAAGAATGACTCATATGCTTCCCTTTACTGTCCAGCTACAAGAACCCCTCCTCTTCTCTCGCTCATTCATGCCTAGGGTCGCCAGATTATGGAACAAATCGCCTGCAGAGGTTTTCCCTCCCCCTCCCCTCAACCTTCGATTCTTCAAATCCCGCATCATAGATTACATTTTCCTTCTCTTTCGGCGCGCACGGTACGTCATTATTTATTAGGCTTGAAATCTACATGGCACATCCTGAAATATTACTCGAGGTTTAGAAACACCCTGTATAAAAAAGGGTTTGGATTAACCCAACCATTCACTTTCTAACCTCACTAATTCTTTGTTCCAGTGACCAACCACACCGACATAAACGACCTCCCGCCGCCGCCGACCAACAACGGCTTACCGAAACAGAATGGCGCGGGCGGCGGAGGCGGTAACGGAGGAGGACAGAAGAACCGCTCCAACAGACCACCTCCGTCGTCACGTCGGAACGAGCGCGGCCCCGAGAAGCCGAAGGAGTCGCTCGTCAACGGTACGGCGGCCTAGGCGTACCGCGACTTAGGCAATTGAAGGTCGCGTGAGCGTGGTGGGGTAGGGGAGGGTGGTTCGTGAGCGCGGTGTACTGGTAGGAGCTCGGTTTTGTGTGTCGTTAGGAGATTAAGGACATGTAAAGGCTGCTATACATTGAAGAAACGGCGTTGTTTTGATGTTAGGGTAGAGCTGAGAAACGCGTTATTGAAGGTGTGATCTAGCCCTTATTGAGTTGATTTTAAGAAGCCTAGAATTAATTTGAGTTTTTTTCTGGTGCAGACTAAATGGGTACAGGCACTTGAAATTCAATTATTTTTTTTAGTAAGTCCAAATTTATAAACTTGCTTCCTGTATACATGGATTCCACTAAGGCCTTCGATACTGCTAAGCCTGTAGGTATATGCTATACTATATGGCAATGTTTTAATTTGTTAAACATTGATGGTGCTCGATTATTCGCTTGAATATAGCTCTGAACTCTTTGAGAAAAGGTTTGTGCTGATGCCACACAAGTGCGTCGCTATCGAAGATGCTTAACCGAATACGCCGTCAAAAAGAAACCTTGAAAATCTATACGTGTGCTTAATAGCAGCCTTTACAGATGATATAAATAGTTGTTTTGAAGTTTAGTTTTAGTAGAACGTTATACATATGTTTTTAATGTGTCTAAAGCCTTTTAATTTTGGTTTTCGGGTGAAACTTATTCATATATACATAAAGTATCTTATCTACTTGCATGCTATTTTACTTTAGACAGTGCTACAAAGCGCAGCGTCAAATGAAGCTACGTAACCTAGCTTATCATTAATTATTCTATATAATAAGACTTCTACCAGTAGCCGAGTCTCACCAGCGCCCTCTCCGCGAGCAAAAAAAAAAAAGAGTTACACATGTATGTATATCGAAGCAGAGGGACTTGTTTATTAATTTTTTCTTTATTTGTTGCGTAGCCTAACCCAATATAAGTGATCAAATAGTGAATTCCCGGAGTAGTGAAAAAATATACAGGGTGGTCATCTGCCCGATACGGACGAGACGAAGGACTGCCTGGTTCTGTGAACCCCGATTTTTTACATCTTCTTCGCGGCGATTTCTCGGCGTATTTACGTTTATTTGTGATGTATTCGTGGTCGAATTTTCTTTATTTAAAATAAAATCTTTGTTTCTAGTTGTATCGGAAATAACTAAAAAATTCGAGGTCCATATTAAAAAAATTAGACCTGGCGATGGTATGTAAGGAACGAAACATCGACTTTTAAGACTAATACCGTCATTTTGTACAGTTTAAAAAGGTGACGTAAGAAAGGGCTTTTTTTATTAATTTATCAACAGCTTATAATTGGGCATCAAATTATGCAACTTTGCCTAAACTATCTATCTCTTATGGTTATTGAAATGTCACCGTTAACCTATGGAAGTCGTAACACCCTGTAGAGTCTAAGCGACGACTGCAGTTTAGTCTACACTACTGGGTACAAAAAAAATATTTTTATGAAAAATAGGCAATAGGTAAATAAGAAATCGTTCTTTTGCCGAATTCCCTTTGTGAAAAGAAAAAACCAATAAAAAGGGAAATGTGGCAACTATGCGAATCACATTGCCCAGGTAAAGAATGAAGGGTGCGAGAGTTAAATATTCAGAAAGATCAAATATAAAGGAAAGATATGAAAAAAGCAATGTTGCCAGCTATAGCCTGTTTTCGTAACGTTAATACTAATCGCAAACGTAATTATATAGTGCAAAATTGGACAACGAGGCATAAGGAAGAAATAGTTTAGTTTTTTGTACTGGAGGACTTTACGTAAAGTAAATTATCCTGCAAAATGAGTACATCAAAAATATCTGTAAATAAGCCATCGAAAATCGCCATCAGTTGCAAGACTGCTCAGTGTTAGTGAAAAAAAAAGCGTTTGAGGGAAAAAATCGTGACTACTTTTCTAATTTGATATACGGTCGCGCACACACTCGAAATATAAGTTTTAGTTTTATATAGCACTTAAATGTATTTAATTTTTTTTTCGTCTATTTATATTATTTACTTTTTTAAGGTCTGTTCTATAGTTTGTAGAGTTGAAAATAACACTTGATATTGATTAATAGACTTGTTTTTTTTTTCATTTTAAATGTGTAAGATTTACCAATTGTAAATAGTACGTTCTATAGAATTAAAAGAGTATAGGTTTGGTCAGGTGCTCTTTTTTTGATTTTGTTAAATCATTTACTTTTTGTTTTTTTTTCTTTCGCTGTGTTAGTATTAACACAATTTTTGCATTGAATAAAAACAATATCAAAGTATGGATTTTGTGTTATTTTTATTTACCATCTGTTGCCCGTGGTTTCGCACGCTTTTTGTTTATTTACAGGTATTTTGTTTTTAACCTAAGAAAAACAAACGCAATGCATTTAAAATTTGTCCATTTTAGAATTACGCCAATAGCTCGTAAACTGCTATTCGAATCGAAAATTTTTACTGTGTTTTTTTAGAATCACGAGATTTATCAAAATTTGTCAAAAAAATGCATTGTTGCCGTTTGACAAAATATGTTTTTCTGAAATATCTTTAAAACTGGCAACACTGGGGAAAATTTGTTTTCGCCTTTTTCTTAGTTGGACTATTCTCTAAAATTTCGCTTTTAGAACTATAGGTTTATATCTTTAAATAATAGACAATTTCTAGTATATTACATCATTTTATTACGAAAATGTTTCATTGCTTTTCTTACAAAAAAAGGTACTTTTAATATCACCAATAATTTAAATTCTGGGCAGAGTAAATAATTCGAAAAATACTTCTTAACAAGAAATAAATACTTATTCACATCTTATCCTATAATCGTTAATAAAGATAGTCATTTCCAAGGAGGCTTATCGTTTCTTCTTTCTTTGGAAGACGTTTTTGTGCTTTCTTGTTTATTTTGGGTTTCTTGGTCCTAAAATGATTTTTATATTAAGTTTTCCAGTTCAAAAAACTTTAAAAACTATTTAGAATCCGTCAATATCAAATCCTTGGCTTTATTATTACTTTCCTGACCAATAAAGTGACTTTAGCAAAATCACAAGTGAGGGCAATAAACGCACATACGCATGTCAAAAGCCTTTACGAAGGTATGTATGTCCGGTGATGGAGTTCAGAAGGGGACAAATGGACTAAATTTTGCAAGATACGTAAAATGTCACTTCTAATAAAAGTTTTAGCTTGTAAAATAAATAAGATTCGCGATATAAAAAATTAAATTTTTTATATAGGGAGCCCAAAAAATACGAAAATTTTATTTTGCGAACAGTAAACATACCTTGTTTATCATTTTCTAATTTTAAACTAAACCTTAAGCCGAAGTACAAGACTTCATTAATAAATTTAAACATACAGCAATCATAATGAAAATATTCAAGAAAGTCAAAGGAAGGTGAGAAATGAAGGAAGAAAATGATGCTGAAAGTATTATAAAATAAACACACTTCAGAGGCAGAGAAGAATGTATGAAAAGTGCGAAGAATTAAAAGGCGGACATGTTGAAAATTTCTGTTGGTATTTAGTCGCCAATATTAACATTTATCTGTTTGTTATAATTCATTTGTTGTTTATAATCACTGGTTATTGCTTTCAAATAGTAATTAATAAAATTCAACATTTATTGTTGAATAGAATAACTCATTTTGCATAAAAAGAAAATTATAAATTCACGGTCACTAAAGTATTATTGTCAACCTTGACACTAACTTTGACTTACCTACGAAGAAAATTTAAAAAGATAGCAGGTATTTCAGTCGAAACCTGGATAGTTACGTTTAAAGTATGTTTATGCGAAATAATTTTTAATTTGAAATATTTCAAAAACGATTGAAAAACCGCATAGAGTATGTTATACAAAATATGTCTAAAACGTATCCTAGAATCAAGAAATATGATAAAATTTTCCCGTCTTTAAAAATAAAAAAGTTCTGTTCACTTCTATTTGGATATTCCTGTACTTAACTGGTTTTGGCAGTATATTTTCGGAACAATTTTTAGTCTTATAGTGTGGTTAACTGAAAAACAGCACAAGATGGAGTTATTTTGTTTTGGCAGCAACCCGACGATCTGTTCCTTTGGTAGAAAATGATAAACAACATAACTCTTACGCAAAATATCGTTTTCGTATTTTTTACGCTCCCTGTATAAAAAATCAAATTTTTCATAACGCGAATAATTTAATTTCACCCTTTTTCAGGTTTAAATCGAAAAATATCCGTAGACAAAAAATTGTTCAAACGAAAGTTGTAGGGAATTAAATTTCCTATAAGATCCGTTATGACTATTTTTAGTCAAAAGTTGAAAATGGACCAGTTATTTAACAAAAGAAAAATTTCCCCTTAAATTCAAGATGGTGGTCGGTGGATAGGCAGAATACGGTCGTAATTCTGGATTTAGACTACCAATGACCCTCTTCGACGACTACAAATAAAAAATTGTGGAAAAAAATTTCTTTGATGTCAAAAGTACAGGGTTGTTCATTATATTTTGACTCCCACCTACAGCTCTTATTACGAGTTATAGAAAAAAACTTTAAATACAGAAGTTTTAGTTTTTTTCACGTAGTATCTTTTGGTAATAGCGGAAATAAAAAATCGACTTTACAACATTGAAAAAATTAATTGAGTCATATTTTTTTGAATGGAACACCCTGTATATTATTAGCTCAAATGAAAGATCTCTTTGTTCTGATTTCAAATATATATATATATATATATATATATATATATATATATATATATATATATATATATATATATATATATAATTTGTTGGCATTTGTTTCAGCCACTTTTGAAATATTTGAGTTTATAACTTATTTTTCCACAATTGGAGATCATCAGTCATTAAAGTTTGTTGCTTTAATATAATCAAGTTGTATCGAAAACGTATTGTTGTAGTTTAAATAAAGTATTTTTTTAAACTCAAATATTTCAAAAGTGGCTGAACCAAATGCCAACAAATTATATATATTTGAAATCAGAACAAAGAGATCTTTCATTTGAGCTAATAATATACAGGGTGTTCCAAAAATATGACTCAATTAATTTTTTCAATGTTGTAAAGTCGATTTTTTATTTCCGCTATTACCAAAAGATACTGAAAAAACCTAAAACTTTTGTATTTAAAGTTTTTTTCTATAACTTGTAATAAGAGCTGTATTATATGTGGGAGTCAAAATATAATGAATAACCCTGTACATTCCGACTAAAATATACCATATTGTGCACGAATAGAGGGCTTTGGATCGTAATAAGAAACAAAAGAAGCTGACGCGGCGTTCCTCCTAAATGTGAGGTTAGAGGTTAATGCTTGTAATTACTGCTTAAAACAAATTCATTGGTGTATTTCTATGTGGAATTTATCGAAAATAGAAAAGAATTAAAGCGGGAAACGTTATTATCAGTATATTTAATATTTAACAAGGTTTTACGGCATTGAGTGATGAAAACAACGTTTGGAATACTGTAATACGTACATATATAGAGGTACTTATAAAAGCGACAAGAAGTGTTGAAGAATCTTTGTAGCCACGTAAGTATTTTTGCTTAAGATATTATTCCTTCTTCCAAGTTAATTCTTTTATAGAAATACAACAGTTTATTTGTGAAATACCTATGTTACTAAAATACGAGACTGGATCTATACATACTTACGCCGGGATGCCAGTTTGCCCTATCATGACCTTGCGTCCTTTTAGCTTCTTGGGGCTCCGCCACGGGGTTTCCTGGAGGCCTGTTCAACAGCTGAAAGGAAAAAATCATTCTCATACTTGCACAAATGGGGCAAATGCCGAGTTTAATGTTGTGTCTCTTTGTAATCTCTGCAAGAGACTTTTAACCAACGAACATTTCCGCACAGTTCCTACTGTTGATCGATACGGTAGAACCATAGACGTTAAAAAAACTACAGACAACGCATTTCATTCATAAAATTGTTTCTCGCCAAATCAATCATCATTTAAAAAGTGCAATGGATGCGACTAAGAGAGGTAGACACAGCGGAAAATATGGCAACACTGTTCAACATTCAACCCAACTACACCAATGGATTCGATACAAGTGAATATAACCTCAATTACTTGTGAAAAGAAGCTTCTGGATTTAAATAGTCCAATTTTTTGCAAACTTGACTCTGCCGCATTAAATGTTTTTTTCGCAAAATAATGCTTCTAACAATCACAAAAAAAAACAATTCCACTCTCGAACAACGTCGCAATCGTCAGCGAATTATATGAATGGCCGCTTGCGTCACTTCTCAATTACTAGTAAAACTGGTAGTAAACGGCAAAACAGCGTTGCCACGTTACTTAATAATTTATCACAGTGAGAAGGGAGTAAAAGTTTATTCGGCTATGCTAGGATGCATAAAATACAGCAAAATGTAATACTTTTTTTTACCTAATACTTATGTATGCTAATATTATTAGATGAATATATAGTCAAATAAATGTCGTGTAATACTGTATTGCCTGGATGTCATCAATCAGGATATTTTGTACACTTTGGCAACCGTTTGCAGTTGACTAGTCAATACAATCCACCAGTTATTAGGGCAAATCGAATGATTGATGGCTTTGAATAGTAAATAACTTTGTCTTTAGTTTTTCAACGTCTATGGGTAGAACCATTATAAGTCTGCTTTATTAATCCTAGTGAAATTATATATTTCTCAGACATTAAGACATTTTTTTTGATTTTTTTTGTTGTTTTCCAAAACAATCAAACACAAAATATTAATTTTTCCATCACTTTATTCGCTTTTTATAACATTTCTGTATAGATGGTATATATAGTTCTAATCTTCTCCAAGGTTTTGGGGATCTTGTTTACGACATATATTACAAAATGGGTCGCCTAAAGATAAATATCAATTAAAGATACATGTATTGGGGTTTATTTGATTGCAACTTTTTGTAATTGTTTTCAAAAATTAAATAAAAAACAAAACCGTCATCTTACGCTTAAAAATGCTTATAAGGGTGTCATAAGGTGATTCATTCATTCATTCATTCACGCGTATCACGCCTTGGGGCTGTTTCGAAGCTCTTCATCACTGTGAAAGGAATACGCCTATTTCGACATGGAGCAATTTTAATAAGTATTTGACCACCTAATATTTGACCGCGGCCAAATTGACTGGTCAACTGACCAATTGAAGCGATTTTTAAACGTTTTTCCCGAAATTTTTTAAAAAAATTGTTGAGTTAGTGCTTCAATAAGCTTTCATTTGACACCCTACACGATACGCTTGAAAATTTTGTTTTTATTTCCCAATTTACCCCCTAAAATTAACCCCCAAAATCAAAATTCAACTTTTTATACCACGTCTATAATTGGACCGCCAACACTGTGCTAAATTTCAAATTTTTACGTCAAGTAGTTTCAGAAAAACTCGCCTGTAACAGACGCAAGTAACGGAACACTAAAAAGAGCAAAATAGTAGTGACGTGTGCTAAATACTTCCCTTAATATAAAATTCTTTTCAAACTTACCATATCTATGTACTTTTGTATTTCACTCTCGGACTGTTTGATCCCTCTGCTCGATACCGGGGTTTCATCATAGTCAGATACGCTTTCAAAATTATCGGGCACTTTTGGTTGTCTCGCTACATTGTCCACTTTACTATACGCTTGTTTGGTTTGTAGCGATTTTAGGTTAACAAATTCCTAGAATTAAAGAGGAACCTCAGGTACATATTTTTGGCGTGATTCTCGGTGAAGGCAAACAGTTTCCAAAATAAATAATCACGGTACGGTTAATATTTTTCCCTTATAAATAAATGCTCAGTTTACAGGGTGATGTAGTTTCTAAAGTCGTGTACTCTTCCTTAATTAAAAACCTGTATTTTGCTTGTTAATTTGATATCACTAGTTGCCCACAAAATTTGTTCCACCTGTAAAAAAACTGACGGGCCGTGCCTGATAGTAATAGTAATGAACCCTGAATACTCCTCTTAATCTAACTTCTTTGGCCACTAATTTACCTGTTCACTTGCAAAGGAAGACGGACTGCTACTGATCATCTTCAAAGCTTCGTTCCACTGTGATTCCATGACCTTTTGCAACTGTTTCGCAATTTGAGCGCGTTTTTCCGGCAGATTAGCCAATTTGGCTTGGAGATGATCAATCTCCGATTTATATTTTGATAGCTGCGCTTGATAGAGGCGCATTTCTTCGTCGTGTTTTTGTTCCAATAATTTTGTTTCCAATGCACATCTGTAAGAGATAAATTGGCAATAGGGGATCCATTTATTTTGGCCTTTATTAACAAAAAAAAAAGATTTTCTACTACAAATTTTCATCAGAAATTTGAAACTTGCAAAACGTGATACTATTGGTCGTGACGTTCCATGTCATGTAAATAAGATTAGGTGAATAAGAAACATTACATTTGAATAAAAGGAATGTTTAACAATGACAGGAACGGAATCCGTGCATATTTGCTGAAAGTTGAGGCTTGTATAATGAATGGCCGCTTTTTTGTCCTTAAAATTGCGTTACAAATACTTATTATAACAAAAATAAACCTACAGCCAAATATGCTTACTTGAATTTGACGATACTGACCCTTAATGATGTATATTTATGAAAAATTTTCGATTAACTTTGCACTAGAGTGAAACTCTTCGACCCCTTAGCTATTAATCACGCAACAAAGTCAATTACTTTGGCTGTAATAGTCTGGATGTGCTACCTTATTTTCCTACGTTGTGTTTATTGCAGGTTCTTTAGAGTTTGGTACAATGGTAAATTTTATATCAGATTTTGAGAGCTTTTAATTATATTTTCCCCTCTTTAATCTGTCGCATTGTAGCGATAAGAAATCAGCCATAATCTGTTTTTATCATTTATTTATTTGTACACCAGTTATCAATTTCAAATTCAAAATAACAATACAATATTGATAACAGTTCAAAATTCAATCTATAAACATAGACTTTTTATACTGTTTTACGTTTATACGACGGCGATCTCGGACATCTCAACGTATAACATGAAAGCAAAAGTTTATTGACACCATTATTTGGCACCGTTAGAAAATAGGTCTCATTTTCATTCATAATTTATGTAAAATAATATTTAATAAAATTATTTAATACTTGCATTTAAAGTTCTCCCCTAGTGTTGCCCCTTTTCTAAGGTCTTCGCTTAGTTTAATATTTTTAAATAGCTTATTTTATATTGTTTACAAGATTAAACTGTGATTGACTCACAGAATTACTACTTGCTTAAGAATACTAATAAAGATTTACATAAATATACTTTGGACCGAGAGCACTGGTAGTTTGACAACACAAAAGAAAAATCACTAAAGAAGGAACCCCACTGGCAGCGTCACGACTTAACTTTAAAGAGAGGAAAATTGGAATGTCTGTCTGACATCTGAAGCTGAGTCTAAATCTGAATCCCTTCCTACGGTCGCGTCGAGAGGTTAAGTATCTGCGCCTCCCCTCGGCGGGGGAGGTTAGCGTGGCTTGGTGGTGCGACAGCGTCGTTTGACCATCTGTTTTTACGATATCTAAATAATTTTTTAGACTATTTAAAAGCAGATGTTTTTACCCATGCAGGTATTATTAGAATTTCATATTTTAGAATATACATTTTTCTTTTAAAAACTTTGGGAAAATTTTAATTAATATAACGACCAAACATTTTTTTGTTAAATTATCCTAGTAATTTTCTTCAAAATAATATTTTTGGGTTTGTAATGACTTCCTTAAGTGATTTATGCAATAAAAAAACACATGCATACTCCGTATTCATCTATAAAAATGACAACATAAACAAGCACATTTATATCACAAGAAAAATATTTTAGTGAAAATTATTTCTTACTTTTCAGATATTTGTTTAATATGATTTGCCGCCGTCTTGGCCATTGACAACTCCTTCCTCTTTAGTTCCTCCAAATTATGTTGTCTCTCACTATCCAACTGACTCTGCATCTCTTTCCTCTTATTTTCAACTATAATTTCTAATTGACCTTGGTAAAAATTCCTCAGTTCCACTTTTGTACTTTCTAGTTTTGATTTTGCATGTTCCAAAGCTTCCTTGAGTATTTTCTAAAATATATGCATACAAATTAATAAACAAATTCAAAATGAGTAAATAAAAATTAAAATCGTGCAAAAATTGTCATTTACTATTTACCTCATTACTTTTGTAAGTTTGAATTTCGTTTTGAAGCTTCTTTTTTTGTTCGCTCAAATTCATTACAACATTTTTTTCTTCCTTTAATTCTGTTTGTAATTTGGTGTACTCAGCTTTAAGAATACTGAATTCTGTTTGACATAACTCTATTGCTTTTCTACTTTGTGACACTTCATCTCTTGCATTATTTAAAACACTTTTATTCTAGGATTAAAAAAAAATTAAGAGGCAACATTAAGAAAATACAAAAGGAAGTGTTATAAATTATTAATAGGGCTACCCAGTTTTCCTTATGTCCAGCGGCGTCGTTTACGTATTTACATCAGATATTGGCAATAAAGAGTAAATATGTTATTAAACGCATTTCGGCTTTATAGACATAAAAGCTTTTCTTTCACAAGTGAATTTTTTTAGTCAGAGGCGTAGTATGAGTGTTTTAAAATAGCACTTTTGGGCCAGGTATATCTAATAATAAGTGACAAAATGGCTTTATGAACTTAAAAATCCTTCTTTAACAAAGTGTTAAAATTTTATTATATGTATATGACATCATCAGTTATACCGCCTACTGTCGAATTAAATAAATATATAAAATTATACTTACTTCCTTTAATTCTATATCCCTCTGACTCACAACATCAGTCAACTGCCGGTTTTTATCATATTCTGTTTTGTAATTTTCATCCACCTCTTTAAATTTTGTTTCAATATTTTCTAATTCATTTTGCAAGTCTGTACAGCGTTTCTCAAGTGATGAAATTTTCTCTTGGTTTGTGTGTGCCAAATTTAAAGCTTTGGATGCCTCTTGTTCATAATGAGCGATTTTCTAAAAAATATCGAGTTACAACAGGAAAAATGGACACTTCTTTAAATAAAATCTTGAACTCGAAATTTACTTGACTAGCTGCCTCAATCTCTATGGAATGCTGATTTTTTAAGCGAGTAATCTCTCTATCCCAAGTTGACTTTTCCTCATTTAATTTCTCCATTCTTGTGGAGACTTTTTCCAGTGCTTCTCTAAATTGTTCTATTGTATTATTCTTTGTCTCATCCACCTTCACTGCAACTGCTAGTTTTTGTTGAAGTTCCAGATTTTTGTTTTGTAGTTCTTGGATTAATTGTTCGCAGTGCTAAAAACATACTATAGTTAACAAAGATAAATAAAGTATTTCCTCGTAACATACCTGTCTTCTTAGCTTTTCCTCTTGTAATCTCTGGACCATCTTGCTGGGGCTTTGACTCAGATGTGCTGCTCCCCAAATGTCTGCCAAACTTAGAAGTCCCAAGGTATCACTTAAGGTGTTAATTCCTCTAAAATAAATATGGAGCAGTTTTGGCTGATATTTCAAAAGAATTCAGATTTTAAAAATATACAACATACCGCCTTTTATGCACTCTTCCATCCTTAACACTACCATTAGCACCTTTAGTACTATCTAACAATTTTTGATGCATATCCAATACGCTTAATGCATTATCATGCAGAGGACTATGCAGCAACTCATTCCTCTCCTGATCGACTTTATAAGGATCATTACTTTGCGGTTTGACTTTGTATAAATCATTAAACTTTTGACTAGTGTTTTGACTTCTTTGATACTGTTTATATTGTTGACTGATTTTAGATAAGTCTTCTCTTGTATATTTGTTGTAGGCTGTTAGTTGGGTAGAATCTGAACTACTGTCAGATGATTTATCTAAGGTAGTGCAAGATGTAAAATCTGTGCTAGAGGAAGTTGGTTGGTAATTTTCTTGGTTGAACTTAAGAGGTGGTCCCTTTTCTTCTTTTTGTTGATACAATGTATTTCTGACCCCTAAAATATATTAAACCACGTAAAACACAACAAATCTGATTTTTAACATGATTATTGAATCGGAAGGACTAGTAACCTTTGTTATAATTAGGCACACTTTCAATATTATCACCACATCTCCAGGTACTTTCTCTACCGACTCTTTCTGGTACTGCATTGTCAGTAGGATTAATCTCCCCTCTGCTTAAACTTTTCCTCTCTTCAAGAATTTTTTGGGATCTTCTTTCAAGCTCATTAATTGTCTCTCGAACGTCCCTATCGTTATTACCTAATGCTGAGTATTTATTTGTACTGGTGTTCGCTACAGTTTTGTAGGTATCAAAGTCATTCTGTAAGTTTCTAGCAGTGTGATTCCGTTGAATTGTTTTTACATTTGATAAAAATGTATCTATTTCATGAAGAACTTCTGTATCTTCATCTGGCTTTTTAGAAATGTTACTTATACCTGAAATGTTATAATTAACAACATCCTAAGGGTTAAAAAAGATATATTGTATGTCCGCAGATGGGGTTTAGGAATGGACAAATGGACCAAATTTTGCAAGATACCTAAAAATGTCACTCCCAATATAAGTTTTTGCTTGTAAAATAAGTAAGATTCACATTATGATCAGGAGTGACATTTTTACATATCTTGCAAAATTTGGTCCATTTGTCCTTTTCTAATCCCCATCCGCAGACATACTGTATACAATGAAATAATTTGTGGATTTAGCTTCAATTACTTACTATGTCTTGGTGGAGATTGAGCAAACTTAACACTACTTCTTCTTGGACTAAACTTATCAATACTTGGAGTGTTAGGGAGTGAACTTAACCTAATTTTATTATGGGGTTTTTGAGGGGTACTTTGACTACTTGCAGGTTGGTACAAATTGTCATGACTAAGGTATCTCCTTGCTGAAGGACTATTGGGATTAAACATAGCTGTATTTTGTTGCCCTTCAAATGAATAATCTAAAGTGCTGCCTGCCAGGCTTACATCTGAGGTTTCAATGGTTTCAATTCGATTTTGTAGATTTGAAACCTAAAATGAGGATAATGCCTTTGTATAATATATGAAGTAGCAGCAGCAAACTATAGATTTTAGGAAATACTGGTAAAAAACACTTCATTAAAAAAAATGTACCTGTTTAATAAGACTATCCACAATAGTATAATAAGGGGGATCTGGTTCAGAATGCACTAGAAAAAAATCTGGAGGAATAAGCAATAGATCGTCCGTATCATCCGTATCACTCATAATAGGTTTCTCTACGGTTTTTGATAAATTTCTTAACAAAGCTTTCCGTCTTCATCACAGAACCGAAGGTTACATTCACGACAGCAACTTTTGAATGGTTTACGCTACAGCAGTGGCGAATTCACTTTAAATCACAAAAGTAAATCTTTAGTTGATTGATTTTCCACCAGCACTTTCGTTAAAACAATGCATAGCCAGTTATAATAATCGATTTTACAAAAATTATTGAAAAAACTGCATATAAAACTTCAAATGGATGTAAACAACAGAGGTCAATATCAAAACTGATTTCCTATATCGCGTTTACGTTGTGTTTGACGTTAAAATGTTTGCTAAAACTATTTCGACTGAACGTTGTCTAGAATGATATTGGGGTCGTTTACATCAAAGAAAATAAAAGGGTTTGAGGTGTTTACATCGTTGACTTTATCACAATTTAAATTAAATAACAAGCTGATAGTATTGTAGTTTGCATTTAAATAATTCTTAAAGAACCTAACATTGACCTTTATCAAGAGATGACGCAACCATTCATTCATAAATAGCCTTTTGTTCGCTTCAAACCTTGTGCGCGCCACCGTAATGGCTTTCCGGGTCGTCTGTATTCCGCCAAGCAAATCTCTGAAAAGACAGTTCCGGATGAAAATAATCCACTTTTCCACACATTTGGCATTGACGCATCATTCCGAAAAGTTTATGGATAAAGTTCTGCCAGGAAAAACTAAAAATTACACACGTTTATTCCGACCTGCCTGGAACGTTTACACACAAAATTACTCCTTTCAGATTTATCAATGAACCAGGCGACGGCGACGCCACGTGAAGCGACGTTGCCACTTCTACTGGAAATGGTTCTTTATTTAAGATAAATAACGGCACATTACACGAACACAGCGTGATAAGTAAATCGAAAAGAAATCGTGTATAAGGGCATTGGCCCCTTTTTTTAATTAATGTGTTGCAATGTTTACGTGCCTTATACGTAAAGATTTCTTAAAGGCCAATAAGGTCCGCTGATAAACCACACATATGATTTGCGAACCATTATATTTTAATTTTAAATCAGAAAATTCAACAAGTGAACATGCACATCCCACACGATGGCAAAGCTAAACTGAATTGCTGCTGCGGCCGAGTTCCCCGCGATGTAATGCCACTGGAGCGTTTCCTACGGTGGGCAGCTTTAAGCACGTTTTACAGTCAGGCAAGTCTTTTGCAACACTATTGTGCAAGTCAGTTTTTGGCAAGAGAGTAGCAAGGAATATTTCTTTAATAATGCATTTTACAGCTGGCTATTCAATTGCAGTTGCGCTTTTAAATGCCGGGACTGCCAACAAAGACATTTTTACTTTTGTTTTGTTATTTACCTATTTTTTAAAATCTTTTAAATGAATAAATTAAAACGAAACAGATCAATTGCAGCTACGGTTTGTGTGATCATCACTGCTGCTGCTTCTTTCCTGGAAATGCATTCTTAAGAGAAAAGGGTTCGTAGGTGGTGGGTAAGACCATGGTTAAATCAAAACGGAGGAAATATTTGTTTAACTATGGAATTGCTACAGATCGTGAAAGACATAACTTTCATAGGAATGGATAAAGAAACTTTTGGAAAGCTCTTAGAAAGAATCAGACATCAACAAACAATATATTTTAAAGTTAATTTTTAATCTTAATTAAATCTTAGTCAAAAACTACAAATATAAATATGTCCAGTTTGAAAATAAACTCAATTTTTTGAAACAAACTTTATAAAATAATCATTATTACACAAAATATTATTTTCTAGTGGAAACATAGGTAAAATCTAAAAATGCCTATGATGCCTTCGTCCCCCACTCCCACTCCTATCATAATTTTGGTTATTCCTTTCAGTATTTCTCCTGTTGCTATTCCTATTACTAGTAGGATAGTCATGCTTTCTATCTCTTTCTCTGTCATAATCATTTCTCGACCTGTTGTGCTGTTTTCTGTCTCCGCCTCGGTCTTTGTCTCTAAAACTGTTTCTTTCCCACTGTTGTCTATCGTTTCCTTGATTATGCCCGTGACCACTTCCATACTGATTTCCAAAGTTACCCTCCTGGTAATTTACATTCATAAGTTGACTC
Organism: Philopedon plagiatum; assembly: GCA_963971165.1. Lineage (NCBI taxonomy): Eukaryota > Metazoa > Arthropoda > Insecta > Coleoptera > Curculionidae > Philopedon > Philopedon plagiatum. The sequence goes on from OZ020195.1 coordinate 87,674,668, forward strand.
CCCAATTGCACGAGGCTTTCATAGCTGATGTATTGCGGACCCATATCAGCAGAATCATTAAATCTGGAATCAAATTTTCTTTCAAAAAAGTGATGAAAATATACCTAATGTGGGATATACAAATACAAATTGGAGTAAGGACCCCTTTCGTTAACAATAAACAACAAAGAACTGTACATTTATTCAAGACTTTTTTTCCAAATAGTCTACAACTACATTGGGAAAGAGTAAGCAACCCCAAACAACCTAATTTAATAAGAGATCAACTCTAAAACTCTACCTGATATGTTGACTATGCTTATGTTGATTGTACATATCATGTGGATACGAAAAACTTCTTTGTAACATGCTCTGTTGAACATTTTGTTTGTCCTGCTGCGCTCCACCATTTCTAGGCCTAATATTTAGACTTTTCTCAAACATTTTAATCCCGTTCAATAACTGTATAGCATATGGAACAGAAGCTTCGTGCTTGAAAGTTATAAAACCATAACTTGATCTGCGACCTTCCTTATCTGTTGGGATTTTCACTCGTTCCAATGGGGCCACTTGCAAGAATAGTTCGTAGAGAAGCTCCTCGGTTACGTGGTCGTCTAAATTACCACACCACACGGTCCTAGCCTCATCCATTTGTTTGAAAATACAAATAAAATTTGTTAAAAACTACGTAGCTTGTTATTAAGAAAAGTAAGGTTAAGGTTACTTGAGCAGCTTGAGCTGTGTCGTGTAAAGTTTGATGGTTCATGATGTCGAAATCCTAAAAGCTGAAATGTTCGTGTAATTAAGGATAGTGTTCGTATTTTTATAGGAAATGAGCATTGTTTAGTTTTCCTTGTAATTAAATTAGCATTTCTTAGTATCCATAAGGTAACGTGAATTTCGAAAACTAAAATTTTTTGTATAAAATAAAAAGTTCTTGAGTATTTTGGGTTGCATAGTGATAGGTCTTATTGTCGGGGACTTGTTTAAACTTCAAAGCTTCTGGCAATCATGGTCTGGCAAGATGTATCAGAATCTGTATGCATTATTATGCTGTTATTAGACCCCTGCTAAGATTTTCAGTGAAAACCCGGTGCTTTTGTTGGGAAATGTAAGTTTTTCTTCACCATTTGCTACATTTTCTTTTTTTATATAATTTACATCATGTTTACATAACATAATCAGACAGTCTAGCAGATTAATATCATTTCTTCTCTAATTTTATTCTTGGTCGAAAAAACTTGTAGATACCTACATATGTAGGTATTTATGCATTTTTTCTGTTTTCATTAAATTTATTGGTTCATTGGCATGATACAATAAAAGGACGATATGATACCAAACCGTGTCAAATTCGTCCGGATTCGCGCTTGACGTCACGCTGTGAGATATTTTTGAAATTTATAACGCACAATATACAGTTTAAGTTAGTTATAGGCGATTTTATATAAATTCTATTCGCAATATACTTTGCCTCCTGCTCATAATACAAATTTTAAAGCATTTGACATAAAATCATCATGTAAATAAAGGGATAAATTAATTTAAAATAATAGATATTGGTAAATTGCCTGCCAGTTGCGTTCTATGTATTTATTTACGTGAAAAGAAAATGAAAATAATTTTATAAAATAAAACTATGCCTAATAATTAAGATTATAATTTTTATTTAGAGTTAGAGACATTCTTATTAAAATATTACAGTCCCCCTACAGTCTTCCGAAAATATGTTATAAATTATAAATAAGAATTTTGCTTGTTCCTATAATTTATCAAATATTCTTTGCGGTGATTAAGATCTGTATGTTTGTGACGGAAACATGTTTTTAGGGTAGTTTTTTTTTGGGTTTTTACACTTTAAATAGTGAATTATTAAAAATTATTGTATTTTTGTATTCTTTGATTTTTCAAATTTAAAAAAATCCTAAAATGCCAAAAATTATTCTAAACAAGACAAAAATATCTAGATTTATGAAATTAGGTAAAACAAGAAATTATTTTTTAAGGATATAGCCTTTTTTTCAGTCTCTTTGTCGTATTTTCTCGATTAAAGTCTATTGATTCGTTACCGTGGATATTTTTTAGCAATTTTATTGTTTGTCACAGTAAGCTTTTTTATTGAAGCGGGTTTGTAAAAGCATTAAACACATTTGACGTTCATGACATGACACAATTCATGCTTTAAATTACCTTCATAATCACTTTCGTTAAAATGTCTAGAACAGATTCTAGCATTTTTCACATTAAACTTATCTTTTCGTTTGCACAGACGCATCCAAACACTTTGTGTTTCTTTGTCTTTGGGGGAGCTAAAAACGGGCATAAGGCCCTTGCATTGATTGTCCACGTCACAACCATACACAACACATCTCATTTTCACTTTTAAACCCTTAAAAGTGATATAAAATCTCCAAAAAATATCGTTAAAACACAACGCGATCTTAACAAAGGCGTGTTTCGTTTACAAAATATGGCGGAATTACTCACAGCATGACGTTCATGGCCATGCATACCTGCGCGGTGTAATATCTTATTTTATTTGTATCATGGTTCATTGGTATATCATTACACCATAGTAACACATAGGAACATAGGTAGGTACCTACACTGTTCTGATAACTAATAATTATTATAATACAAGACACCAAAATATATAAACGTAGATTGTTGTTAAAAACCCTGGCAATATAGTTAATTTTTAGTGTTCCGTCCGAAACGGAACACCTATTGGATCACTTTGGTGTCCGTCCGACACAGGCGATTTTCTCTGAAACTATTCTACGTAAAATTTTGAAATTTAGCACAGAGATTGAGTGTGCTGACCTAATTACAGGGGCGTAGCCGGGAATAGGCTCTGGGTGTGGTGACAAAAAGAAAAATTTGTATTTCCTTTTTAACTTTTGGATAGATAGGTTGTATCAACTTTAGGCTATTTGGGGGGGGGGGGGGGGTGTTATGGTGTCTTTTTTTTCCGTCACTAGGACATCAGTATTCTTTTTTAATATTGTTTTCCTTAAATAAATCATAAAATATCTTGAAACATTTATTAATAGGTACGTTAAAAAATACCCACAGAATATGAATCAACGGTTAATATTGTGAAAATATTCATACAAATAAAATATAAAGCAAAAAGTTATACTAAAATAAAATTAACTTGGCAATAAATGGGTGTGATCAGCAAATGAAGCCTTAATTTTTTATACTGGACAAAAATAGCGTTAACATGTTTCACTTCAGTGGCAATCCCCTTTTACGGAATTTTTTTAGAAAATATTGAACAAACATATTTGTTCATTTTAAATTAAGCTGGGTCCAGCCTGCGGTTGTAAGAAGGACAATAAAGATTTATCTCCCCGCATCGAGTACCGTTGACCGCGAGTCGCGCGTGTCCGACTTGATGAAAGTTGCGTCCAAAGAGGTTGGCGCCAGTACCCGCCAACGCACACAAACTTAAGCTTTAGAGACGTAATACACATATGTTCGCTTTCATTTATTTCAATAATTAAATAGCGGAATTTAACGTACAAATCCTTTGTCTTTTTTTCCATTTCTCAATTTACCCCCTGAAATTAACCCCCAGAATCAAAATTCAACCTTTTGATAATTTTCGCTCAATCTACACCTAATTCTCAATAGTGATAATTTTTTTTAATTTTTCTGAGCGATCCTTTTGGTGATAAGAGTGGGGGACAGCAATTTTTAGGCGTTTTTCCATAAAAAAATGAATACAAAAATACATCATATTGTTGAATTTGTGCTTCAATAAGCTTTCATTTGACGCCCTACACGACGCCCTTGAATTTTTTTCCATTTCCCAATAATTTACTCCCTGAAATTAACCCCCTGAATCAAAATTCAACCTTTTATACTTCACGTCTATAATTGGGCCATCACGCTCTATATATGTGCTAAATTTCAATTTTTACGTCGAATAGTTTCAGAGAAAATCGCCTGTGACAGACGGACGGACACCGAAGTGATTCCGTTTTGCTAATTTTAGCACGGAGCACTAAAAACGGTTCAAAAATTACAAAATTACATACAATGTAAACATTGCCCACTGTGCTAGTACCAAAACTGCCGATGGTGGCGCAGAACAGTGTTGCCATATCCGTAATCTGAATCGCCAATAGCGAAGCGTGCTTTGGATATCATCTGACGTCACTTAACGGCGCGCAAAAATGGCGAATTTTTAAATTTTATCTAATAAATTACATCGAACAGTTTAAAAAAAATGTTCTTGGTTTTTCTGTTAAGTTATTCTAGTAATTTTCATCAAAATAATATTTTCTCGTTTGTAGTGACTTTTCTGCACGATTTATGCAATAAAAACAACACATGCATGTTCCTTATTGTGTGCGCTAGATGTTTTAGCGTGGAGTTGTATTCGCCACATCTCTCTAACAACACGATAATAATACCTGTATTTTCGGCATCGCGGTGCTTAACAATCCGACATTAATTATAATTATTACGGGCTCGTCATTTAGTTCGCCCCCCTGAGAGCACGCACTTTATCTCAGCCGATGAGAAAGACAAGCAAAATTTAATTGTTAACATCATCTTTTAGATTTGCTAACTCGAGATGGACGTTGATACGAAAAATTATGAGCCTAATCGGTTTTCGGCTCGGGAAGTCCAGCATTTAAGAGTTGGGGTAATTTTTTAATGGGAATCAATGGCGTAGCGATTGTCTAAAGTCCTAGAAATCCATGGTACCAGTGGCGGATACAGAAATTTTAAAGTTAAGTATATATCTCTGTTGCTACTTACGGGACCCATGCCAAATTCAGGGGTTTTAAAAGTAAACCTTACTAGCAGTGGCGGTCAGTCAAAAATAAAAAAGTTTCCCATCTGTTAAGATGGTTTCTGGACACGCTGTTATACAGGGTGACAATTTGAAAACGACCAATGGGCTATAAGTTTAGAACCAAGAAAGGAATTTCAAAAAGCTTGAAATCGTTCTCGTAGTATGAAGGGGGAAGTAAAACTCTATTGCTTCCACCTTCATACTACGAGAACAGTTTAAGCGTTGTGAAATTCTTTCTTGGTTCTAAACTTATATCCCATTCATCGTTTTCAAATTGTCACACTGTATACCTCCCTTTTTGACATAGCCCAGAAATCGCACCCTACAGTATTGAGTAAAAGTTCAGGAACATCTGTATAACTCTACTTTATCAGTAATTATTAAAAATCTGCATTTTCTTGAATGGATTGGGCAATCTCGTTTCAGCCACGAGCATATACACTTTATGTACGTACAGCAGACTTATTAACTTTTATTTATGCAATTTATGGCATATTCGCCTAAAGTATTACTGTTATTTTTAACTTGACACACCTTTTCCCTCCCCCCTCCGCTCTCCGCGCCCACATGTTGCTCGTTTCATTCATAAAACCTACGCGATGACCTTATTTTGATACTTTTACTACGATACACAACAAAATTTAAAAAGTTTAGTTATACAATTATTTATAATAATTATAATATTTTTTATATAGGAAGCCTATAGTTTAAAATGTTAAAAAATTCAATAAACAACTCCGAAAAGATTTGAATTATCGTGAATAAACGTGAAATAAACGTGATTATGATTGTACATTTTGCAAATGGATGGAAAGAAGATTTTATTATTGCTATTTAAAAAAAAAAAACTCTATTGGGGGTTCATTTCTGCATATCCGACTACTAAAAAATCTATTTTAACACGTCATGTGATCACCGGTTTGGCGGGAATTTCAAAGAAAGTTGACGGTGGTACCGAAAAATGGATCAAATTGACAATATATCGAAAAATTTATTAAAAAAAAATGTTCAGAAAGCACCGAGGATACATACCAACTTTGAGAAAAAATATAAAAAAATCAAATCAGATGGTTCATGGGATCCTCGGTGCGTTCTCAACAATTTTTCTTAATAAAATGTTTTGATATCTTGTAAATTTGGCCCATTTTTTGGTACCACCGTCAACTTTCCTTTAAATTCCCGCCAAAGCGGTGATCACATGATCACATACCCTTTGAAATCGGGACGTCTGGTAACCCTAAGGCGGTATTCTGTAATCCGAATGAAGCCAAGGTTGGGGGCATTTTTGATCGGTCGGATAATTATTGTTTTTTCCTCGGGCTGGGTTTGGGTTGGGTTGCACTGGATGGAATTCAGTAATAGGAACAGAATGAATAAAAATCAAGCAGTTCGCGCGCTCGTTTCACATTCGACTTCGGTAAACCTTCGGTCACATTTTGGCCGAAGCCGAATGCTTACCCTAACGTGTGATTTTTGGCCGAAATCGAAGCCGAAGTTTCGGTTGGACTCTACTTTTATCGGCTTATTATGATTACAATAACATGAACAAACTTATGAATTAAAATATCGACCTACGTCTTCGGACTATGTATATGTGATATTGAAGGCCACTACCATTTTGTAAAGCTGAATTTGTTAATGAAACGCCGCGGCGAGGTGGCAATACAATCAATGGATAATTTTTCTTTGTGCAACTCTTAGCGTTCATTAATGAGATTTAAAATTTCAAGCCCACGGATTTCTGTACGAAATCGGTGGAATATGATGTCGAAACGCGGTGAGTTTTAGCAATGTCGTTTTCAGTAGTTTAACAATTTTTTTCTACTCCCGTACTCTGATATTTAAATTAAATGTCTTCCGGAACTGTCTTTTGACAGATTTGTTCGGTGGGCTACAGACGGCTCGGAAAGCCATAGCGACGACGCGCGGAGTCTGGATGGTTAGCGTTCTTTCCCCTTTCTCTCCTCTTTCTTTTCCCTTCACACACACAATGTATAAAACAAAACAAAACGGCTAGTTATGATATTAATGAATGGTGTTTCTTCTCCTGCTGAGGGTGAATGTTGCAGACAAATTGTAGTTACGAAAAACATACGGTACACCATGCAAGAACTGTTTTTTGTTGTCGTTTATGAATGAAAGGCCACTTGTGTTACGTAAGCCTTATATTAAAATTAGTTATGGTGTGCTATTAAAGATTTTAGCCTCTAATTTTAATTCTAAAATGTTAACCGTCTTTCAAATTGTATAGGTATTATTGCAGTAGATTAAAAAAAATTATGCATGTATAATATCACAATATCACCAACAAGCAAATTAAAAAACACAAAGGCGTCTGTTAATGGTTAATTTTAAAAATTCTGTTGCGTTTATTTGGTTCGATTTTTTTTCTTTGTCATTTTTGTCTTCCCTTTTGTTTTTTCATTTCCGTTTTTTTTTTGTTTTGAAAGATTTTAAGAGCCATTTTCGTCGCCTATTACTACCATTTTGGGTTTGTTTTCTAACTTTGTTGCTGAAAGTAATACTTACATACCTATTATGTATGCATATCTCGAAGCAAAGCAAATTAAGAAAAAAACAGAAAGTCGTCTCTTAATGGTTAATTTTTAATAATTCTGTTGCGTCTTGTGTCTTGTTTGGTTCTGTTTTTTCTATTTTTGTCATTCTTGTCTTCTTTTTTCTTTTTTTCTTCTCCTTTCTTTCCTCCTGGGACAAATGTAAAGAAATTCGTACGTCTTTCATTAATCGAGAGTACTTGGTTTTTCATAAAATACTTAACTATAACCTATTCGACCATTTTTTGCAAATTATTTTTTTAAAGGAAAATTCTAACTTTTATTTAAAAAAGCACGTCTTTGGTTATTTGATTCAAAAACTAGAAACTCACTGCATTTCCTAATTTAATGCTTATTTTTATAGCGCCTGCAAAAATTTTCAAAAACTCAATTTCCGAAAATCAAATTAGAGTTATTACAAGATACTTATCTCTACTGTAATCTCTTCCTCTTTAAAAACATTTGAAATTTAAATTTTTTACGCTACCTTTTTGAATATAAAAATAACACTTGCTAGCAAAACTATACAAATCATGCGAAACCCGATATTTGGTAAAAATATCGGCGCAAAAATCTTTGACCTGAGGTTACCGCAGTCAAAACAGGTTTTTTCATTATTAGTTAGAAATATTTTTCTTTGCTTGAATAATAGATAGAGATGGAGTTACTGGCCTTGAGTTATGATTGTGTAAAAAATATATTTATTATTATTATCCAAGTACATACCTACCTACCTTTAATAGAAACAGCAGCTTATGTACAATACCAATCGATGACGTTATCGTTGAATTTGTTTTAGAACCGGTCTATTTTAACAGTAGTTCGAAAGATCGTTTTTTCGAAAAAATTATTTTTCGAAAGTGCACTATGAAATGGCGTAATATTAATACATTCTACAAATATACTGGCCAAGTGTAATGTTTTCATAATATTGATATAAAAACAAGGAGGTGATACTGTTGGTTATAAAGAGAAGGGAAATGTACTCTATTGACACGGGATTTAAAGGAATGGAGGTTGGGAGGGGAAGGGAAAACATCTGCAGGCAATTTGTTCCATAATCTGGAGACTAGGTATAAATGAGCGAGAGAAGTGGGATGTTTTAGGATTTTGTAACTGGACAGTAAAGGGATGCATACGTAAAGCGCCTCTTGTTGTTCTGTTAGGAACAGTCAAGATGGGGATTATGGAGCTAGTTCTTTACAGCAAAATCCGTGGAAGTACCGATAGAAAAGGGATAAATCCAGTGGCGGCTGTGAAATTTTAAAGTTGTTGAATTTTTGCGGAGCCCCCCCTTGGAAAAAAATGAACACGTTTAGGTATTTTATTTATTATTTTTTCTAAACAAGTTTTACGTCATTTTGTCGAAAATTTTTATTTTTGAAGAGGAAAAAATGTGTTAGTAGAAAGTTATAGTCATTTGAATTTTTTTAAAATTAAATTTTGGGTTTAAAAAAATTCAAATGACTATAACTTTCTACTGACACATTTTTTTCTCTTAAAATTTCAAAAATGACGTAAAATCTGTTTTGAAAAAATAATAAATAAAATACCTAAACGTGTTAATTTTTTTTCTAGAGAGGGATCGTGTCTTGTTTAGTTCGGTTTTTTCTTTCTTTGTCATTTTTGTCTTCCCTTTTCTCTTTGATTTTTCTTTTCCCTTTTTTTCTGTTTTGAAAAGTTTTTAAAAGCCATTTTCGTCGCCTATTACTACCATTTTTGTTTTTCTAACATTGTTGTTGGAAGTAATACATACATATTATGTATGCATACTACGAAGCAAAGCAAATTAAGAAAAAATCGGAAAGGCGTCTGTTAATGGTTAATTTTTAAAAATTCTGTCACGTTTTGTGTCTTGTTTGGTTCTGTTTTTTTTTTCGTTCTTTGTCGTTCTTGTCTTTCCTTTTCTTGTTGTTTTTCTTCTCTTCTTTCTGTTTTGAAAAGTTTTTAAACCGGTTTCGTCGCCTATTACTGCCATTTTGGTTTTTCTAACATTGTTGTTGGAAGTAATACATACATACATACAATCGTACATATATACATATATATATATATATATATATATATATATATATATATATATATATATATATATATATATATATATATATATATATATATATATAGTAGAAAAATGGAAGATTTCTTGGCCTATAGGTAATATAATAAATGTAAATGCGAAGATTTATTTCTTCGCTAGTGCAGCGAAAAGGCCTTTTCGCTGCACTAGCGAAGAAGTAAATCTTCGCATTTACATTTATATATATATATATATATATATATATATATATATATATATATATATATATATATATATATATATATATATATATATACACGGTTATGATAAAGAAACGGATCACCCTTTTATATACAAAACCGCCCATTTAATCAAAAATCGCTCGGACCCGTCAAATTAATTTTTTTGAAATGCATTTTTTTTTTGAAAAAAAATTTGTACAGGGTAGATCATAAAAGTGCTACATGTGTCAACTTTAATTTTTTTAATGAAACATATGGTATATTTTTACATTTCTATATTCTACATTCAATTCTAGACATTTTTCATTAATCATGCCCTATACTTAGCTTCAGCCGTTTAGGAAATATTAACAATTTTAAATTTTTTAAGAATTTTAAAACAAAATAAACAAACAACAAAGAATGAAAAGAAACTATTTTATAAGATGTTGAAAATGTCCTCCACCAACTGTTCTGCAGTAGATCAATCGATCTAGAAATTCCTGCTGTACATTTATTACTACTTGTGGTCTTGTGGAGATATTTCTCTTATTACTCGTCGAATAGACTCCTTCAGTGCATCTACCGAGATGGGTTTAGATTTATAAACTAAATTTTTGACATAGCCCCATAAAAAAAAGTCCAGTGGATTAAGATCAGGTGATCTGGGTGGCAGCTCTATGGACCCCCGTCTACCTATCCACCGCCGCGGAAAAATTGTATTTAAATAGTCCCTTACATGAACAGCATAATGTGGGGGAGCACCATCCTGTTGAAACCATAAGGTTAAACTTGGTAAATCAGGATCATTATCATCTGGAAATAGAGTGGCAAGAGCTGGAATAAGATCATTTCGAAGGAAATTTAGATATCTTTCTCCAGTGAGACTCTCATCAAAGAAAAATGGTCCGATTATCCTATTTTCAACAATGCCCGCCCAAACATTAACCTTTTCATTATACTGGGTGTGATTTTCTATGTACCAATGAGGATTTTCCTGTGCCCAGTATCTGTAGTTTTGTCTATTAACCTGACCATTTAAACAAAACGTAGCTTCATCTGAAAAACAAATTTTTTGGACAAATCTTGCGTTATTATCTGTTAGCTCAATCATTATTTCACAAAATTGGTCTCGCCTATCAGGATCATCGTCAAATAACTCTTGTACAAATACTGGTTTGTATGGATTCTCTTTTTGTAAAAATTTAGATACGGTGGTTTGGTGAATATCGTAGTCCCGTCCAAGTTGTGTGCTTGAGCTATGAGAATCTTCCTGTAGTGATAATAATATGTTTATTTTTTTCTCCTCAGATATACCAGGACGACCACTTTTAGCACTATCTTTAATAGTACGGGAAGTTCTCCACTTACTTGCTACCCTAGACACTGTTGATTGGGCAATAGGCGGGCGATTTGGGTATTTTTCATTAAACATATCACGGACTTCCCTATGACTTCTACTTTTATCTCCACAGCCCAACATAATCAAAATTTCAATGCGCTCACCTTCGGCTAGACGCATTTTGATGAAAAATCAGCAGAGCAAAATTGAAATTTGATTAACATTCACTGACATTTTTTGACGTCTCAAACGTAAATAAGAAATTGTCACAGTTACAAGATTGTGACTTAAGTTTAGAACGTTGATGTCGAGAAACATACCAATGGTGCATACCAGCATTAAAGTGTTAATATTTCCTAAACGGCTGAAGCTAAGTATAGGGCATGATTAATGAAAAATGTCTAGAATTGAATGTAGAGTATAGAAATGTAAAAATATACCATATGTTTCATTAAAAAAATTGAAGTTGACACATGTAGCACTTTTATGATCTACCCTGCACAAATTTTTTTTCAAAAAAAAAATGCATTTCAAAAAAATTAATTTGACGGGTCCGAGCGATTTTTGATTAAATGGGCGGTTTTCTATATAAAAGGGTGATCCGTTTCTTTATCATAACCGTGTATATACACACTTCTGGACATATGTAACGCAATACAGAAAAATTTTTCATTTATTAAATGGGAAACAAGGAATGTAATTTTAATTTCAAATTGTTGACACTGCTAAAGCATCGTACAGAGTGTTTTGAATTTCCAACTCAAAATGTTAAATTTTTAAACAAATCGTATTTGGCTAAAACAAAATTTTATTAAGATTTTCCAGCATTCTTAACAAAAAAAAACATAATTGCCTGAAAATACTAAAGGATTTAATTAAAATTTAGGTTTAGCATAATACTGGGTGTTTAAAAATTTTGTATTTTGAGCTGGAAATTCAAAACACTCTTTAGAGTGCTTTAGCAGTGCCATCAATTTGAAATTAAAATTAAACTTTAGTATCATTTTAACATTTTACTTTTTAAATGATTAATGTTATTAATTAATGTTCAATAAATTGCTTTATATTTAATATATGGAAAATTTTGCTTGGGTTTGCTTGGGTTGTTAAAATAATTTTTGGACTCTAAGATGGTTTGATTGTATTGATTTTTTATCTCGGTGAAAATTTGACGATTTTCGGGTGTAGGATTTTGAAGATACCTTTTGGCACAACTGCGTTCAATTTCACCAATAACTTGACGAATGTCGGTTCATCAATCGTCTGCGGACTGTTAAAATAGACAAAATGATACCGAATAATACAGAACGTAAAGAGGCAGCGAAAACTACTCTCTCTACTTAAAAATAAAATTGTTAATGATAAGTGGATGAAAATTTTAAATTTTGTTTGTATAAAAAAAATCAGGGTCATACCGGCCACACATTACCTCTAGTTCTTATTTTCGAACATCGTATATTTCTATTTTTAGCAATTCAATATCTCAAACGTGGTGTGACCTTTTGTCAAACCGAAGAAAAAATCGTATTTTTATTCTAATTTATACTCGTTTCTTTGTTTTTGACCTCCGCGCCCAAACACACCACACCATCAACCAAATCTCATCTGAATACACCGGAAACATTTATCATCTTTTTTACATTCACCAAAAAAAACCGGAATGCAAAGTTAAAATCACCTTTTTGGCCTTGATTGTTTTATACATCGCGTCGTGCTCGGTGCCGTACCCAAACCGGATTTTTTGCTCTTTTTTGTTGTTGTGAATGAACGACAGTGCGATATGGAAGTATCTGAGGTAGTACTATTGTTATAAAAAGGGTGTCTCATGAGATATTTCGGAATTTAAATTTGACGCCATTTTTCACCTAGAAGTTTTATATTTTGCATGTCTATATTCAGTCCGACTTGATTTAAGAATGATGACAGAAACCTATTTTACAACGGAGAGATCAATTATGTCTCTCATGTTCTTTCTCTCTCATTTTCTCTCTCTCTCTCTCTCTCTCTCTCTCTCTCTCTCTCTCTCTCTCTCGTCTTTCCCTCTCAAACTCGTAAAATTTTTACAACTGGTAGAAAGTTAGGTTATGAGAAACATAAACATGCCATATTTCAAGCGTATCATATAAGATAAGTTGTTTTTGCAGTGTAAAAATATACCTAAAATGTTTATATACAGTGTTAGCAGGCGCGGCCCGTGAAAATTTAAAGTTGTCTATCTCTGTTGCTACTTATGGGACCCATACCAAGTTCAGGGGGACCCATACCAAGTTCAGGTTTTTTAATAGTGAGCCCACTAGGAATATTTTGGTAAAGAAAATAAATGTTTTGTAATTTGCGAAAAAAAGTTGAATTTCTGAATTGACCCACCTAGGAAAAAAATTAACATGCTTAGGTGTTTTATTTATTATTTTTTCTAAACAAATTTTACATCATTTTGTCGACAATTCTTAAATTTTAAGAGAAAAAGATGTGTTAGTAGAAAGTTATAGTCATTTGAATTTTTTTACACCTAAAATATAATTTAAAAAAAAGTGATGATGATAAAATGTTTACAAAGAATAAAAAATAAAATACCTAAGCGTGTTAATTTTATTCCCAGGTGGGTTTGCTAGGGTTTTTTTTTTAAATTATATTTTAGGTGTAAAAAATTTCAAATGACTATAACTTTCTGCTAACGCATCTTTTTCTCTTAAAATTTAAGAATTATCCACAGAATGATGTAAAATTTGTTTAGAAAAAATAAATAAAATACCTAAGCGTGTTAATTTTTTTCCCAGGTGGGTCTATTCAAAAATTCAACTTTTTTTCGCAAATTACTAAATATTTTTTTCTTTACCGAAACATTCCTAGTAGGCTTATTATTAAAAATCCTGAACTTGACATGGGTCCCATAACATTGTCATCTGTAGTAATAAGTAATGTAAAAATCTATCAGTCTGCCCTTTTATTTATACTTACAAGCCAGCAAGACTAATTTTTTTCGATTTTTCGCACTTTTTCCCATTATATATATATATATATATATATATATATATATATATATATATATATATATATATATATATATATATATATATATATTCTACCATACATGTATAAATAAATCTGTGCAACCCTACTGGATTCTGCAATTAACAGATACTTAACGTTAAAATACTTGGAACTGACTTGCACTTGACCAAATTATTTTACGATACATTTTTTATATATTCTGTAAACGATACCTTCTATAAATGTGCCCAATGAAATCGCCGTTCTTTTATATTATTTTATTTCCAATAAATCGTCCTAAGTTCGTGTCATTTGTTCAGCGTAGGTGTTTCCTCACGGTTATGCAAGAAAAACATAGTAAAAATCCTTATTTCATCATTTTTTTCTCCGTAAATAGTAATGACGGCGGTATTCTGTAAGAAGTGACCGTTTGGCACGCGCGCTTGTGTTAATAGGCGAGATGAGGCTTCGTTTATCTTTCTTTTTTTTAATGTTTACCATAAAAGGTATTTTTTGTTAATTAATTGACTATTCGAATATTTTAAATTTTTAATTACTTCGGGCGTAGAGGTTGATGGACTTCGTTGATGCCTTAAAGCAGATGGACCTATAACGTGTCTCTATCGCGAGTATCGTGTAACCTTTCTTTGTCCCATACTGATTTCTAAAGTACATGGTAGTTTAAGGATCGGGTATTTGTTTTTGTAAACGGTTTTCAACATTTTTCAGTGGAAATAATACGATTGTGTAAAAATTTGCCACCATTTTTAGAAGTGGACCTTAAATTTACATAGTGTGTTAAAATCTTTAATAAAATACACATACGGCAATGGTCTAAGGATATTTCCTAAAATATTTTAAAGAAATTTAAACAATTACGAAATATTTGGTTATTTATAAAGGTATTTAAAATGAATAGAACTGCATTATAGATTTTTTTATATTCCCAAAATATCGTTATTTTGCTAATAAAAATAGGATAACATGCCAAATCTATCCTAAGGACAAATAAAAAAAAACGTTTTCTTTAACTAATGAAAGGTATAGATAGTTTTGTGTCACACAGTAAAGTACACATTATTTGCCATCATGAACCGAAATCATCTCACCCGCGATCAAATGTTCAAAGCTGTAGGAATGCTGCAAAATGGAGCTCGTCAGATTGACATTTCTGAAGCCCTCCAAACAGTGCACAGCGTTATCTCGCTTTTGTAGACCCGTTACCGAGGGCAGGTCCGTCAAAAATGAGAACTCCGGCCCTTTTCGTTTTACATATGGCCCGGTGGTAACCCTCCAATATCGGTTCCTGAGATAATGAGTCGCCTCCAAGAAACTCATAATGTTGAAATTTCGGAGAGTACTTCCAGAAATAGTCTGTAAGAGGGTGGTTTAAGAAGTAGACCTTTATCGAAAGGGAATCGCCCTGCTCGTTTAAATTGGACCACCGAACATGAAACTTGTACCGAAAATCAGTGGGACCCAGTTGTGTTTACAGACGAGCCACGATTCGCCTTGCATCCAGATTCGCGTAGGGTTAGAATATGGAGAGAACCTGGATTAGAAACTGTACTTGAAAATGTACAGGCGGTGCACAGCTACAGGGGTGGCACTGTAATGGTTTGGGCTTGTATTTTCGGAAGAACCAATCTCGTTTTATTGGAAAAAATTTTAACAGCCCAACGGTATGTGGAGGAAGTTCTACGACCAGTGTGTTACCGCAGGCCAGAGTCGTTGGGCTCAGCTTCATTTTAATTCACGATAATGCACGTCCGCATGCCTCCATAGAAGTAATGCAATTTTTAGAACAACAAGAAATCACTGTTTTGTCATGGCCTGCTCAATCGCGGGATCTAAATCCTATTGGGCATGCTTGGAATATGCTCCAAAGACCCCTTGGACCAAAATGTTTAATTTTGTAACATAAATATACTGTTTATTACTTTTTTATTTTTAAATTGATTTAGTTATATTGTTTATGTTCAGTATGCCGCTTCATAATTAAAAGTTATACAATAAACAAAAAAGCGTTATATTTCTTTTAGAGCCAAGTAATAATTTTAGCAGATATTTTAGGCCTACTTGGGCCAGATTAAAAAAAGATATATTTTTGTTAACAATACAAAAACAAAGTTGAAATTTGTAGACCAGTGTAATAACAAAAGGGAAACAACGTTTATACTTTTCTGAACGCAATACAATAAAACCCTGATTTTTATTCAAAACCGTTGCACGAAAAGCATAACAATAAAAAGTGCGGCAGCTCGTTCGACATGTGTACAAATAAAGTCCGTGCTGGCATATTGACACTCCCTCCGGCCATTCTTCAGCGTCTGCCCACGTAGTGACAGTTTTCTTCTCCAAGCCCATCTGACCCTGATGATGGCACGAGTTGGGCCGTTCTATGGTATATTCCGTAAGAAATGGTACATGTTCAAAAAGAGCAGCGTTTATAAGAAACAAGCTTTCGTCCGCGGTATAACAATTTTAATCCATTACAAACTTTGAACCCCAATTTCACCCCCTTAGGGATCGATATATTAAAATCTGTAATGTTTAAATATTTATTTTTTAGAGTACTTCTATGATGTTTCAATTTAAAAGGACCATCTAATAGTTTTTCTCCATACAAAGTTTGAACCCCTGTGTCACCCCCTGAGGGGCTGAGTTCTGAAAAACTCTTTCTTAGTAGATGCTTACGGTCTATAAGAAACCTCTGTTCAAAATTTCGAGTTTCTAGACCCAGCGATGTGGGCTGTGCGTTGATACGTCAGTCAGTTTTTTCTTTTAAATATACAGTGGGAGTCGTAAAGTCTGGATTAAATTCATTATTTAAAAACGTTGAATTTTTTTAAAAATCTCTCGGACACGTCGATTTTGTTTATATTTCTTATTTTTCAAGTTCAATAAAATCGTTTAAGGTCAATTGCCTTTCGGTAGTATTATTCTTACAATAATAAAAATCCCTTTTTGTTTCAGGTCTTTTGTTGCATTAACAATGTGAGCGAGAACTGGACTTTAGTGAGCGAAGCCGTGCGATTCTATGGTAAGTATTACAAACTTTATATACGCCGTTAACACAAGAGCGTTGGCATGAGTTCTTGGAAGGTTCGAGAGGGATGAGACTAATCCCTTCATAGATTAATAGGGGACGGGGAAAGCTAATACGCAGTAACGGTAAAGAGCCAGTCTAGTTACAGTCGTGGTGGTAATCGTTAGTTTTGTAATATCGGTAGTTCGCACTGTAAACGTTTCATAGCAGTCTTTCTGTGTACCCGCCCCAAGGGGACAAAATTAAATGTTGCAGTAGCGTTATTAAAAAAAATCAGAGGAGTTCGTACGGAAGTGGGTCATGTACAAACAAGTGAAAAACGTTGATGACTTTCAGGATAGAGGTAAAACTCGAAGGACTACCAAAAAGCAAGAATACCAATTGTAACCAGTGTAAATTATTTGAAAAAAATCCGACGTTACAACTGCATCAAACAAAAAAAATCCTAAGAAAAAAGGAATAGACATTAGTGTGATGACAATAAAATGGAGAATAAGTGAAAGCAAGGTCGCTTACAGAAGCACACTACAAAAACCTTTACTGTCTGCAAAACACATTGAAAAGCGACTGAGTTGGACAATATTGATCGCGACTGGAGCAACATAGTTTTTTCTAATGAATCGTCATTTTGGGCTTGGGTTCCTAGGGAGACAGCTTGGACTATCAAAGGACATCCCGTCGTTCAGTGTACCATTAAACATCCAGCTAAGATTCATATGTGGGGTATTATATTATAACTGTAGATATGTCATAAATCAAATCGGTTTTGAAGGTTCCGTTAGAAAAGCCTTGATATTACGCTCTTTTGTCTACTAGTCTCCAGCATCAAAAACCAACTAAACAGATTTTGATTTTTGGTACGCGTATCCGAAATATTCTTAACCTAATTGATTTTTCCTTATTGTCACTTTTAAGTTTTATCTTCTCACGAATATTCAAAAATTATTTTTATTATTTTTGCACTTAATTAATGGTATAGTTTAGTTTTTTTCGCAATTTACCTTCGACTGTTCTAAGGAATATAGCATACTAACCAGCATCGAGTTTATCATTCATTCATGAGCACATGTTCATTCATCAGTCGCCGGAACCTCCCCCTTTACCCCCCTCTGGTGCAACAATATTCTTGCGCAAACCTCGACATGATACCATTTACATAAGATATATTATAGGTACACTCTGAAATATGTATTGTACTTATATCTACAGGATGAGTTAAAAATTTGGTTGATTTTAGTAAAACAGGTGAGTAATTAAATGTTACATCCTAGGGTTTTTAAAATCCCAACGGTGACGCTTGCATTTGGAACACCTTTTACAGGGTGATTCAAAAATACTTTGACAAACTTTGGGATGTGGTTGCTGACGTATTTAAAATTTTTTATTTTCCACAGACACGGCAGTTGTCTATATAACTCAGAAATTCGTTTAAAAACCCAGTAGGGTGACGGTTTTCAGCCACTTAACGGTTTCTTGACATTAAAAAATTCATACAATCAATGTATTAAGAAATTATTTTAAAATATCTAATTTTAAAAAAAAATTGGACACTCTGTATCTCCTAAAGGAAGCTGTGAAGGAAGATAGCTTATTGGAACTTTTTATCTTTAAATAACGTCAGCAACCACATCCCAAAGTTTCTCAAAGTATTTTTAAATCACCCTGTATATACGCCTGTCTAGAACTCTGCAATAACCAAATCTACAACATTTTCGTACGAAAACCCTGTATAGTCTTGCATTTCCATACGAGAGTATACATTTTAGGTCAGCCGTTTTCGTCTTCCGCTGATCGCCGGCTGGGGCCGCGCCCTTTTCCTATTATAGTAAACCCCAATCAGCTCGGATTGTTCAATTTTTATTAAGTACGTATCTGCAGGAAACGACCAATCGGAGGAAAGGAGTCTGGTTGAATCACGTGGAGTGGGCGAATAATTGTGAGGAATATATTTTTTTCCTTTTTAGTTAGTCTCGCTGCGGATGATGTATCATTACCTCAGGTTTATAAAGGAATATGTAGTACTTGTTTTCTGCACTAGACGTAATTGAGCGAGCAGAGGCAAAATATTTGTAAAAATATATCCCTTACAATTATTATCTAGTAAAAATTACTATAGTCCGTACCAAAAATTACCTAACAACGCTGACAGATCAGCACGGGGCTGCAAAAATATATTTAAATGGAGTAGTATAATTTACAATATTAAATAATTCATTTATTTCATCGACGGTATGCTGTAAGCCGCTACTTGATGTAGAAGTACATGTGACAGCTTCAGAAACTAGCCTAAAAGTTTGTCTGGAAGTGTTTTTAAAAGATCCGGAAATTTGGGATGCTTCCATGTCACCATGTCCAAATATTTTGTCGGATATAGTTTTTTTACTATTTATGGAATTTTCAACGTACGGCGACGGTTCCCGATTTCCGTGCCCTTTAAAAACATCCACAGTTGCACCAGAGTCAGCTAATAACGATGCGGAAGTCCGTCGAAAGCAGTGTCCAGTATATAATAATGAATCGGGTAGATTTAAAAGTGCTGCTACTTTTTGGGGTACGTTTTCCAAATATATTTGTACAACTGACTGCGTAGTACATTGATTGTTTTAATAACTTACTTATAGCCGTATACTCCCGGCACAGTTCAGTAAAATTGACTGTATTTTTATCTGAATTTTTAACAATAAAATTCCTCTCTATCTCGTTTTTGGTATTTTTAATATTAATGAGAATTGAATGGCCCAAATCAGTAACATCATCCACCGTCAACTGAATTAACTCATTACCTCTACAGGCTCCTGCGACGCCAAAAATAAGTGCTACCTAAAAATAATTATATATTATTAATAGTTATCTTAAAGATTCTATTTATCGTCGCCACTGAAGAGAAAATCGCGAAATAGTAATATAAAAACGATCTAGTACCTAACGACTAACAGTAACTTTACCATTAACTATGCCAACATGCAAATAATAGTTGGTGTCTACACAACCGCAAATCGTACCGATTTATTAACTATTATAAAGCATAGAGACCTCTTTTACGGTTTGTCTTTAGGGGAATACCATAATTACAATTTTCACCTTTACCAGTGGCGGGCCAGTTGCATAAGGCACCACTGTTGAATCCAGACATTTTTTTCCGGGGAGGGGTCATTCTTATTGGGGGAAATAAAATTTATCTTTAAAAGTACTAATAAAAACTATGCTTTAATCAAATCAATTTCTATATTTTACGGACATTCCCTGGGGGTGGGGGTTTCTTGCTCCGGGGGGAAATCCCCTCGGGCATCCTCTTGAATTCATCCCTGTAAGGTACTTAAAAACTACATTAAAAATTATGGAAAAGTTTTTGGAAAAATAGAAATACCAAAGAAAACAGCAAAATATTGGTTAAATAATGGTTTAACTTCTCTACGTAATGCATATGTTGGTAATACCTTAATAGGTGGTACTTTGTCAGATCACATCAAGGATCAAGGTTTTAAAATATCCGATACCATCGTGAATATACAAAAATATCGCATCAATTGGGCAATTTCATTCTTTCAAAGCATTTTATTATCCATTTTACGACGGTAAATAAGATATGCAAACGAGACACCAATGAGCCAACAAATAACCATAACTTTTTCAAAAAAGGAAGTATTTCAAGCGTTATTTTCTAATGCATCTCTCGCTGGAAGGCACAAAGAGCACCCACACCACGACGCGATGGCGTGATTCAACCGGGGTGTGAACCATCGTCTCGCGTTCATTAATAAAAGACTACACGGGTTAAAGATGATGGTAAAAATGGCCTAACTCGAGGTATTATTGTTAAAGTGAAATGTGGATAAGATAAATTCGCTGTAGAAGTCATTTTTATCTAAACGAGGCGACGCGTAAGAAGCGACGGTACTAACTGAGCGTGGAGTTATTAATTAAAGTGCTACTAAGATGGTACCATGGAAGAAAGATTGGATGGAAATGCCATGTTGCGTCCGCACTATTTAGTTGTATTGCGATAATTGGGGGAGGGGGAGGGGCGCACCGTCACCTCAAGCTACACAAAAGCATAGACCAAAAATACGGGCAAGTTCGCGTAGGGTTCTAAGACATGAACACTACTTCATTATGGACAAAAATCCTGTTCTTGCGAAAACAGAACGGTTGTCATCTTAACTTAAAAATATTCTAGCATTTTTTTATTCATACCTTCTGTCCATTTTTCCTGATATACAAAATTTTTTCGAAAGCAAATTTTATGAAAGCACGCTTTTCGAAAATATGTTTTCTCGAAAACAACTTTTTCGATAATAATAAAGTTATTCGAACACTGGGATTGTTTCCCAATTTTTTTGGAAACCAACTTTTCGGATTTTTTTTCAAAAAGTACTTTTTGAAACTACATTTTTTTTAAGAAAACATGTTTCGAAAAAGCTTCGAATATTCATATTTAAAAAAAAAACGCTTAATTTACTTTAGAGTAACTAACGTAACAGACACAATAGGCCAAGCAATAGAGAAATTTGTCGTGACATTAATACTATTAGAAAACCGCCGGCGCCGGTGCCATCATCTGAAAGACGATCCGTAGATGATTCCTGTTATAGTTCCAACTCTGAAATTTTTTCCATTAATTTGTTATAAACATTTTTTTAGTTTTCTGCTTATAAAATGGAAAGTAATGAAGCAATCTTAATGGTCTATGGACGATTTGTAGAGAATAAAAATATGAACAAAATGAGAGGCCGAACGTTCCGATAGGATAAGTAGCAACGAAGGAAATCCGGAAAAACCAGAAAATTAAGGGTTTTGTTTTTTAATTCATAAATGGACCATTTTTAAAAGCAGAGGGTTCAAACTTTGGGAAAAAAGTAGTAATTTATAGCTACTTTATGTGTGCAAAACCCCGACGCTGCCCGACGATTAGTTTTGCCACAATCGTCGTTTTAATTTTTCAACACACTATTTTGCAACAGGTCTGGTTGCTCTATGGATCGTCCGATTTTAATTATTGAAACGGATTTGAAAAGTACAAGTTTAATTGAACAATATGTATATGTCAGTTTTTCCATAAAATGCTACGAAACTGGTTGAACAAGCACGTAAAGATGCGTGAAAATGGCCGAGCGCGCGAAATCGATCGAGTAGCGGGAGAGTAGCGGAGCGAAGGGGAGCCAATATTCGCGCGGTCGGTCATTTTCACGCATCTTTGCGTGCATTTTCAACCGGTTTCGTAGCATTTTATGGAAAAACCAAAATATACATATTGTTCAATTAAACTTGTACTTTTCAAATCCGTTTCAATAATTAAAATCGAACGATCCATAGAGCATCCAGACCTGTTGCAAAATAGTGTATTGAAAAATTAAAATGACGATTGTGGCAAAACTAATCGTCGGACAGCGTCGGGGTTTTGCACCCATAAAGTAGCTATAAATTACTAGTTTTTCCCAAAGTTTGAACCCTCTGCTTTTAAAAATGGTCCATTTATGAATTAAAAAACAAAACTCTTAATTTTTCGGTTTTTTCGGATTTTCGTTGCTACTTATCCTATCGGGACGTTCGGCCTCTCATTTTGTTCGTATTTTTATTCTCTACAAATCATCCATTTAGACCATTAAGATTGCTTCATTACTTTCCATTTTATAAGCAAAAAACTAAAAAAATCGCGTTTTTTTGCTTAAAAATGTTTATAATAAATTAATGGAAAAAATTTCAGAGTTGGAAATATAACAGGAATCATCCACGGATCGTCTTTCAGATGATGGCACAGGCGGTTTTCTAATAGTATTAGTGTCAAAATATTGCTAATATTTTGCTCTGTTGCTTGGCCTACAAGGAAACAAACTTGACCGAACACAAAAACGGTTCGTTGATAGTTTAGAAGTTTTTCTGTCTTTTTTTATTAACACTAACAACAACTCTAGTAGAATGCATAATTTAATTTTATGTTTTCGGAAAATGTAGTTAAAAAAAATGTTTGAACAAATTTTATAGATCCATTTCCGAATAAGCATCTTTCGATAGAGCTGTTTTTCGACAAAATTTACTTAATTTAACATCGAAATAGTTATTTTTGTATTAAGTGCGTGAAGTGAGTGTTTTTTTAATGGCATATGAGAGTGTCAATTTTTTGCCGAGACCGCAGGTCGAGGCGAAAAATTCTCTCGAATGTGCCATTAAAACACGAATTTCACAAACGAAATACAAACAACATTTTTTGTACAACTGAAAGTTTGAATTAATCGGTAAAATTGTATATTATAATAAAAATTTTACCATATAATTTCACATAATCAAGTTAACAGCCCTGTCGTTACTATAGAAATGGTTTGTTGGCACGTTGCTTGTTTTGTTGTCATACGTTGATAGCTGTTCATATTTATTGCAATTTTTTAAATAAATAGTATAAGTACTTAAAATGGATGTAGATTACGATAGTGATAGCGAGATTCCTTCAGATATAGCCGATATAGCAAATTCGGCTATAGCTAACATGTTACCGGCGAAATCAAAATTTATATACGAGAAAAATTATAACCAATTCCGTGAATGGTGCGGCAAGAAAAATATACAAAAAGTGTCTGAAAAGGTACTTATATGCTATTTTGAGGAGAAATCAAAAACTGTAAAACCTTCTACTTTATGGAGTGTCTACTCAATGTTGAAGAGTATGTTGAATGTTAAAGAAAATATTGATATAAAGAAGAGAACTTTTCAAGGAATATCTAGCGTTTCTGATCAGCAGCAAGGTGGACTAGCTTCGGGAATTAATATTGGAAGCAATTGTTCGAACTTCACCATCAATTATTATTGTAACAAATGAGATTTTTTGGTAGTTGGTAATTAATTAGTAAATTTGTACAAAAAAATTCAATACATTTTTTAAAAAGTAATGTTTTATCGTTTTTTTTGTAAATCATTTTTCCAGTTAAAAAAAGTCTTTTTTTCACCGTGAAAAAAAGTCTTTTTTTCACTGTTAAAAAAACAAAAGGTTTACGTATCGATAGCGATGAAAAAATGTCAACTTTTTTTGACAGTTGTACAAAAAAATGTTTTTTGAAAAATAAACTGTACACGCTACAGAACCAATAAGGACTATACACATATTTTTTTTATTGCATAAATCGTTTAAGGAAAAAAATATTTTGAAGAAAATTATTAGAATACTTTAGCTACAAAAAATGTTTACTTTTCGGTATAATTTATTACAATTTAAAAAGCAGCCATTTGTCTTTAATGAAAACTGACGTCAGGAGATCAGCAAAAATAAGTGTCAATCTACATGTTAACATAAAGCTTAACCTAAAGTCGAACAGGTTTGTTTTTATCGGAAACAGTCAGAGGGAGAGAAATCGAATTGTTTGGGTTGATAGAGGAATAGTTCGGCTAGTTTCGGAAAAAAATTCAATTATACAAGATGTTTCGTTTCGGAGTTATAACCTAATAACTCGAAAACAAAACGTCAGCTCGAAAAACGGATTCACAGATGAAACTTTAAAATTTCAAATACTTTTTTTTGCAATACATTTACCTAACCCTAAAATCACTGGAAAATGGAAATGTTTGGTAAAAACTGGAAATTTAGATCTCACGGTTTTTAATTTTTTGTGGGGTCAAAATGATTCAAACTAAAATCCCATTTACGTCAGTCGAAGTACATAATATCCATATTTTTTAGTTTCTCCATTCTCTATAGGAAGGGAGCAATCGCCGATTAATTATCGATTTTTTTACTTTTTTTGCCCTCGACATCGGTACGTTTGAATCACTCTGTATTCTTTCCTATCTAATTTTCCCCAATTTTTCAACACTATCTTATAAATGGATAATCACACTTTAAAATGGATACCAAATGAGTCATCCAGGAGCGTATTTAAGGGGTAAAAACAGGATTTTCTTGATTTTTTCCTACAAATCCTATTTTTAACCGACATTATTCCACACTGTTTTCCTTATTTAAATAATGTCTGGATGATTGTGGCGGATTCATATTTAAAAAATTTATTGTTTGGGTGTTACGCCACTCTACTGTTAAGGAAAATAAATATTTTTTAAAAATAATAAAAGTCACTGCGTTTAAACGCAGTGACTTTTATTATTTTTAAAAAATATTTATTTTCCTTAACAGTAGAGTGGCGTAACACCCAAACAATAAATTTTTTTTCCTTATTTAGTGATTCCTTTTGGGTTTATTTTATCCGTTAATTATCTAAGAATACCTCCCACTAATTTAAATCGCTTATTTTTTCGTTAAAGTTATAAATAAATAGGTTTATTTGCATCGGGGACATGCAAAATTTGAAAATTTTTGAATTTTCGAAAATTGCCATGAAAACTAAGAATTGCAGTTTATTTATTCAATATTATTAAGATATGATAATAATAGGTCAAAATTTCGTGGAAATGCCAGTTTCTGTTGCAAAATTGAAAGGTTTCTAGACCGATTTCGGCCTGAAATATACATGAATAAGATTTTAGGAACCTTCTACTTTAAATGCAGGGATATTTCATTGAATGAGTTAGGCATTAAATGCTATGTTTATTGATTCTTCAATGACCCTGCAGCACTGGAATTCGCCATGTACTTATGATAAGTCATCAGTTTACTTTTAACGACACAGCCAATGGGATTACGTTGTACAATTTTCGAAATTCGCGCGAAAATTTGCAGTATCAAATCCCTTTTTTTGTTAATAAAGACCAAATTAAATGGATAACAGCAACCGCCATAAACATTTAATTTATGTAGAGAATATAAAAAAATATATTTCAGATTTATTTGGGTTATATGCATGTTCCCTATTGTTTGATTAATATGAAAGCGTATGTATTCCAGCATTTTTTTATTTATGCCTTCTGCTCATTTGGAGGGATATACCTACTTACGCAAGTATAATTTTTCGAAAACCAATTTTTCAGATTTTTTAAGCACTTCAAAAATACGGTTTTCAGAGAACATCTTTTTCGAAATTAATCATTTTCGAAAAACACTTTTTGATTATTAATTTTTTTTAAGCAACGGCTTTTGGAAAAAGCAATTTACGAGAAAGTAACGTACCAAACCTAAGGAAACCTGATTAAACTCAAAAAATATTCGTTTAGGTTTATTCAGGATCGTTTTTCGTCTTTTTTTAATTAACATTTTCCATTTTCCAAAATTATTTTTTTAGACTTTTTGAAAAAATGTACTTTCGAAATATGTGTTTTAAAAAATTTTATAAATCCGTTTTCAAAAGGGCATCTTTTGAAGAAGCTGTTAAGATATTTTTGAACAAAGGTACTGCCATCGAAATAGGTTTTCGAGAACAAATTTTCGAAAAATTTCATAAACTCGTTTTCGAAAAAGCTGTTTGACAAAAATTTTGCTCTCAAAAAGATGTTTTTTTTTAAAAAACACTATTTGGTTATTTGTTTCCTTTAATAGAGAATATTTTTAGAAACCTTATTTAAGAGCATGTAAATCAAAAATGCCGAAAAGGGCTTGCATTTTTTATATTTGATGGTGATCGAGTTATTTTGTTATATCGAGTTTCAAACAATATTTTTTAGAAGATGCAGTGATTTTTTAACTGCAGTCCTGAAATGTCTGCCAACCCCTAAAAGTTAAAAAGCCACAAGTAGACAGGTATGACGTTAATGACATATGATTTATTCGCCATTTAGTGAGATGATTAAAAAATCTGACGTCATAAGGATTTTTTATGAAGAAACATGGCAATGCAGCAATCTTGTACCACGTTCACGCGGTTATCGCGCGCAATAAACTTGATTTTCCAATGGCCAGCAAATTGCTCCTGCTATCTTAATAATTTGCAACAAACATAAATAAATAACAAAGCAGGCGTCGTCGCTATTCAACCTGCTGTCACGCCATTGGCTGGAGAGGAACAATAGAAGATCGAAAGAAGGAGATCAAGCCGACTATGACCAACCTCTTTTCCTTATTTGCAAACGTCAACTTTTTAATTATTGCACGGTAAAAGTCAGGAAAACTTGCACATTTCCGGGCGGCCATGATTTTTTTCATGACGGACCACGATGTCGTGTCGTGTTTTGTCGCTCGACCTGTCGATCAAGAGAAGTGAATGGTGAATATTTTATACCAGGTTTAGTCCAATATTACAATTTATATTTCATGATGTGGTGTTTTGTCGTCCTTTTGATAGGATTTAGTAGGTGTTTGTTGCTCCTTTTGAATAATTTCTTTACTCACCTTACAATGGACAGTCACAGTGGGTCCGACTACATGGAGAGTGCGGTCATAATTATTGCAATTAATATTTTGGAAAATTAATAACTGAAAATGCACTCTTGATTTTTGTCAGATGTGACAGATCCCTGACAATAAATATTTTGAATTATGACCTATTGCCGGAACCACTGTGGCAAAGACAAAATATACATATTTTGAAGTAATTTTATTTAATTTTAGTTTCTTTTTTGCATGTACTTCTGTTGTCCAATTAGCTAATTTGTGATACAATTGTTTTGCGTAACCGATCATAATATTTTTTTACGCAATCCGACATCATTTTCCGTCATATTTTTCAACGAGAACTTAGTTGTGTAACTAATTACGACGACATTTTAATCCAATTATTTCATTATAGAGATAAAATAAATCTCTGTAACAGGTTTTTCGCAAATCACGTTTCTGGCGTCATAAAATTATCTTTGTTATGCAAATGTCTGGATTTGTGGATATAGGAGTTGCGACACGGGTGCAGCCAAACGTTGTTCGCATTGGAATTTATTGGTTATCGCTGGAAAGATTGCAGTGACGTAACGGGCATTATGGGAAAGTTGTATCGGGTTGCGTTATTGTATTTTCTAGGGTTTCCAGTTAAAAATGCTAATTGCTCACACAACAGGGATAAAGGAATAGTTTCTGTTAAAACTTTACAATTATCTTTGCCTGTTGCTGTGGCAGTGTTCGTTGTGAAAGGAATTGTAACCAAGAATTTCTTTAATAACGCCCTTTTCGATTTCATCTTCCATGGTATAGCCTCCTGGTATCCCACTGTTTAAACAAAATCCATTTGACGTTTTACGCTGATTTGTTACTCTTGATGAGACATGGATCCACCACTACACACCAAAGACCAAACAACAATCAGAGCAGTTAAATCTCTTCCCCGGAACACGACTGAGTTGAAATTCAGCATCCGATCGTAACTTTAGTACTTCATCCGATCGATTCACTCTGCTCGAAAGTGACGATATACCCCTACTAACTTTATAAAACCAACTTTCACCTAGAGCTATTTAAAAAGATCAACAGAACAAGTAGTAAAATCTAAAATCATTAATAACTTTAAAATATCATTAACGCGAACCTTTTAAAGACACTAACCGCGTAGTAGTAATCTTTAATCATGAAAGGTCAACGAAGGTATAGCATTTTCGGGTGCAAGATAGTGAAAAACTACAAAAGTCCATTAAGAATATCTAGGACGAACTCCTTAAAGATATGTTTTAATAGCGATTCTGTTATAACTTATCTGGTTCGAAATATTGGAGGACGATATTGTTGATATCAGAATGAAAGACACCAACCAACGGGTTTAGGTGTGGTATGGTTTGTTTAGAATTGTTTTACTCTAAGTTGACGTGTATACAGTATGCCCGCGGATGGGGTTTAGAAGATGACACATGGACCAAATTTTGCTCAGGTTTGGGTTTTGACAAAACTAACCTTGACAAGCTCGAAAGCCACTGGACAAAATGAAGCACTTGCATTGAAGAAAAAACTCGACTTGGATGCATGTTAATCCGCAACGCGATATACCTACACCTGACTGGCTGTCTTTTGACATATAAGATATCAAACTGAAATGGTTACCCAACAAATAGTTATCAGATTATTTAATTTATTCATTGAAGCAAGTCGCCCCTGGTCTGTCTTGCGACAAAGCAGGAAATGGCCAATTTCTGGCACGTGTTCGTCAATTGTTATCTGGACCAGAAATCAACACCGTGTAGTGTGCTAATGTACAGTCGCGGCCAAATAAAGTTGGTAGACTATAGACGAATTTTGGCGGTTCAAAACCATCAAAGCCAAGGGTTTACCATTGTTGTCTTTCTTTATTTACATTTGGCTGCATTGTACAAATAAGGATAACAATATGGTTTTGGCAGTCTTCAACCCGCCTTGTCTATTCCGCTTTCCTTCGCTATTTACAGAGCCGTCCCGTCCGATTTTAATTAACGACGTAGTTTGTTTTTAAGAATATTGTTGTTGGTTTTTCGGTGTTTTCAGAAAGCACTTTGCCATTATTTTGTGCCTATTAGACATTTTGGTAGCATATTATTGGACTTTGTGTGTATCTGTAAAGTGTTTCTTTTTATTGAAAAGTAAGTAGGTAAACATATTTTATTTGCTCAGGTTGGGTTGGCATTTTTGAGAAATTCTGACACATCATAATATCTTAATAATTTCGAGTAAATAAACTGCAATTCTTTGTTTTCATTGCAATTTTCTAAAATTCAAAAATTTTCAAATTTTGCATAGGTATCCTGGATGCAAATAAACCTATTTATTTATAACTTTAACGAAAAAATAAGCGATTTAAATTAATGGGAGGTATTCTTAGATAATTAAAAAAACCCAAAAAAAAATCACTAAATAAGGAAAATAGTGTGGAATAATGTCGATTAAAATAGGATTTGTCGGAAAAAATCAAGAAAATTTCGGTTTTTACCCCTTAAATACGCTCCTGGATGGCCCACTCGGTATTCATTTTAAAGTGTAATTATCCCTTTATAAGATAGTATTGGAAAATTGGTAAAAAATTAAATAGGAAAAAATACAGAATGATTCAAATGTACCGATGTAGAGGGCAACAAAATCAAAAAATCGAAATTTAATCGGCGATCGCTCCCTTCTTATAAAGAATGAAGAAAATAAAAAAATTTGGACATCATGTATTTCGACGAGCTCTTTCCCATGACGTATATGGTATTTTAATTTGAAGCATTTTGACCTCCAAAAAAAAAATTAAAACCGTGAAATATTTGGGACAGAATCGAAATTTCCAGTTTTTCCCAAATATATCCATTTTCCAGTGATTTTAGATTTAGGTAAATGTGTTGCAAAAAGAAAGTATTTGAGAGTTTAAAGTTTCACTTATGAATCCGTTTTTCAATCCGACGTTTTGTTTTCGGGTTGTTAGGTACCAAAGAGGGGCCTGCAAATGGCATTTTTCGACCTAAAAAATTCAAAAGAATTACTTGCCATTTTCCAATCCTCACCAGTTTCAATAGAGTTCTGAAGCTCCGCGTCCTCTACAACCTCCGAAAATTTACATCAATTTAATTCACTTTTGCAACCTGTACCCGATTTCAACGGAAATCGCGAAAATTTCGACTTTGACGTTTAATAGCTCCGAAACGAAACATCCTGTGTAACTCAGTTTCTCACCGAAGGTAGTTGCACTATTCCTCTATCAACCCAGAAAATTCGATTGCTCCCTCTCTGACTGTTTCCGAGAAAAACAAACCTGTTCGACTTTAGTTTAAGCTTTACGTTAACATCTGTAGATTGACACTTATTTTTGCTGATCTCCTAACGTCATTATTCACTAAGGACAAATGGTTGCTTTTTAAATTGCAATAAATTATACCGAAGAGTAAACATTTTTTGTAGCTAAATTATCCTAGTAATTTTCTTAAAAATTATTTTTTTTGGTTTACAATGACTTGTGTATATTACTTATTGATCCAAATATTTGACTTTTATTGCTTTAAACTTGTCTAATTGTTTAACTCTTAACTTTTATTGAGAGAATGAAAACCTATTCAATAAAGGATCTATTATTGGTAATAGAATTATATTTTCTCTGAGTTGCAGTGTAAAATTAAAAATTCACCTCACTTTCTCCGTAAGCTTGCGTGTGCATGCATACCTAATAACCAAAACAAATTACACGAAATCAAGTCTCGAATAAATAAAATCTAACAGCGACATTGCAATAAATTTAACTGTCACACTGTCCATCTATCTTCCTGCCTTATATAGTTTAAACGTAATTATAATTCTATGCAAATTGGACTGAAATCGTCTTCAGAAAGTCGTCCTCCTCGGCGTCCGGTCGCGCTGCTGCTGCAAGAAGTTGATGACCATTGTTGCTTAGAGTTAACAATTTATTTTGATTTCGTTGTCGCAGCATAATTAGTCAATAATGAATAAATGAATTTAAAAAAAAACATGTTATTAAATCAGGCGGGCGAGCAGGCCAGAAAAGACTCTTCCAATTTAATAGGGAATATGCATATAACCCAAATAAATCTGAACTATATATATTTTTTATTCACTACATAAATTAAATATGTGTGGTGATTTTTTATCATTTTATTTTGGTCTTAATTAACAAAAAAAAAAGGAATTTTGGCGCGAATTTCGAAACTTGTAAAACGTGATCCCATTGGCTGTGACGTCAAAAGTGTTATAATAAGTACATGGCGAATTCCAGTATTGTAGGGTCATCGAAAAATCAATAAAAATGACATTTAATGCGTAACTCATTAAATGAAATATTTTTGCACTTAAAGTAAAAGGTTCCTAAAATCTTATTCATGTATATTTCAAGCCGAAATCGATCCAGGAACCTTCCTATCTTGCAACAAAAAGTGGCATTTTTACGAAATTTTGACACATCATATTTTAATAATTTAATAATCTTTTAAAAATAATTTTTTTGGATTTATAATGACTTCCTTAAATGATTTTTGCGAATTTTGTATATTTTAATATTGGCATTCTGTAGTGAAGTGACAATTGACATATATTTCGCAAAGAACCCAGCAAGCAGCGTTGCCACATTCGCGAAAAGTGGTTATAGGCAACTGCCATTATTTATTTTACGCTGAGCGTCATATGTTACCTTAATTTAAAGCAGCCATATTTTGACTACTGCAGGGTGTTCATTAAGTGTTTCGACCGTCTGCTCTCGGTAGCATGCTGTTTTATCTCTAGGGATAATAAAACCTGCCATTATGGAGGTACCTTAGTACGTCTATTTTTAATAGGATGGATATATGAAGTGTGGTGTATGGGCCGCTCCTTATAATACAGGGAGAAACCAAAAAATATTTTGGCTAGACTCACTATCGCTAGACCGGTCTACTTCGACAATCAAAAGTTTTAGACTGACAAGTGCCAGAAAAAGGCAACTAAATTTTGTACCATGAATTGATTTCTGGGTCTTTTTGCCGATTGGGAGGGAAAGGGAAAACATGAGCCGAAAACGGTCACACAGAAGCTAAGCAGTTTAGGGAACAGAAACACCCACTCGCAACGGAAGGTCATAACGGTAATTACCCAGATACAAAGGTGGTGCCATCTCATACTGGCAAGCAGAACTGCTAATTTCCATCCAATCGTAAAATCGCAACATCAACTCGCGAGCGGCAGCAACATCAAATCTCTAAAGCGAATAGAAGGCGCTGTCAAAACTCGACATGACACGACTGACAGCTCCAAAAGTAAACAGAAAAAATAATCAATATTAAGTATGTTCAGAAGAGAAAAGGGTAAGTAAAACTAGTCAATTAGCAATAACTAAGTTAAGTGCAACCTTTCATCAATAGCGAAAACTTGGACACGGCAACAAAAGTGAAGAAATTTACGGCAAAAAGAAAAAAAAAGGTTCAAATCAAATTATGGACCCCTAAACAAGCTACTAAAACAAGAAACAAAGAGACTCAGACGAGATAAAGGACGTTCAATTAAATTAAAACTCCTAGGACCTAAATTGGAGACAAGACAAAAAAAACTTATACAGCGTAATCGTACCATGGAGACACAGCAGTACAACAAAGGAGGAAAAGAGCTTCTACAGAAGTTTTAGCAAGTCATCAGAAAGATTTGCTTTTTTTCTGTTTATCGGGCCTACATATAATATACCTACTCAAGAATGACGATGTACACATACTGATGGATACCAGTCGAACAAAACTTTTCTATAAAAAGCATTTTTATAGAAAAAAAAAATAAGCCCACTTGATATGCAGTTTTTTGTCCATGGTGTATAGGAACGTGAATTTATTTATCTGCGCAGTGGGGGAGGTGAGAGTCAAATGGGACGATTAGGCATCGATTACATCTCGGGAAACGCCGGGATATCGACAAACAATGATCGAGGAGAAAATTACTAAATAATCTGTAACAATAGGGCGGACGTAGCGGGCGCTGCAGGGAGAAAAACGAAGAGTTTTACCAAAGATTACTAACCTGAACTTACCTTATTACGTTCTTGGTTTTACCGTGGCTTGCAAGGACTTTCCAGGAATGTTAGGTCTGTTTTTTTTAAATATATTATGGCTACCATTTACCTTTTGGTATTGTGTTATTGGTATTTGGTATTAGCAGCTCAAAGAATTTAAATATTATTTATAAGTAAAGAAATAGTGGGTAGAGTGCAATTTATGAAATTAAATTAGATTTCTCTTAAAACAAGTCTACGGCAATATATTGAACGTGAAAATTTGAAAAAAATTAAATAACCCGCCATATTTCACACCAATAAAATAATAACATATGTATTTGCGCTGCTGTCTTAATGTCTGACAAAGGATTTGATATAAAACTGTTTCATAGCTCTCAATAATCAACATAAAGTTCCGAGTTAATCAAATATTTATGTCCGACTCATCAATATTATTCATTAGAAAAGGATAGCTTAACACCGTCTTCGGCTTTGAATCGAGAAGTTCGCAGTGAATGTAATCGTGGAACAAACCATTTCTGTCAGGTAAGGTGACAGTTGTGAGACAATATAACCTAACAAACCTTTTGAACTCTGTGTTTGTTTTATATTTTCGTCGGTTTTGAAAGAAAATTTATTCGTTTATGTAAGTGATTTCACCATTTGTGATAGCTTCAGCAAAGGTTTGCTGGGTGGAATACAGACGATCCGGAGAGCCATTACGGTGGACGACCAGCTCCGTTTCCTCTTGCTGAAGGTCAATGTCTGATACCTATCGCATCGAATTGTTGATAATATTTAAGTTTGATATCAAAAATTAACACAGACTTGAGTCTAAGGGATTTTTACAATTGAGACTAACGTTTAAGCGACCATACTAAAACTACCCGTTATAAAATTGGTATCGATCTCTTACTGCGTTCGGACTGTAATTCACGCAGTAAGAAACGTATTAGGGATTTTTTTATGGTCTTCATTATGCCTCAGCTTATTTGTTGTTTTGGGTATGTTTTGATTTACGCGCTTGGAAGGCTACCAATGGGATAAAGATCATTGGTGGTAAAAGAAACAAGAACTATTTTCTGTTTTCTAGTTTGTGCAACAATAGTTTCAGTAATCAAGGTTTAGATAATCAACGGTGTGATTCACTATTGCTAAGACCGACGATCAAAATTTCTCCAGAGAACCCATAAAAAATGCATTTATTTTTATGAAAACATTAATAAGGAATATAAAAAAAAATTTTGAAGAAAATTACTAGGATAATTTAGCTACAAAAAATGTTTACTTTTCGGTAAATTTTGGTGTATTTATTACAATTTAAAAAGCAGCCAAAGATCAGCAAAAATAAGTGACAATCTAAATGTTCACGGAAAGCTTAACCTAAAGTCGAACAGGTTTGTTTTTCTCGGAAACAGTGAGAGGGGGAGCAATAGAATTTTTTGGGTTGATAGAGGAATAGTGCAACTAGCTTCGGTAAAAAATTCAGTTATACAGGATGTTTCGTTTCGGAGCTATTAAAGGTCAAAGTCGAAATTTCCTCGATTTCCGTTGAAATCGGATACAGGTCGCAAACGTGAATTAAAGCGATGTAAATTTTCGGAGGTTGTAGAGGACCCGGAGCCCTATTAAAACTGGCGAGGATCGGAAAATGGCAAGTAATTCTTTTGAATTTTTTTAGGTCGAAAAATGCCATTTGCAGATCCCTCCTTAGTACCTAATAACTCGAAAACAAAACGTCGGATTGAAAAACTTATTCATAAATGACACTTTAAAATCTTAAATACTTTCCTTTTGCAATACATTTACCTAAAACTAAAATAATCGGAAAATGGATATATTTGGGAAAATCTGTAAATTTCGATTTTTCACCCAAATATTTCACGGTTTTAATTTTTTGTGGGGTCAAAATGGTTCAAATTAAAATCCCGTGTACGTCATCGAAAAGAGCTCGTCGAAATACATGAAGTCCATATTTTTTAGTTTCTTCATTCTTTATAGGGAGCGAGCGATCGCCAGTTAAACGATTTTTTGACTTTTTTGCCCTCGACATTCGCGACTCGTACATTTGAATCACTCCGTATTTTTTCCTATCCAATATTTTCCCAATTTTTCAACATTATCTTATAAAGGGATAATCCCACTTTAATTTTTTTTGATTTTTTTCCGACAAATCCTATTTTTGACCGACATTATTCCACACCTTTTCCACCATGTATTTAGTGATTCTTTTTGGGTTTATTTTATCCGTTAATTATCTAAGAATACCTCCCACTAATTTAAATCGCTTATTTTTTCGATAAAGTTATAAATAAATAGGATTATTTGCATCGGGGACATGCAAAATTTGAAAATTTTGGAATTTCCGAAGATTGTCCTGAAAACAAAGAATTCCAATTTATTTGCTCGAAACTATTTAAGATATGATGTGTCAAAATTGCGCAAAAATGCCAGTTTTTGTTGCAAAATTGAAAGGTTCCTGGACCGATTTCGGTTTGAAATATACATGATATTTCATCGGATGAGTTACGCATTAAATGCCATTTTTATTGATTTTTCGATGACGCTACAACACTGGAATTCGCCATGTACTCATTACGAGTCATAAAAACACTTTTGACGAAACAGCCAATGGGATCACGTTTTAAAAGTTGCGAAATTGGCGCGAAAATATGCAGTAGAAAATCCTTTTTTTTGTTAATAAAAACCAAATTAAATGAATAACAGCAACCGCCATAAACATTTAATTTATGTAGAAAAACATATTTTGTAGATTTATTTGGGTTATATGCATATATACACAGAAAAATAAAGGGCTTGTTAAGATGATAACAACAAAGACATGCACCTCATGCACATGCATTTGGCGCTAGACTAGTAAGAGTTAAAAGAAGCGCAACAGTCGATAAAGACAGAAACCCCATTGCTTGGTTAGGTGTTACAGAACCAGAAATAGAAAACGATTTTTTTATCAAGTAAAAAATAATTTTATTAACAATTAGGTACAGATGAGCCGAGTTAAATTTTCGATTTAAAAAAAAATGAACGTCTTAGTCTAAAAACTCTTACATGAAGAATATAGTGCACTATTCTGGCTTTCTAAAGATACTAAATTTATATTAAGTTAAAACAGATTTAATAGCCACCTAAGAAGTGCATGAAAGGAGGCTCAGATGTGAGAGAAATGAAGATGTTAAGATGGATGTGTCGGGGTAACAAGGAGACGTACCTAAGGGTGGAATTGAAAAAATAAAGGGAACTGGAAATATCCAAGGGACAGATGAGAAGAGTACACTGAATACAGTGGTACAGGGATCTGCTGAGAAGAATCACTACTCGTAATACTTCTGACTCGTAAAGGAAGGTTCCTTTTACGATGATTTCTTTCATACCAAGCATTTTTCTCCATAATTAAGTTACAAAAATTAATCAATCTACTTCTATTACGCTAAAGAAAGAAAAAATCATATCGACCCATGTCCTCCTAACAAGATTCGACCAGCAGGCGTTTATCTGTCATCTCCATATAAATAACATAATTACAATAATATTACGTTAAAGTTTTGTAGATGACTATCGGCTCACTTTCTTAACTCCAAATCAAAATACGCTGTCTAATAACGTTTGTAATATGAGCAGTACCAGGAGAGTTTTTTTTCTTTCAGGAACAGTAATAGCTTTACAAGTAATTTAACAATGATATGCAACTTTATCTATCTATCTATATATATATATATATATATATATATATATATATATATATATATATATATATATATATATATATATATATATACATAGCCTTAGAAAGAAAACACGTAAGTGAAACTTTCGAGAATTTTTTCCTTCTTCACGAAATAATAGATAGATATAGGTAATTTCTAACATGAACAAGGAACACATCTCGAAATTATATTTAATACATATTTACTAACGAAAACAGTGGGGAAATGTCGGAAAACTAATAAATTTGTTCTTGTTCTAGAATAGCCATGCTACCGTTTTCAGATTTCTCTTTTTATTAGTTAAAATGATAGCGTGGCTATTCCAGAACAAGTTTATTAATTTTGCAATGTTTTTCTTCAGTTAATATGTGTTATATATAATTGTGAGATGTGTTTTTTGTTCATATTAAAAATTGCCTATTTCTGTGTCAACTATCATTGCATGTCCTGAAGAGTGCCTGGCAATAAATTCTCGAAAGCTTGACAAAACAACAAAAAGTTTTTCTTTCTATGATAAGACTGCATCCCCAAACGTTGAGAATAGTTTTTTAACTATAGTTAGTGTAGCCTTCTCATCTTACATATTGCTAATCTTTTTATACTTATGTATATTAATGTTTGGCAGAATAGTCTACTCATCAGAAAAATGAAATTTTTCAGTTAGATAGTACCGATCCCCTTTGAGTTTAAATATCTATGGGCGTGCACTACTTGTCTACTTTCGGTTATTTATTAAATTAAACTGACAGATGTTTGGGCGTTATCTTAACACGATCTCGAGATCTGTAAAGGCATAAGAGATTTTTAAAGATCCTTTGACAGAGAGTAAAAGGAAAAGAGGATGATCCCAATCCACACCTTAAGCTAGGAATTAAAGGAGTTTTTAGTAAGTTGTTATTTCACTTATTAAAAAATGCTGTGGCACTACCGTATCCGATAATATTGTTAGAGGAAATCATAGACGAAAACCTTGAGATATGGTGTCCTGTAGATCTGACACACAAATAGTAGGGGTGGAAGCTATTTACTCCTTTTAGGGATCTGAATATATACTGGTATAATATGTGTAAGAAGCATACGCCATACTTGGCGTGTCAGAAATGATTTAAAATGCCCAAAATACTGTTTGCGTTCTTTCAATTTTAGCTCGAATTCATAAACATGTCAGATATATTAATAATCTGAAAAGTCCAGTTGAATCTGTTGAAAGGGTGTTTATTTTTTTAAAATATATGGCGTCGCATTTTTGCAAATTACCAAGGCTGTCAAAAATGTATGCAAAATTACACAAAAATTACGAGGTTGGTTGTGCTTTTAAGTAAAATCGTGTGAAATCGCGTGGGTGAATTTATGGCTTCAAAAATTGGCAATTTATTGCTCACATAAGCTTATTTCTGGCAGTTTTTTCTGTTTCTGACCTAAAAAGCAACACTAAAAATGGCAAAGGTGAAAAGTTTGCTCAGGTTTTGGCTTAAGAATTTTAGTAGAAAGTTATAGTCATTCGAATTTTTTTAAACCTAAAATATAATTTAAAAACAATTCAAATGACTATAACTTTATACTAACACATTTTTTTCTCTTACAATTTAAGAATTGTCGACAAAATGATGTAAAATTTGTTTGGAAAAAATTATAAATAAAATACCTAAACGTGTTAATTTTTTTCCCAGGTGGGTCAATTAAAAAATTCAACTTTTTTTCGCAAATAACAAGATATTTCTTTTCTTTGCCAAAATATTCCTGGTAGGCTCACTATTAAAAAACCTGAACTTGGCATGGGTCCCATAAGTAGCAACAGAGATATACAACTTTAAAATTTCACGGGCCGCGCTTGCTGAAGACGGGATTTTAGATACTCGATCCTTCCTGTTTGTTGGCCCTTGTTATTAAGTTCTTTAAAAAACGATAATATATCCCTTGCTCCTTCCCCTCCTCTCCAAGCTTATTCATAGGAGAGAATAAAAAATACTTTTTTTTGAAGACCTTCAGGAGTAGCTCCATTACAACTATCGAGTAATAATTTCATTTCATTGAATTTTAGGGACGTTGAGCTTCTTTTCTTTTATCTTCCCGTCTTTGCAATTTCCGTCTTTTTGTATTTTTTGCTTCTCTTGCAGTCTTGAATTCGATTTGTACAAATGGGTTTATTTTAACGCCACTCTTTTGAAAGTATTCTTCCATGACCATTTTCGCCGTCAAATTTCAAATCGTTTTAACGGTGCTTTCTTTATAGTCTTCTCCGCATATTATATGCCCAATCTTTTAATATTTGAGCAATCTGACTCACCGGAGTATCTTGTTCTAGTTGGTAGTTTCTTGAAGAGCAAAACTTCTTAAACTGATTCCAAGCAAATGTTTTGCTTTTCTTAGTATTACTCGGCGTACTTGCTTTTTAAAAGAGCTTGTCAAATCGACTTATTTATTAAAACCATAGTTGCTATCGTAACCTTTTTCCTAGATCTCACAATACGGTGGCCAAGTCACTTGGCATTTATGACACCCTGTTGAAGTCTGGTCTATTTTACGTTTAGAGGTTGGCTAAACGACAGGACCGGACTCCTCACCGTTCAACTTAAATAATAAACACCAAGAAAATCTAGTCTCTGAAATCTATAAAGTCCAAAAGTAAAATGTTTAAAACACACACTATACAATGAGCACCCACAGAAACACCAACATCACAAACACAAAAACAATAAAATAAAACGACGCTACCTGTCGTGTCAGCTTGATACTACACTACTAGCCCACTACTGATCTAGGGACTTTTAAAAGGAACCAATATCAGCTGTTTATGTCATCTGTGATTGTCAAATGTCGAAACGCAGAGTTTTATCATAAATTGAACTCTGTCAGGTTGCTGTGACTTTAAATGTTTGTATTTGATCATGACTTGGGTGATTTATAAATTAAATTTGGTAAAAATACGCCTTGCAATTGAATTGGATACATAACTTAGTTTGTCTTATTCTTAGACGTGTCAGATTAAACCCTCTATTGACAAACTAAACCGATCTTATCTTATCATAAATACCTTTAAAAAATTAATTAACATACTATTCCCATTCGTCGAAATTTTGCACTTCCACATTCGGTTTTCAAAACTAAAATTTTTGAGAAATAATATATTAACTCAAGTTTTTGTAGACATTTTTTCCTGGAATTAAAATTTAAATTTAAAATTCTTGTATCTGCTTCTTCTCCATTTTATACGATAGGACAACTTTTATCTCGTATACAGATCTAATATTTGGTAATGAAACATTATTCGTTACAAAGATTAGGTTCGGTATAAACTGTCATTTACAGTAAATAACAGTAGAATTTAATTTTGAAAACAACCTGTTTTACATAAATACACAATATTTTTTAATATATGCCTCCCAATATGGAAAAGGATCATTGGATGTAGTAGCTGCAATTAGAGAGGTATGGTGTGTCTACGGTATGTTTTTGAATCTATTTGGTCTGTGTACCATAATTATTTTCGAATAGATGAATCCAATCGGATGCAGTTCCATCCACTTAGAAATCTCAACATGCCCAGTCGCGATTGAAGTTGTAATCGGAAGTATTTTAACTAATTGCTTCTGATATACAGCATGGGAAAAAATAATGAAACACTCCAAATATTTTTATAACCATTTTTAAATAATAATAAATTAGAAAAAGGCTAGAATCCGTCAATGTTATTTTTATTTTTTACAAATCTTAAGGATTTTTAGTATTATCACCAGACTTAACATCCCTTGATTTCTTTTTGTGGGGATATTTAAAAGAAAAAGCGTACAAAAGCAGGCCATTCGACTTAGAGACATTAAAAGAAAGAATACCAGGACTGGCGGTTAATTTTTCTTTGGTATTTTTGCTTTAATAACATTGAGTACGGAGTACCTGAAAATGCAAATATTGCTTTAAACTCAAAATATCCCGTTTTAAAAACTATGTAATTTCCCGTTTTATAAACATAACTTACACCACTATATCACTGCAAAAATACAAAATATCTGTTTACATACAACTATGCTGCATGTAAAAAAAATAGAGTCTGATTTTATTGGCCAATAAACATGCATCCCTTAAGATTATTTCCCACAAGTTTTATAAGAATTCCGACAAAGTATTAAAAACTTACCATACTGTGGAAGGACGCAAGAAAATTGTTTGTTTCGACATGCATTTGGCATAGTGGTTTTATAACCTTTTTTACCGTATATATTACCGTACGTGCGCTTCGAATTGCAACAGCCCCCTAATATTGTAGAAGTGATACCGGGTGACACTAAAGTGTGCCTCTGTCTAATAGCGTTTTTTTATTATAGATTTATGAAAATTACAGGACCATCTCGGCGGCGCCATTCGATTACAATATACATAAAGCCTACGATTTATTTATTTTGATGAGGTGCATCCATTAGGGGGAATTAGGACCGTAATTTTAAATTTATTGAAAATTGAAGGCGAACGGTAAACTCTTATATTTACGGAGATCTGTTTAAGGCGATGGAGATAAATAAAACGAATGGAGATATTTTTGTAATTAATTTTCCACTGATAGATATTATAAGGATGATGCTTAAAATAAACACGTATATTTCACAGTGCTGTAGCTACTGTTGCTAGGCTAAATTTGACTGAAGGCAAGTCAGGACTTTTGCGCCCCTATGCCAAGACCTAATTAGCTTATAAACTCTATAGTTTTACTATTTGCCACCGGTGCCCCTAGGCAAGGGCCCTTTTCTGCCTACATCTAGCTATGGCACTGATATTTTATGTAACAAAATTTGTATCCTTTGGAGAGAGACAGACTCTTGTCGTTATTGGACATAGTTGAAAAATATTAAATTATGCAATGATTATGTAATGATGGATGTTAATACACGACTAGAAAGTCACAACACGTAGCTTGGCGAGTGCCATTACGAGTGTATTAACCCCGATACCCCGAACGATTAGTTGACTATGAGAATAAGGACCAGGGTCCAAAAAATCCGAGGGACCTATTTAAAATTAATTTTTTTTGTTTGATATTGGACACTGCATTATTAAAAATAGAAGAAAAGTTCGAACAAATTCAAATTTTCAATTTTCTCAACGACCTAAATAGTTTCCTTAAAATAG
Organism: Philopedon plagiatum; assembly: GCA_963971165.1. NCBI lineage: Eukaryota > Metazoa > Arthropoda > Insecta > Coleoptera > Curculionidae > Philopedon > Philopedon plagiatum. Next base: position 87,716,677 of record OZ020195.1, read on the forward strand.
ATAAAGCAAATAGGTCTATGAAATGTAAATCTCTAGAGAATATGTTAAATGATGCATTTAAAAATGAAAATGGTGTTATAGTTCAAGATTTAGTTTGCGGGAAAATAGGTATTTGCACTGTTACACTGCTATTCAGGTATCACCAAGAAGCGGTTAGATTTCAAAATCCACCAAATCGTAAAGAGGAAGATTTACCTTTAAGATAAATCTAAGTAATTTAAAATGTATACTCCCGCTGAGAAATGATCGCTAATTTGGTCCCTCCTTTTGAAATACCAATTAATTGAGCTTAATCAACATGAACATATAGATTTCGACCAATTTAGCTTTCCGATTTGACGTTTTTGTGGGTGATTTTTTATTCGAAAACGGTAAATTTGTGTTTTTATCGATTGTTGTTTTAAATACTCATTTCGTTAATTAGCTTTTATGTAGCTGTAAATGAAGGAGGCATAAGTAAATTTTTAATTACAAATCAATAAACCATTTGATTGAAATCGATATTTTAATCGAAACGATTTTTGGTTTTGGAGTTCTATCAAGACGAACTTGTCGATATTTTTTTAATATGTTATTGTTAATATTTCTCCTTTTTCTCGTCCAGGGAGCCCTTTGTGCCCACTAAAAATCAGCTGTGACAACGCTGCTAGACTTAATTTAAGTTGCCAGTAGGCAAAGAAAAGGGCTGCAAATAGAAGCATTTTAAATGTGATGGTACAGAAGTTTGGTTGATAGGATCATTAACGAAGAGAATTCATAAAAGAGGACTATATGGAATAGAACAATCAAAGCGCACAGAGTGTCTTTCATATGCTAATATCTCGAAAACTGTCAGTTATTTGGTTATGGTATACGAAATTTGGCTAGAATTTTACAGAGAATTAAAATCAGCCAAAAAAATGGGGTTTCGTTAAAAAATTCAAAGTTGACAGTTGTACAGCTTTTGTGAGTCACCCTGTAATAATAATTGTAGAACATGCGCAAAAACAAAACAAACTGGATTTTTGAAGTGTTAGTAATAGGCCGGGGTTCGCCGGGCCCCTTGACTTGCCCGGGCCCTGGGTTAAAACCCCGGCTGCCACCCCCCCCCCCCCTCTCGACGGGCCTGACCCTGACAGCAGGATAATGGAAGTGAACCGAAAGTAGCGCGCTTTAGACATAACCATCCCGTGAAAAGTCATTGCATAAATTAGCAATATTGGTACAAGAAGGTACCAGATAATGGGAAATTTAATACAGGACCAGGAGAAAAAAAGATCGAAAAACTAATTGCAATAATACACTGTATATCAAAAGTGTCACGGGTCTCAGTTTATCATGCGCGCGAAACGAGAGATTATAATAATTTATTTCGAAAAATGCCCTGAGGTGGCGACAGTGCAGCTCTTCGTAATTTACGGGGCAACATTTTCTCGACTTTAATTAACAATTATCGGTGATCCCCCTAATCTAAACGCAATTAAATATTGCTGGAAGGGTGCCGGCAAATTGGACTAGGCGATAAAAATCCATACGACAGGCATCTGGTTGATATGACGGTGCCTGCGAGCGATTCGCGTTGCAGTAGCCAACGACATTTTTAACTAGTATACTTCTTCATATTATGCCGAGTGAAATAAAGGAAAACTAAGGGCAGTACTTAGCACCCATTACTACTATTTTTTTTTTAAATTTTGTTATTGATCAGTTCGGTCAGATCAGATTTGTTTGGAGACATTTTTCAAAAAATGTACTTTCGAAATACGGGTTTTTGAAGAAAATATTTTCAAAATATTTCAAAAATCCGTTTTCTAAAAAGCATCTTTGAAAAAGCGGTCAGGACATTCCGACTGGGCTAATATTTCTAGCATAGCTACAAAAAAATCAGAATCGTAGTAAGTCGCTCTTAAAACAATATAAAACTCAAGAATAAATCTCAGAGTTTAGATTAAATTGTCATTTACCAAAATCTGATAAAAGCCAGCCAAATTAAAAAAATCCATATATTAATTTTAAAGCTCTGTCACCAGAAAAACGTTACTGCCGATTATTATCGACTTCAAGAAGTGCTATCTACTACCACTTAAAATTATTATCAGTGTATCTCCCGCGGAGTATGGTCATCTCTTTAACTCAAAGATATATATCTGTTATTTCTCGAAACGGGTGGCAAATATAGAAATGCAGAGCCGTAGTAGCACCGTAGAAACTGGACCGGGTTCCACTAAATTTACCAGGATGGGATGAAAAGTTTCGGGCCTAACAAAAAAAAAACAGCAACACATTGGTGAAAAAATGTTTTAATTTTTCTACATAGTCACCGTGTCACTCAATACATTTATTTCAGCGATGTTTAAGGGCCTTTATCTTATCGTATAGGCTGATTTGTCCAACTCGTCCAAATAGACGTTTATGGCAGCAATTACTTCTGAATCCGACACGTACCTACTTTTTGCAAGGAAAAAAATTATTTAAGTTCGGAAACAAATCCAATGGGGCCAAATTTGGCGAATAAGGTGCATAAGAATTTTATTCTTGGCTAAACCGGGGCATTTTTTGCGAATGTCTTCATTTAGTTAGCCAAGTTAGCGCCCATAGTACTCTGAATTTATTGTTTTTTTCTTTTGAAGGTAATCTATGGGAATAATGCCACTGGCAACCCAAGAAACGGCCACCATAAGTTTTCCGGCAGATGGAACTGCCTGTGCCTTCTTCGGAGTCGATTCATCCCGCGAGAGTATTGGTAAGTACTTAGCCTACCATATATAACGCCATAATATTTTACAACAAAATTTTATTTATTCAACATAATCTTCTTTAAGACTTACACCTTTAGCAGAACGTTTCATAAAGTGATTCTATGCACTTTAAAAAAATCTTTGTCTATTATGAACCCTCTAAAGTCAAAATTTCGGCTGAGAATCCATAATTTTGATTTTAAACCATGCAATTCGCAAATTCGTAGTTCCGTTTAAGTCACATAATATAGTAAAAATCAAGCAAGAAAACTCCATGAGCAAAAACCGATCAAATCAGGGGGTTTTCAATGTTCTACTTTAATTTTATCTCAGCTATGCATCTAACAAAGAAAGTTTTTGTTTCAAAAATGTTTGTTTTAAATATATTTGGTTCAACTGTGACAACGTTTTAAACTACGGCCCTGGAGCGTAAGGGGAAAGTGTTGAATATTAGTCCTTTAATTGCCTTAATTAAAAGGGTGTAAAAGAAGAATTGGCAAGTCAAGTGTCAGGCAATTCCTTATCTTGTTGGATGGTATTATCTTTTGATCGTATCAAACCGGTCAGTTGGGTATTTTTAATAGGTATTAAACACAAACTAACCCAGCGCTTTATATATATATATATATATATATATATATATATATATATATATATATATATATATATATATATATATATATATATATATATATATATATATACAGGCTGATCCAAATTAAGTGTCCATCTTTGGTAACTTGGTAGTATTTTTAACGCTTATTAAAATAATAGAACGCAAAAAGTTTCAGCTCCAGTTTTTTTGAAGGAACACAAAGTCTTGTAAACAAATTTTGAATGGAAACCCCTGTATATTATATTTTTTTTCTGTTTAAACTTCAAATTCAAAACAAAAAAGCATGTAATGAATTTTCTTTTAAAGTCAAAAATAACATCGATATTACGCTTAATAAATATTTAAAATGTTGTCAGTGGCGCACCCACGGGGGGGGGGGGTCTTGGGGCTTCAGTCCCCCAGACCAACATCCTAGACCCAAAAAAATTAAAAAAGTACACTATAAATTGAAAAAATTCATCGAATTGTGATGCCTCACCTCACGCTGCAGACTGTTAGCCCCCCCCCCCAAGACAATATAGCCCCCCTAGAGCAAAATCCTGGGTGCACCAGTGTGTTATATTGTTATATCACTAAAAACTAACTTAATTGTTTCAGTTTGGGCCTCATAACCTCATTACTTTTCATCCTAGAAGACAATTTATTATTTGTTCTATATGTAAAGTTTTAACAGAAAAAAATATGATATACAGGGGTTATTATTTAAATTTTTTTTTAAAAAAATATTTTCCTTCAAAACTGGAAAACACGATGCTCAATTGTTTTTTGCGTTCTTTTATTTTAATAAGCGTAAAAAATACATACTACTAGTTTGCTTATTTAAATAATCTTGTATCTTTAATAGTCACAAAGTTACCAATGATAGACACTTAATTTGGATCAGCCCATATATATATATATATATATATATATATATATATATATATATATATATATATATATATATATATATATATATATATATATATATATATACACTCATCAGTGATCTGTTTCCACTGATTTTGGTACTGATCATTACAAAATCGAATATTTAACGTAAAATTAGCCTTATTCCAAAAACTCCAGTTGGTTTCTTTCATTCATGACTGCCATGTAAGGCGAATTCTTACGCAATTCCATTTGAATGTTGCCCAACGCTGGCTCGAAAACCATTCATGTCTAACGCTGTTAGTATAAACAACACGGATTTACAAGATTGTATCTATATTTGTCGATTCAATTTGCATTGGTAATTTTTCTGTAACTGGTCTGAGCTCGAACGTTATTTTTTATAGAATTATTATTTAAATTTTTGGCACACGTTTACATGTTCTCTGTGCAATGAATTGGTAGATTATGAATAAAAGAAGGTTAAGCTGTTACTACACTAATAATTACAGAAATAGGGTAAAGCGAGATATGTATATTCGTTATACAGAATTTCATGAGAGTTTTTATTTTAATTATTGCAAGCAGACCTACTGTTACACTTCTTAGATCTTCGAATTTGTACAATGCGTTGCTAAGAGATCGCACCACGTTATGCAGAGTCCCAAAAAACTATTAAAGGTCTTTACGCACCTTTTTCGTTTAATTAGGTCGGTAATTTGTGCACTAAAACAAAAATTGTTGCACTTGGTGCCGATACCTTTAATAATCAATAGTAAAATTAGTTGTACCTTCTTTTCTAAGGTGTCTACACCTTTTTTAATAAAAAAAAAAGAAACATGTTAGGTTGTTAATAAAGCCTGCTGCGTTAATACAAAGCCCATATTTTATTAAATATGTAAATCAGAGAAAGATTGAACAGTCAGCAGTAACCACAATATGAAAAATCGCCGTTTATGGGCATGCCATTAGTAGGTGCATAATATGAATTTCAAACATTAAAAAGCATTAAAACACTCCATTAGCTTAAATTAATATGGATACTATTAGTAAACGAATATTGCGCAAACCATTCAGAAATCTTACGATCGTGGCCTCTGAGTTGCCCTTCTTGGCGCTTGGTAGTTTTAGCATAGAGAGACTAGGAAAACGATAAATTATAATATGTAAATATTACTTAAATTAGATTTCCAAAAATTTGTTTTCTTTCTATGAAAGGCATATTTGCACATTGCATATTGCTTTTATTATACGAAGTAAGTCATTAAGAAATATTTAAAAGAGTAGTAGTTATAAGGGGTGAGTAGTGAATACTGTTCCTAATATTAGTTGAATCGGATATTTACGCCTAAATCTGCATTTACTCTGTATATCCTAACCTTTAAGATCGCGTGAGCCTCCGAAGAAAAACGATCCTCTTCGCCCATCAGCATAAAGCACGTCGTGGTAACGAGGCTCGAGTTTCCAGTTCTATCACATTATTTCTCGTAATTAAAAATCGAAATTATGGTAGGCCTTCGGGGAAGATGGGCGAAGATATCGATATTTCCTTGAGACCTTGTATCGATATAAAAATAATATACTCGAGGTTCACTGTGAAGGTTTAAAAGTTGGTTTTGGTTTGAATTTGGATTTCTTAGTTGATCATTTAGGTTTTGACAAATTTTCCTGTCATTGATATTTTGACGATAGACCAAGTCCATCGAATAACAGGCATAATGGAAAAGGGGCTAGAGGAAAGCTAATCTGCTCTTGACGTAACTCAAGCTTTTGATAAAGTTTGGCGCAAAGGGCTAATTAACAAATTAAACAGAATGTTACCAAAACAAGATGTAAAGTTGCTCTTAAATTACAGATAGAGTGTTCAGAATTAAACAGGAGGATGAATACTCTAAACTGAAAGAAGTTAAAGCAGGTGTGCCTCAAGGAAGCGTGTTGAGTCCCGTCCTTTATTAACTGTACATTGTCCCACAAACAGAAGATGTAGCTGTGGCTACATTCGCAGATGACACTGCTTTATTACTAGTACGAACAGACCTAGACCAACCAGCAGCTAGCCAACTTCAACAAGCTAGCGACCAGATTTACAATTGGACCACAGCTTGGAAGATTAAGCTTAATGAACAAAATCTATTCATGTCAACTTTACCTACAAAAGAATAGGCAATCATCAACCAGTCAACATAAATGGTATCATGGTTCCCTTGGCAATCACTGCCAAATACTTGGGAATGATCTTAGCTGCGAAACTAAGATGGAAGGAACATATCAGAGTTAAACGGACTGAATCAGGGCTTAAATATAGATAGTTCTGTTGGCTCTTGGGACGGCTGTAAAATTATGATATATAACCAGATGTTAAAACTAGTCTGGGTTTATGGCATTTAGCTGTGGGGCTGTGCCAAGGAGGTCTATATCAAACGCATCCAAACCTTCCAAAATAAAGTACTTCGGAACTAGGGGTGACAATCCCGGCTGGTTTTCTTAATCCCGGGATTTTCGAGCTGTTTTGAAAAAGTTTAAAGGAATTCAAATATTAAAATTTGTATTTATTAAGTTTAAACATACAAGTGAACTAAAAAGCACGTAAACGACTCTAAATACAAAAAATATATATGTATGTATTTACACTTTTTTAAAAAATACCGCAAAATTTTTGGACGTCCAGTGTTTCGTCTTTTAGGCTAGAACGTATTTGGTTGCAATATCGATACCGAAATCGACAATTCTGCTCGTTTATCTTCCGTAATTAAAAATCGAAATTATGGCGGACCCGCGGGCCACGTAGGTGAAATTTCGCGGTTCGCGGTTTAAATTGGAGTGATGGCGTGTTAAGTTACCGCCGATCACGTTGGTAATAGGGCCCGGGGTAAGCATGAGAGCAGTCACATGAACGCTACGAGGTCGAATGGTTAGAATGTGCAAAACTGGTTCGCGAAAATTGTTTTTAGGATTTTTGATCAGGAAAACGCTTTTTTCGAAATCTACGTGGCCGTTCCAATATCACGAAGCCCCCCTACACTTCTCATTTAGCACTGTATGTACGAGAATGGTTTAATCAAAGATTTCCGGAAAATGGATTAACCGGCGAGATCTCCAGATATGACACCGCTTGATATCTTCCTCCGGGGTAAAAATGCTCCACTTTTTAAAAAACGCTTGGCATTGCTTGTGCTCATACCGGCGTTAAAAAATCACTCTAGAATTTTGCTGTCGTGTTGACGTACAATGAATGTCACCAGCTGTGTGTGTTTTTTTGCACTGTGTAGGTATATGTTTTATTTTATTATTCTTACCGCTCACCGCCTGGCGATAAAAATACAGCAAGATAAAAGATCTTTAGTTCCGAGTTTCAAACGCCTCAGCACTGGTAAATTTTTATTCAAAAGTGAATGAACCTCACGAAATCATGAATGAATACGCCTATCAATAAATGCGAGACGGTTAAATTGAGTAAATCTAAAATTTAAATATGGTTTACTGGTAAACGGCTTTTGTGAAATCCTTCACGATTCTCTTTTAGCTACCTACATCTATTTTGTGTTGCTTAATAAATTCAATTTTCTTTGCTGTGCTTACAAAATTCCACCTAGTAAGAAAATAGCTCCTACCAATCAACAAAATGCCCCTAACATGGACTTCCTTCCTAACAAATTTCGGATTTATAGTGCAACACGTAGTTGCGAGCTCGAAGTATAGTGTTCTATTTAGTAATAAAATATGGAAAGAAAACATAAGTTCTAAATGCAAAAAATGTACATCCAAAGATGTAGTGTTTGCGTATCTAAAACACTGCAAGTTACTGCGCCGAAATAAGGAATATGTACATCGTTTTCTATTGCATAAATCGTGTAAGGGAGTCATTACAAACCCTAAAACATTATTTTTAAGAAAGTTACTAGGATAATTTAGCTACAAAAAATGTTTACTTTTCGGGGATGATACCACGAGAGCTTAAAAATTTCCGATAATTTTTCACGATTGCGTGTTTTCTATAATTTCACGAGTCCGCAGGACGAGTGAAATTTGCAAAGAAAACACGTAAGAGTGAAAAATTATCAGTAATTTTAAAGCTCGAGTGGTATTTAGGGGATTATTTCACGAATGAAAACACAAATTAATATGACAACCAAGAAAATGACAGGAAAAAATTATCGGTGTAATTTTTTTTAATTGACGTAAAAAAATTATCGCTGTAATTTTAAAAAACTTCACTCATCCTACGGGACTTTTAACACATGAGTGAAATAATCGGTATAATTTATTACAATTTAAAAAGCAGCCATTTGTCCTTCGTTTGTTGTCGGGTTTGGGGATCATTTGGGGCCCCCAGCCATATCGGGGTCCTAGGCACTTGCCTAGAGTGCCATTGGGTTAATGCGCCCCTGCTTGTTCAAACGATTTACGCATAAAAAAATTCATGCTAACTCCCTATTTTGTACCATTTATTTCTCTTACTCACGTACACTGTTGAAATCCTTGTAAGCTCTGGCTCTGCGACTGTATGTAGGTGCATGTATCTAAATGTAATTTACCAATAATGAAGGAATTATAACATAAAATGCTGGCGCCACGGCTCTTATAACATTTGTTCTTCTACACGCCTTTATATTTTCTGTATTATGGGCTTACCTTCGATATTTACTGAATGAGTTGCGATGGTTTATCACACGAGTGGTAATTATTGTGCAAAAGGTCAGATGTACCGACACCTGTAGAGAAAATGTACTTTCGGATTGTATTGTATAGTCAGAATCAAGCACGAAGAAGCCATGAGCGTCATAGGCATGAAGACATCACGCGTGCTCTGTCTAACATATCGTCTCTATATCGAAAAAAGATGCTCAGGTTTGTTGAAACCCCATTATGCAGTACAGGCCCGTAATCATTTGAATGCAATATTTGTTACAGGTGGATTGGACGAGCTGGTCCGGCCAACTGGCCAGCTAGGTCCCCGGATTTGACCCCCTTTCACTTTTTTTGAGGGGTTGTATAAAGGACAAAATGATGGCGACTGCACCTACAACTTTAGAAAAGACCTAACCTTATTGATTTTGGAATCTGTTTGTATTGTATACAGGAAGCATAAAGGCGAAATTCTCGCAACTTGTCAACACAATACGCGTCAGTCATATTTTCTTGGCTTGCCTATTCCTCACTCGGAGCAAATAAAAAAATCTATAATTTGTGGAGCCAAGAGGGTTTTCAATCCTCCTCCTCTTGAACTAAGAAGGCAGCAATGTGAGAAGAAGTTTAGGAGAGGTATAAGGAGGTTTTTGATCGGCAAGGAATATTATACACTGGAGGAGTTTTTTAGTGATCCACTGCAGTGACCTTGTTGATTAACCTGTAGTGTATTTCCTCATTGTTATGGTTGCTTTTTACCTTTTTTTGTTTTACAATCATTGTATTTGACTGTTGATTGTGGTAGACACGGAGGGATGAACACCTGAGCTACTGTGATGCAAACATTACATTTGCTACTCTAACTAGGCTTGATTGGTTTTCCCTTCTGCCTGTGTGTTTACATTTATAAATAATCTATATATGTCCTGTTATAAAGTGTTTTATTGTATTTATTTATACATTAATTTACGGCCGTAGCCACTCATAAGCATACAACGATTTTGAAGGAGTTTTGGTGTGCTTTGAATTGTTACATGTTTGACTTAGTTTTGACTATGTTGCATGGTTGCTTCATTATCTGTTGTGTCCATCCCATTTAAAATTTCAAAGTTAACCCCCACCCCTCAAAGCAGAAAGTAAAAAAGCTTTGCGAAGGACACAGTGTATATGTTTATAGGTAAATAAAATTTTACAGTAATTTTCTTTACAGCACTTTTAAATTCCTGTTAAGGTATAACAAGCAAATAATGATACATTTCCGAATTAGAACAATAGAAGGATCAGTTTATAAGGTATTTTCTCATTTTAATGCCTAAATAAGTATGAGAAACATCGAAATGACCCATTTAAAATACGATCATACCATTTAAGGTGCGTAAATACAAGTCAGGTGCACTAAGGTTAAGGCTGGGTTTCCTGTGGCCGTAGATCTCGCTAATAGAGGTTATTATCGGCTATTAAAAACAATTTTGTAGTTTTATAGCGAATAATAATCACCATAAATCTATTACGCGAGTGTAATTTGAATAAGAGAAGAATAATGTTTATGCTCGTTTGGAGGGGCATGAACTTGACGTTTTTTTGCGATGGGCTCATCCAGCATTTTTTTTTATTTCATAAAACAAAAGTATTTTATTCGAAATGCTGATCCCCAAAATATTAGAATTTTATCTAATCAAATTCCTTTCCTCTTCAGACTGTCATTCTTTCTCTTCTCTCTCCGTCACTTCTAATCCTACTCTCTTCTAACTAGCCACATCTTCAAAAAAAACCTAATTTGAAAATGATGATGGCGCTCCCAGGGGTCCCAGGACTGGGAATTTAAATCTTAAAAATATCATTATTTTTTTAAAGTTCCAACAATTCTCTCTCACACATCCAGAGTACTAGTTTCTACATATTGAACAATAATGACACCTATGGACATGTTTGTCAATGTCTTTATTAAATGAAGCAATTATTTAATTTAAAATACTTCTCATCAAAATGCTATCCACTGAACAAAGGAGTCCAGTGTTATGGGGATACATCATGGAAAAATTTAGCGAGAAATTTGTAGGAATCCCAATAAAAAAGTTCCGAAGAACTGATTCGGTTTTGAATCTCAAGAAGTAGAGGAAGAAATATGACCAAAACGATGCTGCCACAGTTTTAGTTCTTTAGTCTGTTAGACAAGCTTCTGTGGACACTCTCTCAGATACATGTTTTATTCCCATATACATACATATATATATATATATCTATATATATATATATATATATATATATATATATATATATATATATATATATATATATATATATATATATATATATATATATATATATATATATATATATATATATATATATTATAAATGAATTTTAGTGGAAGTTTATTTGCTAAAATTTTTACGTAATGTGAATATATTCTTAAGGCTTAAGTATTACCACGCCTCTTTACACTATATCATACTTTATGCAATAATTGACGGAACAGTTTTTTGAGAAAGTCAGTGAATAAGAGCCTTGATAGTTAAAAATACCCTCGTCTTTTACACAGTGTTTTTAAAATGTCTTCTATTTTTGCCCACCTACACTACGTACCCATATAATTTTCTAAAGTAGAAGTCCTACTTATTTCGTGTCAGATTAGATTTTCCATGTTGGATTTTTCGCGTTGGATTTTTATTGATTTTTGATTTTCTCGTAATTATCATCTTAAACACTATTAAATTTATGTTCCAAATGTCAAACCTCTAGCTCGATTGGAAGTACCCTAGATTTATGATGATCGGTCAGTTTCTGCTTATTTATTTTACAAGCAAAAACTTTTTTTGGAGTGACATTTTTACGTATCCAAAATTTGGTCCATTTGTCCATTCGCGAATATAGTGTATATCTCACTTCTTCCTAAGGCTTTAGAATTTACTAGTGAACCATAAGGTAGGTACTTTTATTGCTATAATGGTGCTATAATATGTATAATACATACATAGGAATGTGCAGGAAGATGTATACATATTGCCCGAAGATATGGGCGTCGTATTTATAAGTTAATACTCCTTTTTATTCTTCCCAAATAAATTTAAATCATCTTCTTGTTCTGGTTTCCTTTAATACATTAATCAATGATGTTAAAACAATAGTGGGCGGCCGTATAATCAATTATGCACGGCTACAGGTATTATTATATCTGGAAAAAGAGTTTTTTTCCCTTTAAGATCTCGCTAAATTCTATAGCCATTGTTGCACGCATTAATCGCATATTGTTCCGTTCCGACGGAAGAGATCTATATGGTATATCATGGTGTGTATAGGGATTTGTTTTATGAAATACACAGGTATAGTGTACGCATAATTAGAGTTAGACGCTGTTTATTTTGGATATACGAACAATTTTTGAAATAGTATATTGTGCAACAGGTTTTGAAATAGTATATGTATGTTGTGATGTATGATATGTAGTAACCCCTGTTACAAAAGTTTTGAGAAAAAGTTTGGCCTTAGTTACTTTTCTAAAACTGAATAAACTTTTATTGTACAACAATATATTTATAACATCAATTGTTACTCTACAAAAATCATCTAGTTTAATGCCGCTAAGGGTCCGTGTTCTTCAACAACTCTCAGTATATGTCGAACTGGTCTCATGAGGTTTTGGGCGTCATGTATATTCATTTCTCTTATTTTCCGGATGATTCGCTGCCGAAGTTCCTGCTCGTTTCTGGCCTCCCAACCGTCATTGTAGACTTTCTGAGCCAATCGAGCCCAAAAAGTTTCAATTGGTCTGGCTTGGGGAAGGCACATACGGAATGTTTCTTGCTTCCAACCAGTCAAGTGTAGCTCTAGCATAATGTGCTGATGCTAGATCCGGCCAAAACATATAATTTCCATCTGCCTGATGCTGGTTGATAAAATCAACTAATTTTGTGAGACAGTCTCTGATATAGACTTCAGCATTCACTGCCTCTCCTCTTACCCGACTAACAAAAGGCCTGGATATTCCCCTTTCGGATATGGCACACCAAACCAATAGTTTTTCTGAAAATTTAGCTTTGGCTTTATATCTAACTTCATTTGGGGTCTCCTCTATGTTGTCGGTATAAAATCCAGAATTTCCAGGTAGTTCTGCATGGCTAAGGGTGAAATATTTTTCATCATCCATGACAACGCATCTGTTGTTCGCGAAGTGAATTCGTCTTAAATTGCGGCAGCATCTGGGTATCCTTGCTATCTGGGCATCGGTATATTTGGGCGCCTTTTTTCTCTTTCGGTATTTTATACCGCTCCTAGCATTATAACGACAAACGGTGGCGTTGGAAATTCGGAAACGAGGAGCAACCTTTCTTGTAGATTTTCCAATGGAATTTTTCATTGTTCTGCTGTGCTTGAGATAACTTGCGTGGTCGACCAGTTTTTGGGAGGTTCACACAAGGGATTCCTTCTTCACATTCCCGAATTGTTCGATATATCGTTGCTTTTGAAATATTTTCGCCTTGAAAAAGTCTTACTATTTCCTTTTTGGGTATTTGCCCAACAAGTCTATAAATACTTCTGCGAATATCTAACTTGTATGCCATCGCGAAAAGAACTGTCAACAATTTGACATGTCTAACAAAATGGCAAAACCCGTAGCAACAGTAAATTCCAAGGATGACTTGATGTACTGCATCCCTATTTTTGGACAGCACCTTAATTTTTTTTCTCAAAACTTTTGTAACAGGGGTTATACAAGTGTCTTTTACCGCGCGAGAAAAAACACTACAGTTTTCTTCACAATCATATTAATCTTTACGAAAATAAAAACAAAAACTGGTCTAATTGTTATGAAATATTGAGCGTTCGTAACATTATAATGGGTGGTTCGTATAAGGAATAAAAATAATCTTCAAGAACAATTGCGTATTGCGTAAATATTCTCCCCAAATCAGTTAAAGAAATGATTGATCGCCAGAACTCCCGCCGAGCGCTGCAAATATGCAACTTCTTCTGCGTTCAAGCAGCATTCTTGCAAGTAAGAAAGCGATTCATGTCGACTTGTCAACACCGAGGAATCTTATCACGATCACCTTTTTGGAATTTATTGGACAAATTTTTGAATTGTATTTCGTGTGATGGCGGAATTTCGGCGATTCGTGGAATGCTGTTTTGGCTGATCACTCCTCATAAACAGAATCAGCACTTTAAATGGCGACAGAACTTTCTAATTTTCAAAGATTTTCGTCCACGTTTAAAAATACCTAAAACAAGATTAATCCTTTTAATTAAGTATATCTAAATACCGGGTGGCGATAAAAAAACATGCGTCCTGTTTGCCAGATTGAAGATATTTACTTAAAATTTTGAGTAATTACTGGAAATAAAGAAAAAAAATACTTGTAGTCTTTAAACGAAAATATTTTTATTTCATAATCTTGTGAACAATTTAAACTCAAAAGTCAACAACAAAAATTCGCTTTACCCGCAGCACTTCAGAACGTTTCCAGGTATATGTCTGAAAAAGTGTTGGATTGGCCAGCCATTTTGGAGTTCTTAATCTTGGCTTAAAATGTAAAATAGCCCTGCTTATTACATGTATAGAGATATTGGGCCACACTTGCTCTATTTTGTCGCGAAGTTCTTGCAAATTCCGAAAAGGTTCTCTCCTGCTTTCACATACTTGTTCTTGAAGAGCATTCCATATCGCATAATTCAGAGGGTTGCAATCTGGAGACTGGAAACTGTCCACGGTTTATTTGGAAACTCACTAGAAATTATTTTGTCAGCCCGGTTTTTTCAAAAAACAGCTTTTTTGGAAACGGATTAACGAAACTTTTCAAAAATATCCTCTTGAATACACATATTTCGAACGTACTTATGTACATTTTTTCAAAAATGTCCTGACAGACATATTCCACCACGGAGGTTATAGGATATATAGGAATTAATTTCAATAATTACGAGGGGTGTAAAAAAACTAATGTTTTTCAACGAATAAATGCATTTTAGGTATTTTTAAAAGTTTATTGGCATAGTTGCGATTAAGACTCTTAAATTTACCTATGCCATTTTGTATCTTTATACTTCTAATAGAACAGGACTTAACATGGGGTAAAAAATTTAACATATAAAACCTTATGGACCTTTTATAAAAATACACTGTATGTTTTTTTGCAGACGATAGCGTAGCTGCAGTGATATTCAACCTCGTACATCAAACATTTGATATAAGAGTTAAGCGTCGTGTACCTACATAAACCAGGAGATATCGTTAGTTTCAAAGGTACTTAATATCTTAAGATACATAATCATGATATACATACATACTTTCTACCGAACCGACTATGCGAGCGTACTAATTGATCTCTTAAGACATGCAAATCCATTTTTTATCGGGTCTTTAAGATGTTTATAAGCACATAAAGTAAGTGCCTTCTTTTTTGACGTAATTTCTTTTTATTTTACATTCCCTCGAGTTACCGTTCGTTGATAGTAGGCCAATATTTGGGACTCCATCGCTGAAGGACCACATTGAATCTCTTCATTTAGCAGTTTTTCGATATAGCTTCCCGCAAAAAATGTTATACAAAATTTTTAATTTTTCAACAACGTACAAAAAAGGGATATTACGATCAAAATGTCAACGCAATTACCGCAACCGCATTTCCGGATGATCGTAGTTCGCCTATTACGTCTTCGGTTGTTATTCACCCCGCTTATAGGCAACGGCACGCGTTACGCGTGAAACCGGGCAGGCCAGGGCGGCAATATTTCTGCCGTTCCGCGAGTTTTAGTTTGTTTTGACAATATTAGAACTAAATTCATTCTAACAACCCCTTCTAAGATGAAAATTATTTGGAAACCAAGGAAATCGCTGATATCAGAATAATTCAGAAGTTTTTAATAACGTCGTATTAACAATGACAGGACAAAAATCTGTCAAAAAATAACTGATCAACTATACCGTATCAATTTAATTTTGAGAATGATGACAGAACCCCATTTTACAACGGAGGGATCAATTAATTATGTCTCTCTCTCATGTTCTTTCTCTCTCATTTTTTCTCTCCCGTCTTCTTTCTCTCTTACTCGTAAAATTTAGCTGGTAGAAAGTTAGGTTATGTGAAAGATAAACATGAGATATTATTTGAAGACTGTTCCATAATATAAGTTGTTGTTGCAGTTTAAAAATATACTTAAAAAGTTTATATAAAGTATTAGCAGCTTAAATTCCTGTGTTCTATGAATCTGGGACTGACTAACAACTATTGAAATATTACGCAAGGTACATAGTACATATTTGTTCTCCTTTACATTACCTGGACCGGGCGTTATGGGAATGAGTAACAGGAACGCCCACCCGATATAAAGTTGAGAATAGTGGGCATTACAGAAGATTTCTTTAGTTATTGAGAAAGTAGTGAAAATTGCGCCCTAGAAACGTTTGGTTTCACTTTAAACCTGAAGTCACAGTGTCATTACAAAGTGTATCTATCCTTCTGGAACTAAGACTCAACATTTACAGTTAAAAATTGTGGAACTACTTGGTTTATTCGATTAAACAATTTTTATTGCGTCTTTAACTTACACAAACGTCACTGTTCGTAGGTAGGCTGTATTATAGATCCATTTTCATTATATATAGGAGAATAGGGAATATTTTTTAACCTTATTATAAATTGTTTATCTGAATAAAAATATTTACTCATTTTTGCAATTTTTTCTTTATTTCTTTAAAAACTTTTCCTCCGATCCTTTTATTGCAATTTATTGGTTAGAGGGAGTATTGTTACTTGGGTAGGAAACAATTTTAAGTAGTATAAAATAAGAAGGTTAATGTGACTATGCTGACACTGTTTTTGCTTAATAAAAACGAGATTTTTGCAACGCGAAATTTGAATGACTCTTCCGTTCCCTCTTTCTTCCATGGGGAAAAGGATCAGACATGGGTTTCCCATTTCTATAAATTGCATCAAAAACAAAATTTACTTGCTTTAAAGTAATTTTCTGTAACTTAGGTCCTTTATTTTTGCGTGTGTCTCTATTTTTCTCGTCTGAACTAAATAGGTGTACCGAATTCTTCAGGTCAACTAAATTGGCATTGTCGCCTTATTAAGACAAATTACCGGCACGCTTTAATAAAAACAATGAAATATACGGCGACCGTTTTAAATTCCGTAAGACAAGTGGTTAGTTGCTTATGTCCGGGATGTGTGTGATAAATTTATCACGTAAATTTAATGCTCGTCTCTTGCTTCTCTCGTGTTTGTTATATGCCCATATAATAGGGCGCAAAAAGACATAATATATGTCATAGGACAATAAAAACACCTTCGGCTTAGGTTCACCATCGTTAAGACCGGTCAAGTGTGACAATTGAGGGATTAAATTGACAAGCTGACAACTGTTTAATTTTTTGCTATTAAGTATCCTTTTAATACATCATGGCAAAGAATGTGAGGTATTGTTTCTAAGGTTAAACCATTGAGCTTCAGCTAGAGAAGACGCAGCTGTTCGCTTATAATAACTAGCCGTTTGTTTGCTTCATACATTGTGCATGTGTAGGACAAAAACTAACCGCTATAATTCCTTCTCGGCGCGCCACTGTAATGGCTTTCCGGACAGTCTGTATTCCACCAAGCAGACCTCTGAAAAGACAGGTCCAGATGAAAGGAATCCATTTTTTCACACAGTTGACACTGACGCATCATTCCGCAGAGTTTATGGAAAAAGTTCTGTCAGAAAAAAGCAAAAATCACGTAAAACATCACTACACACGTATGTATATGCCGACCTGCCTGGAACGTACACGCAATAGTGCAACTTTTTGCAAACTTGACACTGCCGCACCATATTTAAATGTTTTTTCGCAAAATAATGTCAGCTTCCTCAAAGAAAAACACTTAAACGCTTCTCGCAAACACGAAACAACACAATTCCACTTGCGAACAATGTCGCAAACGTCAGCGAATTTTATGAATGGTCGCTTGTGTCACTTTTTAATTCGTAGTAAAACTGGTAGTAAACCGTCAAATAGCGTTGCCTCTTTTACTTAATAATATCACAGTGAGAAGGGAATAAAAGTTTATTCGGCTATGATGCATAAAATAGACCAAAATGTATTTTTTTATTACTTAATAATCATTTATGCTAATTTCATTAAATGAACATATAGTCAAATATAATATGTCGTGTAATTCTGTATTGCTTGGATGGCATCAATCAGGACATGTTGTACACTTTGGCAACTGTCTGCAGCAGTTGCCCAGTCAATACAATCCACCAGATTTCAGTGCAAATTCAATGATTGCTTTGAATAGTAAATAACTTTGTCTTTAGTTAGTTTTTTTTTTAAATCTATGGTGGTCGCTATACCTATATTCTTTGCCCAGGTATAACGAATAATTATTGGTGATTATTTGCTTCTTCTAGGAATTTATCCACTTGTTCTAAAGTCAAAATTTTAGAGTTCTTTAGTTTGTATCCATCACCTTTTCTCTTTTAAAATGATATTTGTTTGGAAAATTTACCAGTGTCTATATTTTTCTCAAGAAATAGGTGGGGATCATGTAGTTCGCCGGCCGGCCGGGTTATAAATGAGAATCTCGGATTACTCGAAAACGCAAATAATGGTATCTTAATTCTAAATCAATGGGTTAAACTATTACAGAAAATGATGTACCTCTCGTATGCTGTACCCCTCGTATGTTCAGTGATAACCCGACGCTATGCAGGGTTAATTTTCAAATGATTAATGACACGGTACTGTTCTCGGTACCACTCTTTCCTCCTCCTCGGCTCAGGAAGAAGAAGAATAATTAAATAATAGGTGTTGTCAGCACTTAACTAATACTCTCAAAGGCCCGTTTGTTTAAAACTTAACAGCAATCAATCACTGTTTTTTTTGACATGTAAAAGGGTGGTTATCACAAGCCACGGCAACGTTTAACGTTAACGTGAAAATACATTTTTTCCTCAAAGCGTGTGCCTTTGTATTCGATTAATTGCGCTGAATCTAGATAAAAATATTAGCGATCTTAAGCGAGTGTGCTGCCACTTGTAGTGAACTAAAGGAATTGGGTTGGTTTGACGTTTCAACTTTAGTTTTTTCCTTCACTGTTTTTTCACAATTTTTATTATGTTTAAATGTACTATGAATAAAAATAAAGCAACCGGTACTGTTCAGTACCTCTGTGGTCTTCTAAACCGTCGGGAAAAATATCTTTTCACTATTTTCCGAAAAATAAAATCAATGAAATCTACCCCAGGTGTAATGTGACCGCCATCTTGTGAAATTGGTGCTGCCACCTATAAGCATTTGAGATCGCGAATACTCGTACCCGTAGACATAACGATAAACTCTACGTCAAGAAATTAACAGAACTTTAAACATGCGATACGTTCCATTCAGGGTGTTTCGTCCACACATTATACGGAGTTTATTAGCTTATAATGGGCATCTTTTCTCGAACAAGAAACTCTTTGTTTGAGTGAAAAGACGCGCAACGGGTGAATCTGCTTGATTTTTTTGAGTGTTAGCGTCAATGTTGTCGGACACACCTTTGTATCAGTTTCTGTTTTGGTGAACAACTTTGGATATCGTTACGAGGGGCTTTTTAAAACGAAGTATTTTAAAGCTAGTTTATTGCTATATTGCAACATTTCCATGAAAATTTTAAAAAAGTATCGGAAAAAATAATTGATTGGGCTTGATTGGGTCATAGATAAGTCGTACCGAGAGATTCTTTATCCAACAAATTAAATTATGTCATTATCAAAGTACACACATACACAATATATATTATGTTTAAATAATCCTTGCTCCACGACCGATAATTCTCTCTTTCTCCGTAAAAATATCGACCGTTCAATATCATTACGAATAATTGTATGCACTTTGGCAACAAATCATCAGTCTAATCATAAGTTTGCCGATAATATTCTCGGGCATAATGCCGGACTGAAGTGTTAATGCATCGTCATTACCTCCGATCGAAGATCTGTGCCTTCCGCCATTATGAGAGCATGTGTATGGACACGGACTGTTATCGAGCTGATCTTGTGGGGTCCAGATCAGCGCGTACGAGGAAAAAAAAACGATTCGGAATACCATGGAGGGTATATTCAAATTCAATGCTGTCGTATGCATTTTGTGTCAGTAGTTCGCGAGCAGTTGAACTGAGTGCACCTTCTGAAGATGCCAGCCACTCGTGTTGGCGAAACGTCAAGCGTAAGAGACACCCGATGACGACCTAACGGCCTAAGTTTTGCACATTTTAACTCTTTGGGGTACGAGAAAATAAAACTCCAGCGGTACAAGAAAATGAAGTTTATTTTCTCAATGAAAAACATACGAAAACAAGTTGTTTGTGTATAAAGAAACCTAGAAAATATATTTAAAAAGTTTTTTGTTTATTTTTTTTTTGGGAAAAACAATTTGTGACCCACCATACCATTTCGTCATAATCATTTTGTGTGGTATATCTGGAAGCACGTTTAATTTTTGTCCATTTTACCCTTGTATCTTGACTTTTATCAACAAAATAAAAATATAAAAAGTATAGTTCTTTTACAACTTATATATTTCTATTAAATCCGTTATAATGGTTATAGTATCTAGCTATTTAAAAATTCTTCTTATTCGGTCTGCGTTGCCTACGCGAAAACCAGCTGACTTTTCGCCCACCGCTTTATCCAAAAAGGGCGAAATTGCTACCTGTCCGCTGTTGTTTTCATCCAAAGCAAAAAAGTTTACGCTGAGTCACGTGGCATTACGTCAGTTCTAATTAAAGTGTAAGATGGAAGTACAATATACGAGGTAAATCAAGAAGGTTTCCCTGTTTTTTGTTACAGCAAAAAAATATAAGATATCTTTTAAGGACACTATGCCATGTTTTCCGATTTTTTAAAATAATTGTTTCGAAAATAGTCTGTTATGAAAATACATGGGTACAGCAACTGGAATGCCTTCAAACAACTGTTTTGTGGTACTTAGGATAAGGAAAGCATTTTACGACTCTTCCTTTGCCAGCAAGCTTCTTGGATGACATTACCGTTGCAGATAAAAGCACTGACAGTAGCGATTTCGATTAAACGAAACCTGTGCTACAAGTGATACAAGTTAGGTCCTATAGCGTTGCACAACTATATTTTACAGGAGTCTCATTTTGCAAATTTTATTATCTACACCCAAGCTTTTGAATTATCACTATTTCATTACTGTACATGAAGGAGCCCAATTCGATCCCCCTCCTTTATACCGATACTAATGGTCATTTGCACCGTAGCCAGATAAGCCGGCTTAGGCCTAAGCCGCTCTGAACTATGACCTACTGCACTGCCTGAAGCACCACTCGTCACAGACTAAGCAGGGCTCAAAAGGAAATCCCGAAGTTAGATTCGAACAGTTCGATTCGAAAAAATGTTTTGATAAACCCCGTATATCCTCACTAAATTTTCCATACTTCCAGTAAAGAGAATAAATAAGGGCTTAACCACAATCTCGTCGTTTTAATTTACACCTTGTGCTCTTTGTTTTAATTCGCGTTGTGGGTGGACCTGGTGGAAAGACGACTACGACGACGACGTTTCGGGCGTAAATAAATTCACGTTATTAAAAGTATTATTTACAATTAGGAGGAAAAGCCGTTTATCAAAAAATTTATTCCATTATCGGAACCATAAATTGTTTTTAACACCTCGTAAGAGGCGCCTATACGGCCGTATGCAAAATGTACAGGGTGCGACGTTTGCGTATTGGCATAGTAACAAGTGTCTCGACTTTTTTAATCTTCTGACAGCCCACGAAGACCAAAGCTTAGGTACCATATCTCGTGGGCGTACTAGGGAAGTCCGACTCACACATCCAGAGGTGGAAACATCCGTAGGGATTTTACCAGCCCTTTAAGAGGATATGTGGGGTGGTAACACTTCGTCCAAGGAAAAATTCCTCTACCATCTTCCTTATTTAAAGCGGTAAGACACGGCATTACCAAGCGGTCACCCACCCAAGTACTAACCATGCCGGGCGTCTTTTAACCTCACTGATCGAGCCGAGGATACGATATATATATATATATATATATATCGGAAATTAGACAATGAGGTAACCTTATTAAAATTTGATGGGGCCAAATCTGGCGAATAAGGCGCATAAGGAACCACTTGGAAGCCCAACTGATAATTTTTGGCATGGCAGTTGCTGGTTTGGTTGGGTTTTTTGCAAGGAGGATTGTCCTGGTGAAAGAGAATTTCCTCTGAGCTAAACTATTACGTTTCTCGTGAATGTTTTGGTTTAGTTGGTCAAGTAAGCTCGTATAGTACTCTGAATTTATTGTTTTTTCCCTCATCAAGATAACCTTTGAGAATATAATGCCTTTAGCATCTCAGAAAACGGTCGCTATAACCTTTCCGGTAGATGGAGTTGCTTTTGCCTTATTCGGGCTGTCCACTAGTTTGATTGTTGTTTTGTCTCTTGTGCGCAGTAGTGGATCCATGCCTCATCGACAGTAACAAGTCGGCATAAAAAGTTGGATTTTGCTTAAACAATGTTAAACATTCCCCTGAAACGGTCATGGGGATGAGTTTTTGCTCTGGTGTCAGCAGTCGCGGCACCCATCGCGCAGGTAGCTTACCCATATCTAAAACTTCACATAAATCATGGTACGCCCGCTCGTTGAATATTCCCTCAGCCTCAGCTATTTCACTCAACTTCAGCCTTCGATCTTATGAACTTTTTGCAAAATTTCTTCAGAAGATGCCGTTTCCGCCTACAAGAACGCGGGGCATCTTCAGTGCTCATACGACCTCGTTTAAAGTCGGAGAGTGCCAAACACATGTCAATCTTACGGTAAACTGCGCCCCCTCTGGGTCAAACTGGAAATTTTTCATCCCATTATCCTCGTGAATTCATAGCACAAAACTTAGTTGTCTTAGACTTGTCAATTTAAACCCTTGACTGTCAAATTAGACCGGTATGAGCCGCAGTGATTCTGGCGGTGAATATTTGCATAATATTTAAAATGTAAATAACCATATATGGTGACTCAAACTCATTCATATTCTAATTTCGAAGAAACAAATAAGACCTAACAGGTTTTGCGTTATGTTAACAGTTACTCTGCATCAGCACATTTCCTGTCTTTCGTTATGTTATAATAAAAGTTAAGTTTCATAACCAAAAAAAGACTGAATAAGATTTTTAGTCATCAGCTAAAGTATTATCTAGAATCTTGGTAATGATTGACTACACTGTTTATAAATTATTCAAATTAGAGTATCTAAAGCTAATTATCTAAAAATTGTCTACATTCATATCCATATAAATTCAAAATTGTCTATGTCTACCTAAATATCATCTATAACTAATAAATATTTTTTGAAAATAAAAATTATTTCTTAGCTCAGGTTTAGATTTGTGATTGTTTTTTTTTTGCAGCGGAGGGACCATCTCCTGTGGGTGTGGACAATTATTTAGACTATGTTTGTGTTGTAAGCATGCGCTCCCGCAGACTTTTTTCTCAGGGGGGGGGGCAAAATAAAAAAAATTAATATATTTTTAAAGATTTTATTTGTAGTGATTTATACAAATACACTAATAATTAAAAAGTATGAGAATCTCACAATCTCAGGGGGTGGCACGCCCCCCCCCCCGCCCCTCTGCTGTCGCCTATGGTTGTAAGTAGTTTATTAAAAAAGGATAATCTAGTCGAAACTTTCAAGAAAAGAGTGAAACACTGTATATATGTATCTCATTTTACCGTATACATATATTGTATACATTTGCCAACATTAAAATTATCTACATTTATCAATATAAACATTGTTAACAGCGAGACTATAAGAAAATGAACTGTTTTGACTTGTTCCTTGTCCGCATGAGAGCCATAAATAATTGTTCTTTTTAATTAACACCTCGTTGCCGTACCCGATTTGACACGATAATTATAATTGGGTATTCGAATAAGGAAATAATCCTTATGAATCAAGAATCAAGCTTATGAAGAGTTTTCATACTGTTTATGCACTTGCAATGTCGTGACGGTAATGTTTCTATTCGCTACTTCATTATCATTGTCAGAATATGGATAATCCAGAGGAATGCTTAGATCCAGTGTTGTTGGGCTGACCAATTCTAAATATTCTCCCAGGGGCGGATTTTGAATTTCGTCTAGGGGGGGGGGGGGGGCTACACTAAAGTACAGACCAAAAAAAAAAAAAGACAAAACGGGCAAGCTCGAGTGCGACGATATTACTTCCTTATTGTTTAGGGTTCTAAGAAATCTATACCATTTCATAATAGACGAAATATCTAAACCTGTTCTTGCGAAAAGAGCACGGTTTGTCATCCTATCTTACCAATATTCTAGCATTTTTTTAATTTACTTATACCTTCTGTCCATTTGGACTGTAGGTATATGAAAATTTTTCGAAAACACATTTTCTCCAAACAATATTTTCTCGAAAACAGAACTTTTTCAATAATACAGATATTCGAAAACTAGGGATGTTTTCAATTTTTTTTTCTGAAACCAACTTCGATTTTTTTAACCACTTTTTGAAACTAAATTTTTCAAGAAAACTTGTCCTTAGAAAGAACATTTTTAAACATAGTTTAGAAAAGAGTTTGAATATTCATATTAAAAACAACACTTTTTTGAAAGTAATTTACTACATAGTAGCAGCGAAAATACAAGGAAACGTAAACCTGACCAAACACGAAAAAGGTTCGTTTAGGTTAGTTCAGGATCTTTTCGTCATATTTTCATTGACATTTTCTAAGTCAGTAGAATTCATAATTTAAATTTAAATTTAAATTTCCGAGAAATGTATTTTTAAAAGGTTCTTTTAAAAAATATATATTTTCGAAGAAGGTGGTTTTCGAAAAAAATTACTTAATTTAACATCAAAAAGGGTATTTCTTGAAAAAAGAAACAGATAGAAGCGTTGTTCATCTTAAGGTATATTTTTACTTGTGCTACCGCTAGCGGTAGCGTACTGCTTTACTATATTTTATATGGCGCTATTTTCATTTATGCGTCTGAGCCGCGCGGCCCGACGTCCGAACGCGCGTGTCCCTGTCTCGACTGCTCATAGTAGCAGTCTAGCCGCCGACGGTCGCGCGATCGGTACATTTTAGGTAATTGTTTTAAGTCTGTAAACGCATTTTTCGGTGTTCACTGCTTTTTTTTTGCATCATGGCTCCACAATTTACTGCAAATGAAGACGAATTACTAATTAAAGAAGTTACAAGGTCTCCCGCCCTTTTTGATGCTCGTCTTGCTTTAAAAATGGGATCAACTTTTTGACGCTTTTTTCT
This sequence comes from Philopedon plagiatum, assembly GCA_963971165.1. Classification (NCBI taxonomy): domain Eukaryota; kingdom Metazoa; phylum Arthropoda; class Insecta; order Coleoptera; family Curculionidae; genus Philopedon; species Philopedon plagiatum. The sequence goes on from OZ020195.1 coordinate 87,741,785, forward strand.
CTGGAAAGCCAGTTCCTCTTCTTCTTCGTCATCTTTAATTAAGAGTACAGCAGCGAGTTCTTTTTTATCCATCTACTGTACGAGATACTGCACTTAACTGTCGTTTCTAAACAAGCGCCAAAATGCCAACGCTTTTAGCAAAAACACAGACGCGACCGCCAGTCGTTACCGCCGGAGGTTACCGTCGGACGCTGCCGCCAGACGCATTCAGCGAAACCATACCTTTTTAGCTTACACGCGATAGGACAAATTGTTTAATTCATATGAAAGTGTAAATATTGTAGCATTTTTTTTTATTTATGCCTTTTGCTCATTTGGGGGGATATACGAGTTTGATTGGGTTTGATGGGGTTTGATTGGGTACATTTTTCAAAGACACATCTTTTTCGAATTAAAATTTTTTCGAATAGTATTAATTTTTTCAAGCAACGGCTTTTTGAAAAAGTAATTTACGAGAAAGTAATGTACCAAACCTAAGTAAATCCGTTTTCTAAAAAGCATCTTCGAAAAAGCGGTCAGGACATTTTTGAAAAAATGTAGGTTAGAAATATGTTCTCCAGAAAATATTTTCGAGAAATTTCGTTAATCCATTTTAGAAAAAAAATACTATCCAAAGAAATGTTTTTGAAAAAAAATTATTGGGTTATGTGTTTCGTTAAGAAGCCAAAACTATCCGGCGCAATTTTTGGGAAGATTGCAGTGAGATGTCTAAAGGTATGGTTTCGCTGAATGCGTCTGGCGGCAGCGTCCGACGGTAACCTCCGGCGGTAACGACTGGCGGTCGCGTCTGTGTGTTTTTGCTAAAAGCGTTGGCATTTTGGCGCTTGTTTAGAAACGACAGTTAAGTGCAGTATCTCGTACAGTAGATGGATAAAAAAGAACTCGCTGCTGTACTCTTAATTAAAGATGACGAAGAAGAAGAGGAACTGGCTTTCCAGAGAAAAAAGCGTCAAAAAGTTGATCCCATTTTTAAAGCAAGACGAGCATCAAAAAGGGCGGGATACCTTCTAACTTCTTTAATTAGTAATTCGTCTTCATTTGCAGTAAATTGTGGAGCCATGATGTAAAAAAAAAGCAGTGAACACCGAAAAATGCGTTTACAGACTTAAAACAATTACCTAAACTGTACCGATCGCGCGACCGTCGGCGTCTGGACTGCTACTATGAGCAGTCGAGACAGGGACGCGCGCGTTCGGACGTCGGGCCGCGCGGCTCAGACGTATAAATGAAAATAGCGCCATATAAAATATAGTAAAGCAGTACGCTACCGCTAGCGGTTACCGCCGGACGCTACCGCCAGACGCACAAGTAAAAATATACCTTAAGGAATATTTTCAGAAATAGTCTAAGAGCATGTAAATCAAAAATGCCTAAAAAGGCTTGCATTTTTTATATTACATATTAGTATTGATCTATTATTCATATTTTTTTGGTATAATTCATTTCAAATACCTGACACGGACGGCTAAATGTTTGTTTTTGTTTATAATATTTTGTAGAATATGTAGAAATGGTTAATGTTTATGTTACAATATTTATGCTTATAAAATTTGCTATTGAAATCCTTTTCGTACAAGGCTCTAGGGGGGAGGAGCCCCCTGCGCCCACTCTAAATCCGCCTGTATTTTGAAAAAAGTCCGATGTTATCCAATATTATCAGCCCGCTGAAATTGAGTAAAAAATGTAACTAGCAATAGGTACTAAAATTTTAAGACACGTGTTAGGATAGGAATATTTCCTCTTTTGTACAAAAAAGGACATATTATGTATAACCATTAATTATTCATTAAGTTTAAAGCAAATAGAAAATAGAGCCACTATATTAACAGGCTATTATTTTTTCCATAAATCAGCGTAGGTAAGAATAATGCAAAAAAGTAGGTACACTTAAAACTCAAGCCACGAAGATTAGTATCTAACCAACCATCAACCATTTCCGTTCACGGGTGTGTTTAGATTTGCGATTATTAATCATCTTCACCGGCACATTAATCGCCTATTAATTAAATTAGCACCTTTTGGAAACATGTTTTTGTATTTTTATTAATTGTAATTACAGGTCACCACGGAACTAAAAAGGAAATTCTAATAACGCAAGTCAACAAAGTGGAATTTTTGTCGCATCCCCCAAACTACTTCAACTGATTTTGAACGAAGCCCTTGTATAAAGAAGGTAGGTATATCATAAACATTATTTGAAGTTGGTTCGATTTTCTGAAAGATGTATAAAAACAAAATTTTGCAATATAAAAATATATTTATTGCGAGTATACCTAATTATGAACTCAAATATTTGTGACTGAAATTTTCGTTTGTAAATGACATTTACTGAGATTCTCTCCTCAAAGTCCAATAATAGTCTGCTAGCATGACAGACACCATTGCCGTTTGGGTACACTTTTATTGTACCAAATTGGATACATTTTGGTTGTTGTGGTAGAAAGATACATTTTCTAATCAAATGGGGATTTTCTGGTACGTTTTTGTGGTTTTGAAAAATAATTTTAAAAAAACGATAAAAAATATGAACTACCGAAAGAAACTATGAATATAAATTGTTTTTTTACCACTTATATTAGAAATAGTTAATTAGGTATTACAATCACTTTAAAATTAGTTCAAATGCTCCACAAATACAGATTGTAGTTAATTTTTTGAACCAGTGTCCTCAGATTTTCATAATTCTTTCATCAACGCAAACTGACCCACCGGAATAGATGGATAAGCCTTATCGTTGTGTAGAAGCACAGCCTTAAGTTTTGTTTTAGACTGTTAAACTGACTGACATCATCGCACAAACCACACCGCTGGGTCTAGAAACTTATTTTGCACACAGGTTTCTTACATAACGTAGACATCTACTAAGGAAGGGTTTTTCAAAATTCAACCCCTAAGAGGGTAATACAGAGGTTCAAACATTATATGGAGAAAGAATATTAGAGTCCTGTTAACCCGAAACTTTGTAGAAGTAAAGTAAAGTAAAAGAAAATTAACGTTCAGATTCACTAAGAAAGTTTAAGATTTAGTACTGGTTTAAATTAAGATCTTATAGTTGATCAGCTATGTTTTGACAGGTTTTTGTCCTGTCATAAGCCGTCATTAAAAACTTATGAATTATTGTGATATTTCAGCGATTTACTTGGTTCACAAATGATTTCCGTCTTGGAACGAGTTGCTGTAATGAATTTAGTTCTATATGTTGAAAGTACGTACTAAAATTGTCCTTTTCTTGATAAATCTACGAAAAAGCTCAGAAATAAGTTCATAGTATAAAACTTGGTTGTCTTATTCTTACACTGGTCAGTTTAAAACTTTTGGTTGTCAAATTAGACCGGACTAGCGTTGGAGAATCTGGCTGTAAATGTTTAAACACGTGTTTTACAGCCTTTAAAAAATCAACCCCTAAGGGGGTGAAATGGGGGTTCAAAGTTTGTAATGGAGTAAAATTATTGGTATACCGAGTTGATAGTATTCTGGGAAATTATAGATAATGCATTTGCACTTTGATTAAGGTTATCCGAATTCTGTTTTACTGTAATACAATTCTTAAGCTAGTTTGTTTGTATCTCTCGTAGTGGATAATTATACAGATGCTTCCTAGCGAAAATGTTGGTTTCACTGAAACCAACCAAAATTTACTACTGTACTAAATTTTAAACCTTAATCAGATTCACTAAGAAATTTTAAGATTTAGTACTGGTTTAAATTAAGATCTTATAGTTGATCAGTTATGTTTTGACAGGTTTTTGTCCTGTCATTGTTAATAAGTCGTCATTAAAAACTTATGAATTATTGTAATATTTCAGCGATTTACTTGGTTTCCAAATGATTTTCATCTTGAAACGAGTTGCTGTAATGAATTTAGTTCTATTATTGTTGAAAGTACGTACTAAAATTGTCCTTTTCCTGATAAATTTGCGAAAAAGCTCAGAAATAAGTTCATAGTATAAAACTTAGTTGTCTTACTTGTACACTTGTCAGTTTAAAACTTTTGGTTGTCAAATTAGACCTGACTAGCGTTGGAGAATCTGGCAAAATTTTTAATAAAAAGAATTATTACTCATAAATACTTATTAATTATTATTAAGAAACGAACTCCGACACAAACAAATTATATCTATTTACATTATGGAAGAATGATTCTGCTAAATTCACATCCAATGATAAATTCTTATATTCAATTTTTTTTGCACATTTCTTGTAAGTTATTTTAATTTTTGATTTTTAATTCAGGGAGCCGTCGCTGTTTCGCCCACTCTCAATGTTCGTCACCTCACGAGGAGCTGCTAAAAGTGTTGAACACGTCTTATCTTGATGGTATTCTTAATTAAGTATATTAAATGGTGGTTTTAGGAGAAATTTATGACACCTCGCGTCCTGCCTTATTTGGTTAAGAAAAGTTTCAGCTAAAAAGGAAACAAGCCTTTCGGATTTCGATGGTTGTATACATGCAAAAGTTGGGATCGTAAACTAAGTACGAGGACGGGATCAAAAGTTTTCGATCTAACAAAAAAAAAAAACAGCTGGTTAAAGAAGGCTTTTAATTTGTCTACATAGTCTCCGTGTAACTTAAAACTTATTATCCCAGCGCCGTCCAGGGGCCTTAATACCATCGGTATAAGCTGATTTGTGATTGTGACAATAACGACAGTTTTGTATAGCAAGAAAAATCACAGTTTTAAGACAAGAAAACATACCATTTTTATTAAAATCCCACTAGTGTTGCATTTTTACCATTAATAAAAATGATAATTATATGTAATAAATATTAGCATTTATTACTCCATGAAATATTCACGTCATGTAGTGAGTGTATATTTTGATACCTAAATTTTAAAGTACGGTCCTGTCTGTCACAAGGCCAGCGTTATGCAATGCGCAAGCCCGTAGGGCAGCGACTTTGTTTACGGATTCAGCTCGGTTTTGCCACATTCCCAAATGCTGACTATTTGCCTCTGTGGGTAGCAATCACTTGTGAATTCGACTCAGACTTCTTGCAAGCAAGAACTTTTTTAAAGTTCGGACACAAATTGAAATCCGATGGGGCCAAATCTGCCGAATAAGGTTCATGAGAAACCAGTTGGAAGCCTAACCCATAAATTTTTGCCATGCCAATTACTGATTTGGGGCAAGAAACATTATTCTGGTGGAACAAAACTTTCTTCTTGGTCAAGCCGAGACGTTTTTCGCGAATGTTTTGGAGGTAGTTGGTCAAGTAAGCTCTCCCAATACTCTGAATTTATTGTTTTTTCCCTTTTTGAGGTAATCTATGAGAATAAGGCCAATTACATTCTGACTATTTCAACCAGAAAACAATATAAATATGATATAATAAAATAATGTTTTAAAAATATCTCTTTGTCACTACGTACAATAATATCATTTTGCACGCACAACAATAAACAACGCTTGCAGCGGCTGTAAAGCCGTACAGATTTACCAGTCTGCCTCTGGAAGAAGAATTTAAATAAGTAGAAGATACGATTCGGTGCTAAATCACATTTAATGCGGAAAATAGTAATTTGCGTATAGTACAGCAGACAATATTTGTCCGTGTTACATATCTGAAGCATAAAGCTGAGAAAGTTAAGCACTGGATTATCTATAATGTCGCAAAAGTTGTCGAAACACCAGTCCTGATCTTAACCTATGTAATATAGAAAATCTATGGAAAGAATTGAAAGTAGCTGTAAGCAACTGTAAACTTTGCTGTAAGGCAACACGAAATCTCTAATAAAATCAACTTAAAGCAGTATTGCAAACAGAATTAAAAAAATATCAGTGGACTATTATTGTAAAAAATTTGTTTGGTCGATGCCAAACAGATTAAATAAAATTACATTACGTTACAAGTAAATGTTGGTCCACGCCCATCTTAAAGTTTGGTTTAGTTTATTTATAAGCGTTTTTATTCAAGCCTAAGCCGGCAAACTTTCCGATATAATAACGAATTTTTCTCCCGTCAAATAACTAGTGGCCTCGTCTACCTTTCATTATAAAAACCAACAGTTTTAAAGACAGGTTATCCGATATCAGCTGGCCCTAAATTATTATGATTAATAGAAATTGCATGGGCCGTCCCGCTGTGCTTCTGCTCATCAATAGGCGGTTCTCGGGCTACTGGAATTCTCTGTTCTCTCTACTCCCGATTACATGGACCATTACCAATTAGGCCGGCCGTTAATTACATATTACTTGCATGTAGTACTTCGTGTTATTTTTGCTCATAAGAAGTAAGCGCGGTGAAGAAGTATAACTTTGAGAAGCGGAGCAACTGCGGGGCAACGCGTCCAAGTATCAGCGTAAACAGTAAGTAGAAATAATACAATGTGTCCAGGAATGGAATAATTTATGCGGATTTTGTTTAAGTTAGAATCATCTTTCTTTCAAAAATTGCCTATTATCTAGCACGACCGTTTGATAAAAAATAGTTAAAATTTCGACAGAATTAAAATAATATTTCTTTATTGGCTGTTTGGCTTGTAAAGGGTTTTGCCCAGCCTTTTTTGTTTTTCAAAAGGGTGATCATTGTCTTTGAAAATTTTGTAATGGCTGCGATGCTTCTGTATTTAGTACTTCACTACCCCCATTCCAGTGAGATATCTTTAAGGTTCTTTGAATCATTTCATGGCCAAAGCGAAGGGAATTCTGCCCATAGTGCTATAAGTTCTGCTATTAAACGCTTTGGAAAATTTGTACACTGAAGACTTCCAAATATATGATAAACAAGGTTGGCCACGCGTTTACACGTGGACCTTACAAGGGGCGCCCATCCAATCGAGACTATGAAAGCTTGTTGTTACGTTAACGCACGCCCGACTGGCAAATGCGATGCCCCGCCGTCAATGGAATTTCAGCACTTTATAAGCTGTTATTTTCGAGATATCTGAAAACCAGTAGCCGTTTCATTTAACTAAAACTAAACTATTACTCTGCTATTAAGCGTTTTTTGAATTTGCTAATTACTGTGGAGGTGCTTGATATGTAGTACTTTTTTTACCTAAAGTTGCTTTAACGTAATAGGTAATTTGCATTTCTGCAGTGTACAGTAATTAATAGACTCATTTCAAAACACCGTTGATAATTTAGAAGAAAATTTCCACTCGAAAAACTGCTTCCGGAAGATCCTCAGCGATTGCATACCTTATTTTTGAAATTACGAAATTTTTTTTAAAAAACCTATTCAATAATGTTTTTTCGCAAAGTTGCTTTTTGAAATTTTCTGAAATATTTATTTTTAAATACAGTTTTCAAAAACATAATTTCTCGTTTTCGTGTGTACACATTCTATTCGCAATCAAAGGAACAAACCGCCACAGTAGAAAATAAATAATGGAAATCAACCAGTCCGTTTATCAAGATGACGTCCATTTTCAGAAGGCCACGGAACGCTGAGTAACATGATGGCTTCGACGATAAACCAACCAGATTGAAGTAATGTGACAGCAACCTGTTGCTACTGTTTCACTTGTCAATAACTTCAGCATTTTGATGAGGATGACTTTTTACAGACTTCAAAAGAAGGAGGTTCTTAAGGTCGGTATCTTGTGAAAAGAGACAGAGTAGCTTTACTATTAATCAAAATTTAAAAAATTAAACTTTATTTTGTTGTAAACTTTGTGGAAAAAAAGAACCTTAAATTAGGCTCCAAAATCCTCTTAAAAATTTGTCTGAGGTAACATGAAACCGAAATAAGAGTATACCGTATAAAGATAAAGTGTACCATCGGTTGTGTTATTCTTATTATTTGTCTGTCTCTTGCGTTGTAGTGTGGCGTGCGTCTTTCCTAATTATATTACCCCAATGACCAATAACACAAAAGGAGTAAGCTTTATCTTACCACTATCTTCCAAACAAGATTACTTCAAATATGAGATCCAACTGTTGCTCTCATAAGAAGATAATCGCCAATAAAATAGGAAGGTTCAATACAATAGGACTCTAAGGTGCATGAACTTATTTAAATCCTAGCTTTGTTACACAACAATGAAATAGTTGTCATAATAAATAATAAAATTGTTTATAAAAACGATTAAGAGCTTAAATTTTGATTGACATCTCTCGAATCTTTACATTTCTTATGCGGTAATCAGTGCCAGATTTTAAACGTAATAATAGTTCAGGATTGCGCTGTTATAATCTGAATAAATCTTTATTATTTGAAATGTTTCCTAATCTCCATCTTTAATAATTAATAAAGGATTTCTTTGTACCTAAAACGTTTTACTATAGATTCATAACAACTGGTTCTTGTCACTTTGAAGATGCCAACATTATTAGACATGTAAATCATCGAATAGGGGGAGTAATCAAACCATGATGTTTAGAGCTGGGAAGCAATCGATTACTTTTATAATAGATCACCATCGTAGGCGTCGAGTTTACAAAAATTTAGGGGGACTTACGTGTCCATCGAATAGAAGTGGCGTTTTAACAGGCGCGGATTGGGAGGTGGGGAGGCGAACCAAATAGTTTTTATTTATCCAAAAAACATCTCTTTTGAAAGTAAATTTTTTCGAAAAACAGCTATTTCGAAAACGGATTAACGAAACTTTTCAAAAAAATATTTTCTCGAAAACATATCTCGAACTTATTTTTTTACAGATTTTTCAAGAATGGTTTTATGCAAACGGATTTATGAAATATTTTTAAAATATTTCCTCGAAAACACATATTTCCTAAGTAAATTTTTTCAAAAATAATTTTAAAAGAAGTGTTACATTTTCCAAAAATATATATTTTTGAAAACAGTATTTAGAAAATTAAATTAAGAACCCTAGTAGCTTGGAAAAGGGTACTAAAAAAAAGACGAAAAAAGATCCTAAACAAACCTAAACGAACCTTTTTTGGGTTTGATCAGGTTTATATAGGTTCGGTACGTTACTTTCTTGTAAACTACTTTTTCAAAAAGCCGTTGGTTGAAAAAATCCGAAAAAATTTAATATCGAAAAATATATTCTCTGAAAAAATGTATTTTTGAAAAGTGCTTTAAAAACAAATAGAAAAATTGGTTTTAGAAAAACTGTACTTTCGTAAGTACTCGTATATCCCCCCAAATGTGCAGAAGGCATAAATAAAAAATGCTACAATATTGACACTTATTAATCAGCCAACACCTTTTTATGTTAAATTAAGTAAATATGAGCTTCTTCGAAAGATGCTTTTTCGGAAATGGATCTACAAAAATTTACGAAAATATATTTTTTAGAAAACAGTTTTTCTAAATTTAAAGTATGAAAATATCAATGAAAATATGACAGAAAGATCCTGAACCCTAAACGAACCGTTTTTGTGTTCGGTTAGGTTTACGGTTCCTCGTGTCTGCTAGGTTACTCTGCAGTAAATTACCTTCTAAAAAGTGCTTTTTTTAAATTTGAATATTTGTTTGAAAAAATGTACTTTCTAAACATATGGTTTCTTAAAAAAATGTAGTTTCGCCCCCTAGCTCCCCCGGCAACACGCCACTGTTTCTGCTATTAGTAGCATGTTCATGTCTATTTTATTTCCATTTATTTGGTTTTTTCCTTCAAAGATCTTGTGGGTAGTAAGTTTTAGCAATAAAACGCATTCCCATAACATTCTTTACATTTATATTCGAACGGATGAGCCAATAACAAAAACGAAAAATTGCATATTCCAGTAGCAGAGTTGTTTTCAAATAAATTGTCCAGGTGCATAATTTTCACTTAAATTTCGATAAAAACAGTCAAAACCCCTCCTAAATTTCTCGGAGAGGCTTGAAATATGGCCTGTTACCCTGAACGAAAAGAAAAACACTGTCTAATAATATGCTTATTTTATACACGGTTTTTGACAATGCGTTTTGAGGCAGCGGAGCTTATGTCTTGTAAAATATGTTCCTTAGCAAAAGACTGAAGAAGATTCTTCCGTTATTCTTCCGGTATTCCTGACCAAAATCAAGGGTTTGTAACAGTAATGATGCACACAGTAGAAAACAATTATAATAATAAGAAGCTGTTATTCTGAAACACTTATCACGCTATCTGGACTCAGACTTCACCATTTTTTTCTATGGTTTGTTTACACTAACCCTTTTTAGTGTTCCGCGAAACGGAACACTTATGGAATCACCACCTTCGGTGTCCGTCCGTCGGTCACAGGCGATTTTCTCTCAAACTATTCGACGTAAAAATTTGAAATTTGGCACCGAGATAGAGTGTGGGTGGCCCAATTATAGACGATGGGCGGGGATCTGGCGGCCGAGGTTTGCTCAGGTTAAGTGGGGGGCTGATGGCACGGAACACCAATTTTGCAAGCACAGCTTGCATTTGACCGAATTTTTTAGGTACAAAAATGCATTTTCAGTTATTAATTTTCCAAAAATATTAATTGCAATAGTTATAACGGCACTCTCCTTATAGTCGGAACCTATGTGCAGTTTATGCGAATGTAAACAATACCACATGAATACATAGATCCGATTAGTTCTAGTTTCTATAACAGTGGATACTTTTACGGAATGGACTATATCAACTATTTATACCGGTATAGCTCGAGCCAAGCCTCCTGAAAGTGCACGGGGCCCACGCGGACGGCGACGACGACGACGATATTATGTCGACCCAAAGCGTTGGCGTCCCTTGCAACCATCTGTTGCTTTTTTCCGACTATCAGTCCCTTTTTTAATCTTATTTTGGGGAAAATCCTTAACGGTTGGTTAAGTATGTTGACAAATGTGTGAAGCTAAAATTATATCTACAGGTGAATCACAGTCAGATTGTACCGTAAATTAACTTTAAACTGTCCATTTTAAACCAACTGTACATAGTTTATTATATTAGGGAACCTGACGAAATATATCATTAAATTTTAAAAATATGGAATAAAAATATATAATATAATATTCATAATGTAATAAAGAAAAACATCTACATATCTTTTTAAAGAAAGAATTTCTTCAGTTCTCTTTTAAACATTGTTCACATTTAATGATCTCAACTCTTCAAGTACCTACCAATCTTAGCCACAGTTACGCTGGCGATATCAAATCTAATCACAAAATACTTTATTGTCATAAGAAGAGTAATTCCTGTTAACAACAACAAAATTCTGTCTTATCTACTAATAATAGCAATTTTTCTACTTAATTTAACAAATGAAATAAAATCCCAAATATACAATATAGAAAAAACACAAAAGACATAACAGACAATGAAACAACTATATTAACACACACACAGGCAGAGGGAAAAACAAATCAAGCCTAGTTAGACAGTTAGAGTAATAAATGTAAATCATAGTTTATATCACAATAGCTCAGGTTGTCATCCCTCCGTGTCTACCACAAACAACATTCAAATTCAATTATTGTAAAACGAAAAAGGTAAAAACCAACCACAACAATGAGGAAAACTACAGGTCGATCAGCAAGGTCAGTGTAGTGAGTGTAGCTAAAAAACTCCTCCAGTGTATAATATGCCTTGCTGACCAAAAACCTCTTCATACCCCTCCTAAACTTCTTCTCACATTGCTGCCTTCTTAGTTCAGGCGGAAGATGATTGAAAAAATAATAGTACGTTAGTACTTAGGCTTGAAGTCAACGTGGTCTGTCCCAGATAAAAAAAAAACATCAACCTCGAAATGCAAACATGCCTTTCAAGTCCCAAAACAGGGCACTTGTTCTCACAACTTACCCCGCACAGAAAAAAAAACTCATATAATATTAACAGAGCCCATAGTAAATTATGATATTTTCTCGGATGTAAAACCCAACCATGCATCAGTCCGATGAGAAAAAAGGCAGAGAATAATTATAGGCTATTACCGGCTATACCGATTTTTAACCTTTTATATCTGATATTATTTTATTATGGTAGAGACCACCAACATGGGGGTAATGGGGGGTCAGAATGCACTAACAAAGGAACGGAAGAAGTTGGGAACAACTTAATTTTTTATGTGCAACATAAGCTTTAAGTCTTTCTGGCGTACGTTTTAAACTATTTCGTTGATCAGGTTTTGCATATGTTTTAATTGATCTAGAAAAGGCATAAGACAGAGTTCCATATGGAGGTGTATGACGAGGAAAACAATGAGTAACGTTTGTCCAGGATATGTATACAGAACTTAGGACAGAGGCAAGAAGTAGTGTAAGAAGAGTGACGTGGAAATTTCCAGTTATGGTTGACTTACACTAGGGTTCGATGTTGAGCCCGTATTTATTTATTTTATCTGATTGTGTAGAGGTCATGACGCAGGAAGTAAAAGATGTATGTGCAAGATATTGAAAGGCGAGTAAAGAGTTGGACGACACGACTAGAAGATAGAGGCCTAAAAATCAGTGGGAAGGAAGTAGAGTACGTGGGGTTCAGTGGAGATTGAGAAGCAGAAAAGCTAAAACAGGAACATCGACCCCTAGGAGGAAAAGATGTTTGTGTCGAACGAGTGTGAAATAGTATATTACAGAACAAGTGTTGAAAGTGGCATTATTCACGCGAGTGGGAATGTAAATAATTCCACAAGTGCGCACAAACTAAATACTTTACGAGTAATGTACAATATTTTTCCTACGACCACAAAAATATTTACCAATAATATATATATATATATATATATATATATATATATATATATATATATATATATATATATATATATATATATATATATATATATAAATGAAATAAAGATTACGGGGATTCGGCCAGAAAGTCTTTATTATATTATTCTTATAATGTGCCTAGCTTTCGAAATGTTTCATTTCTTCCTCAGGGCACTAAAAAATTAAATTAATTTATAATTTATTATTTAAAATTATAGGAAATTAGTAATTTCCTATAATTTTAAATAATAAATTATAAATTAATTTAATTTTTTAGTGCCCTGAGGAAGAAATGAAACATTTCGAAAGCTAGGCACATTATAAGAATAATATAATAAAGACTTTCTGGCCGAATCCCCGTAATCTTTATTTCATTTAATTTATTACACGGCCGTTATTTGTACAACAATATATATATATATATATATATATATATATATATATATATATATATATATATATATATATATATATATATATATGTGTGTGTGTGTGTGTAAACGTTTTTAAGTATAAACAATAAATTTTACACAATTTACAGAGAAAGCCAACCAATATTTTCTATTTTTTATAACGGATCGTAAGACATTAAGCTGTTTGTCCGATATCTCAACCTGAATTGAAAAACAAATTTATATCGTAGACCTCCCAAAGCAACAAACGTTCCTGTTCTTAGATTTAAGACTGGATTTCCTTATTATTAATAGATCGGCCATTGTATCTGTGCCACACAGGTTGCTTTGTAATACTTTAATATCAACCTGAACATGAAGATGTAGAGATTAGCTGAATTTATGCACCCATCAGGTACCGGGCGAAATAGAACGCAGCCATTTGTAATGTATCAATTGAATAATTACCTAAATAAAAAGTATTTAGTTTATAGAAAAAGGGGATCAAGGAGAATTCTTCAAAAACTAATTTTTTTAATTATTGTGACGAAAATAAACTTTTTCGAAAAATATCGTTTTAGAAAGTCGATATTTTCTATTTAAATTTTTTGGAGAAACGCTTTTTCTAATGTTTTCGAAAATTCTGTAGGCACAGATTTTTCCTTTTAAGAATCCGCATAAGAAAAAATCTAGGGGAGTTATTTCTGCTGACCTTTGTGGCCAAGGAACCTTTGTGGACCTTCGTCCAATCTACCTGTGTGGATTGGACCGTCATGTGGAGCACCGTCATGTTGGAACCAAAGTGGGTTTCTTATATCCAGTGGTAGTCGATAAAAAAATTAAGAATTTTAAGTCAGGTCTTGAACTGTATTACTTTTACGTTGATTATTAAACAAGTTATGTTTTTAATTCTTTTTTAAATTTCCTTACATTGCATTGATTTTTAATAGAATTGTTTAGATTATAAATTCTATTATTCCATTATGAAAAACTGATTTATATTCTATATTGCATGAAAAACTATTTAAATACAAATTTTGTTTGTTTCTTGTATTATGTTGATGATTATCTAAGTTTTGTGATAACAATTCCGAACGATTTATTGGTAAATGATTATTTATAATTTTAAAAATAAAAACAAAAACGTAAAAGATAATAAAATGTTCTACATCCTGCGCTGGGCAGTAGTTAACTACAAACTACCTTTTCTGTTGAAGTAGTTGTATTATTATTACTTTCTTTCTCGTAGTATCTGTTAAGATGGTTTCTGGACACGCTATATAAGTACTAATAGTCTAACATGGGGTTAAAAATTTAACATGTAAAACTCTATGGTCCTCTTTAAAAAATGCACTGTATTTGATTCTAAAAATACCACTAGAACGTCACTTCCCATTATCTCAAACCGTTTTATCTATTTGCTCGGAGGTACCACCACCACCACCACCAGATAACAACAGAACCTATTAAGGTTCATTCATTTTACGACGTTTAAGAGTGACATAAAACTATAAAATCAAGCGGTGTGACATAAGCTCGCGCAAGCTCTAAATTTATCTTTATTTATAACACAATTCGAATAATTTAAGATAACGATCGGTATGAGACAATAGCTTCCCGTGTTTAACGGGACCTCTCGTGCCAAAGTATTAAGGGAGTTTTTGTACTAAGATTGTTAGCCTTTTAGGGTTCTAAGCTTAAAAAAAATAATTCTGACAAAGACAGATAACGTAAGATAAAAAAAACGACGTCCTCAAAGTATGCCTGTCAAGTTCCGAAATTTTTAGGAAAATGAAATATGGTAATTACGGCAGAATAAAAAGCTTTTATGATCGAAAGTTAAATTAGAAATGGTAGAAGGGTTGTGGGTTTATTTAACAATCAACATGGGACGCCATTCAGGATTTTCAAACAGAATTTCCACACATAATCATGGATTTCGACCAGTTTCGCCAAGTTTTGACTAGATCTGTGGCTTTGTTTGGAGAAACAGGAATTATATGAATAGAAAGGAAGGCTGTGGGAGATCCAAAGTTCGCACTGCGCAAAAAGTAGAATTGTTGGCAAATTGCTAATGAACACCCACCCCTATTCGGCGTTTAAGCCAGCAAGTAAATGTATCCTACGAAATCTGCAATACAATCCTGAAATGTGACCTGCGTATGCACGCTTATCATCTAAGCTCAGGCCAAGAATTTTTGCCAAACGACAAGCCGTAGCGAATGCAATTTTCAGAGTGGTTTATGGGTAATTTACATAATAATGAAAACGTATTTGAAAAAATCTTTTTTACTGACGATAGTGACGAGGCATGGTTTTACCTCTCTGGTTATGTAAATTTTCAACAAATGAGTATGTAGAGCTCTGAAAATCCACATTTCTTTATAGAGAAGCCTCTGCATTCACAGAAAGTTGACGTATGGGCGGCCATATCGAAAAGAATGTTAATTGGATCGATTCGGCGCAATACCTTAATGAAATTTAAGAAAATTTTGTAAACGCAGTAGATGATGAAGAGATGCGACAAGACTACTTCCAGCACGACGGCGCGCACCAATTCACTGATAATTTAAATTTTTTGGAAGAATTTTTCGAAGACCGAGTCGTAATATGCCAGTTAGGTGGCTTAGGCGACTTTTTTATGACCACACATTAAAAACTCGGTTTTCAAAATCCCTTGTAAAATTTAGAAGACCTTCGGGGTAGAATTACAAATAAATTTCAGGAGATTAACAAGCCCCCCCCCCCCCCCCCAAGTGCTCACCAATGTTTTTGATGCTGTAAAAAGAAGAACGAGAACATGTTTGGAAGTAGAATGTGGACACGTCTCTCATTTAGTTCAAATTTATAATTTTTAGGTCCTTTGTGGTATATGTTTTTTTTTAAATTCTCTATTATGCAATGACAATAACATTAATGCAATTTTCTTAAAAATAAAAACTTATGTGCATCAAGAAAGTTAAGTTAAAAAAACAAGTGTTAAATCATATATACGTGAATTTGAAGCCTTCCTGGTTTGTATATATAGTGATTTGCCTTCGTAGCATAGCTCTTCGCCTTTTTTAAAACCCACGAATAGCCGACCTTGTATAATCGTTGATGAGATAGCAGAATACCAACGGTACTCATGCTAAAAGTCCCTAATGGTGGAATATAAAATGCATATATAAGCCCATCACTCAACCAATAAAAATACTAATTTTAAAATCTCTGTCACACTTAATTGGTACAGATAGTTTTTATATAGGAATGATCTCAATTTTTCAAAATGATATTTTAACTCCTTGAGTGCATTTTACCATTAAGCAAATTATGGGTAAATTAAAGTTTTTCCTCGTAGCTTACAATTTATTTTTTCTACTAGCGTGCGCAATTCACCGTTTTCCCGCACTCATTTTGTCTCTGAAAGACTAAGTTTCCCGCACCGTGCGGGAAAATTTTTCCCGCACCGTGCGGGAAAATTTTTCCCGCACCGTGCGGGAAAATTTTTCCCACACTGAGTGCGGGAAAATATTTTTTAATGTTTTATATTGAAATAAAATTTTGGTGATGTATGAATAATATTATTATATAATATGCAGGGTTACGACCAAAACAAACTCCACACCGCCGATTTTTTTTAAACTACAGAAATGGAAAATGCACTACCCAGTGTGTTGGTATCAATACCATAGGGAAAATGCCCTCTAACATCGCGGCTTATATAGGACATAAAAATCCTGAATTGTACACCGGTCACAGCTTTAGGCGCTCATCGGCCACTCTACTGGCCAATTCTGGTGAAGGAATAACGAATATTAAACGCCTAGGGGGATGGAAATCCACGTCTGTTGCCGAAGGCTACCTAGAGGAGTCCATCAAACAGAAAAAAGATATGTCCAACAAAATTCTCAATATCAGTCAAGCTATTCCAACGACTTCCAGTTACATCTTAGAAACATCCACGTCCCTAGATATTGCACCGGGTCCCAGTAGCGTCCATGAAAGTTCAACACCTCTGTCTCTTCAAACTTCCACTATGCAGAATCAGTCAACTTCAACCTCTCTAGCTTCAGCAATTAATTTACACAGTGCATCCAATTGTACTTTTACGATAAATATATATAATAAGTAATAAGTAAACATTATATACCTGTTATTTTTTGTTTATTAAAAAATAATAAACTTTGTAAAAATGATGTTGGTTTTTTTAACGCTAGTAGAAAAAAATTTGATCCTAACTCATGCGGAAAGGCACTTTCCCGCACTCGACTGCTTACCCGAACTCCGCTTCGCGTCGTTCGGGTAACGGCAGTCGCTTGCGGGAAAGTGACTCTTTCCGCACTTGTTAGGATAATAACTATTAAAAATTGAAGTCTGTGCTTGAATAAATTTTAGAGTCACTTATAAAAGGCATACGTTGAAGGATTTATTTTGTTCTTTTAACATTGTTGCTGGACACAGAAAAATAATTCTATAGTCAAAAATAAAACACGAGTATATCGCGTACTTCCTCACAGAAGAAACTGCTATGCTATTTTCAATCATAGTACTGTCTCTGACCACTGTCACATTAGATATATTAAAGGGAATATTGTCTCAATCCCAACACAACATCATTGAAAGAATCAAAACAAAATATTGCTTTAAATATATACTTCAAAAGTATACCTACTTCTTTGAAGACTATATTACCATTATTTCAATGACCAAACTACTATTGGAATCCAATAAATTTCTGATATTCCTTGGAGTGTAGAATTGTTAGAGCCAAAATATTAAACTATTTGATTGGAATGCTTAAATGTAATTGGGCGAAAAATTACTATTTGTAGGCGGTGTGATTGAAATTACAATATATTTTATTAAACGAACAAGAACTACGGTTTAAATAAAAAATGTAAAAATTAAGTCAATAATCCTTATATCATTTCAATTAAAATAAACACTCCTTTAAAACATATAAGGTATTGGAGAAATAATAAAAAATATTCTTTGAATAGTCGTACACCAAAAATAATAGATCTTTTGCAAGACTGGAGACTGGAGCAACTTATTTCAGTGTTTTATGGTAAGTAAAACAAATCTAAAAAGCTTTGCAGTAATAAGTGTGTTTTTTATTTGTAAATCTCTCTTGGTCAGTCTATTTTATATGACTGTTTACTCAGCCGATACGTATTGTTAAAAAACTATTAACATTAAATATGATCGCAAGTTTATTATTGAATTTGTATTTTTTAGACTTGGTTTCCACCAAATCTAGCTGTAAATTTAGGAGATTCGAATGCAGTGTCAAACTTGTTCCATCTAGCATCCTGTACCCATACAAGCCAAAGGAGACATATGTAAAAAATGAGAATTAGTTCTCTAAACCACCTGAAGATGCCTTATACTATAAGGATTTGAACAAATAATGTTAAAACAGCTATTCCCGGGCTATATGCCCCTCCGAGCGCTAGATTACATACCAAAATTTGCCGTATTTTGACTAACACTGTTAGACAACAAGATACTTAGCTTGACTGCAAGAAACTACCAGGAAGAAGGAAGCTATTTCTTTATTTAGGATGTGGTTACCTGCAGACCGGTTTCGAACTCTTTAGTTCTCGTCAGTACAGGATATTGTTCATTGTCCAAAGGAGACAGTTTTACAAAGAAGCAGATCCTATATTTGGAGTGAAATAAATATAAAAAGTTTACGGTGTTCGCGTCAGTGTGGTGTTAATAAAATATATTTTTTTTATATTTAAATATTTACAGAATGTCTAAACAATGTATGTTTAATAATACTAAATAAAAATTATTTTAAAATGATAAAGCCTGTTTCATTTGTTTGAAATATAAGTATAATTGATGTAATAGAAATTCTTCTTTATATTAAATAAGAGTAATTGTTCTTCAAAACACGAATTACCCAGGCTGTTCGTTCAATATCCCAGGAATAAATCAGAATTTCCTTCGGATACCTATCTAAGGAAGCAATTAGAAAAACTTTTATTATTAGTGACATTTTGCAAAATTTGGTAGATTTGTGCTGTTTTAAACACTATCCATGGACATACTGTATATACTCGTACTCGTATATCTCAGTGTCGGCTTAGTGCGGTACTATTTATTTTATTAAATTTTATTAAACATTTCCGTCCATTTACGGCATTTTTGGCGCCACTCGAAATTGCCCATTTTCACAGACCCTTAAAGATAATTATAATTATTCAATTGCTTAAAAGAAAGGTACTTAAAATACTTAACTTTAATTTCCTTATTACTTTTTATAATTGGCCCATGTAAGACCTCCACAAAGGCAGTTAAGCAAAATGTTTGAGTAAAACTTCCTTTTTTCCGTTGTCAGTGCACGTACAGAAAGTCATGGTGGTCTGCAATTACAATGAAATCATTAGGAGGAGTAAGAAGCTCCCATCCTTGCTATTTTGTTATAAACAAAAAAAAATTACATATTTCATTAAAAAAATCAAAATTGGATATAATACTTTTCCTTTAAAACCACATGCCGCAAAAATCTACAGACGTATCGCACAGGAGCGTGCGGTCCTTGGAAGCTGAGGTAACATTACCAAACTTTTTGTAGATAAAAAATAGTTATTTGTATACTGAGTTTCGAAAGTAGTGCTTTGTTATGCGAGCACCAAGTTCGAGTGATTGCAAAGCATTTTTGAAACGTGGGATTTTTTTTAAAATTCTATTTTAAGCTTAAAAAAAATCAGATGACTAACTTTCTACTAACACTTTTTTTTCTTAAAATTTAAAAATTTTCGACAAAATGTTGTAAAATTTGTTTAGAAAAAATAATACATAAAATACCTAAATGTGTTCATTTTTTCCCAGGGTGGGGGGGGCAAAGCAAAAATTCAACTTTTTTTCGCAAATTACAAAATATTTTTTTCTTTATTAAAAACCCCGAACCTGGCATGGGCCCCGTAAGTAGCGACAGAGATATACAACTTTAAAATTTCTAAGGGCGCCCATGCTCGACAGTAAGACTTGCGTGCCATTTCTATTGTTCAAATACGTATAAAATTTATTTCTTTTTAATTTTGATTACGGAAATAAATTATCGGTAATTACGTATTTATACGCACGTGTAATTTACATATTATTGAAATTTTGGGCCTGCTATTAAATCGTCTAAAATGAATATTAATTTTTACCGTTTTCTTATAATACAGGCGCCACATAAACACTCACAAAACGGTTATTTTTCCTTATTTAATCTTTTAAAACTGAAATGAAGATGTTTTCAATATACGTACGCACGCTACCATGTACCACACCTAAAAAAATCGAAATTGTGCGTCAATGGAGGTCTTAGGAACATTATTGAGACAACTGAGAGATATAGGCTTAGTTAGGGAGAAGCGCTTAGTGGAATAAGCGAATACTTACATGTAAAAATAGCAGGATTGGAGTAAGTTTGAAAATAAATGTTCCTCTTGTACAGTAGTAATAGAGAATATGATTAAAAAAAATAATTTCAACAAAATACGTGAAAGACAAAACTTTGGACGCCCTAATGTTTTTGCGGTATTTTTTTCAATAAGTATAAATTTATACATATTATGTATTTTTTGCATTTAGAGTCGTTTAGGTACTTTTTAGCCCATTTGTATGTGTAAACTTCATAAATAAATATTTTAATATTTGAGTCCCTTTAAATTTTTTTCGGGAGTAATCCGAATTCCCGGGATTAGACAACAAAATCTCGAAAATCCCGGGATTAAGAAAACCAGTCGGGATTGACACCCCTATGGATGTTTCCAGCTCTGAATGTGTGAGTCATAGTAGTACTTAGGCTTCGATTTTCGTGGACTGTCAGAAGATAAAAAAAACTCTTTACAAACATCGTTTGAAAATTTTAAATCTGAAGAGCCTTTCATGTTATTCCGGCCCTGATGGGAACCTTGAACCTGTATCTTGAATACTAAAATACGGTTTTATTTTAGAATAAATTAATCTCGTGGCCTCACCTACACACATGGTCGCTTTTGTGTTTGATATTTTGTTTAAAAGTCAATTATCGGTTCATTGAATGGTACACTATGGTTAAATTGGCGTGGTAAATTAGTCTTCAGTGCGCATATTTACGTTTTATTTAGAATATTAGGTGTTAATTTGGGACGGTATACAACATACATGGTACGGATATCTCGTGGGAAGTCAACAATATTTTTATTTCGTTCGGTTCTGTATGTCATGTCCATCGATTTTGAATCAAGTATAGATATTATTTTCCTTAGCTGCGAAATTCCCTCTTTTCCCCGAAATTTTATCAT
Source organism: Philopedon plagiatum (assembly GCA_963971165.1). Taxonomy (NCBI): domain Eukaryota; kingdom Metazoa; phylum Arthropoda; class Insecta; order Coleoptera; family Curculionidae; genus Philopedon; species Philopedon plagiatum. Next base: position 87,763,009 of record OZ020195.1, read on the forward strand.
TTCTGAGGTAATATCATTTCCTGGAGCTTACCCCAACTGTATTTTATCTATGACTTCTAATATTTCTTCTTCTGTAATCTATTTTATGTCTTACTTGTTAGTGTATTTTCTGTCTTCGTTTTCTATTTCTGTTCCTACATCTGCTCTATATAATTCTTCGAAGTGTTGTTTCCGTCTTTCCATTATTTTGTCCTCTTCCATTATTACCTTTCTACTTTATCTTTTATATTTACCATTGTATATTCTTTCCTCCTTAGTTGTTTTAATGTTCCATAGAAAAGCTTCCGGTTTTCTGTAAAATTATTATTTATTTTTCTCTGATTTTTTTCCACGATTTTTTTTAGCTTCTTTGATCGCGATTTTTGCTTCTGCTCTCTTTTGTTTATATTTTTCATAATCTTCGTGTCTCTTCGTACCTAGGTAGTTTTTCCCTAATTCTTTTTCTTTTTTATTATTTTTCTAAGATTTGTACTCCACCAGTCCCTTCTTCTTATGTCTAAGTTGGTCGCTATTGATGTACCACAGCTTTCCTTTGCAGCATTTAGAATCGTTTTCTTAAATTGTGACTATTTACCCTCTACTCCTACCTCTTGTTTGTTTTATTTTAGCATCTTGTTTATTGATTCCTGATATTTCTGTCTGGTGTCGTTTTCTTTGAGCTTGCAGCTTTTAATTTTTTCTTTTACTCGCTTTCTTCTTTTCTCCAGTTTGTTCTGTTTTGTTGTTTGTAATTTCATCTTTAGTAGATGATGACTTCAGATTTCTGTTTCTCTTGCAACTTTAAAATCTTTCACTTGTTTAAATTTTTCTTTGCACACAAGAAAGAAATCTATAATTGATTTTGGTTTCTGCTGTTCATCACTCGTGTATACTTCTAAATATATTTATGTTTAAATTTTGTGTTAGCTATAACTAACTCATTATTGACACACATTTCCATTATTCTTTGTCCATTATTTTTATTCGTCATTTATTCCTCCTTTCCTATTGTTTTCTAGTCCTTTATTGTTATTGAAAGTTGCGACCTGAAAATTCTTTTTTTAATAAACTTAATACGACACAAACACAGTCTAAATTATTATTGTTCACACTCACAGAAGATGGTTCCTCCACTGCAGAAAAAATACACCCCGAAAAACCCATAAATACACTTAAAATATGCACAATTTTCACCACAGCTCCAGCTACTACACTCACTTATCTTAAAAGATCCATATGGATTATGGGAATTTTGTTTTTTAATCATCACAAACGAGAAAATGACTTATTAATATGACAGTTGATATAATAATCCGCTTTTGGCCGGTATAGGTAAGGATATTATTAACTACCCAGATTCACGTTGTGGTATGGTAAGTACTAAACTGGTAGACTTCCGTACATTTTCATCTTTAATTTATTATACAGTTTGATAGTGTACGAATCGGGATAACTTAGGTTAAAGTTGTAAAATTTGTTTTATTGGTTATTACAGAAATTAGATATATGCTAATAACGTTATTCTGCTACAGAATTTCTTTATGACAAATTATTATATGTATGTGATATGTGATATGGTTTAACTGTCTATGTTGCCTTCATTGTGTTGAGTGCGCATTGCGCAACCCTAGAACTGGTTTTAGTACTTCGACTGCATAAAATATATTATGGACTTTTGCTTTTAGCGAGGTGTCGATATCTGCACGAAACATATATCCATAAAATGCCTTAAGAGGCCCGGGGCATTGCGTAAATCAAGTTGTAACTAGTAACTATAGTAACGGCAATTTTCACCGCGAGAAAATGGGAAAAAAAGCGGAAAACACGCGGTCGAATCCATTTGTTGGCACAAGAACTTGTTGCTCGAACCCCTATATCTTGTTGTCTCGTCGTCGGACAACGCTTGAAACGCCGAAGGTGACAAGAGCCGTGATTAGAACGGCCAGAAAGGCCGTTGAGAAAAACGGGGCCGTCTCGAGGAAGAAATAGGCAATATGCATATAATCGAAATAAACCTAAATTTTTTTTTTCTCTACCTAAATTAAATATATATTTGTTGTATGTTTTTGGCGGTTGCTTTTATACATTTAAATCGACGATGTCAATACTAAAATGGATTGCTAGCTGGTATTTAAAGTTCCATTCATACACATGGTGTTATAAAATTCACTGCATGTATTTAGTGAAAAACGAAAATAATCAAAAGTATTTTTAATTCGAAAAACGCATTTCACTAAAAATGTGTCTTTTAATTTAAGGGCAGTTTCTTTACTTAATATGGAAAAATATGGACTATACACTCGTGAAATTAAGTTGACATTGTAAGCAGAACGAAACAGGCTATATTATACCGTTAACACCAAGGATTATCACTTACCTATTACGGTATTAAGCATTATTCCTACTAGCTTAAACTTTCGGCCTTTAAAAAAAAAGGTTAAAAATCAAAACGCAAACATCCATCTCCGTGGCCGCCGAGCCTCTAATTTACTAACATATCCAGTAAGGTTTGGTGCTTTTAGACTCACGAAGATCACATAAGATTCTAGATGAACTATGGATGATTTACTTATAGTTGTACAGATTGTTATATTTTATTCTCTGGTTTAGTTGGATTTTAGCTGCCTCTTTCTTTAAATTTATTTATTGTGAATGAATAGGTAGGTGTTTACATTATACTTTTGCAACAATCGTCTTTTTACATGTTTTTGATACTTTCAATAAATTTTGGTATGAAAATGATTTTTCTTTTTTAAAATTTTTCCATCCTTACAAATTCCAAATTTTAAATTTATAGTGCAATAAACTGTAATTGCCAGCTCGCCAGTTTTCTATTTAGTAATAAAATATGGAAAGAGAAGTTCTAAAAGCAAAAAAAGTAAATGTTTTCTTTTAAAGCAAATTTTGCATTTGTCTAAAATCTTAAAAACAAACATTTTTTTAAGAATTACCCCATTTTGTCACTTACCACCATCATTGGTTTTACTGTAATGTGCTAATAATATATTTTTATTTTATTAACGTTCAGAATGTAAAAAAATTAAGTTGCCAACTTTAATTTTTCATTGTCAGCAGTTTTAAATTTATCATAATAGTTTACAATACGATTTACACGTAAACTAGCTTAGAATTCTGGAATATTTGGCATTATGACATTGTTTTTCACTAGATATTAAAATAAATTGTTTGCTCTCGACGCTCGTCTTGCTAAATATGCTGTTGGTTTGTGTTAGTATTATCAAAGTTTACAGAATATACTGTGGTATTATCCTGGGAATATAGTTAACGCAAAAGGCGCATCGAATGAACAAATCTTATTTTGGTGTGGTGAGAACTGTGAAGGCAGTATTTTCACGTAAACCTAATATTACTATTAGTACCGATCGTAAAAGGGTTCTTAGCGGTATTTCGTAATTTTATCTGATGGTCTATTAGTGCAAGCAACCTTTATTTCGCTTTGCAATTGCCGAATCCACTGAGTTGACTTAACATACGATTTTAATTTACGTACATAACTTCTATATCTTTATCAAAAATGTATATAAATAAAAAATATTTATACATGGATATTGGCTTATTAAATTAAAAATTTACTTAAACTTCCATAAACATGTATTCTATGCTAACTGATGTAACACCATATACAAATATTAAGGTCGGTCCTGTTCAATACTACAAATCGCTTTAAAATTTCAACTGCGCATGCGTTCCTGTGTTACTGCGCTTGGTCGGAGAAATCATTCTTGGTTCAGGCGATATTAGTTCAATTTAATTTTGACCTCATTGATTTATATTGGTTTTCATGACGAATAAAAAATTTCTGGCAAGGCTGGCAAGAGCCATTCCTAAAAAGTTGGTGGGGAATCATATAGTGGACCAGATTAAAGTAACTCTGGAATCTCTGATTGCTCTAGCAGATGTCCCCAAATCTTATTTCCCTGTAGACCACTTGCCGAATTATTTTTTCCTTAGACCCCTGCTTATTTAATATTGAATTTTCCTAAACTTTATAACGTCAAATGTGTTTTTCACAGCTAACACGGTGCTGCTCACTTTGATAGCTTTTTTGTAAAGTGGACTGTTGTAAAAAATTCGGACTTAACTAAGCAAACCTCAGTTGTATCATATTGCGTACGCGCGGAGCTGAATTGGGGGCGTTTCGACTGAGCTAAATTAAAATTTTTGTTAAAAAAAGAACAAAAGTTGTTCATTACAGTGTGAGAAATATTTTTTGCCCAAAAACTTTTTCTCTAAAACCAATGGTTCAGAACTTATAAGGAACTAAACAATTAAATTGTTTATAACAATTGATCGCGCTAGAATTTTTCAATCTTAATGATTTTGACTCAATCTACATCTAATTATCAATGTTCATGATTTTTTTCAGATTTTTCTGAGCCATCTTTTTGGTGATAAGGGTGGGGGACAGCAATTTTAAAGCATTTCTATTGAAAAATGTTTTAAAAAAATGCATAAATAATACATTATATATTATATTGTTGAATTCGTGCTTCAGCAAGCTTTCATTTGACATTCTCATTTACATCTCGTGGACCCCCAAATTTCTTTGTCGCTGATATGGGCCCCCTGCAAGTCGAAATCGACCCCTGAGGATCGATATCGGCCACTTTAGACATCATTGCTCTAAAGTGTAAGTAATGGTATCTCCTCGCTTCTAAATCTATGGTGCAAATAGAGCTTCAGCAGCAGCTAGAAATATAAGCTAGTCCGTGACTGATTTTTCAACTCTGCCGACCTGAACAAGCACCTGGAAAAAATATTAATTGCGACCAAAGAAGAAGAGCGCTTATAACTCCGGTCCGGTAATATATTCTCTTCCCGGCTTGCTTGATCTGCGATGTTACTACATCAAGTGTCCACGATTTATGTTGGGCTTTTTAATTTATTCTCGCCGGCCAGGCCTTTTGGCCCTCGGGCCCAAATATTCCTCTTCGGCTATTTTACGGCCATAAAGAAAGAAAAACGAGTCGCAAATATAATTAAAATGTTTTCGATGGGTTTAGAGGTCCCTGCCGATCAGCTATGCGAAACGAAGAAAGTTCGTGGTATGGTGTTATCTCTCAGATTATGTAGGGACTAAGAGCTACATTTATTTACATTCATTTTGCTGTCAACATTACATCACAGTCTCCCTACCAAATGGGGTATATTAATTGCCAAAGCTGGCAACCATCATGATATTGTATGTACGTATGAAGCAAAAAATGGCTAGGCTCTTGCTGAAGGGCCAATGTTGTATACTAAATCTTCTGAATTATTCTGTAAATGTTTATAATTTAAGCCAAAAAAAAAAACAAACAACTCTGTGCCGAAAATTACTAATAATTAATTAATCAATAAACATAAATTACAGTTTCCAAACAATATGTTAACTCTTAATATTATGGATTGCGCGTCAAAAATGTCATAACTTCTTTTCATTCAGATGAAAAAAAGCAGCCTATCGTTGATCATTTAATTGGTGAATGACGAATGGACTCATTAAGGCTGTTTTATTATCTACTTATTACAGCAATAATAAACACCAAACTTTTAAGGTGATGCATTTGAGTTAACTTTTATGGGCATAATTTAAAATTATTTTCGAATTCACTAGCCAACAAACTTAAATTTGTTTTAAGTAACATTATTGTATATACAGGGTGTCCGGGAAAATGTGGGAAATCTCCCGGATATGAAAAAAACACGTGAAAAGACTACTACAAGTTCATATAAACTTTTTTCGTATCGGCCTCCTCTTGGGAGATATCGGCTCCCAAAGAGCTCCAATGAAATCAAGTTTTTTACACATAATTATTGAACCACCAGGTATATTCCAATTTTTTTTAATATGATGTATACCAGGTTAGACCCTTCAATTTACTATCCAAGAAAGTATTGTGAAGTACTCACAGCTGCAGGGACGGACTAGCTCTGACACTCATGACCCCATTTTTTTTACGCCCTGTATGATAAGAACTTTGGACCACGTTTTTTACATACCTTTAACCATTGACTAAAAATTAAGTACTCTTCATTCATGTCGTTAATCCTAACCGTTTTCGAAAAAAACGTCATTTTATTTACACTGTTAGTCCCCTAACTTCTGTCGGGTTGAATATGAAAAAGAGGAATTTTTCCCTGTCGCCAACATAGTTTCAATAAAACGTTAAAATTTAACTGCTTAGTTAAAAACTTCATAAGAGGGTTCAACATGGGCCCCGTGAAGTCTTATACACTCGCGGGCACGACGAACTGAGGACTGCTGTACCCGCCACAATAACCCAGCATTGTTCCTTATTTGATCACAATGAAACGTGATTCTCCGTAGAAGTTCCTACTATCGACGGGAGTAGAATACACCAAGGTTTTGAGGTGTCCCCACAGGTAAAAATCCAACGGCGTTAGGTTGGGAGATCGAGAAGGCCTGGCAATAGGTCCTCCCCTACCTATCCAACGGTTTGGATAGACGTTATTCAGGTGCTCCTGCACAGCAACGCTGAAATGAGGTGGTGTTCCTTCGTGCATGTAGTACACGTTTCGGCGGATTTCAAGTAGTAAGTGCTCTACTAAATCATGAAAAGCGTTCTGGAGGAATTCCAAATAAAGTTGTCCTTTCAGTCGTACCGGCAATACGAATGGTCCAATCAAAAAATTGCCAATGATTCCTGCCCAGACATTAATTGATTGGAACCGATGTTGACGATGCGAAACAATAGTTGCATGAGGATTTTCATCAGCCCATACATGTGAGTTGTGTAAATTCATGCTTCGTCCGTGAAGAGAATCTTCTGGCTTCCAAAGCATTGCAAGATGCAAGACCATACATCAGATGCATATCTGCATACTCAATAAACGTGTTATTTCGAATTATTTCACAATTAATTTCACCACGAAATCAGCGATGTGAAAGTTGACAAGTTCTAAAATGCAGGATATTTATTTCTTTCGTACCTAGTAACGTTTGCAACAACAATACTTTGTTTTTGGGGCCGATAAAATAAAACGCACATTTTTTGCGAACCTAGGTCGAATTGCAATTCACAGAATTAGACGTATCTGTTATCGAAATACGCCAAATACATGATGTAAATAATATGACGTTTTTTCGAAAAGGGTTAGGATTAACGACATGAATGAAGAGTACTTAATTTTTAGTCAATAGTTAAAGGTATGTAAAAAACGTGGTCCAAAGTTCTTATCATACAGGGCGTAAAAAAAATGGGGTCATGAGTGTCAGAGCTAGTCCGTCCCTGCAGCTGTGAGTACTTCACAATACTTTCTTGGATAGTAATTTGAAGGGTCTAACCTGGTATACATCATATTAAAAAAAAATTGGAATATACCAGGTGGTTCAATAATTATGTGTAAAAAACTTGATTTCATTGGAGCTCTTTGGGAGCCCATATCTCCGAAGAGGAGGCCTATACGAAAAAAGTTTATATGAACTTGTAGTACTCTTTTCACGTGTTTTTTTCATATCCGAGATTTCCCACATTTTCCCGGACACCCTGTATGTTATAGTGTTGTATATAATGTATATGAACAATCGGATAATTTCTAAGAAACCTATTTTAGGTTTTTCGTTTCCGGCAGTTAATTCATTTACGATGATGCTTATTTTTCTACAAATCCTGACATTGCCATAGTTCCTGTCAAAGAATCTCCCTTTAAGCGATGACACATTTTTTGTGAAACATCCTGTATATTCAATACAAAACAGCCTTAAATCTATCGCCTCGTCCCATCAGTAAAAAAATTTAATTTAGAGCCCTGAACCGAGAATTAATAGCGCCTATTCTATCAATTAATTATATCGAGCATCTCGTTTTGATGTGCTTGCGATGTCAAATGCGAGATAGGATTGTACGTCATAAATTTAATTAGAAGTTTTATATGCGACCGAAAGGTTAGAGTTGTTATTTATATGACACCAACTTAAAAATCAGTTTTATTTGGTTGTTTTCGAATAATGACCCACATAAAAAACTATTTATTACTAATCCGGTAGTGTTCTAAGCTAACGTCCCATTTTTTTATTTCTGTCACATTCTTTTGGTAATACGCAATATGCTTGAAGCTACGAGGTGGTCCGAAGTGGTCCCTAGAAGCGCCACACAGAATTTACAAGGGGCCCCCCATATCATCAAAAAAATCCTGAAAAAGAAGAAAATCTTATTTAACATTCCTAGTAGGCTCACTATTAAAATCTGAACTTGGCATGGGTCCCATAAGTAGCAACAGAGATATATAACTTTAAAATTTCACGGGCTGCGCCTGACAACAGAGTCCTGATTATCCCAGTAGTTTTCTTTAAAATAACAATTTTTGGTTTGTTATAATTTGCTTGAATAATATATGTAATAAAAAATACGTATATAATTCCCAATTACATTGATTGTAAATTTATACAAAATCCTAAACTACATATACATACATACATAAATACTAACCGCATTTAGAACCACTAAGCGTACGAAAGCGCTTATCAATAGAACTGTGTTCCAGTCTTTCTTTGGCGTGGTCGTTTCAATACAACACATTCCTTACTCTTGTAATTATAAATTAAAGCTGAATAAAATTCTCTAGTAAAGCAAATAAAGTAAATGCATATCTATGTATATGTGTCCCTTGCTGTTTTATTGCTATATTATGAATTCGAAATTCACATGGGGGATTTGCAATTTCGCCATTGGTTTGCTGTTCTTGGATTGGTAACAATAAAAACGCTTTTAATATTGCTTGTTATTTTGTTATGAGGAAACTACTGGATTGATGGGCCAGAATTTTGTACACTTCCTAACGATTGTTTCACTATTGCATGGCGTAGTGAATCTGGGTCGTTTGGCTCTTGTTTTATGTTGGACCACGTAAGATTGGGTGTGAATAGAAAGCTGCAGTTACGCTTATCAATTCCTAGAGTTTTTGCGAAATTTCAAACATGTCTGGTATCGCCCAGTGCAACGATCTTATGAGGAATTATAGGATAAAAATAATCAGAACCCGGAAAATGGATTTGAACTTATGCGTCCAGGACAACATTCTCGTATTAACAGGAGAAATGATACCTAAAATAAATAATATAATCAATTGTAATAGTTAATAAAATGAATATATAGGAACCTAATTCAAGGAAAAACAAGCATAATCGTATAATATGTAGTAGTTATATGTTTCTTATTCAGCCCCTGAGTCGCTTCGCTATCTTCAAGAGTAGTCGTGATAACATAGGCTGACAAAGGATCAGTTTCTTCTGTAAGCGCAATCTATTATTTAATGGTACTATCTACTGTCATTATCTAATCGTGTTTCTTTTTTATTGATTATTTTTCGATGAAAAGCTAGTAAGGGATCCGATGTAATGATCAAGCGATTCATTAAATACATATTTGGTTTTAGTCGGGATAGTTTTCTGGAATGTATTAATCGTTCGTTGCGAATTTCTTTGTGCCTAGCTTTTAAATACTCTTCTGACAGCTTTTTATTAAGGTTAAGTCTGTATAAAGTAGGAAAAGTATCACTATGTACACTATTTACGACTCCTCAGCAAATTCCACTTGTGTTCTGATAAATCTAGATCCAAATAAAGAGCAAGTGTTTGCCGTAGAGGTAACTCTTTCTTCACCACAGCTGATTGTGTCGACGTTGATGGACCAGCCATATCAGCAGCAAAACTTAGCTCCTATTAGAACTTTTTACCAATGTCTCTACTTTACGTTTCTTCGCGAACTGTTTTACATGACGACCACAGCCCTTTATTGGAGTATTCGAACTGGTAATATCAGAAGCCGTTTTAACTCTTCAGGAACACAAACTTTTGAAGCCAGAAAACCATCTATTTTAAAAAATAGGACTTCGATCGCGAGCACTTCATCCACTTTGATTTCAAGCTGGCACAAACGAATTTCATAATATTTACTACTTTTGATTCGTCGGGTTTAAGGACACTAAACGAGTTCATAATTAATTCTTTTACTACACTAAATTTGGCTTTATTTGTTGAAGCCACCCAGACTTCGAAACAGTCACCATGAACCTGAAAAAATTTGGTTTTTTTAAAAGTTTACACAGATTTGCGAAAGTGAATGCTGACAACGACAGCTAACACAGACTCGGGCACAAACCAAACAAAATCCAACCAATGGCGATAAATTAATTTCACTACGTAAATGATTTAAAACAATACGTACGCCATATGTGCAATGTGTATAAAGAGATAAGTTTGGCGTTCTTCGGTATGTCACCGCACCAGCCAGAACGTACAGCGACACATTTTGATAAGATAGAGAGTGAACCGGCGTATCTCTGGTTAACAACCACCCAATATCTCCAAACGTAAATCATCTGAGCACCATATACGGCCCTTGTGTTTTGTGTCCTGAATATAAAACATATAAAACGAAAAGAGTTGTCGGTGTGCGACACACCTTTATATCTTCCACGTTCGGACCGACTTGTTAGCGAGGGTCTTTTTTTTGGTTCCACATATCAAATATATGTGTCTGCGTATGGTTCTTTGTAGTCTTATTAATTAAGGCATCGTAGAATATGAATCAAATGTATTTAATGAAAAGGAATATGATAATTTTTTAGCTAGCTCTAGGTTGTTGCAACGCCTTTACAGTGCTAGGACACTATCTTAAATCAGTTTTCTTTATAAAACTGATGATTATTTAAAATATTTGGCTTTTCTTGGCGATTATAAAATTAGGTACTTATCTTGATGTTGTTGATGTTCTTTGCGGAGCGCACTCCTCCGTTGATCTACTTTAGACAGGTACATACGTCCTAGGCTTCTCAAAACTACCAAAACGTCAAGAGAGAGAGAACAGAGTGCATCACAGATTTCTTTAGTTGTAGAGAAAGAAGTGACCTAGGAACGTTTGGTTTTCAGTTTAAATCTGAAGTCACAGTGCCAGTACAAAGTGTACCTATCCTTCTGGAACAAGACTTTCAACATTTACAGTTAAAAATTGTGAAACTACTTGGTATATTCGATTAAACAATTTTTATCGCGTCTTCAACCTCACAAACATCACTGCTCGCAGGTAGGCTATATTATAGATCCATTTTCATTATATTATAATATACCGGAGAATAGGGAATATATTTTTTAACATTATGATAAATTGTTTATATTAATAAAAATATTGACTCTTTTTGTCACACTGAAACGAGATATTTGCAAATGTTGGTTGTGTTGAGTAAAAACTTGAGGTCTTTTGCTATAAAATCATAAAACTTACATAACTATTTTGCCGAATGAGAAATTTATTTTTTATGACAATTCCGATAAAACTTTTAAAGTAGACAACCATAAATATTTGCACAAACAAAGGCGGCTGTGATAAAATGTTTGAACATATTCGTTTTTATTTGCAACAACATCGTTTTTATTTGTCTTTTACTGATGCTTCTTTTTCTAACAAGGATGGAAAGAAATCAGATTCCGTGAAAGAAAATAATTTTGCGATTACTAATCTTTTAAAGTAGATAACCAGCAATACTTCTACAAGCGCAGAAGGTTCGATAAAAATTTGAACATATTCTTTTTTTATTTGTCTTTTTCTAATGCACTTTCGCCAACACGGATAGAAAAAATCTGATTCCTCTGTGATTATCAGGAGAGAAAAGATGATGCTAAAATATATTATGGTGTAAACTGTCCATGGAACTGACCAATATTCTTGTTCAGTTGTTTTTTTCTGTCATCATTCTCATATCAAATTGGATAGAATATAGGTACAGGGTCTTCCAACGAGGACTGAACAGGGGCTCATTTTTGAGCTTCCTTGTATTTAAAGAAAAATCTAAAATAGCCAATCGATGTACTTTTTCCTGCAGAATTCAAAAATGAAACCAAAAATTTATTTGAACCAGAAACAAAAGAGTTACGCTATGGATAAGGTGTTTTTTAAATGGAACATAGCTTTTTTTATACGATTTTCGGAACGAGTGATTTTTTTTATGTCCGTTCTGATTAAAATATTTAATATTGTGACAGCTATTTTTATTAAATTTTAATGTTTTATCCAGTATAATTTAACTTCAACCTGTTTGAAACATACACTAGGTAATAAAGGTAAAATCACCTTGAAATCCTTCAAAGTCAAAAAATTTGACAAATTTACTATAATATTGCCGAAATGAAATATTCATTAGATGAGAGATTGCAGATTGTTATCTTGTTCTACAAATGCCAAGAGAAGCAAGGAGAAGATTTATTGCAAATTTTCACAGAAATATATCCGTCAATACTATTCTAAGGATAAAGAACCTATTCGAGGAAAATAAAACATTACATGACAATATTATAGTAAATTTGTCAAATTTTTTGACTTTGAAGGATTTCAAGGTGAATTTACCTTTATTACCTAGTGTATGTTTCAAACAGGTTGAAGTTAAATTATACTGGATAAAACATTAAAATTTAATAAAAATAGCTGTCACAATATTAAATATTTTAATCAGAACGGACATAAAAAAAATTACTCGTTCCGAAAATCGTATAAAAAAAGCTATGTTCCATTTAAAAAACACCTTATCCATAGCGTAACTCTTTTGTTTCTGGTTCAAGTAAATTTTTGGTTTCATTTTTGAATTCTGCAGGACAAAGTACATCGATTGGCTATTTTAGATTTTTCGTTAAATACAAGGAAGCTCAAAAATGAGCCCCTGTTCAGTCCTCGTTGGAAGACCCTGTACCTACTGGAAAAATTTCTTTGTCTGATGCCTGCTTAGATGTTTTGATACAATAATTAAAATTAATAATTTTATTTACATATTTTGTCAAAAAATCTTGTATGCAACACGTTAGGAAATACAATTTTCTTTAACTCGTATAATTTTGAGGGTTTGAAACATTACATTCATTAAGCAAAGTAAAGCATTACATAAATAGCTATTACAAGCTGTATCGGGGTGAAAAGAGAATAATACAACCAATTATATTAATTAAATATTCGTTTAAAGAAAACCATCCTATCCACGAGCCCAACAAGTCATTTATTAAAAAACCGACCATATGGTCAAGACAGCCTAAAGTTTAAGCGCATATAATTTAGAATCTAAATTAGAGAATTATAATCTTATCTGTTAAAGCTTATACTCGGGTACTAACGGTACATAAAAAAGATTTATAATGTCATCGGGCGTGTAAGTTTCGGTATTAGAAGCAAAATCCTATTTGTGCGTGAAAATTCTGCGGAGAAAATATTATTTGTAGTTTTGTCGTTCCGAGCCTGTTATGAATTAACGATTTCTCTTGGTAAAATCACATATTGTGACTTCTGCAGATATATTCGTTTTTGATCTGTCAAATTATGGCTCTACCGTGAAAAATTATATGTCGTCGGTATACGGGGATTGGTTGATAAGTCGTTAATCTACCGGGCAAAGTATTTCTTCTCTTCCACCGTAGATACTCCCTATGGTTCCCAAATAAGACCTGGATGGATGCAACTCAGTTTAAATTTCTTTCCAGGGAGGGCTGGAACTTTAATTTATTCGCAGTTTTCGCGGTTTTCAAGTCGATAGAGTTGCATCCGATCGGTTTCATTCATTTAAAAATGACGCTGTACCCATATTTAATTACTAATAAATAATATTGACATTTTAATTCACTCTATACTAACTTTTACTTTCTTTTATAGAATTTTTTAAAATAATTTTTTGCTTTTAAAAATAGGCCTTACGTTCATTTATCCTTTGATGTAAGAGTCAGCATCCACCAGACGTGCCAGATTGAAGGCCATACGATCGTTTTAATAACTTAAATTGTCGAAAAGAGAAGCCAATAAAGTGTCTACCGGCGACTACCAATAAAAAAGTCAATTAAGTGAAATTTAAAGTAGAGAAATAAAGGAAAAAAAGTCAGTGTTGCGTGTAAAGTTTAAATAAAATGTATTTAAGGCGCCCATTATAGGGAATAAGATGCCATTTCAATATGTTGTCTAACCAAATTAGGATATTTCGGAGTTAAAGTACGACGATAGGGCGTTTATGAAGATTTCTGAGAGTACTCGGAAAAGTTCATAGGACACACACGATGTGTTTGAACACATTTCTTTCTAGAACCGGGGTTTCGATTTTTTTTTAGAAAAGTACTAATTTCAAAAATACAATTTTTCAAAAAAAAATCATTTATTTTAAAGTACAAAATTCAATTGTCTAAAAATTGTATTTTAGAAAAATTTGGGGGCAATCGGGCATTCTTACAGCTTGCATCTTACACTACGACAAAATTTTATACATGCTAAATTACCGAAGTCATCCACAAATATTGGCCGACGTAAAAAGTAGAATGTACGGCCCTGAACTGCTAAAGCGGGCGAATTTTAGGCCGTTTGTATGTAATACCTAATTAGTAAATCTTCGGTATCATTCGGCTCTACCGAATCAAATCATTATGTAACTCACTTCAGCGTTACTCGGCCCGTACTGCAACCGATCGTATTCAGGTCGTTTGTATGTAATACCTAATTAGTAAGTCATCGGCATCGGTCGGGTCTGCCGAATTAAATCATTATGTGTAGAAACAGTTGCCCGCTTTCACTCAGTCGGCGCCGACTGGGCCCTATAATTTGTCTTGTCTATAAATTGTCAATAGCAATGTCCCATTTGACAATTTAAACAAGCAGGCAACCTGTTTTTACTGTGTTCCACTAACTTACTTTAGGGGTCCTTAAGACCTAAAGCTGTTTGGACTTCAAGTCGTTTGTATGTAACACCTATATAGTAAATTTCGGTACCGTTCGGATCTACCGAATCAGGTCATTATGTAACTCACTTCAGTTTTACTCGGCCCTTAGGTGCTGCAAAAGGGTTTCAATTATTCACGGCTGCAACCGAGCGCATTTCTGGTGGCTTGTATGTAACATCTAATAGGTAAATCTTCGGTTTCGTTCGGATCCACTAAATCAAATTACATTATGTAACACACTTCAGCGCTGCTCAGATCAGCCCTATTGCCTTTTTATAAAGCGCGGGATGCGTTCGAAAACTATTTATCGGTTTTAGTCAACCGGTTTGGTTATACGAATCGAAGGCAGTAAATGTTACATTAAAAAGCTTATTTATGCCAGAAATAAAGTTGAGTTGCGACCTTAACCGGCCGATTACTGACAATCTGACTGGGCTGGACGCTAAGCGTCATCGAGTTAACTAATGGTTTTATTTGGTCGTATCACAGTCCGATGTGGAGTATTTTTTAATTAAAGAGGGCATATGTTGGTGGATTTCGAGGTAAAATGGCAGAAGCCAGACAAAGGAGAAAATTTAGAGTTGAAGTTATCTGCAGTAAAGAACGTTATTTTCGTATTTTGTAATAATGTTTTATTGAATGTGTTATTGAAAGTTATACGCCAATGGGCGATCTAATCCCCCTCGATTTTTTCTTGTGGGGCTTCCCCAAGGACAAAATCTATTCTAACAGTCCGCAGACCAGTGTTGCCCATGGATGAAAATGAAAAGATCCTCCTTGCAACCTAAAATCACCACGCCACGCTTCTGTTTATAATACTATCCTTTTTTCTATCTACACAGAAAAAACACTATCGTATATTGAATTGGATACCCATTCACTCAATGACACACTCTATTCCGTATTGCACAATACAAATTCGATTTCTTTCAATGACCAGTTTATCATTCTTAACCAATAGGGGTTAAGATTGCTTGAAATACAAGGTTTCATTGGTTTTAAATAGGTCGTTTAAATATAACAACTATTTGATGCAGTAATACCCTATTCAAAATTCAATATAAAATATATCATTGGTGTCAGTAAACGTTTATCTGTAAGAATATAGATTTTATTTAATCGAAATACTTATTATTATTGAAAAGTCTTGTAGATTTGTTTTACTTACATACCATAAAATACTGAAATGAGTTGCTCCACTCCCCAGAATTGCAAAAGATCTAATATTTTTGGCGTATCTTTAACCCAATAAACAAGCAGGCTGCAAGCAAACGACTATTCAACGAACAAATACCAACAGCACAATTTTAACCTCTCCAAAGGGTGTCCGCGAACAATAGAAGTAGCATTTCAGCCAACAATAGAACCCATTAAATTAATATTTTTTATTATTTCTATAATATCTTATATGTTTTATTGGAGTGTTTATTTTAATTAACATGATACAAGGATTATTCACTTAATTTTTAGGTTTTCTAGTTCAACTGTAGTTCTTGTTCGTTTAATAAAATATATTGTAATTTGAATCACACCGCCTACAAATAGCTATTTTTCGCCCAATTATATTTAAGCATTCTCATCAAAAATAGAAATTTATTGGTTTCCAATAATATTTTGGTCATTGAAAAAATGGTAATATAGTTCTCAAGGAAGTAGAAATATTTTTGAACTCCAATAAATTAGTCTATATTTAAAGAAATATTTTTTTTTTGGTTATTTCAATAATGTTTTGTTGAGATCATATCAACTTTAATATGACTAAGCCAGTGGTCAAAAATAATACTATTATTGAAAATAGCATAGCAGTTTTTTCTGTGTGTATCAGCTAAGACCATGTTCTGATAGCAATGCCAACCATATCAAGCAAGACCCGAATAAATTATAAAATAGCTAAATTCTACCAAATTTAATATGAAGCAACCATTTTTGTCCCTTTGTGGCTTTTTTTTCCAAATCGAAACCACAACCATAATAAATTTATCTAAATAACATATTGGTAGGACAGAAAAGTGGTTGTTAGAATAATTATAGAGCGGCGTGAGCCTGAAACCACAAATTTATTTAGCGACACGTTTGTACCGTATATGGCAATTTGCCAGGTATCTTTCACCTTTATCGGTTAGCGCCATGTATGGTGCACTATAGTCATTAAGAAATTTCAAAGTTAATTATTATTTTAAGCAAAAATGTTCAATTTTGCATTGTTAAGAGTAGCATTCGGCACCCATGACTTTACTATTTAGTTAACATTGTTGTTGCAATTGACCTTTTGCGAGAGGAGGCGACATTATTCGTTCACAAAGAGCCTTTTTTATCTCAGGCATTGTGCGTTTATAGGACAAAGAAAGAGGAGAGCGGGAACGCTAAACATCCGACTTCGCACGCCGCGCCGCACACTGTGTAACGAAATCGAATATTGGTGGACATTGGTACTTTACTTCGCTGCTTTGCAAAAATTGTGGCATATAAAAACATATATTGAAGTACGTTATTACTGTACTAAATATGGATTTATTATATAAAATGGTACGGGATGATGTAACATTCTTTGAAGCCAAAACAAACTATTCTAATCGACACTGTAACACAATTTGTAAACATTGGCCACATCTTATTTTACCTTGTATTTGTGTACATAAAATACGTTAGAAGAATTACAAGATTTGCTAAAAGTAATAAAAGCCCTAAATTACTTTATTTTCTGCTAAGTAATAATAAATTTAAGTTAAAAAGTTTTATTATTTATAGGTTATGTTATTTCTAAAGGTGTTTATTTAAAGTCGCTCCGAGTCATTTATAAATCTATATAAATATATACGTCACACTTTTTCTTTTCTAGTTCATTAGACAAAGACGTACGTGTAACTGAGTGTTCAGACCGAGGTTCAGCCGTTTTCCTAAACAACCAGCACAGACAGCAACACTTCTGAGCTCCAACACTCCAATGGTATTTTATCTCTTTCTACTACCATTCTTGATTCAATTACGTAGTAATTCGTAGTCTTGTCTATGTTCGTAGTTCGTAAACAGTTCCCCCAAGAGAATAACAAACAACAAAATATAAGGCTTCACGTTCGATACGCTCACAGTATACGGATATCGAATCCTTTTATATAATAAGTCCATGGTACTAAAGTTTATACCTACGTAGTACCTACCTTACTAGGTACCGGTCGCTAATAAATATAATTATTTTTCGGCAAAATAAATAAAAAAATTCTGTTTTCAGTTTAAAGCAACTAAGTATAATGGACTTAAATACTAATTATAAAAAACATACTTTAATTAACCTAATTTTTACAATCTGAGCCGAAGACTGATGATGTTTCGGTTTCTGGGAACAGATAATTTTTTTTTACCCATAAAATTTTGACCCACCTGTAAAAAAACTCACGGGCCGCGCCTGAAAATTATGTCGACCAGTGTAATTTTCCTCAAATTTCGGATATGAGTATGAATATATAAATGCCAGCAATCGACTGTGGCAGTACATCCCATTACTTTTGGACCACTCTGTAGAGAATGTCAATAAACCTGTGAAAAACTTACACGAATCAGAAACAACAAATAATGTGCCTTTAATGCGGTGAAATTCAGATACTTTTGTAAAAAAGCTCAGTGATTTTTATAACAAAATGGCAAATTTAAGATAACCAAACCATCCTAAACAGTAAAATTACTTCGGTTTTAATATCTTAATGGTTATACCTATAGAGAATAGCAACCACGACCCGTGCCGTGATCAAGCTGGTCCGTCCCACGCGAAATAGTCGATGGTCGGTGCAAAGCGTGTGCCCGTACCGGAAATATACGGTATTTTATAATTTAATCTTTTAAAATATCTGATCATTATTGCCTCGCAACAATCCTTGTTCTAAAAGTTTGGCATGTCCTTTTTTATGGTCGCGAATAAATTAATAAAATTATGTTGCCTAGGGAAATAAAACGAGCATATATCATTAATTAATATACAATTAATGGCATTTAATACGGGTATAAAATTTATGGTACAAAATTAGTCAATATAATAAATAATGCGTAACATTGTTCTTTTTGTTTTTCGTTGACAAATAATGTCACAGAGTGTTATTTTTAAATCCAACGGACCATCTCCTGTGATGCTTAGAACCTCTTTTATTTAAAATTTTTATTTAGCTTCATTTTTGCAACTTCTGCTCTTTCTTCTCCATTCAACGCCATGTACCGCTTGGGTTTGCTTGGGTTCGCTATTGAAATCTTTTTTGTACAAGGCCCTAGGGGGGGGCGCCCCCTGCGCCCGCCCTAAATCCATCACTGCCTCAAGAAGGTTGAAAAAGTTAAATTATATAAAAAAGATTTGTTAACCAATAGGATACTCCTAAAATTTAGTGTCTCTATCTTTACTAATAGTAAAGATATTTGCCCATACTAAGATTTTTCGAACACCCTATATATCTTAGCGTGTGGTATTTACGATTGCAAATATAAATTTTGTTATTTTAGTACCTATAAAGTTTATTAAACTGCAAATATGCAACGTAACTGAAAGTCTGGCAAAAGCCATTCTCAAAAAGTGGGTGGGGGACCATGTAGTTGACCAGATTAGGAGTAGCTTTGCATTCTCTGATTATTTTAAAATGTAAACAATAGTATTTCGTCCTGGTTTCTAAACCAGTGGTATTGGTTCTACCGTAGTTATTAAAATTATTATTTTTTTAAGTATTTTCACTTT
The DNA here is from genome assembly GCA_963971165.1 of Philopedon plagiatum. Lineage (NCBI taxonomy): Eukaryota > Metazoa > Arthropoda > Insecta > Coleoptera > Curculionidae > Philopedon > Philopedon plagiatum. Next base: position 87,782,400 of record OZ020195.1, read on the forward strand.
TCTTGTGGAGGATAAAAATAGTGTCAAAAACATTTCCTTTTTGCGGCAGTCGCCCTAATCCAAGCCCTTATTTCTTTAAGGTTAAAACCTTGTACATAATTTTCTTTAAATCTTTAGATCTAATTTATTAAAACATAATTTTTAAATATCTCCCAGCAACCGACCGACCGAATAGTGTACAGCGGTTCCCCAAAGATAAGTGTATCTCTTCTTCTGAAGAGGTATCTCGCCGCACGATAACTCGAATATTAATATCTCCCGCACGATAACTCGAATATTAATATTTCCCGAATTTTTTTATGACACACTTTATAATTAACTAACATTAATTAATTATTTATCATGGCCAATTTATCTGGCGTGCTGCAGGCGGTTATTATTGTTGTTCTGGCGAACACACCCCATATACGGATTTACTACGACTTGTGCCAGAGGACGCTGTTCGATTTTTTTAGTAGTTTAATATGAATGTCCAGTGGTTTGTATAATATATTGAAAATAGGAAATATTATGGAAATATACAAATATTCCTAATGTATAAGAGCTGTATAATCCTCTAATGTATGTGATGATATTTAGTCACTTTTTAAAAGTCGCACCAAGCTTTGTTTTTCCTTTGACTAAGACCACGGTTCTTTAAAATTCCATATGTAAGTAAATTTTATTTCCACTAAAATTTGTAAATATCAAGAGTAGTAAGCAGCTACAACAAAAATTGATTTCAAATTTTTTATTGAACACAATATGATTTTTTTTAAAGTTGCACTTTTCTTCGCATCAGTTTTATTACTCTCAGAAAAGTCAAATTTCTGCTTAAAAAGGAAGTACTTCACGGTGATACACTTGGAAAAAACTGCTAAACGACTAAACTCCAGACATTTTACGAATAATTTAGCGACAAAAAATGAAAATTCGTAGTCGCTGTTTCGCCCTATGTCCACGAAATATCAAATTCGTTATACTGCACCGCCGCCCCAATAGCTTATTATTCTTGATTCAAAATCTAAAAGCGACACCGTTATGCTGTCTTATTTCAGAAGCTAATTATTCACAAAATGACTTTAAGGAATCGGCCTCTAAATACTTTTTTTTATTTTGTAACTTAGTCTTCACCTTAATCCCTGAACGTTAAAATTGTTAATTACCGATTATCTAATCTATGATTGTTATCTTTATTTAGTCGACAATTTATGCTTGATAAGGCTTGTATAATGACAAACCATTAACACATCAGAATCCTGCTAACGTCAGGAATTTTCCTAACATGGATTCGTAAAAATATCCTGTAAAGCATTCTGCCGCCCATTTTTGCTAATATTTCCTCGTTGAAAATTAAAACCGTTCGTCCGTGCTTAACGTCCCTCCTGGCCAAACGTTAATTTTACAATTTCACGGTAATGTACTGAATTTTGTACGAACATTTTCCACGCAAAAGATGGGTACTAAGCTCTCCTCTCGACTAGGTTGAAGTACCAAAGCAATTAAATCTAATATAACAGGCCTGTTTGCCTCGAGCCAAATAATAAAAGTCATAGCAGATTCTCGAAGAGATAAGAAAAATATAGACTGGAAAATTATTTTGCCGCATAATTGTAAATTAAACGGACTTGTTTTATTGTTATTTTTATCGGACATTGGCGCAGCTGGTGCATCGGCAGTTGTACCCATAAAATATATTTTTTAATGGTTTTTAGCAGAAGTGTTAAAAAAACAAAATAGTACTAATGGACCCTCAGTACTACTCTAATATGTCATTCTTTTACAAATGGTACGCCTAAAAAAATTTTATGATTTTTCAGTTGGTTGGAAATTTTTTTTACAAATAATATACATAAAATTAGCCAGCACGTGTATTGGGAATTTTTTTTTTAATGTTTTTTCCGAGTTGTGTTACAATTTAAAAACCATTTGTCCTTAATGAATAATGACGTCAAGAGATCAGCAAAAATAAATGTCAATCTACATGTTAACGTAAAGCTTAACCTAAAGTCGAACAGGTTTGTTTTTCTCGGAAACAGTCAGAGAGAGCAATCGAATTTTCTGGGTTAATAGAGAAATAGTTCAACTAGCTTCGGTAAAAATTTAGTTATACAGGATGTTTCGTTTCGGAGCTATTAAACGTCAAAGTCGAAATTCCCGCTATTTTTTTTATTATTGAACAAAATTTTATAACACAGAAATAGTTTTGATTCAATCCATTCATACAATAACCACCACTCTTAATAGGCACCTACTGTATTGTGAAATATTGTCAATGAACTTACTAAACTATCTGTATAATATGCTGAATAGTTCAATACATGAATAGGACAAAATGAAAGCCATCCATCAGTTTTATAGCTCTCTATACAACAGTGAATATGTTAATGTTTTGCATGCTCTGAACTGGAATCTATAAATTCTGCGGAAATAATTTAAGTTTTCTAAATGGAGAATTACGAACAGTATCAGAGGTTTAGTTGACTGCTTTTAGAGTTCCCTATCCTAGAGAAGGTAAACGTGAACGTAATCAGGCCATGTGTATGTACGTCATAAACACTTATCAGCTCGAAATTTTTTATAAAACTTGTTGCCCTCAGTACCGGCCAGATTAATGCTGTAAAAATTTCTGTTCGGTTTTCTGATCATGCCATCCCGTAGTCGTCCATTTAATACGCTATTACTACGCTAACGTAAAATCATCTCATTACCGTAACGAAAAAATTCAGTACGGCTACAACCCCTTATTTCGTAGTAGTCCATTTATTCGGGTTCCTGAATTTTCTGATCATATCATGACCGTAACGAAGACATTCAATGCGTCTACACCCCATAATTCTGTAATAGTCCATTTAATATGCTATTACTACGCTAACGTAAGTCTATCTCAGTACCGTTATGAAAAAATTCAAGCGTCTACAACCCCTTACCTCGTAATAGTCCATTTATTACGCTATTACGCTAAGATCGGGTCCCCGGTGGCCGAGTTGGTACGGCGCCAGCTTTGCAACCGAGAAGCGCGGGTTCGATCCCTCTTCGACCATGGATATTTTGTGGTTGTTAACTGTTGGAAGGTGGTAGAGGAATTCTTCCTGATGAAATCCCTATGGATGTTTCCAGCTCTGGATGTGCGAGTCGATTCCCTAGTACAGCCACGGTACATAGTACTTAGACTTCGGTCTTCGTGGACTGTCAGGAGATAAAAAAAAGATAAAAATATCCAGAATGCAGCGCCATTACCTTTGCGTATATTTTTTTTATTATTGTTTTAATCATTTTGTTAAGGTAATTTCATTACCGTAACGAAAGAAATTGGTGCGTCTACAACCCCTTATTTCGTAATAGTCCATTTATTACGCTGTTACTACGCAAACGTAAAAAAATCTGGCATGCATTGTCATTAGGTGTGCGTATAGTTTTTTCATTACTATTTTAATGGTTTTGTTAAGGTCATCTCATTACCGTAACGAGGAAATGCGGTGCGTCTACACCCCCTTATCCCTTAATAGTCCATTTATTACGCTATTACTACGCTAACGTAAAATGGAATGGAATGCTGTGGCATTATGGTGTGCGCGAGCAGGAATAAATAATTATTAGTACCGAACCACTATATTTCTCTTTTATAAAGTGCGATAAATTTGTTTGAATAAAAGTTTTGAACATACATTATTAGCATTATGATTTATTTGAGTGTAAAATTTATTTGTATATGACTAAGTAATTTATTTGTCACGTTTTGGTCTTGGGATGACGAAAATACAAGTCAGTCGTGTAAGAGAGGTATTCGTTCAATTAAGTTGTTCTATTTTACTCCGGATTAAATTTGTTAAGAATTAAAAGTACCCTGAAAATATTTGCGAACTTATCTCTACACTAAGCAATTATTTATAAAAACTTTATTTTATGTTTGTGTTATATTGTTTCTTTATTCATTTTTATTTGCCCTTTTCTAATTTAATGTTTTTTGTTGCAGATGCCTAGTCTTCAAGATTGCTCTTCGCCATGATGTTGATCTTATTGTTGCCGATTTTGTTGCTGAAAGCCGAACATCAACTTCACGCTATTGTTTAATACATGTGTAAGTCATTCACTAAACAATAATATCTGCTATAACACTAAAGAGGCATTCGCATTGGGGTATCCATGGGCGCCCGTAGACTTTTTCTCAGGGGGGGCAAAATGAAAAAAATATTTTTAAAGATTTTATTTGTGGTGATTTATATAAATACAGTAACAATTAAAAACAGAAAAAAATCGGTCTAGTGCAAGCTATACTTGCACAATTAGTGTTCCGTGCCATCAGCCCCCCACTTAAGCACAAATAACAATTGATCGCGCAATCTACACTTAATTCTCAATGTTCATAATTTTTTTCAGATTTTTCTGAACGATTCTTTTGGCGATGAGGTTGGGGAACAGCAATTTTTAAGCGTTTTTCTCGAAAAATGTTTAAAAAATGCATATACATAAAATACATCATGTATATTGTTGAATTTGTGCTTAAAGAAGCTTTCATTTGACACTACGCGATGTCCTTGAATTTTTTTTCCATTTCCCAATCTGCCCTCTAAAATTAACCCCCAGGATCAAAATTCAACTTTTTATACTTCACGTCTATAATTGGGCCACCACACTCTATCTTTGTGCTAAATTTCAATTTTTTTTATCGAATAGTTTCAGAGAAAATCGCCTGTGTCAGACGGACGGACGCACAGACACCGAAGTGATTCCGTTTTGCTAATTTTAGCAAGGAACACTAAAGAATCATGGTAAAAACTTCTTCATAAAATGAACATGCAGGCTGCAGAAAAGTCATAGTAATTTGATTGCCGGTTGCATTGAGTTAAGACAGGGTTTACATAATATTCCTAATCCTAATTGAAATTTTTGTACATGGCTTTATAAAAATGTTCAAACATCAGAAAAATAGACAACATTTATCATAAAAAGAAATATTATTTATTATAAAAATAATAGATATCTGGCAATTCGTCCAACAAAAAGTACGAAGTATGACAATCTCACAATCTTAGGGGGGCACGGCCCCCCTGGCCCTCCCCTGCGGGCGCCCATGGGGGTATCCCTTATTCCATTACAACGGGAGCGATGCAAGGGCCCCTCATCTTGACGGAAGGGCCCACGTGTGTAGCTAAAAATCCTCAAGACCCAGTGGAGGCCCTTCAAACTAATTGAAGTTTTTTGTTGGTGTCACTAAACCCCGAGCACTCAGCATGTAAAGAACCAAAAACTACTGTTGCTCAAAAGTAATAAATTGTTTTCTTTGCAGGTGGATCCGAGGCCTTTGGTCGCAGCACACACATTATTTGAAGATACTTTTTAAAAATTTTTATTGTAACTTATATTACCTTTATGTTTCCATTAAAAAATAAAATGCTTTAAAAATATTGTTGTTTTATTTCCTGGCATTTAATTTCTCTTCTGGACTGATAACAGAACTTTAAGAATAATAAAGGTTAAAGGAAAGGAAATTTTGCACAACCTGGCAACAACCTCCTCGTACTTCTGTGCTCATAATAAGAATATCCCTAAATATCCTTGAAATGTTGCAAAATTTGGCAACATTGCTATTAGAAACGCGAGGAGTTTTCGCACAAACTATCAGGAGTATTTACCTCCTCGCACTTCTGCACTCCTGATACAAAAATCAAATTTTCGTGTTATTGTTCACTGTAGATGCAGAAAATTAGGATTTAAACCAAAATTTAGACAGCAAAAATCAAATTGTTCGTTTTATTTTTGCTTTGGGTGCAAAATATTAAGATTTTTACCAAAATTTGGAAGCGAAGAGATTTCGCACAAACTATCAGGAGTAGTTTACCTCCTCGCACTTCTGCACTCCTGATACCAAAATCGAATTTTGCGTTTTATTTTTCACTGTATGTGCAGAAAATTAGGATTTTGACCAAAATTAGACAGTAAAAATCAAATTTTTCGTTTTATTTTTTACGTTGGGTGCAAAATATTAAGATTTTTACCAACATTTGGGAAGTAAAATTTCAAGGAGTTTTCGCATAAAATATCAGGGGTAGTTTACCTCCTCGCATTTCTGCACTCCTGATACAAAAATCAAATTTTGCGTTTTATTTTTCGGTGCAGGCGCAGAAAATTAAGATTTTGACCAAAATTTGGTCATCAGGAGTAGTTTACCTCCTCGCACTTCTGCGCTCCGGATACAAAAATCTAATTTTGAGTTTTAGTTTTAACTGAAGGTGCAGAAAATTGAGATTTTGACCATAATTGGGAGAGCAAAAATTCGAGGAGTTTTCGCATAAACTATCAGGAGTAGTTTACCTCCTCGCGCTTCTGTACTCCTGATACAATAATCGAATTTTGCATTTCATTTTTGACTTTGGGTGCAGAGAGTTAAAATTTTCACCAAAATTTGGAGAGCAAAAATTTGAGGAGTTTTGACATAAACTATCAGAACTAGTTTGTCTCCTCCTAGTATCACGAGAGCAGAAACGGGGAGTTTTCGCATAAAGTATCAGGAGCAGAATATACCTTCTCACGTTTCTATGATCCTGATACAAAATTTAATATGTTAAATTTTTACTTTCTCCATTAGCATAGCACAAATGCGAGGGGATATTCTCTGCTAGTGATAAACAACGTTGCCAGATTGTGCAGAATTTCCCAATTTTTTCCTTATGTGCTCCTAATAAAAATATCCTCCTGATGCCAAATCATGTTGCCACGTGGTGCAGGATTTTCTCATTTTTACGCAATTTTGGGACAAACACAAATAATACACAATTTGTTGATAAGTCAAGTTTATTAATGATTTTAAAAATACAATAACAGTGACATTTAATACATGTTAAGCTTATTTCTATGTAAATATGAGTAGAGGGATCCCTCTACTAATATGAATTAACTAAGTACATACTCGTATATAACATTTGCTTATAAATTTTATTTTTGGTCCCACCGACGCGAAGTCCACAGCTAATAGTGCAGCAATGGTGTAGTCGCCTCTCTGAAAAGGAAAAAATATATATGTATTGAGGTTGTTTAGATTGTAAATTAGAGTGATTTTTTGTCAATGAAGAGAGAAGAGCGGAAGTAGAGATGAAAAGCTAGCTTACTGATGGAACATGGACACGTCATGAACAGGTTATGAGGAAATTTTTGGACGCAGCTTTTACTAAAAGTTACATCAGAAGCCGTAAAGGCACGGGTACCGATCGCGTGGGATTTTATGTTCCGCATCGGCTGTTAGTTCTTAAATCTGCCGATTATAAATCTAAAATTTCTTATATTATACACGTTCCCGGGCATACCCATAAATTAGTAGGTAGCTACCTATCAATATTTTCTCTCGTTGTTTTCACTGATCAAGGAAATATGGAGTTGTTATACGATATTTATCGAGGCAATGCTGCGTAACGTATTAATTTATAATTTCTCTCGGTCGGTGTGTTTATTACGGAAGATTAGTTAACGGTTAGGTCTCTAATTTCGTCTATAATTTAAATCCAAGCAGTGTAATTTTAGTAACATTAAGTTAAGAGCAGTAGTCAGCGACCATTACCACTTCTTAGTTTTTTTTTTAACTTTGTTGTTGCTCAGCTAAAAGACACCTTCTTTACTATAAGGAAGCACTATCTACAAAAAATAAGGTCCAGAATTTCAAGTGGCGCAATAAAGGTGCGTTTCCTATGGGGCGGCTGACGCTCGCGGCTGCCGCACAGCGTCTGAGGCCTAGTACTGCTCATGTGACAATTTAATTTATCCGTTTCTTTTCGAGCGTCAGACGCAAGCGTCAACGTCAATGGATAAAATGGCGCCAGCAGACGCTGAGCGGCAGCTGCGAGCGTCAGCCGCGCCATAGGAAACGCACCTTAAGGGGGGCGCAGGGAGCCCCCCCCCCTGAAGTCTTGGCTACTTCGAAAATATATTTATTTAAAAAGAACCTTTTAAAAATATATTTCCCGGAAATTTATTTTGAACTGAAGTGGCGACATAAAAGTGTTTTATTTCAAGTATACTGTTCTCTTATTAGGAGGAAATAACATGGGCAAAGATACAGGTTTGCACTTAAAGAAATCCTTGAATTATACCAAAGAAAAGATCATCTTATTTTAAGATACAGTGCATTAAAATGCAGAATTAAAATGGATTTATTTTAAATAAAGTAAGTATTAAGACAATATCGACAAAGACTTGAGTTTCCCAGTTTAAAGAAATATTTATTTGTTATCAAAGACAAGATGTACTTGTTTTAAAGTAATTTCCTTTAAACATTTCTTTTTTTGTTTGTAGCTGCTAAGTTCATAAATAGTGTTACTTACAAAAGGACAAATCTAGAGTTGCCTTGTTGATATCTCTGTAGTTTCAAACTCTTTTCCATTGCCTCGGTTCTCGGTGCTCGGTGACAGGATGGTTCTTCATGCCCCTCTTAGTCAGTTATCCAGGGGATGTGATGCCAATCTGCCTTCTGCAATAGAAAAGTGGTATAAGAAAAATTAAAAGGTTTAGAAAATGTTTTTTATTCTTGGATTTCATCTCAAATATGTATCTAGATATGCTCAAACTCAAGACACTGAGTTGTTACTCTAAAATATCAGCGGCCTCTCAATCAAGGCTTTAAATTTACACGTGTACGAATAAGACAACCAATTTCTGCACTATACATTTATTTTGAAGTATTTTTCGGAACCTTATTAAGAAAAAGGCCGCTTAAGTATGTACATATTTTGCACAATAATAGAACTTAAGTTATTTCTAAAATAAAAACCATTTGGGAACCCAGCAAAACCCTCAAATATTACTACTCATATAAGTTTTTAATGACCATTAATTTAATGAAAGAAAACTTTTTTCAGAACCTAATCGATCTAACATAGGTAAAAGGTATAGGTGAATAAAAAATAAAACTGTCAAGTTCTGAAGTTTTTAATTTTAAGAAAATTACACAATTGTTACTGCATAATACAAAATTGAAAAAAAAACACATATACAACAAAGAACCTAAAAATTATAAATTTACACTAAATGAGAGACGTGTCCAGCTTCTATTTCCAAACATGTTCTCATTCTTCTTTGTACAGCGTCAAAATTATTGGTGAGCACTTGGGGGGAGTTGTTAATCTCCTGAAATTTAGTGGGTCTTCTAAATTTGCAGAGGTTTTGAAAACCGAGTTTTTAATGTGTGGCCATAAAAAAAGTCGCGAGGCGTGAGATCGCCTTACCGTGGTGGCCATCTAACTGGCATATTACGACTAATGATGCGGTTTTCGAAAAATTCTTCCAAAAAATTTAAATTATCAAGAGTTAAGTGAATTGGTGCGCCGTCCTGCTGAAAGTATCCTTGTCGCATCTCTTCATCGTCTAATGCGATTACAAAATTTTCTTAAATTTCATTACGGTGTCGCACCGAATTGAGAATCTTCTTTTCAATATGATCGCCCACACGCCAACTTTCTGTGAGTTCAGAGGCTTCTCTATAAAGAAATGTGGATTTTCAGAACTCCACATCTCTCTTCCAATGTTTGGTTAAAATATGAGTTTTTTACAACTTCTAGAAGATGTTTAGCACGATTTACGAGGGACATCACAGGAGTTTCTCTAACAGACTGAAGAACTAAAACTGGCATCATATCGTTGTGGTCATATTTCTTCTTCTTCTTCTTCTTCTTCTTCTTGAGATTCAAACCCGAATCAGTTCTTTGGAAATTCTTTATTGTGTTGTAAATTGTCATATCAGCTATTGGGATTCCTACAAATCCCTCGCTAAATTGTTCGATGATGTAGCGGTATGATACTTGGCCATCCCCATAACACTGGACTATAAAAATCCTTTGTTTAGTATAGATAGCATTTTGATGAGTAATGAGCAATTAAATAATTGCTTCATTTAATAAATACATTGACAAACATATCCACAGGGCATCATTATTGTTTAATATGTAGAGACTAGTACTGCGGTTAATGGTGTGAGAGAATAGTTGGGATTTTAAAAAAATAATGTAACATATCTCGTTACTTTTAACATTTCAATTTTTTAATGAAATCTTGTACTTCGGCTTAAGGTTTCTTTTAAAACATATTTCATATTTGTTCTTTTGGCAGAAAATGATAAACAAGGTATGTTTACTGTTACGCAAAGTAACGTTTCCTTATTTTTATGCGCCCTGTATAAAAAATCATTTTTCATAACGTAAATTTTATTTATTTTACAAGCAAAAACTTTTATTAGGAGTAACATGGTTACGTATCTTGCAAAATTGGGCCCATTTGTTCTCCTAAACCCCATCCGCGGACATCCTGTATACAATTTTCTTAATCCTCCTCGTATATAAAAACCAAAAATCCATAATGGATCACCTCCCTAACCTGAGAAAAGGGGCACGCACTCACAAAATATCCCCTTCGGGCACCAACAAAAAAAATTAATTCCATCTAATAAATCTCGATAATGTTCTATTTGCATTTCACTAATGTCTCTAGCGCCTCCGGCCACCTCCGTTGTATCTTAATAGAATTCTCTTCAAATAAGGAACTGTACCCTCACTAATTGGTGAGATCGTTACTAATCGTTAGGCTAACAATTTCCTAAACAGGTTGTTTGGTAATTTACCGTGGTAAATTGGTGGTAACCCGAGTTGAAAGAGGAAATTTTTAAGGCGATTTTTTGACTATCTACATATATATGGAAAAAGTATTCTTGTGTCAAGAATAAAATTTTATTATACAGGTGTCCGAAAAGATTTAGTATGGACAAATATCTTTAATATTAGTAAAAATAAAGACACCAAATTTTAGGAGTTGGTTAATAAATCTACTTTTTCATGAAATTTAACTTTTTCAACCCCCTTGAGGGATGATGCTAGGGAGTTAAGGTCAATAATTTTAAATGCAACCCTATGCCGTGGGTACCTCATTTTAAAGGTCTTCAAAAAACATTTTACCACAAACTCGAGGTCCGTATCTTAATTCGTTCTTAAATGGCAAGTCTTTAAAAATTCAAATCGTGAAAAAAAAATTTTAAATACCTTTATCTCTCTTATTACTTTAAAAGTTGTTCAAAATGACCACGCATGAACTTTTTGGCAGTAATAAAGTCGATTTTGGAACGTTTTTGAGAATGATAGGTGTTGCTAATTAAATTTCTTCGAAAAACAGCTTTTTCAAAAACGGATGAACGTACATTCTTCAAAAATGTGCTGACAGCTTTTTTAAAGACGATTTTTTGAAAACGGATATATGAAATATTTTCTCGAAAACACGTATTTTAAAAGTACATTTTTTCAAAAATATAAAATTCCAAAAAAAAATGAAAAAACTTTCCGGAAATATTTTCGAAAACAATATTTAGAAAATTAAATTATGAACTCTAGAAGCTTGGAAAATGCTGATGAAAAAAATACGAAAAAATATCCCGAACCAACCTAAACGACCCTTTTTTGGGTTTGATCAGGTTTCTTTACTACTCAGGAAAATGTCCACATTTCCATGAACGCCCCGTATAATAAGGGGAATATTTACTAATAATGTATTGTATAATTTTACCCAATGTATGGCGGCTGACATTACCTATATCAAAAACATTACCAGCGTTCATCCTATCGTGATATGTCGGTATTTTTTATGAAAATGATTTAAATCAATTACCTACCAGCATGGGCCCGATCGCCATCCTTAATCTGTACATGTGTGTTATAATTAATCGGGTTTAATAATAACTTGTGGAACATCTTTTGAGTTATGTCTTGATTTTTTTTTTCGCGCAGGGTAAAAACAAATAGCAAGAAGTATGAAAATAGGTGTAATTAATAATTACTCATGTATTATTTTTATGGAAGTAATTAACTTTAGCAAGGGAAGGGCCATTCATTTGTAAGCGTTTTTCATACCTATCAAATAAATTGAAGAAAATATCCTGGATTTTTTATGGATAGTTCTATACACAAACACATTACTTATCGTATATCAGCTGCTAAAAATTTTTTATATCTCTTCTGTGCTTGCTTCTCCTTTCGCAACCTGCATACTTCCTAAGCTTCCTATCTTCTTCAAAGAAGACCTAACCTAGAATATTGATTCCACATCCGGAATCCGGTATCGCTTCTTCAACACATTCTTGCTTCTATGACCCAGCTGTTACAAACTCCCTTCTTCCGCTCACTAAGGTGATCGTCTATCAGTGGTTACCAACTGGTGGTACGCGTACCACTGGTGGTACGCGAGAGTATTTGGCGTGGTATGCAAAAGGATTCAATATTCAGCAATTCAATGCAAGCCTTTTTTGGCATTTTTGAGTTACATGCTCTTAGATTATTTCTGAAAACATTCCTTACACATCTCACTGCGATCTTATCAAAATTTACGCCGGATCGTTTTGGCAGGTAAGGGAAACAAATAACCAAATAGTTTTTTTTCAACATCTCTTAAACATCTCTTTGAAAGTGATTTTTTTCAAAAAACAGTTTTTTCGAAAACGGATTAAGAAAACTTTTCAAAAATATTTTATCGCATACACATAATATTTCGAACGTGCATCTTTTAAAAATGTCCTGACAACTTTTTCAAAGAAGCTTTCTTGAAAATGGATTTATGAAAAATTTTCTCGAAAACACGTATTGCGAAAGTACAACTTACATTTTTTCAAAAATGTCGAAAAAAATAAATTTTAAATAATAGGTACATTTTCCAAAAATATAGTTTTTCGAAAACAGTGTTTGGAAAATTTAATTATGAACTCTAATAACTTGGAAAATGTTAATAAAAAGAAGAGAAAAAAGATCCTGAATAAACCTAAACGCACCTTTTTTGGGTTTGCTTGGGTTTGGTATGTTACTTTCTCATAAATTACTTTTTTAAAAAGCCTTTGCTTGAAAAAATTAATATCTGAAAAAATGTATTTTTGAAAAGTGCTTTAAAAAAATTTGAAAAATTGGTTTTAGAAAAATTGTATTTTCGTAAGTACTAAGCACTCGTATATCCCCCCGATGAGCAGATGGCATAAATAAAAAAATGCTACAATATACACTTTCATATTATTCAAACAATTGGTCCTGTCGCGTATAAGCTAAGATGACCAACTAAGTATTTTGTTTCCTTCTTCAACAAACATCTTTTTTGAGGTTAAATTAAGTAAATTTTTTCGAAAAACAACTTCTTCGAAAGTCTCGAAAGATACTTTTTCGGAAATGGATCTACAAAATTTTTTCGAAAATATATATATGTTTTAAAACTTTCAACATTTTCCGAAAATATATTTTTTAGAAAACATAGTTTTTCTAAATTTAAATTTTGAACTCTACTGGCTTAGAAAATGTCAATGAAAAAATGACAAAAAGATTCTGAACTCACCTTTAGACGAAAACAATCTGGGGCTCTAACTTCGCCTTATTTTCTGGCTGCGATGAAGTTTCTTTTTTCCATAAGAAAAAGCATTAAAAATTAAACTTTTTTGACCCCGCCTGTACATGCTCAATAAGGTTTTTCCACTTTTCATTTCGTAATATACATAATTTTCCACTCCGACTAACATTCACACTCCAATTGATCAAGTACGAAAACTACCATCTTTAACTCTCCTGCATCTATTTGCACAACTATTCCTATTAAAACAAATTAATATGATATATGAAGTGGTATAAAATATTTAATAACTACATGCGAACATAAAAAAAGTTATGGTTAATATTTATTGCGTTAATGTAGAACGAAATAATTATATGAAATTATTTTATAATGGCAATCTGACAGCGATTTTATTACGACGTAATAAAGGTAATTTGCGAATGAACTGGTGTGGTGAATGTCACTGAGATATGCATGGTGGTTTAACTTCGTAGGGTTCTTCTCCGGTAGGTACTTTACTAGAGGGAACAACATCAAATGTGTTTAAACACAAAAAAAGAGAAGCTTATATTTTCCATTTTAGTCCCAACTGGATATTTTTATATACCTCATAATAAAAATGTGAATGTCGCCTTGGTCGCAATACATCCTGAAATAAGCTGGTAATAATAGTATTACAACTTGGTGTACCTGTCTCTCCAAACATTCAACGAAAAATGTCTATTGGAGCTCGTTGTAGACCTTATTTATAAATATTTCCAACATTGCCATAATTTACGACCAATATTTTACAAACTCAACCAACCGTAAAAGGTGAAAACACAATCAAACTACACCTGCCACTTGAAGTTACAATAGAAAATGACTTCCTATCAACCTGGTCCCCGGTCTTATAAGACTACCCAATTTAGAAAAGATATACTGCATTTCGTAATCTCTCAAATTATGCCTAATAAACTTCGCTTTTCTTTTGTATAACGACAAACGATTAAATTTTTATTTATATATTTTCCCATAATTCAACGTCGATGTTCCTACGACTGTTTGTGATTTAATCGAAAAATTGCCTGAGCGTTTATCCTAATATCCTGCAATTAAAGTATATTAAAAATGTCGCTAAGTGCCCTGTAATTGGTTGATTGAAATATTAGAGGATATGCGAATATTATAAATCAGTGCTAATATGGCTGCGTTCTTCGTCAATGATCGTCTTTAGTTAGCTATTCCAACCAATCTGTCTGGGTTTGCTTACACACACACAAAAAAATTAAATCAACCTCTAAAATGTTCTTAAACATTTGCATTAGGTTGGAAGCGTTGATTTAGATCTTCAATTAATTTTAGACTGGGGTGCCGAGAACCTTGTTTAGTTCAATGCCTCCAAAACCCAGTCGTGCTCCCTGTCACGCAAAAAATTCGGCAACAGTGACCCCATCCACATGAATACCCAAGCCCTACAGAACAATGAAACGTTTGATCTTGTTGGCATCGCTTTCGAACATGATTTCAGCTGGCACAAACACACTACTTCAATAGCCACATCAGCAGCTAAAAAGCTAGGCTTCCTCTTTTGAGTAAAACCAATTCTTTCAGGAACCAGGTTTGACAACGGTACCCAGCATTAGTGAATGGGTTTAGTGAACAGCGTTGTTAGTGTGCATCAATACGCGTACGCCCAATCAAACACCAGCGAAATATACTCTGGTACCTGCTGTTTTTGGCTTACCCGGTATACTAAAATACTCAAAATGTATTGGAACGGTATTTTTATGTCACGAAATCATTTGGTTAAGAATAGGATTTGTTGGAAAAAATCAAGAAAATTCTGTTTTTACCCCTTAAATACGCTCCTGGGCCCTGGGTGAGCCATTCGCTATTCATTTTAAAATGTGATTATCCCTTTACAAGATAATGTTGAAAAATTGGGAACAAATTAGATAGGAAAAATACAGAGTGATTTAAATGTACCGATGTCGAGGGCAAAAAAAAAATCGAAATTTAATCGGTGATTGCTCCCTTTCTATAAAGAATGAAGAAACTAAAAAATATGGATAACACGTATTGCGTATATTATAAATAAACTTGATAAAACCCCCGAAGAGACGTACTTGTATATCCAGTGAGTTTGGGTTTAGGTAAATGTATTGCAAAAAGAAAGTATTTGAGAATTTGAAGTTTCACTTATGAATCCGTTTTTCGATCCGACGCACAGACGTTCGTATTAAAAATCTAGCTTGACAAAAGGTAAAATTTCTGGAACTTTAAAACAACATATATTTTATCTTATTATGGTCATAAATAGTTGTGTATCTATAAAGTACAACCCGTTTTAGAAATAACATAATAGAGTCTACGCAAAATCAGGCAGAAGTCTCCGTTACCGTGATCATTTGTATCCCGATGGCACCCGTCTTCATTTATGTTCGGAACTACAGTCTCTGTACGGGTAAAATTTGATCTAATAAATAAGTGAGTTTGGCAGAGTAAATTACAGGTATTTCCCTTGGTTTTAATATATTTTTTGTATTTTATTATTATTGTTGTCTTCTTTGGTTGACGTAATGAAAGGGCCAAATTTCTTTAAAGTGTTCGATTTCAAATTGAAATAGCAGGCCCGCAATTGCACAGGCCGCCGAAGGCCGTTGTAACGTTATTTTCAGCGGTTAGTTTACCTCTTTGGGTGTTTAATTTTAACTATTTTATAACCATGTTCAACCATATTTTTTTTGTAATAATTTTTTCAGTGATCTTGGAATTCCAAGAAGAAAAGTGTTTGAGGTTTGGCGAAATGCCCCTAACATTTCAAGAAGACTAGAGTGTGTGTGTATGATTATAATATAATGACTAAAATTGGTGTGGAGGATCCTGATGGAACCATTCGCGAGCTGGTGCGAAAAAAAAAGTGTCAAATTTTGTAAAAAAAAATCGTTTGCACTAAATATTTATGGGGAAATATACAAATAGCAGTCATTTTTTATTGTTATTTTCCCAGAAAAAACATAGAAATAATTTTGTCAAGTCAGATTAGTTATCGGAACCACTGTGCGACGTTTTGTTTTCGAGTTATTAGGTACCAGGTATTAGGTGCAAATGGCATTTTTCGACCTAAAAAAATTCAAAAGAATTACTAGCTATCCTCCGATCCTCACCAGTTTCAATAGGGTTCTGAAGCTCCGCGTTCCGCGTCCTCTACAACCTCCGAAAATTTACATCGATTTAATTCACTTTTGCGACCTGTACACAATTTCAAGGGAATTTCGAATTTGACGCTTAATAGCTCCGAAGCGAAACATCCTGTATAACTGAATTTTTTACCGAAGCTAGTTGCAAGCAAAGTAAAGAAAAACCATTTTACTAAAAACCTATGGCGCAACAACCATTCTCACTTCTTCACGGGCTCATTCGCCTGAGGCCCAACATTAGACACGCTTCTAGTCGCGCACGTGGTCCATTTTTTAATCGTTATGGGCCACCCCCTCGCTTCTTCATGATGGATATATTTCCATCTGAATACAAATATGCTAAAAATCGTTTTATAGGAAAATTTCAGCGCAAGTACAAGGCGTTTCCGCGAAAACGCTTGTACGGGTAAAAGTATGAATGATGAAGTGTCTTTGCAGTGTAGTCCAGTCGAAATGTAAAAATGTCTCAGCACGTTCCTCGAGTTCAAAAGTCAATTTTTAAAAAAATTGTATTTTTGAAACACTGTATTTTCGAAAAATCTGTTGTGGAGTCGCGAAGTCATGTGTTAGCCAATCAGAAATCGTATAAGAACAACCGCGTCAACAGCCTCAAGCTCAAGGATTTTTCCATATAAATTGCATGGCTGTCAAAATACATTCAATTAGACAGCAATGCATATGCTATGGGAAGGTTTAAGTCTGACCCGAGTTTTAGTTGAACTAAGCTTAAACTACTATTGTACAATCAGGCATTAGTTATATTGAGATAAACTACTGTAAGCAGCATTCTCCTTCGTTTATGACGGTAAACCTCTCTACAGGGATCTACTGTTGCCCCGCCTATTGCACTTATACTAAACCAAAACCTTGTGAATGTTCGCCAACGAACATAATGAACAACTTGCATGTTCTTGAATCCAACTTGCATGTTCTTGAATTCAACGCGGATTCCATCGCTGTGTTCTGGCCCTTTCTAACATATTTATTATGACAAAGACAAAACATCTGGTGCCATCAATATCTTTGCTATTAATCAATCAAATCAAATCAAATCAAATCAATAAAGCTTTATTGTCCAAAGAAGAAAATCTTGTCGACAAAGCATGTTTATAATTATTAAAAGAACAAATAAAACGAAACTAAATGAAATCCACTAACCCTTTTTGCAATTTTTTTAAAATAATTTTTGGGGATTTTTTCATAAAATTGTATTAAAAAATAAGTATATATAAAAATACAAGAAACATAAGTTATAACACACAAACAAATATAATAAAAAGTCAAAAATTTATCACAGTTTGGGTTGTAGTCTAAAAAACAGAAAATCTAAAATAAATATCCCAAATTTAAACACAATAGCAAGATCACTGCAGTGGATCACCAAAAAACTCCTCCAGTGTATAATATGCCTTGCTGACCAAAAACCTCTTTATACCCCTCCTAAACTTCTTCTCACATTGCTGCCTTCTTAGTCCAAGAGGAAGATGATTGAAAAACCTCTTGGCTCCATGAATTATAGATTTTTTTATTTGCTCCGAGTGAGGAATAGGCAAGCCAAGAAAATATGACTGACGCGTATTGTGTTGAGGAGTTGCGAGAATTTCGCCCTTATGCTTACTGTATACAGTACAGACAGATTCCAAAATAAATAAGCAGCAGAGTGTCAAAATTTTACACCTTAAAAAAAGAGGCCTACAAGAATCACGAAATCTGGCCCTTCACATGTATCTCACCGCCCTTTTCTGTAGTAGAAACACTGAATGGAACAAATAATGAGAATTAGAACCCCAAGATCAAAAGCCATAACGGAGATGGGACTCTATAAGGGCATAGTAAGAGTTTCTTGTTGTGCAAAAATCTAAATTATTCGAAATAACCCTGAGCGCATAACAGTTAGACGAAATTCTGCTACAGACATGGTTTGAAATTTAAGTGAGGTGTCAATTGACAAACCCAAAAACTTACACACATTAGACGATGCAATTCTTTCGTTTTCTAAAGAGGTACTGCCTATGTCACATTTAAAGCTTAACACATTAGGCTTGGAAACATTGAAAGACAGCATATTTGCATCACATTTTTTTTATCTTATCCATGCCAGAATTTCAAGACCTAACATTGATGAATTTAGGAGACCTTGTCTGGCTGAGATTACCCAGGTAATGTCAGCCCTTAAAACATATACAGTAAAGCATTTCTGACTGGACTAAACTGAAGAATCAGAAGAAACATAAAGGAAAAATTATTAATGGACTGGCGACAAGAAGTGCTCGAGAAGAGACGCTGTTATATCTCTAGAGATTAGTTTCCAGTTTGGTTCATTCACTTTCTAATTTTTATAAATTGGTCGATTTGCATAATGGATTTTCGTTTGTTTTGACAATAAATAAAAGTCTTCGGCAGTGCGGACTTAATATTAATAATATTTTTACGATGTATTAAATAAGATACTTAACGTTATTTCATAACGTAAACTTCACAGCAACCAATTATTCTAGGCTTTCTATAGAAATACGTCCTAATTTTTAATATATCATTCACTTGGGTCTCCGGTGGCCGAGTTGGTACGGCGCCAGCTTTGCAACCGAGAGGCGCGGGTTCGAATCCCGCTTCGTGGATATTTTGTGATTGTCATTGGAAGGTAGTAGAGGATTTCTTCCTCGACCGAGGTGGTACCACCCCACACATCCTCTTAAAGGGCTGGTGAAGTCCCTACGGAGGTTTCCAGCTCTGGATGTGTGAGTCGGATTTCCCCAGTACACCCACGGTACATAGTACTTAGACTTCGGTCTTCGTGGGCTGTCAGAACATAAAAAAAACTTCGCTTTTTACGACCAGTTTCCATTAGTGTTATTGTGTTTTTTAAACATTGCTGTTTCTTAGTTATTTGCTCAGGTTTACTCAGGTTACCATAACCTTAAGACTCTGAAATTTTTCTATGCCAAGTTATATCTCTATACATACCTAATGAGTAGAACAGAGCTTAACAAGGGTTAAAAATTTAATACTGCAATTACTGACGTCATCTATCATCAGTCAATAATGTTTAATTCAAAAGACGTTTCGAAAAGTTCATAATTTATTGTCCTCTGCAATGCCCAACCAGTTGTAACCAACAGGACTGGTCGTCTTTATCAGTTAACATTCAATGCGAAACAGAATATTTTATGCATATACAAATTAGAGTCGAATTAAATCAATCAGTACGGAATATTAATTTTATTGATGACAGATATTTATTTTTATCCAAATTAACATAGAAAACACGTCCCAATAAAGTACAAGAAAACAATAAAAATTTTATGACATATTTAGTTACATTGTTCCTCGTAGATGAGTCGAAATAAATATTTCTTCGGCTCTAAGACGGCATAAATTTTAGAAGTATTGGCACATGAATCAAGTTTTATATGGCCATAAAAGGATATTGGGATGCCGCATTACGTTTACCTACTAAAAATAAAACAAATTTGCTTACTGGAGAACAACATTTTACAGTAACAGGTACAAAACTTAGATTGTGTAGCAAATAACAGAGACATTATTTACATCTGCTTTGACGCCATCAATACCTGATAGTCGGTGCAAGGAGTGGGGTATATTAAATGAATCAGCAGCATTCCCAAACTGAGCAGGATTTAACCAGCATATTTTGACTTAATAAGGCCTCATCATATAAATCAGCTTTTTTTAACATTTACATTTGGTAAAAGCACAGAAAAGTAGTTTTTTAAATTTATTTTAAACATTTTCGGGTATCCATTCACTAAATTATCACAGATTTATTTATTACAGAGACATATTTTCTTAAAGTCAAAGTGTACCTTTAAATATATGTAACATTGTGTAGTCACACCAAGCGACCACAGTGCGGTGGTACCTATTAAGGACTGCGCACAGAATGGTACCCGGCGAGACGCTATTATGCCATTGTTGCTCTCTGGCACAAACGACAATAAATTAGGGCCATTTTTTTCGATCGTGTGTGTTGGTATAGCATTTGGTTTATAAAATATTCATCCTTAAATAATAGAATATTGTAAGGTAAAGTAAGAATCAAGCAAGGAAAGCCATGAGCGTCATAATTGGCTGAGACCGCAATTATTTCCTTCTCTCTCATTTTTTGCAAAGTGGGCATCAGAGGCATGTAATGGATTATTCTTTATTCTTACGACTACGCCACTGGTAGGGGAGAACCGGGCAAAATGGGTTACTTAATGTGTAAAGACTTCTAACTTGAAAAAAACAAACTTTTTTAGGAATCCCATGCGATTTATTTATTACCTTCATGCTTGAAGATTAGAATTAAAATAAGCTAACCTATTAAGAAGGCAATGATTAATCGCTATCGCTATCACTTCTATCATTTAAAGGGTTATCTTTTTGATATGTTTTACCTTTTTAATAGTTTTTTCCTTGGTCTTTTTTGATGGTCCTATTTTTCTCTTTACCGCCTTCTCCTTTGGTGTTTTTTTTTCCTTTTTTTTAAGTACTCCTAGAGTTCTGTCTTATAAGGAGTGGAAGTCAAAACAGCAGTTTTTCCTTTCTTTCGTAAATTTCGTTTAATAGTTTGATCAGTCTGCGAAATTGGAATAACGGCTGTTGGAACTGAAAGTTGATGGAAATCGGAATCACTAATTTTCGAAGTTGTGGATATGGTATGTAAAATGGAACCCTTTGCTGCAATTTGGGCAGTTTTACAAAACGGATACCAAACCTTTTTGAAATGGGCATACTTGGATTACTTCTACGACTTTTGACGCATTGTTCCAAGGTGGTTTGGAAAACATTAAATTGATTGGAAGCACGATAGTATCCCATTTCACCTTTAATTACTGCTTTGACAGCGTCCTCCATACTTGCTGTAGACCAACTCTGTCTACTAGTGGAGCATTTGTATTTAAAAACCATCCAAAAATACAAAGAAAGTATGAATTTATTTAAGAAAAAAAAGTAGGGAAAAATGGGGTACCCCATATTAACCCAACTCATCTTGCCCGCTTTGGATGCTTTTAGGATAAATTTGAAAATAAAAATGTAAACTTAATTTCTTTGTAGCTATAATTATGACTAGATATGCCTGAGAAATTTTGCTTATAATTTGATTGTTTAAATTTTTTCTAAATAAGGAAACAGGACAGGGCGAACTTTTTTGCATATTACAACTTGTGCAGCGAGGAGAAGCCGAGTTGCATCAATAGTTAAACTATTTAATTCCTATACAGACACCCACGGGATACTGTAGCACCTAGTGATACTTAAAGCCCACGCAGAATATTTTAGATAAAAAAATTGCTCTGAGCTTAAAAATTTTAGATATTTATTCACAATTTTACTTATCATTTTTGATATAACTCTTCGCTCTCCTATCAGAAGCCGCCTCTGCAACCACACCTATTTTACCTTATCGTATGCTCACTTTTATATTCGATTGGCCGTCTTTCTCTAATTTGATTGACGGCTACGAAACTGAAACAAAAAAACCCGTTCACCTGTTCGGGCGATAGGAAATCATGACGCGGCGTTGAAATGCCCTTTAAGATATTTCGAGCATCGCGTTCCGCTCAACGCCCACCGGATTGCCGGATTGACACGAGCCACGGGCCACGATTTTGACGTTAAAAAGAACGCCGACATACATTTTGATGTGGTACGACTATTACACGGAGCGATTACGTTCTATTTTTTGATTGTCTTGATCGGTGAACGCTTCACTGAGTAAAAAAATTTTATAAAGAAATGATCAGGTTTCATTCATGGTTCAAGATTTTTCGATTTTTTTTTACCTTGAGGTCTAATTTTTTTGGCAGTTTTTGTGAAAACCGAAAATAATCCACAGCATTTTCAATTCCAAAGACTTATTTTACTAAAAATGTGTATTTTAATTTAATAGCAATTTATTTGCTTAATATGGGAAAATATGAACCATACATTCATAAAATTAAGTTCAAATTGTAAGCAGAACGAAACACTTATACCGTTACCAAAAATAATTATGACTTACCTAAAACGCTATTAATGAGATGAACATTATTCTTACTAGCTTAAACTTTCTGCCTTTACAACAAGGTAAAAACTCAAAACGCAATACGGTGGTCGCACTAGAGCTTCACATAATTTACATACTATTTTATCACACTAATTGAGCACAACTATACAGTATTATAAAATTATAACCAAAATTTTTGATTACAATAGGAAATTTTGTCAAAAAAAAAACATTATTCTGTTAAATACAAAATATGCGAAGAGGTAGTTGACCTTTGATTGGTCCGCTGACCACGTACTGTCAACTGTTCAGATGACAGAAGCGAAGTTAGTATCATGGATGATTATTGATGAAAAGAATAATGTCGTGTAAATTTTTGCTTTCTGTTTGTTAATTAGCGAAAAAAAAAATAGATTCCAGCCCTTTAATAGTGCTATTAGTATTAACAAAATATCGTAAGCGCTTAGTGTTATGCAAGTCAGTAAAACACAACATTTCTGGGTGTTTAGTTGAGCGTTATTATTTTACTCTTGGTTTGAACCGCTGGCTGTTCAAAAAAAATTGCCAGAAATCGTTGTAGGTCCCATGATGTTTTCTAATTGTATATGTATAGAACGCGACGCGACAGCTCCAATGCCTTTTAGACAAAATCATTTCATACATTTAGATAATTATTAATAATCGTATTCCAGTCTACAGGGTTAAAGAACTGGATGTCAACTTATCAATTGATTATCATACAGGGTCAGAGGAATGTAGGCACAGCCCAGGCCACGAAGCTATAATTTTAATTGATAGAATACGCTCGAGGACAGGCAGAAAACAGGTCCCAATGGACGATAAACATTCGGTCAGGTTAAGAGGTGTAGTCAGCTTCCATTCCTACTATTTTGGGCTTTTTAACATTGTTGTTGCTTAATATAATTATTGTTATACGTAATGCGATCCATGTATAGAAAACAATATATATTTCTAAGAATTTTAGTGCCACTAGGTAGAGAGAACCCTAATTGGGTTATATGTATATATCATCATCATTTTCAGCTGTTTCAACCATTATAGTGTTTCATCCAATTATAGTGTAGCCTCCCTTACATATTCATTTTTCATTTCGGCCCATTGTTGTCTATTGTTGGCTATGCTGGCCCAGGTTAGCCCTGATAATTTCTTTATATCATGGTCCCATCTCAAATTTGGGCGTCTTCTTGGTCTTTTCACGCCTCTGAGGTACCATTGTGTAATTCTCGTGGTCAATCTATTGTCAGTCCTTCTTGACAAGTATCCTGCCCATTGCCATTTTAGGGACTTGATCCTGTGGATGACGTCTATCATCAATACCTCTGAAATACAAAGCCTAAGTGCTTACTTTTAATTACCGTGACGTCACACAATCTAGGCCAAGATTAGGCATCCATATGAATGAATTAATGAATGTTGCACTATATATATATTACAACTATGCACTTGTTTAATGAATGATAGTGGTAATTTTTTACAAGCCTTCTTTCTGTATAATGAAAACTGCCATAAGATGTTCGGGAGTAAGAGCATATTAACTCCAGAAAAAATGGCCGATTTAATGCCGTATTCTACATCTTCTAGGGATGGTAGCTGACTGCGCCTCCTAAACGACACATTGTATTGTCACACCAGCTGGCCAAATGGTCACTTTTACTCGGGTGGTGCATACCTATTAAGGCCGGTTGATTTCGTATTGTTCGGTACTGCAGTGGGACAATAATTTGTTTAAATTTTTATTATGCAATGAGAAATGTACTTAACCTGGCTGCTGGTTAGTTGGAATAAATATTATACAGATTTTTTGTTACATTGTTATTGTTGTTCAGTATCTGCTATAAAAAGTCAGTTGCCAGTGTAAACACATAAACACAGACATTAAAGAAATCAACATTTTTTTTTGTATTTTTGTCTAAAATCACTAATACCTAAGAACCAAAATGGTATACAAATTGTCGTCGAATATTGCTCTTAAGATTGGTCACAGAGCTTTTCTCTGAACATTGCTAACATTACGAAACCATCTGACGAATAACCAAAATGAAGAATACCGGTTAGATACCATTAATTACCAATATTTTTCTACCATTAAAAAAGTATCCTGCACCGCAAGTACCAATATATCAAACATAGTAATTAATCTTGCGGCACTCTATTTTTAAGCCAAATCAAATCAAATTAATTGCTTTGATCTTCTTGTCTTATTTCCAATAAATAAAATATATAATGGAGTATTAGGTGCTTTTACGAATAATTGCAAGAAACTGTGATTATATAACACCTCGAAATATTGCTACACGAGGATGGATTAAAAAGTTAGTGGAATGACGCATAGAAGAGCATTTAAAAAATTTAACATCCTGTATCTTTACAAAGCACGTTTTGCCTTAATTTCTTTCGAAGCATCTCCCTTTAAGCGATTGCACATGTTTTTTGAAACATTCTGTATAGCATAGCACAGGACTACTATTTAAGCAATAGGAGTAGCTGCTGAATTCCCATAACTGCGATTATATTTCACTCTTAACTGATAATACATATATTTACCCAAAGACTTTCTTGCAGTTATTATTAAAAGTAGCATATCGGGATTACCGACAAGTTTTGTTACACAATCCAAAACAACCTATTAGCCAGTGATACAGCAAAACCACTGTATTTCTTTCAAGTCGGTAGTATTTGTCTATATCAGAGATCAAAGAAAGCGAATTTTATTGATCGATATCGATCAATATATGCATGAATCATTTGAGATTATAGTTGAGGAACTAGCTAAAGGCCGACCATAAGCCCTTATTGGGAAAATTTCTTTATATTCAGTTTCCATTACAAATTACAATTGTACAAATTAGAAGCTTCAAAAGCTATAGATCTATTCACAATTATTATTAAAATAAAAACTATGGCGAAACTACTGTATCACGAATATATCTCGCTACATTAAATCATGCGGGTACTAACTACAGAACCCAAACTATACCAGACCTAAACCCTAGTGGTCCATACTGAGCCAAACTTAAAAAATTACATTAGAACGATCATTGTTCGTCTGATAGAAAGTAGACTGGCTCTTTTTTAAGCCGATTTGTTTTGAGAAATAGGGGTCATTCATTTCCTAATCGATTTAGTGATCAATGACGGCGCATTACGTACTAACATTGTTTAATTTTTTTTAGATGTACGATGTATTGTAAAACGTTTGATTACAGCAGTAGTTGGTGTATGGTTTCTATTACACAATAATAGAAGCCGTGAACATGGTTTTTACCAGTTAAATTTTTGAAAAATAAAAAATGGACTGCGATCACTGCTGTCGTGGTCGTGGACGCAGCTGTTCATTAAAACTAGTCTTTTATACCTATGCCTTATACATTGTGAGTGTGTAGGAGAAAGACCAACCGCTATAATTCCGTCTTTTAAATTTCTGAAAAGATAGTTCCAGATGAAAATAATCCATTTTTCCACAAAGTGGCACTGACGCTTTATTCCGCAAAGTTTGTGGATAAAGTTCTGCCAGGAAAAACCAAAAATCACCTAAAATTGTACTACATACGTATATTCTAACCTGACCGGAACGTAACACACAAAATTATGGCTTTCAGATTCATCAGGTTTATCAATAAACCAGACGACGCCACGTGAAGCGACGTTGCCTCTATCACTCTACATTTCGCCACCATGCAATGGAAAAAAATAAGTAACCTCCAGACTCTCCAACGATAGTGCGGTCTAATTTGACAATTTATTTCTGAGTTTTTTCGCAAATTTATAAAGAATCGGGCAATTTTAGTACGTTCTTTCGACAATAATAGAACTAAATTCATTCTAGCAACCAGTTCCATGATGAAAATCATTTGGAAACCAAGGAAATCTCTGAAATATCACAATAATTCATACGTTTCTAATGATCACTAGTACTAAATCTAAAACCTTCTTAATGAATCTGATCGTACCATTTTATTATCACGAAAAACAATGATATATTGGTATATTCTAATAATCCTTAGCCGTAAGATTGATTGATTTCCATTTGATGGAAGTTGTCGCGATTATGGGGATTGCGGGGACATGTCGTTCGCAAGAGCTGTGGAATACAATGATAGAAAATGTCAAAGAGATGGAGAATATAGTCATTATCAACATACCAGACTCAAAAAATGGTATGTCAAGAAGGTTTACGGTTACCGGAAATGAAGGAAATATTTGTCATTGGGAAATTTTTGAAAAATATCTTAAAATAAGGTAGGTATATGGTTAAAAGGGTTCATCAACAGGGCAAATGTGTTGGTCAGCCTGTAGGTAAAAACACTATTTGATCAATCCCAATCAAAATAGCTAAATACCTCAATTTGCAAAACGCAGCAACTTATACTGGGCATGCCTTTCGAAAAACATCGGCTACACTACTACTATAGTCAATACTGGAGTCGACGTACTGAGTCTTAAAAGACATGGAGGCTGGAAATCGGATACTATTGCTGAGGGCTACGTTGCAGATAGCATCTCTAACAAAAATGAGGTAGCCAACAAAATTTTGTACAATAAAACCAGTCCACATATAACATCATATCAGAAATACCTCAGTACGTCAATTAAAATATCGCATATAGTAAGTACCTCCTCTATGTCAACGAAAACCACAATAATTGTGGAATTTAATGGTAATGACAATAACGGCGAAGACAGAAACAAGCTTCAAGAACAGTCACCAATTTTGTTAGTTGTAAATTTGAAAATTGTAATTTATTTATAAGTAAATAAATGAAAATATGTACAGTATGTCCAAGGCTTATTTACTTACTTTCCTAGGGTTGTTAGTAAATCACTTACATCCCTAGGGAAGTAAGTTGTACTTACGTCTGTCAAATTAATGTCATAATAATGACTACAAAGCAAGGAGTGGAAAAAAATACATGCACATTATTCATTATTATGGTGTAAACTAATAAATTTGAACCTGCAAGAAAAAAACTACGAATACCTGTAATTAAAATCCCCCCATAATCATTTCACGTTGATATTTTTAATATAGTATAATAATAACCGAACAAATTACCTGTCTTTTCACTTTTCCAAGCAATTATTAAACGCCAGAAGCCAAAAGGCACAGCCAAACGAAAAAAAAAAAGAAAATAAAAACAACCGACTGGTTACTGGCTTACATTTTAAAAGTTTTAAGCGTTGTCTTGGTTGAATGGAAGGTGCAGGCTGATGTATTTATGCAGTGGCTGAAATTAATCGAATGCCATTCGCGCGATGCCGTAGGTCGTTTGATCAAAATGCGTTGATGCCACCGGTTGTTGGCGGTTCCC
The DNA here is from genome assembly GCA_963971165.1 of Philopedon plagiatum. Classification (NCBI taxonomy): domain Eukaryota; kingdom Metazoa; phylum Arthropoda; class Insecta; order Coleoptera; family Curculionidae; genus Philopedon; species Philopedon plagiatum. The sequence continues at coordinate 87,810,212 of OZ020195.1, forward strand.
AGATGGATTCTTGCTCGCTTATGACTTATGAGAACAATAATTTGAACGTGCATTATCTTTAATAAAATGTGAATTGATTAAGAACAGTAAAAATAAAATTCAAGCACCCAAATAACTTTTTTAGTTTTTGAAAAACATATATGTCAGTAAATAAAAACATTAAGCATTAGTTGTATTTTTACAATAGTTAGTGTAAAATAGAATAATGTTAATGAATGATGTTCATTCATAATATTAATTGTTTGTTATTATTAGATGGTGAACTCAAAAACTAAGCTATTGTATAATAATACTTATATATCTTTTTGAATTCGCCATTACTAAAAAGCTGCGTGATTGAATCCTAAATTTGACCGGGATTACCTCACTTTCTTGAAATTGGTAACAGTTCTTCTGGGATCTAAGCCCACTGACAACCCCACTGAAAATCCGTTGTACAGAGACATTCTTTTAAGAGTCTTACTCTATGTGCGCCTTTCCTAAGGGCTGTGTAAATGTTGACCTTCAGCAGAGGAGACGACACCTTCATAGATTGTGCGTTTGCAGGACAAGGAACGACCGATGTAATTCCGACTTCGCTCGTCACCGTAATGGCTTTCCTGTATTCTGTATTTCACCCAGCAAACCTCTTAAATGACAGTTCCGGATAAAAAGAATCCATTTTTACACACTCTTGGCATTGATACGCCATTTCTTAAAGTTGATCGATAAAGTCCTTTCAGAAAATACCAAAAATCACTTAAGATTTCACTACACATGTATATTCCGACCTGCCTGGAACGTGCACACACAAAATTACGCCTTTAAATTATCAGATTCACCAGTGAATCAGACAACGCCACGTCAAGCGACGTTGCCACTGTCACTCTAAAATTCATCACCATGCAACTGAAATAAATTACTAAAAATTTATTATCACGACAAATAATGGTATACTCAATATCACGTAAGATTTTAACGGCGTTCGTTGACACATGTCAAACAAATTTGCCAATTTATAACTTAAAAGTTCCCTAACTCAGAAAACACCTTGCGAGCACTGGCAATCGCTGAGTTAATGAGAGGTGAATATACGTTTACATGTACGCGACGAAGATACATATTCCGCATCTAATTCTTGCAGCCTGAAAAGCGTCAACAGGTGGAATATGTGCAACAGCTCACATCGAATGCCACGTAGATGGGCTTCCTTTTCTTTCGCCTTTACACCGGCATATCTCTTTCGGGCAGTATTCAACCCGTCTTGTCTATTCCGCATTCGTTCGCTATTTACAGAGCCGTCCCGTCCGATTTTGATTTATGACGTGTGAAATCAAAGTTTGTTTTTAGGAATATTGTTGTGGGTTTTCGGTGTTTTCAGAAACCATTTTGACATTATTTTGTGCTTATTAGAAATTTTGGTAGTATATTGTTGGACTTTGAATATCTGTAAAGTGTTTCTTTTTATTGAAAAGTAAGTCGGTAAACATATTTTATTTGTTTAACAATTATCTAGACAAACATTACCCTAAAATTAATTTTGGTTGATTACATAATTCAACATGTACATCTTTCCCCAAAATACTTTATCCACCTAACTAGTTTTGTATAATCAAAATGAAGTTAGAAATAGACACCTAGGTTCAGAACACCTGTATGTGTTAAAACCTAAGAAAGAAATACTCTTTAACATTGACCCAAATGGTAGTTGGCCCTCTGTTTCAAAATTCGAGAATAATATTTTTAATTACATATGGTCTAAATGGTAGATGGGCCATTTTTCCAATCCTTAGTCTAAAAAAATGGGGGATTTCTGCAGGTAGCTCCCTATAATTTTCTGAGAAGGACAAATCCTGCAGATGCCTCGTTTTTATAGCCTATAGAGAATTTATAATAAAATTCATGGTGCATATCTATTTGGGAGAAAATGATAGATGGTCCCTTCTTACAAAACATAGACGATATAATTCTTGGAAAAGGAATGAAATTTACCCCGGGCTCGACCACTAATAAGGCAGATCCTTTGACAATCAACGTTCGAAACTGACAGAAGTATCTACAAGAAAAACATTTGTTTTTGAAATTCTACAAAGGAAATATCACAAAAGTTTCGAACACAGCTAGTATTTTCGCATTTATTCCCCAGTCGCAAAGCTAATTGACTTATCTTAGAATGTCACTCGAATACGGTAGATGACAATTAAGTGAATACAGCTCCTTGCCATTGCAGAACCTTAAAAGTCTCGATTCGTTCTGTCCTTTCTCTACCCGCTATGGCCGATAAGCTGAAGAGAGAAGGAAGTTCAAGGTGCGAAATTAACTGCAGATTGAAGGTATGCGATAAGTCGACAGGAGGTATGCGGTTAGCTTGCTGTAAGTTATATTTAATTAGTAAGTGATCTGTAAAAGCTGGCCGGGTCGTGCGGAATACATCACAGTTCTCGGTACTTTTTAATACTTCCTTAAACGGATATTTATCCGTGAAATGCACATCGAGCAGATTGTTTTGTAAAGTAAGATTAGCCTAAAACAAAATCAATTTTCATTGGCAAAAATTTGTCAAAAATTTCAACGGTATGTTCATTATTGCCAAGACAGCTTAGTTTAAAAGTTACGGGTATAAATAGATAATTGTAAGGATACGTTGACTAAGTTTTGTACGGATTTACTTCAGACATTCCAATTTATCTAAAAAAAAGGCACTTTCAGAATGTATCTTTCACAAATTATACAGGATGAAATCAAATGCTAAATTTTTATTACAAGTCGAATTATCTTGAAAACTATGGCTTTTTCGTATATTAAATAACTAATGAAAAAGTTATCAAATTACACGTGGATTTCAAAAATCCATTTAAATACAGGGTGTCCCATTTTAAAAAAATAATTTTGTTACACCCTACTTTTTGAACGCATCCTGGATAATTCAAAATATTTTTAAAATGTGCAGAATATCCAACCTTACCTTAACACAAAATCTCATTATCGACAAAACTTTAAAAATACCTTTTCACACTTGTTCGACTTGTCACAGACGTCTCACTCGTATAAAAAGATTCATTTCTGGATAAATATTTTCGAAAAGCAAAATTATAGCTAATAAAATACTAGAGTTCTTTTCCCGAGGACTAGGATGCACAACGGCCGTGGAGTCTTAGAGTAGGTATTTAAAACACATCAATATGTATTCAGGATAGGAAATCTGATGTCGCATATTTGCCTAAACGACCGTCTCAATACCAGCGTAATATGGTAGCTTTCACATAATTTTCCAGATAAAGGCCCTCAACTGCGAAAAACAAGAAGGGTGTGTGTTTTATCGAATCGCGATCGCCATTTGCCTTGATTCTTTTTCTTTGTTTTACTCGTTTTTTTGTATACCGGTATTAGATAGTTGTAAAGTGTTTGTTTAGGTACCTAGATCTCAACAGTGGCGGCTCTAGGATTGTATGGGGGGGTGGGGGTGGCATTTCCGTGAAATTATTCATTTTATGCATGCTTCGAAGAGCGAGGAAGACGCAACATTTCTACTTTTATTAATACCGTTTTCTGTCTCGACCGTTGTTGTTGTTGTAGTTGTTGTTGTTTTTCTCAGGTGTGGACTTAAACTAATACTGACATCATGGTAACATTGCTTATGGCTGAGTTTAGCTGATGATCAGCGGTCTCAGCAGCTGGTTGGATTTGGCAGCGATCACGTGATTGCTTATATCGAATTGGAAGACATGTCACATGCCATCTGTCAAATTTGATCAACTGCTGAGACCGCTGACCATCGGCTGAAAGCAGCCATTGTTTAGTACCTTTTGGTACATTTTCGCTTGGAACTTGGAAAGATGATTATTACTCTTAATGATACGTGATTTGTACAAGGTGACTGAAGAAGCTGAGTTTACACCAATTTAGACCAAATACCAAAGACATAATATTATAATATAACGGATTTTAACCGCGATATTCACTAAAAGCATTTAACACGTCCGTGAAATTCTAGATTATTTCAGTTTGTTCGCCATTTTTACAAATTAATTATTCAAAAACAATACGCACTGTCCGATACGATCTGAAACGAACTCATACCCGCATAATAACACCATCTAAATATATGACTGCAATTCTGCGGAATGACATTTTTACTGATAACCAAAGATTCTCGATTTCTCGAGCTTGGTTTCGGGGTATACGAAGAAATCCTTATCGAGCGATTCAGTGATGGCAGTCGTTTCAGTATCGGTTTCGATCATCGACCTTCAGCAAGACGAGACGCAACCGTTTATTCATAACTAGCTTTTGTTTTATTTCATACACTATGCGTGTGTAGGACAAAGAACGACTGCTATAATTTCGATTCTGCACGCCACCGTAATGGCTTTCCTGTATTATGTATTTCACCCAGCAAAGCTCTTATAAGATAGTTCCGGATGAAAATAATTAATTTTAACATACACTTGGTTGGGTGTCAATCCCGGGATCCCGAAATCCCAGGATTTCGGGGTATAAACCGGACTCGCAAATCCCGGGATCGATTATTATTTTCTGGATTAATCTCAAAATGTTCTTAAGCGACATCGACAGCGATATAGAAGACACTGAAGGTATGGATAAGATGGAAATTTTGGAAGAGCGACTTTTTGAAAGTAATCATTACCAATAATCATGACCTCTGTATATTGGTGTCTAGAGTTCGATCATTTAGAAAATTGCCAACTAAAAATGATATACTACAAAAGTATAATATCAAAAATGATCATGGAAAAGAGCTAAAAGTTATATTACATTGCAAAACGAGATGCAGCAGGGTCCCCTCTCGCTAAAAGTCGATGGTTTGAAAGCTTAATTGTTTTTGTATCTGAAAGCTTCTAGAATAATCAGCGCTTATTCTTATTAAAATATCGTTTTTCATACATTTTATGAGCATGTTATGTTACAATACAAAGGGAACATTTTATCACTAACAAGATTATACACACAATTATTTTTTTCCTAACATCCCGGAAGTCTCATTTCCATTCCGAAGAGATAAAAGCAAATCCGATGGATGTCGAACACCGATAATAACGAACTTTCGTTTTTAGAGACGAAGTTTTACGGATTTAGTAGCGTTTTAAACGCTGTGTGTAGAGATAAGATTATCGTGTTTAAATTCCTTAATTTATACATAAGTCAGGTTCGCTCATTACTACACTGCTAGTTGACTTTTCTCTTTTCTTGAATACAAGAAAAAGTTGCATTTAACCTAGTACTATTAATTTAATCCTATATATATATATATATATATATATATATATATATATATATATATATATATATATATATATATATATATATATATATATATATATATATATATATATATATATATATATATAGGAGGTTTATCTATATATAAATATATAGAAAATGGGAAATTTTCTGCGCTCGATTAATTTAATTTTATATATATATATATATATATATATATATATATATATATATATATATATATATATATATATATATATGTATATATATATATATATATATATATATATATATATATATATATATATATATATATATATATATAATCAGTAAAGCATTTTTTAAAAGAATAACCCCATTTCGTCCTAAGCAACTATTGCCATCAGCTGTAAATTGATACTTTCTTTGATTTGTCGGTGGCGCCACAGATGGTTGATAACTCTTCCTTAAATGCTATTCCTAAATAAAGAGACGTAAAATTTTTAAAACCCAAAGTTCGTCAAGAATTCCCCCAACTACTTTATAATTTCGAATTAAAATTTTTTTTATTAGACAGTTAGGGGGGGGACCCCCAAATCCCCCCTGAATACGCCACTATGGCATATCAAAGGTAGGTTCTACTACCTCTCGAATGCTATAATCCAAAAAATAATGAAGGTTAGTGCAGTTTCGAGGGACACAAACGCACAGACCTCAAGTTACATTAGTATTTGCTAATGGCACTTGTCTTAGATGTGTTGAGATAGTCAGAGTTTGTCTCTTTTGGCTCCATCAAATTTATCATACTATCTCTCTCTGACTAACTCAGCTCAGCTAAAACAAGTGGTAAATAAAACTAAAGTTAACATTTTTTAGCAAAATTGGCTATATGGGATTGGTACTATATTTGTAATAAATTTGCCACTCAAATTAAGGCAAACAGCGTTGTCACAGCTGCAAATAGTCGATTTTTAGTGTGCAAAAAGGGCTCATTGGATGATAAAATGGATAAAGATGCCAAATAACACAATAATGAAGTCAAAAAGGAAAAAAAACATTCCCCACTATTGGCCGTTGAGGACGCAACGTTTCTAATTTCAATCGCCAATAGCAGCGACAGGTAGCCGGAAAATTAAACAATTTAGGGGTGATTTTAATTACCGTACGTATCAAGGCGCCGGTAGGGAAATCTAGGGAAATTTGACAGTTCACTGTAGGGAAATTGTTTTTAAAAGGTTAACATCACTGATTCAAGCGATATTAGTCCAATTTAATGTTGACGTCGTTGATACAACATGTTTTTATTTTTAAAATAATCAAAGACATTCTTGGGTGTTAATGAACAAAGCCGGACCAAGGTTGTTATTTGATTAATCCTTTCCTCTGTCCATCTAGTAATGAATGAAACGCATTAAAACGGAATTCGTCGCGCCCTAGACTTTTTAATTGTATTATTTAATTTAAGAAATTGAATGAATCAACGCGGGTTCGAGGTCGACGTAGAGATCAAATAGTCCATTAAGAAATGTTCTGCTGTTATAGTCGTATATATTGGAGAATAAAAAAATTACCTTTTTATATATTACGTAGCAATTATTGCATATGTCATGGACATACACGTACATATAAAAAAATATTGCGCCAGTTCAGGGCTAGTACCATTAGTTTAACCCTGCACATGAAATACTCTAATATGGGATCAAAGAGGCAATCATTAAATCAATGGTACACAGAAAACACTGCTAAGCTATTTTCAATAAAAGTGCTGTTTTTGACCACTGTCACATTAGTTATATTAAAGTTAATATTGTCTCAACAAAACATCATTGAAATAATCAAAAAGAAATCTTTCTTTAAATATAGACTTATTATTGGACTTCAAATTATACCTACTTCTTTGAAAACTATATTACCATTATTTCAATGACCAAAATACTATTGGAATCGACTAAATTTCTAATATTCCTTGGAGTGCAGAATTGTTAGAGCCAAAATATTAAAGTGTTTGATTGAAATGCTTAAATATAATTGGGCGAAAAATAGCTATTTGTAGGCGGCATTATTCAAATTACAATATATTTTATTAAATGAACTACTGTTTAAAAATGGAAAAACTAAGTCAATAATCCTTATATCATTTAAATTAAAATAAACACTCCTTTAAAACATATAAGGTATTGGAGGAATAATAAAAAATATTAATTCAATGTTGTTGGCTGAAATATTATTTCTATTGCTTGCGGACACCCTTGGAGAAGTTAGAATTTTTCTTTGTTGGCTGAATAGTCGTACGCCAAAAATAATATATCTTTTGCAAGACTGGAGACTGGGGTAACTTATTTCAGTGTTTTATGGTAAGTAAATCCAGTGGCGTAGCTAGGGTGGGTGACACTCGGGGCGAATATCAATGGTATCACCCCATGGTAGGGTACGAATGCTAAAAAAAAAATGCGCCGCAGGTGAAAATTTTTTGGGTGCCACGCCCAAACTAACCCGTTTGGGTTATTTTTGGCGGCAAATTTTTTTTTGTGTGTGTGTTTCGATTGACTGATTGTGCAATAATATTGACATATTTATTGAAAACGCGAAATAACTAAACAAGCCCATTGCCCTCGAATGAGCGATTTTTGTTGTATTGTTATAATTTTGATTTTTGTTTGATGCGGGTAAGGGTGTCACCCGGGACAGGCTACTGTATTGTTATAATTTAGATTTTTGTGTGATGTGAGTGCCACCCCTTAAAGGGTGTCACCCGGGGCGGGCCGACCCCCCCCCCCCCCCCGTCCCCCTCCCCAGATACGCCACTGACTAAAACAAATTTAAAAAGCTTTGCAGTAATAAGTGTATTTTTTATTTGTATATCTCTCTTTGTTAGTCTATTTTATATGACTGTTTACCCAGCCGATACGTGTCGTTAAAAAACTATTAACATTAAATATGATCGCAAGTTTATTGTTGAATTTGTATTTTTTAGACATGGTTTCCACCAAATCTAGCTGCAAATTTAGGAGATTCGAATGCAGTGTCAAATTTGTTCCATCTAGCATCCTGTGCCCATACAAGACAAAGGAAATAGTTTTACAAAGAAGCAGATCCTATAATTGGAGTGAAATAAATATAAAAAGTGTACAGTGTTCGCGTCAGTGTGGTGTAAAAATATCAATTCTATTGTATTGTTAAAAATAGCGACCGACAATCTAGTCGCTAGTTAGCAAAACACTAAAAATATTAAATCAGTGTATTTTTCTAAAACAACGTTCAAAGTAGATTTAAAAAATATATTTTCAGGGGTCAACGATCACCGAACAAAAACTATGGCGACTAACGTGATTACAAAGTCCATATATCCGTCAACAAAATATAAAATAACAAAAATAATATTTTTCGATTACTAAAAATCTGGATATCGTACATCCGTTAACAAGCCAAAGGTATTTTCAACAAATTATAGTTTTTCCGACGAATTACGTAATTATTGTATGTTAGTAAAATATCTCAGGCTGTTCGCCGAGGAAAAACCATTTCAATTACCTAAAAATAAGAACCGGACAAGATGGATATACTCAAAGTCCAGTTTTATTATTTTAAAGGGGGTATTCTCTTAAAACTTACACGGAAAAAGTATATTTTCAAATTGAGTAATTCGAAAACTCTTAGTTTTTTTCCTTGTCCTAAAACTATAATTCGTTTAGATTCACAAAGAAGGTTTAAGATTTAGTACTGGCTTAAATTAGGGTATTCTAGTTGATCGGTTATGTTCTGACAGGTTTTTATCCTGTCATTGTTAATAAGTCGTCATTGAAAACTAATGAATTATTCTGATATTTCAGCGATTTGCTGGGTTTCCAAATGATTTCCAAATTATTATGAAACATATCGAAGACATTTCATTTGAGTATCAGAGTACGGGAGTAGAAAAAAAATAACAACCAAAAACCAGCTTTAAACGATTAATTTTAGGAGAACGCCTCACGTTATAAACTCCAAATTATCCAACTTACACATAACAAATGACGTTTCCGAATGACGCTACGGTCACGCTGACTTCCATTCGAAAAACAATCCAAAAACACACCGATTGGCACTATTTTAAGAAAAACTATACGAGCTAATTTTAGAAAAACTATTGACTCTTCGGCTATTTTAGAGTTTCAAATTAATTCGATGAAATACATTGTTTGTTTTTCGTTTACGTCGTTTGTTGAACGTTCGTCAATTCGTTTGTAGTAATTGATTAAACTGAACTTGGTATATGGCCAAATAAGGACTGTGAGAAATTTAAGGCCATATATATATATATACAAGAGTATATTTTGGGGTAACAGCCCGAGGTATTAGGGCTCAATGAATAAGAAGAACTGTTATTTACTACGCTAAGCTTTCGGAAGCATTTATTCCTTTTTCAAAGCTACAAATATGGAGTACATTAGATATATTATGTCTAATATCATTATTACTTATTATTACCTGGGTGTAAGTGAGTTTCAATAAAATGAAAAAAAGCAACTCATCTTCACAGTAATCTTAATGCAGGAATTATTGACTAAATTGTGCAATGATACTACAAAATCTTGTTGAAAACTTCAAAGTGACAATTGTCAATTGTCATAAGATTCTGTTGAGAAGGAGAGTTTTTTTACAATGGTGGATTATTTAAATATTACAGGTTGCTAATTCAAAGCAGTAGATAGGTTGCAGTGTGTGTTTATGGTGAGATAATTAAAATGTATACTAAATTATGTAATAAGTAACAATTATCTCACCATAAACACACACTGCAACCTATCTACTACTTTGAATTAGCAACCTGTAATATTTAAATAATCCACCATTGTAAAAAACTCTCCTTCTCAACAGAATCTTATGACAATTGACAATTGCCACTTTGAAGTTTTCAACAAGATTTTGTAGTATCATTGCACAATTTAGTCAATAATTCCTGCATTAAGATTACTGTGAAGATGAGTTGCTTTTTTTCATTTTATTGAAACTCACTTACACCCAGGTAATAATAAGTAATAATGATATTAGACATAATATATCTAATGTACTCCATATTTGTAGCTTTGAAAAAGGAATAAATGCTTCCCAAAGCTTAGCGTAGTAAATAAGAGTTCTTCTTATTCATTGAGCCCTAATACCTCTGGCTGTTACCCCAAAATATACTCTTGTTTATCAACTAGTCAGCCAAAACTACCCACTGCTTCTATATATATATATATATATATATATATATATATATATATATATATATATATATATATATATATATATATATATATATAAAGCGAGGGAAATATTGGGGAAGCTGTCTGTAAGGTAGTGCTAGACACGTGTTTCGTGCTTATTAGCACTCGTCAGTAGCACATAACCAAGTTAATAGGTGGGAAACTTGGAAGTTAAGAAAAAAAAAGAAGAAAAAAGAAAAACACAAAGAGTTCACAGACCAGGGACCTGCCAACTCATTTGTGGTATTATTAACTTGGTTATGTGCTACTGACGAGTGCTAATAAGCACGAAACACGTGTCTAGCACTACCTTACAGACAGCTTCCCCAATAGTTCCCTCGCTTTCATAACTGGTACTGTCGCTATTTCTTTACCTTTTCTTTTTTCATGGGGTTAGAGGTATCACGCAGGGGCTAGTGCAACCTCCGTGGTGATGTTGGCTGTTGCCCAGAAAACTCTGGGTCTCCTGACAAAATACCACAAATGAGTTGGCAGGTCCATGGTCTGTGAACTCTTTGTGTTTTTCTTTTTTCTTCTTTTTTTTTTCTTAACTTCCAAGTTTCCCACCTATTAACTTGGTTATGTGCTACTGACGAGTGCTAATAAGCACGAAACACGTGTCTAGCACTACCTTACAGACAGCTTCCCCAATATTTCCCTCGCTTTCATAACTGGTACTGTCGCTATTTCTTTACCTTATATATATATATATATATATATATATATATATATATATATATACAGGGTGTTAATAAAGTATATGGTCAAACTTCACAATTTACACAATTTTCAAACAAAAGGTTCATATAAACATACCTAAATGACTTTGTTTTTAATACACAGAGGGTTGAATTTTTTTTTTAAGAAGGTTTTTCCTAAATAATTAGAAGACGCAAATTAGTATCAAGTTGAAACTTGGTGACAATTTTTAAAACATAAAGAGGCGTCTTGCTTGTTGTCAATTTTTTTTAAGAAGTGTTTTTGTTTCCATGGTTCTCCTACTTTTTTGTTATTTTCAAGAAATTAAACTAATAAATAATGTTATGCATAACTTTACATTTTTTTGTTTTTATTGAAAACGGCTAATCTGAGCGAAAAAATTCAAGTGATGAAAAGTCAGATTGAAACAAAAGTGGCGTACTTATATTTTTTTACATTAAAACTGGGGCGTTACCCCTGTGCATGCCCCTGGTAAAATGAGAAAGTGAGCAAATCTGACATAAAAAGCTTAAAAAATTGCGTTTTACCGAAAAAAGAACTCATTTTTAATATTTTTGGTGGCCTCACTGGTAAAAATAAGTCACTGTGGCGTCTTCTAAGGATTTAAATATCTTCTCTTGCAAAATTCGTCTTTTAGTTCCAAGTAGAACAAAAGTTAAGACAGGTTGTTAAAAAAAAGCGCTGTATAGTTAAAATTTTATTTTCTACTGTTCCTTAAAACGGTTTACAACTCTCTAATCCCTAAAGTCTACATCTACGTCTATAATTGCCCATGGCTATAGATCCCTATTTTTCGAAATAAAAACGTGGGCACAACGTAAAAATAAACTTTGTAGCCAAGAAAAGTGGTATTTCTATAAATTATTAATTAAAGTATCGGGGGTTATAAATAGTCCACGGGCACTATCTTTAGATCATTATGTCATTCACCTTTTATATTGATTTGCCCAAACTACCCACAGCACTTCTAGCTTCAATACCAAAATAACTTCAGAAACAAAAGTTAATTGTATAAATGTCGAAACTGATAGAAATATAAATCCCAATTGTGGAAGGCTAAATATCACTTTCTTGGTCAGATTTAATTTGATTAATTCCATTTATAGTTCAGAATTCAACTACTGTGGGCAGATGTTCCCTTAAATCAATATCGAGAACAATGGCTCTGGTCACAATTTTTTTTATTAACTGTACGAATTGTAAGTTGAGAGAAATCCAATTTTATGTTTGTACGACCTTTTTGACTACCTTATTTTTAAAATACCTTCTAGAAAAAGTCATTATTACAATACATTTAGTCGGAAAAAAACTATTTGGAAATATTCATTTTTCTACTCTGGTACTCTACTATTCAAATTAAATGTCTTCGATACGTTTCATAATAATGTTAATTATGATACAAGTTTTCATTATGAAACCGCGTTATTAGCCAATTTGAAACTCATACTTTTTTAATCAATTAGCCTCTTTTTAATACAAATGATCTGCCTTTCCTTTTAAAATTTGCGTTTTCGTTAAAACTTTTAAGAATATTTGAATTAGAAATTATGATGGATTATGGTTTTAGTGATAGTGAAAAATTTTATTTGTTTAACTGTTGCTAAATTCAAGAAAGGATGGCATGACAATCAAAATTTTCCAACATTTAGCACAAGCTGCATTGGAAGCTTTAGCTGAAGCAATAAACTTTTCGCTGGTGAATGGAAATTTTCCTGCACTCTTAAAGATTTCAACTGTCATTCCTGTTCATAAGAGTTCTCCGTGTAATTTCTGACCGATCTCATTGATAACAACTCTATCAATAAGTAGAGAAGCTGGTGTAGAAGAGAATTATTTCATCCCTAAACACCAATAATATGTCAAACCCATGTCAGGTTGGGTTTCTAACAAATAGAAGCACCAATGATACAATTTTTTTCTTTTTTGAGCTTTATATGAGATTGAACGAAGGGGATGGGACGGCAGCTGAGTTCTGCGATCTTACAAAAGCTTTTGACTGTGAGGGTCACGGAATACTCTTGCAAAAAATTGAGGCTTACGGGTTTAGAGGGAGCACCCTGGTATGGTTCCGATCATATTTGGAAGATGGTACCCAGTCTGGCTGACTATTACTAGTGGGGTTCCACAGGGCTCAGTACTGGGGCCTTTACTGTTCTTACTTTATGTGAACGACTTAATGTATCTGAATATCGAGGGCAACTTCACATTACACAGCCCCACAAAAAAAAAATGTTCGGACTTGTGGGTCGGACATATGTAATCCCATGTATTTTTCGACGCTGAATCCGATCCCGAGCACAGAAATGGCCCGCCACGTCTAGAATTGGCCCCAGGGGCCAAAAATGGCCTCTATAGGGTGTCACTATTGCTATCTCCGAAACAGTCAAAGATACGAGGTCAGTTAAATTAGCAAAAATGTGCCTTTTTTAGTCCGTATTCATATCCCGTTTACGGAGTTACCAAATTCTCTATAGTTTCTTGTCTACAGGGGATTTTTTAAAAATAGTCAAAAATTTTCTTCTTAAATATCTCGAACAAAAATCACAAGATTTTTTACCTTCTATAAAGTAACGTTATCGTTTTGTTTATATCACTTGTTTTTATTGAGTTACTGATACTAACTTGTTTTTTTCAAATACGGATCTGGACTTTTTGCTGTATTTTTTAAAGAATACTTCATACCCTTTACATCTGTGTATCACTTGATTATTTTTTTCGACGTTTTGGTGAAGAATAGCATCATCAGGATATTCTACCAGTACAGACCTGGCCTTTTTCAGGTAAATGCGCCATTTCACAACCACAAAAACTACAAACTATAGTGATAGGTTGTGAATTGTGCCTTAACATGGAAGATCCCAGGTCCGTATTGTTAGAAAATCCTGATGATGTTGCTATTTTTGATCAAAACGTCGGAAAATATTTTCAAGTTATGGACAGTTGTAAAGGGTATAAAGTATTCTTTGAAAAAATGGAGCAAAAGTCCAGGTCCGTATTTGAAAAAAACAAGTTAGTATCAGTAACTCAATAAAAACAAATGGTATGAACAAAATAATAACGATACTTTATAGAAGGTAAAAAATCTTGTGATTTTTGTTAAAACAATTTTTATCCAACTATAAGGGTTTTCGAGATATTTAAGAAGTAAATTTTTGACTATTTTTAAAAAATCCCCTGTAGACAAGAAACTATAGAGAATTTGGCAACTCCGTAAACGGGACTAAAAAGGCACATTTTTGCTAATTTAACTGACCTCGTATCTTTTACCGTTTCGGAGATAGCAATAGTGACCCCCTATAGAGGCCATTTTTGGCCCCTGGGGCCAATTCCAGACGTGGAGGGCCATTTCTGAGCTCGGGATCGGATTCAGCGTCGAAAAATACATGGGAATACATATGTCCGACCCACAGGTCCGAAGATTTTTTTTTGTGGGGCTGTGTTATTTGCCGATAATTCAACCATTTTGCAGAAGTGAAATTTTTTGGAATTCATGTTGACCAAAAATTGGACTCTAAATCGCACATTGTGAATCTTTGTAGCAGATTTGCATCTGGTTGTTTTGCTCTGAAAATCGTTAAAAATGAGCTTGATCCATATTGCGAGGATGGTTTACTTTTTACTTCCCATATGAGATATGGAATAACCTTTTAGGGAAGTTCTAGTCACTATGTGATTATCAGGTTTTTGTGCTTCAAAAGCGAGCAGTAAGGTATATGAATGGAGCATTGATGAGAGCGTCCTGCAAGTCTTTATTGCCGTGCCTATTTATTTGGGAGTCAGTTTGCCTAATATATAGAAAATTCTCTAATATGATTGATGATAACAGTCGTAGCATTAGGTTTAGTACCATTACCTATACAACATTCGTTCCTAATCAAAAACTCTATATTCTACAATTCAAAGAAATTATTTAACCACCTGCTTACTGAAATAAGAAAGCTCCAAACAACAAAGAATTCAACAGGGCAACCAAGACTTTGTTATCGCAAAGGGCATTTTATTCCATAGTTAAATGTTTTACTGAGCGGTTTTAAACTTTTATCTTTGACCGGTGTACGTCAGTTGATCTACGCCAGGGGTGGCCAACCTTTTTGTAACAACTTTTGAAAACAAAAATTGTGGTCGTGCCACTCATTATTCGGAAGGCAATATTTAATGTTTTTGTATAAGGTTAACGGTGCCGTAAGCAAGATTTTTTTGTGGAAAATGTATTTGTCACAAATGTTTGCGTGCCACACTAGAGAGTCAGGCGTGCCACTATGTGGCACGCGTGCCGCGGGTTGACCACCCCTGTGCTAGTATATTATTAGCCATCATTACATAATTGTTACATAATATATACTATCTGCCCAAAAAAAATTAAGAAATTGTGTTTAAAAAAACTATTTTGGGAAAACTTTAGTAGATCCATATTAAAGAAGGGGTAATTAACAAGACTCTTGAAAATTAATCTAGAAAATCGTGAAATCGTGCTTAGAAATCGGTCATTTCCTCAAGTAACAACGCTGACCATCCCAATCGGCGATTGCCGAAATATCATAAAGATTTGCGCGGTATTTTCTTTCAAAACAAAATACAAATTTGTGACAATTAAAAATTTAATTCCACAATATCAATTAAATATTTTAATGGTCAATTAAATTGTATTATGGTTTGGAGTACCCATGTAGCTGTATAGGAAGAAGTTTAAGGCAATGAACAAGCCGTTTTACGACTACAAATATCTTGAAGTGTAACCAGAAGTCACCTACTGGGCAAAAGCTTTAAAACAAATATATTGAGATTTATCTTCAAAAATTTTACGGCCAAATTCACTATTTCTAACACCAGTCTAATTTGATAGTTAAGGGTATTGACAGGTTTAAGAATTGGGTGCAATAGTTTCATTAGTAGAAAACGTACATTCATCAGAAAATATAAAAAATATTTAAAAATAGATATTTCCACTTAAAATTTGGTTTCCCATCCGTAAACAAAAATCTAGTCTTTTCGCGTCATCTCGCTCTTCCAATTTTTGGTTAAAGTGGGGTATGAACAGGAATATTTTTTTTTAAGAACATCGGAATATGAGTTTTTTTCATAACTTTTTGAAGATGTGCACGATTTCTAAGGGACATCACAGGAGTTTATCTATCAGACAAAAGAACTAAAACTGTGGCAGCATCGTTTAGGTCATATTTCTGCTTCTTCTTCTTCTTCTGGAGGTTCTTTGGAACTTTTTTATTGTGTTGTAGATTATCATTTTAGTTATTGGGATTCCTACAAATTCCTCGCTCGATTGTTCCATGATCAGACCCGTCAATAGGGGTAGCAGGGGGCAAATTCCCCGGGCCCGCCCTGTTTTGAGGGGCCCGCAAAATAAAATTCACTTAGGGGTTGAAGAGAGGGGTGTAGCCTATTTTGAGGGGTTATCTATAACTGTCTATAATTTTAAGCTATAGAGCTGAAAATTGATATTAAGCTAACTCTCTTAAAATAAGCAAGTACGTGTTTTGATGTGCTGGGAAATTTTGCCCCTAGGGAGTAGAAATCGAGGTGGAAAGTTTCGAATGCAACCGCTAGAGAAAAAAATCTAAAAATTGGTAGACGAATTTTTTGCTTTTAACAAATAAACATGTGAACGCATTTACGAAAATTTTGCCCTTAGGGGGTGGAAATAGAGGGGATAAGAGTTTTACATATATTGAAAACTGATGGTTGTCTCAAAATTAATATAGAAATTGTTTTAACAAATGTTTCGCCCCTTTTTTTAATTTTAAATCAGTTTTAAAAAAATAAAAACATTTTATGATACAATTTTAACGCAACTTAGTATACGAGGGTTACTTAGGTCGTAGATTACGAATAAGGATTTTCTTTTCCTCAAAGTGGTACCATTGTAAAAAAGTTTGTCGATAATCCAATATGGCGGATACAAGATGGCATTCTACGGTGGTTTATTATACGATTTCGACCCAAATTGGTTTAAGCGGGTTCTCGGAGTTGTAGATATTGAAATCCAGATGAACTTTCCTATGAATTGTAGCATATTTTTTATTATACTCTGTATGTTTTGATTGTTGTTACTGGTTAATAAGAATTTTTGAAGTTAACCGTCAATAATAGTTCTTTACTTTAAAATGAGTTTTTCTTCCTAAATAATAAGAGATTACAACAGGTTATGGGCCCAGAAGCACATTAAACTCATATACATACAAAGGTAAAGAAGTTTATACTGTAAGGGATCTAGTTAAAAAAATAATTTCATACAAAGTGACAAAGGTGTCATAAAGAACAAATAGTATACAAAGTAAAAATGGATAAATTTCCAAGATTTGAAAAACTACATGGTTTATCTAATTTTCACTCGTGGAAGACAATGGTATTTGCATATATGGATCTTCAAAATCTATATAAAATTGTTACTGGTAAAGAGAAAAATCCGGCTGTTACTTCTCCGAAAATAGCAAGTTCTGACTCCAAATATGAACAAGAAATAAAGAATCATGAAGAAAAATGTGAGGACTGGCGGTATAGACATTCTTTAGCCAGAGCATTCATACTTTTTAACGTTGATGGTAGTATTGTACACCAAATAACATGCTATTCTGATGCTTGGGATATGTGGAAAGCACTCAATGATGTATTTGATAGAAAAAACGAGTATAATTTACATGCATTGGTGAAATCATTAGTTGGTATTAAATGTGAGTCAAAATACACTATAACAGAACATATTGCAAAGTATAACGAGTTATGGTCAAGACTCATAGAAAAAACAATTAAAACACCAGACGAGGAAAGTGACACTCTAGAAGCTGCTTTAAGACCAATTGCCACATCGACAAAAGCAAAAGGATCTCTCTTCTTGACAACTCTTCCCGAAGAATTAGATAATATAGTAGATAACCTTAAAACCAAACAAGGTCTAACTTATGATGATGTTTGCGCAAGACTGACAGAATTGTCTATAGCGAAAGGTAATCGGCTTTTGTCGGAAAAGGTAAAAAGGAAAAACATTATTCTCAAAAGGAATGCACTTACTGCAAAGAACGTAAAAAATGGTATAAAGGTCATACCGTAGAAAATTGCCGAAATAGGGCAAAACTTCAAGAAAAAGCAAACCCTGCTGGCTGGGGTGTTGCTCATGATTCAGAAGAATCTGAAGATGAAACAGCCTATCCAACTTTAACACAAGGAAGTCATCAGTGGAAATGGGTATTCGATACAGGTGCAACATCTCACATGACAGGGAACAAAAATGCTTTCACTGACTTAAAACCCTATTCTGGCTCAATTCGACTTGCAAACAACATAAAAGTAACACTTTACGATGTTCTATATGCACCTGATTTAAAGTGCTCTTTAATGTCTTGGGAAACTATTAGATCAAGAGGCATAAGCATGACAGGAGATAAAGATATTCGACTTTGGAAAAATGGAAAAATGGTTGGTTGGGTTGTTACGGAAAATAAAGAAAATATTTTTCAAGAAGTGTCAGCCGAAATCGTCAATAAAAGTGTGGTTACATGGCACAGAAGGCTAGGGCATGCACCAACTAACTCTTTTAGAGACATAAAAAATGCAGTAGCTGACCCTCATGTTTTACCAAAACAACATTACAAAATAAGTTGTGAGGTATGTGATAAGTCAAAAATGACGAGGAATATTTCAAGGGAACCTGGGAATTCCTGCAATGAAATTTTAGAGAAAATTCATTCGGATGTTGCTGGCCCCTTTCCAGTAAAGTCATTGGGCGGTAAACGATTTTATGTATCTTTTATAGATGAGTATTCTCGATATACAGAAATCAAATTTTTGACTCACAAAAGTGAAGTTGAAGAAGCCGTTAAAGAATATATTAAAAGAATGGAAAGGCACACAGGAAAGAAAGTTAAAATGTTCAAATCAGACAATGGTGGTGAATACACTTCAAATTCATTACTGAGTTATTTCCAGTCGGAAGGCATAAAAGTACAACATTCGATTCCATATATACATGAAACCAATGGGTTAGCAGAGAGGATGAATCGTACGTTAACTACCATGGCCAGAATAAATTTATTGGACTCGGAACTGCCTGATAGTTTATGGGCTGAAGCTGTAGCTTGTTCAGTATACACAAAAAATCTCATTCCTCATTCTTTTCACAAGAAAACTTCTTTTGAGCTATTTTTTGGATACAAACCCAATATTGGTCACTTAAGGTGCTTTGGTGAAAAAGCTTTTGTTCATATACCTCAAGAAATACAAAAATTACAAGGCAAATTTTCACCTAGATCTATGGAAGCAAAATTTGTGGGATATGGTGAAAAAGAAAGTTGGTAGGTACCGCTTCTGGACTGGGAGAAAGATTGTTGTATCTCGTGATTACAAATTTCAAAGATCAGAAGACGCTGTAATTATTGAACCTTTAAGCAGAGAACAGGAACAATTTGTAGAAGAACAAAAATCAGAAAAACAAAAAGAAATTTGTAGAAGAACAAAAATCAGAAAAACAAAAAGAAACAAATGATAATGATGAATTGCCAGGAAACTCAAAACAAGAACAATCAAATATTAATGAAGAATTGCTGGAAAACTTACACCCAACAGAAGAAAACTCTATAATCGATTATGAAGAACTTACTACGTCAACAAATTCAGTTCTAAGACGAAGTAACCGAAAACATAATCCTCCGAAAAGGTTTGATGAAGAATTTTGTCATATTGCATTTGATGAGCCAAACACATACCAAGAGGCAATCTCTTGTGCAGAATCAGAAAAATGGAAACAAGCAATACAAGATGAACTAAAATCTATGGAGAAGAATAATGTATGGGTCATTGTTGAACATCGAAATGATAAAAAAGCTATTGGTTGCCGATGGATATTTAAGAAAAAAATTTCAGAAAAAGGTGTTGTCAACAAATTCAAAGCTAGACTGGTTGCAAAAGGTTATAGTCAAGTACCTGGAGTTGATTTTCAAGAAACCTTCTCACCAGTTGCTCGATATGAAACTATTAGAATGACTCTTGCCCATGCAGTACATAATAACATGATTACTAGACAGCTAGATATTAAAACTGCATTTTTAAATGGAAATTTAGATTGTGAAATTTATATGGAGATTCCTGAAGGGTTAAATGTGGAGCCAGGGAGAGTATGCTGTTTAAAGAAAAGCATTTATGGACTGAAGCAATCCCCACGCCAATGGAATCACACTCTGATTGAAGTTATGCAGAAAATTAATCTTGTGCAATGCAACGCAGATCCTTGCCTGTTTGTATCTGAGGACAAGACACAAATAGTAACAATATATGTTGATGACTTGTTACTTTTGGGCACGTCTGAAGAGAAAGTTAATGAAATTGAAGAAATATTAAATGCACATTTTGAAGTAACAAGTTTGGGAACACCTAGATACTTATTATCACTACAAATAATGTGGCATAAAGATTATGTCTCAATTTCCCAAGAAAATTTCATCATCAATCTACTAAAAAAATATTCCATGTTGGAGTGTAAACCTGCCAAAAATCCTATGGATGTTGGTGCCAAAGCAGAAAAAGCAAAACCTGACGACCAATGAGTGGATAAACAGATTTATCAATCCAAGATAGGAAGTCTTTTATATTTAGCTAGTAGTACAAGACCTGACATAACTTATGCTGTAAATGTACTATCGCAGTTTAGCTCAGATCCAACAATGGTTCATTATAACATGGTGCAACATTTATTAAGATACTTAAAAGGGACAATAAACAGAAGCTTAATTTACCGCCATACATACTCACCTATGCTGTGTGTATACAGTGATGCTTCCTATGCTAGTTCCGTTACTGACAGAAAATCTTATACTGGATTTATGGGTTTTTATGGAGAAGCTGCAGTATGTTGGTGTACGAAAAAACAAAACTGTGTCGCTGTTTCTACAACTGAAGCTGAGTATATGGCGCTTTCAGCTTCTTGCCGACAGTTAATCTGGATGTCTTTTATTGTAAAACAATTTACTGAATATATAGAGTCAACCTTATTGTGTGATAACCAAGCTGCAATCAACTTATCAGCAAATCCAGTTTTGCATCAAAGAAGTAAACACATTGATGTTCACTATCATTTTGTGAGAGAAAAAATAATAAATAAAGACATTGGTATTTCTTACGTACCATCGAAAGAAAATATAGCAGATTTGCTAACCAAGCCCTTGGGAAAAGAAGTCTTGAACAATTTGTGCTCCAATTTTATGGAAAATGTCCACTGAGGGAGAGTATTGAAATCCAGATGAACTTTCCTATGAATTGTAGCATATTTTTTATTATACTCTGTATGTTTTGATTGTTGTTACTGGTTAATAAGAATTTTTGAAGTTAGGTAACCGTCAATAATAGTTCTTTACTTTAAAATGAGTTTTTCTTCCTAAATAATAAGAGATTACAACAGTAGATTATGACTTTAAAACCGGTTTTTTAAAAAAATAAAATGGCGGAACCATTATGGTGGAGAAAATCGTTTCATGGAATAGTTTTGGTGAAACTTGGCATTCGAGGGTCTTGAGGTCGTACATTACGAATATGTATTTACTTTTAAAAATTAAATATGGCGGATCCAACATTGCGTACTCAGTAGGTACTTATAATCTTAAATTATATGCAAGAAATATGATCTCTGTACATTACATGGTCAACAATTTTCCATTAAAACGTCCCACATTATCATTCTTCCCCAGTCAGCTAAAAAAACTAGAAAATTGTAAATGAAATTTATTAGGAAAAAGAAATAACCTACTTCAAATATTCGTTAATTAAATCGAGAATTGACAAGATTCTACACGAGCGAAGCCGCGGGTATTCAGCTAGTTATATAATAAATCTACATATTCAAGCTGCTAACCATGCTAAGATTTATACGCTTGGAAAATTTATAGTGTAAAATATACTTTTTTTTTCTTAACCGATTCTCAGGCAATACATCAGATTATTATGTATAGTAAATTGTAGCCAATGGTCAAAATGTTCTTGTGGCAGAGGAATTTAAATAATGCAACGCCGATAACCTAGTTATCGGGAATTTTCTAGACGTACTAATTTTTTTTTGAGCAGGTACAAGTATACAAGAAACTTTTAATACAAAGCGGAAAAAAGGAAGGATATGTTAGGTATGACACTACACTTTTATCCAGCTTGTAGTTTGAAAAAGTCTTCCAAAGGCATTTTCAAACTTGGTGAGGATTGAAAGAACAATCGATCTCTATTACAATCACGATGACTTATTGAAATCGTTCCAAAAAAAAAATTCCAGCGCAGAAAAACAACTTTAATGTCCCACATTTTTTTGGAACTGGATTACTCACATTCTCACACAAGATCCTGTATATACATTACAATTATATTTATCAGCTTAAATAAACTAACATAAAATGAGTTAAATAAATCTAGTTACCTGTCTGGTAACAAGCGACAGCACTCTAAAACAAATGACGACACGCATCGTCATCGTCATAACGGCGATCAGTCTGCCCACTTATGGCGCTTGAGCGACCACCGAACGGCCTATGATGTCACAGGTGACTCGAAAATCTTATTTTTAGTGTGTTTGTTTCACAAACTTTGTTGATATTCCACTAAGTACGCAGCGCAAAGTGTTGGCAGCAATTTTTAAAATTTTGCCATATACAAAACATCAATACTAATCAGATTTTAATGTTACGCCAGCAATGTCAGTATAGTCAATTATTGTGATGATAGCCAAGCGCAAAGGTCGCAATTTATCGCAATACGTGAGTCAACCGGTCAAGTTTCCGTTTTTGCCCAAAATGGCTGTGTCTACTCTGACTTGACAGTATTTATATTGTAAATTTTAAGTCATTTAATTTACTGTTTCATGTTCAACAGATGTTTTGTTAATCTGTCTACTTTTAGCTTATTTATCTTTAGCTACTCCCGTATTTTTATTGTATCTTTGTACCTTCTTACTCTTACTTCTATTTACTGACTGTTAGTAACTGTTGCTTCTGTAATACTACTCTCTTGACTTCTTCCATCCTCCAAGTTACATTGCGCTTGTTTAGTTCTCGTTATACAGGGTGTTTCATAATTGAATGCTGATCCTTAAGGGTGATAATCCTTGGATGATTTTAAGAAAAATTCTTTATATGAACATAGGTCCGCAACAGCTTTATTTCTGAGATACAGGGTGTTGAAATTTAAGAAAAAAATCTGTTTTTCTTCAATATCTCTAAAACCGCTTTGTATTTTTGTTTTAAATTTTGGTAGGTGCAAAGTACGCTTAAAAATACATTTTCTTCAGGATAAAGGTTTTTTTAATTTTCATCAGTGGCGTCCCTGTTAACATGCCCTGCAATATTTTTAATCAAAAAAATGATACGCCACTGTTCTTTTTTAAATAAATGTTATTTTTATAATTGCCTTCTATCTTCTCATAAAAATGGTCTCTTGACTTTTTTGATCCGGCGTACGGTTTTCGAAATAAAGTTCATTCATTTGCTTGTCCCTATGTGATTTTTTTCTTGTAGTCTCAATTTCGCAATTTGTGGTAACCAAAGCATCTAGGCTAGATTTTTATATTTTATAGTAACTAACTATTATTTAGTTCTAATAATAAGCACGCATAAAAATACATTTTTTATTTGTAAAAACTTAACCATTTTGGACAAAATATACCAAAATTAAATTAACTGTTTGCGTTTATAAAACAACGAAATGTGTTGTTAGCATACTAGATGTTTCTAGCCTACAAAATAATCCCACTCTTTAACGGCTTTAATTACTAGAACTAAATAATAGTTACTATAAAATATAAAAATCTAGCCTAGATGCTTAGGTTACCACAAATTGTGAAATTGAGACTACTAGATAAAATCACATAGGGACAAGCAAATGAGTGAACTTTATTTCGAAAACCGTACGCCGGATAAAAAAAAGTCAAGAGACCATTTTTATGAGAAGATAGAAGGCAATTATAAAAATAACATTTATTTAAAAAAAACAGTGGCGTATCATTTTTTTGATTAAAAATATTGCAGGGCATGTTAACAGGGACGCCACTGATGAAAATTAAAAAAACCTTTATCCTGAAGAAAATGTATTTTTAAGCGTACTTTGCACCTACCAAAATTTAAAACAAAAATACAAAGCGGTTTTGGAGATATTGAAGAAAAACAGATTTTTTTCTTAAATTTCAACACCCTGTATCTCAGAAATAAAGCTGTTGCGGACCTATGTTCATATAAAGAATTTTTCTTAAAATCATCCAAGGATTAAGGATCAGCATTCAATTATGAAACACCCTGTATACTAAATAAATACCCAAACTCGTCGATTTCTTCTAGTTTAATTCAGGGGCGGATTTCGAATACCAAAACAATGGGCAAGTTCGCGTGCGACGTTATTTCTTTATTCTTTAGGGTTCTAAGAAATGTACACTATTTAATAATGGACGAAATATCTAAATCGGTTCTTGGGAAAACAAAACGGTTTGTCATCTTAACTTACCAAAATTCTAGCATTTTTTTTATTTATATCCTTCTGTCCATTTGGACCGATATATGAAAATCGTTTGAAAGCACGTCGAAAACTAGGGATATTTTCAAACCCTTTTTTCGAAATTACATTTTTTTAAGAAAACATGTTTTTAGGAAGAACATTTTTTCAAACATTGTTTCGAAAAAGACTACGAATATTCATATTAAAAAAGAACCCGTTTAAAGGTAATTTACTACAGAGTAACATAGCAGAGACAAGGAAAAGTAAACCTGACCGAATACAAAAACGATTCGTTTAGGGTAGTTCAGGAATTCAGGATCATTTTGTCAGTTTTTCATTGACATTTTCTAAGCCAGTAGAGTTCATAATTTAAATTTAGTAAAACAATGTTTTCTAAAAAATATATTTTCGAAAAATGTATTTTTCATAGATTCTTTTTTTAAAACAATATTTTTGAGAAAATTTTGTAGATCTATTTCCGAAAAAGTGTCTTTCGAAGAAAGATGTTTGTTGAAAAAAAAACAGAATAGTTGGTCATTTTAGCTTACACGCGACAGGACAAATTTTTGATTAATATGAAAGTGTAATATTGTAGCATTTTTTTATTTATGCCTTCTGCTCATTTGGGGGGATATCTGAGGACTTACGAAAGCACAATTTTTCTAAAAGCAATTTTTGATTTTTTTTAAAGCACTTTTCAAAAATAAAATTTTTCGGAGAACACCTTTTTCGAAATTAATTTTTTCGGATATTAATTTTTTCAAGCAACGGTTTTTTAAAAAAGTAATTTACGAGAAAGTAACACACCAAACCTAAGGAAACCTTATCAAACCCAAAAAAGGTACGTTTAGGTTTGTTCAGGATCTTTTTCGTTTTTTTTTTCATTAACATTTTCCAATCTACAAGAGTTGATAATTTAATTTTCTAAATAATGTTTCCGAAAAAATATATTTTCGGAAAATCTACCTATTTCTTAAAAATGATTCTTGGAAGACATTTTGAGAAAAAAGTTTTCGAGAAAGTATTTCATAAATCCGTTTTCAAAAGAGCATCTTTGAAGAAGCTGTCAGGACATTTTTGAAAAAGTATATGTTCGAAACATGTATATTCGAGAAAATATTTTTGAAAAGTTTCGTTAATCCGTTTTCGAAAAGCTGTTTTTTGAAGAATTTAGTTTCAAGAGAATGTTTTTGGAAAAAAAAACTATGTGGTTATTTTTTTCCTTTAGCAGTCAAAACGACCCGGTGCAAATTTTGATAAAATCGCAGTGAGATGTGTAAGGAATGTTTTCAGGAACAATCAAAGAGCATGTAAATCAAAAATGCCAAAAAAAGCTTGCACTTTTTATATACTTAACATATTAGTATTGATCTATATTCAAATTTTTGTGGTATAATTCATTTCAAAGACATAGACGGCAAATGCTTGTCTTTGTTTATAATATTTTGTAGAATATGTAGGAATGGTTAATATTTATCATACAATATTTATTTTTATAAAATTCGCTCAAACATTATGTCCATCTCACTGAGAGTACCTTGTAAGACACTTTCATTTTCTGTTTCTGTCATAAACTTGAAACACTATGATAAGAACCTTACCACTGCTTGTTGGACATACTTTTAGATGCCGTTGCAGTGCTTTATGTTTATTTATTCTTGTGGTTTTTCAATTAATATGAAGGACTACTAAAATAATTTTGCCCTTGCTTACTGGACATTCTTTAGACAAATTTAAACCACTAATTTTGTTCTATAAGCGTTTTTTTATTTCCAAGAGTTCCGATGCCCTTTAAAAATTCTTAATTATTCTAAAAGTGACATGACATCAGCAGTCATAAACTCGCAACTGTGCCCGAAGGCCTAAAGCGAATATCCGAACTTTCCTTTCTAACGGAAGTGATGGGCGTAAGTACACAACACTCATAGGTGTTGTTGGTAAATACAAGATTAAATAAGTCAGTGAATGACAATGAATTTTATATGCAACTTGTATATTAGAATGAATGAATATATGTTTATGTTAATGGATTTGATATTTCATTGATGCTGTATGGGTAATGGATACCCGGTGACCTTTAAAACAGATTGGTAATTGCTTCTTGTTAAGTATTTAGCGCTTATTACTACTGTTTTTTTTTAAATGCTGCTGATCAGTTCATTGTTTGAAATTCTTCGGTGTAGGCACATATAAATCATATAAATCAAAATCTTATTTTGTTTTCGTTAAAATGGCGCTACGCAAAAAGTTGAAAATTTGAAAAGGGAAAAACCAATAATATTATATTATTACTTGTCCTTATTTTAGATACATACATGCGCCTAAAGTTACACAGTTAAAGTTATGTGACGTCTGTGGCCACTTAAGGCGTTACGCCGGCTATCCTGCCGTGCGGTCTGATGTCACGAATAATAATTGGGAAATTTTATTTTTAGGCTCCGAATTCCAGATTCGTTGTTTTCGGGACTCGTGCCAAAGTTAATAATGTTATTCAAGTCGCGGGATTTAGGAGCATTGTAAAGACATGATGGAACCGTTAAAAATAGCGTGGGCTTATTTGATCGGTTTTTACAGGTGATTTCTTGAAACTTTTCTGATTTAAATTTCAGGAGTAAAGGTTGACAAAATGCTTTCAGTGGCGCACCGTGTTCAGCATAATTTGATTTAAAAATTGCAAGAATAATGGTGATAGTATAGGTATTCAGTACCTTAACACCAATTGGAAACTGGGTACTCAGAAACTTCAGCGAATGTATGGTTATATGTACGAGGAGGAACTTTGCTTTCTTCGAAGTCGGTTCATCCCTCACTGTACACTGTTTTAATTGTTGATTGGTCTCTGGTATGTAGTGGTGGATTCATGTCTTATCGACATGAACACGTGTGAATATTACGGTAAATTACACCTTCTCTGGGTCAGGCTGGAAACTTTTCATCCAATCCTCGTAGTTTCTATTTTTTCTAGAAGAAATTACTTCTATTAAATCAACAATAACCAAAGCAAAGGAAAAAGTTCAATGATGGAAAAGATACCTAGGCCAGATTTATGGGGGAAAAGGTTTGCTAGAAAAGTTGGAAGATCTAGGAGGAGAAGAATAGGGGAGATTTTTAGAGAAGAATTTGATCAGGTGTTTAAGGAGTTGAAAACCAATACGGTCGCATACAGCATGCAGGAGGCAAAGTAAAAGACGAATATATACTGGTCAGTATGCCGAATTTATGAAGAAGAAAAGGTTCCAAGGGACTTCCAGAAGCGTGATAATAACATTACCCAAAAGGTCGAGGGTAAAAGTTAGTGAAAATTATGGCACAATTACTTACCACGCGCTTTAAAAATTTTAACACGAATCGTTTATAGAAGAATAGAAAGCAAGGTAGAAAAAGGGCTTGCGAATGACCAATTTAGATTTAAAAAAATAGGGGAACACGGGTAGTGATACTAGCTCTGCGAACAGTAATAGAGGAAATATTTAGAATTGAGATGTCAAAGTGCAATGCGTTTGTAGATTTGGCAAAGGCATTCAACAATGTAGAAAAAAAAGTTCAGTCTGCTGAGAGCGGTAGATATAAAGTTTAAAGATGGCGAGTAATCTGTAACCCGAACGAGAATTAAAGAGCCGTAATCAGGGTGGGTGATCAGGAAGAAGAAGCAAAAATAGGTAAGAGCATTAGACAGGGATGCAGCATGTCAAGAATAATTTTTAATCTATACCAAGAAGAACCAAGCCAAGGAGAATTTTAATGCCGTTGTCAAAATACAAGATGGGAAGATAGCCATACTTCGGTTTACAGACGACATATCTCTCTTAGCTCAAAGCGAGAAAAAGTTGAAGGATACCCTACAAAATTAAGATAAATAGTATGCAGACCATGACCAAGGTCATAAAATGTCATAAATCTGGCTAGGAGAAAACAGACTAGAGGAAGTTACAGAACGTCGGTACCTGGGCAGCACCATAACAAAAGACAATCGCGGAATAGCACAAACAAAGAAAGGTTTCGCAGAGAAGAGGCAGTTGTTAACAAGCAATTTAGATATAGGAATTCGGAAGAGTTTCTTAAAATCTTACCTGTGGAGAGCTGCTATATGGGTGTGAAGCTTGGGCACTAAGAAAAGAAGAAAACTGGCACATAGAAGCTTTCGAGATGTGATGCTACAAAAGAGTGATGAAGGTATTACTTTTCCTTTAACCAAATACCGAAACTTATAACAGTCATAACATAATACATAGTATTTGCATCCTTTTTGAATGCGAAAAGAAGGATAGAGATACACTTGTGCCGCACTAATTGTACCAACTGAAAACGCTCTTGCTGTTAGGGATCTTTATAGGAGGAACATACCGGTCAGATGACGTTTACTGTTGTCAATCCTAAATAATATATCGTTGTCAGGTTGTTGGTGCCAGAACTGAACCTTGGGGGACGCCAGCATTATTAGGATGGAAGTAAGATGAGTGACCGTCAACCATGACAGATGAGCACCGATTAGAGAGGAAGCTACCAATCCAAGTTCATAGTTTGGTAGGAAGACCGTTAGTTTGTTGAGGATTGCGGCATGCCATACTTGGTCAAAGGCCTTGGAAATATCAAGAGCAACAATCAGGGATTCTTTTTTTTTATCTTCTGACAGCTCACGAAGACCGAATTCTAAGTACTATGGTACCGTGGGTGTACTGGGGAATCGACTCACACATCCAGAGCTGGAAACATCCGTAGGGATTTCACCAGCCCTTTAAGAGGATGTGTGGGGTGGTACCACCTCGGTCGAGGAAGAATTCCTCTACCATCTTCCACCTTCGTCATGAAATTCGAGAGACTTGTTCCAGTTGTGTATGACATAGGTACAACAACAATCGGTCTAGGTGGGCTAATATTGAGTTTTGGGGGCTAAGCCCCCCTAGACCCCCCTAGTTGCGTTCTTCAACTGTGGCTGTTTGCTGGCGAAATCCGTACTCTCTGTCATGGATGATCCTATGGTTTTTCTAAATATTTTAGAATTTGCAAGTTGATAACTATCTCCATAACTTTGCTGACAACAGAGAGAAAAGAGGGAGGTCTATAATAAAACTGGATGAAAAGGACTTTGAACATTTCTTCGGGATAGGCCGCACACGAGCAGTCTTCCACTCGTCTGGAAAGATGTCTTGTTATAGGAGATCTGGAAAAGACGAGTTAAGATGAATGCAAGTTCTGGAGCGCGGTTTTTTAAAACAATTACTGGTATGCCATCCAGACCGGAGGGATAGATGAATTTATTGAACTGGTTTGACCGTAAGTATTTGGATTCACTAAAAAGGTTAAAGACTTGGCAGTGGTGGTTTAAATTTACATCTTCAAGTTGTTCAGTTAGGTTTTTACAAGTTTTTGTCTTGTTATTCTAAATAAGTCGTCATTAAGAACTTGTCAATTTAAAGTCTTGATTGCCAAATTAGACAGGTCTTAACGACAGCGGATCTGACTTTTCTAGTTGAACAACAATATTTGTTTTACTTTATGAAGGAAAAATATTTCAAATGCAACTTTTTTTTTCAATAAACGTCTTACAAAAGGTTGCTAATGGATCAAAGACCACGCGAAAAATTATAAAATTAAAAGTTAGTTTTAGTAAAAAATATTTAAAAAAATTAAATTTGTTTCCTCTGACGGCACATTGACATGTAAATTAAGAACGAAGCCTGTTAGGGTTTGGATAAAGATATCAAAAAAGTTTATCGTTATCTAAAAGATCGATAATTCGAGATATAGCCATTTAAAGCCTTCACAAATCCCAATCCACATCACAATTGTTCTTATTAAATTATTAAACATTTCTAAAAATACAATTCCTTTCAATTTCCTTCCTACTCAATCATCGGCGTCGTCATAGGAACGACGCTCAAACGACGCTCCTCCATACGGCGTCGTCCAACACCAGTACAGTGACGTACTTTTTGCGGGGGCGCCGAAAATACGTGGGCCTGACTCCACATGGCGGGTAACGCAAGGATTCATTCATGGCTTGCTTTGATATCATTGTTGTTTCGCAAACGAAGCAGAGTGAAGTCGAAATTGAAGTTTTCTTCATGCCGGTATTATGCGTGTGTACGAACTTTTCCGGTAACGTGTACCTTCGGCCTTATAATTGAGGAGGACATGTAATAATGCGCATTATTTGTGACTGGGGACTTGAACATATAGTGTTACAGTGTAGTGATATGCAGTGGTTTTTAATATAACTGCTCAAAAGTTATTGCCTAAACTAAGATGTGAAAGATAAAATACGCTACAAGTGTAAATAATTTGAAAAAATTTATGTAATGCTAATGTGAAAACTGACGAGGACAACCAAAACTTCGTGGTTACTTTGCCAAAACACTCTAGAATTTCGAAAAATTTCTCGTTATTTTTCAACTTATTAGTTCGCAACAACCTCTAAGTCGATCATTATCCATTACATAACACCAAAATTAACATTTTTTATCTCTAATTTCCACAAAATTCCATCCTTATTTTGTGGTTTGTTTAAACTTTAATAAAGTTAATTAACGTTTGTGGTCAGCGTGGGTCCAGAGCCGTTTTTAGCATAATTGCTGGCGTTTCGTGAGTGTGTAAATAGTTAAAAAGTTTTTTAAAATAAGCCTGACAAACTGCTCAGTGATCTTGTGTAGTGTAAAGTGCCTTTATCTGGGAACTTAACTTTACAAATATTTTGGATCCTTTTTATGGTAAGTAGTTTCTATTATTTCAAAATTTATTTGAATAAATATATGTAAATATGTATTAAGAAAACTTAAATTTTCTGTTAGAGCAACAAAGATCTAACGCCGACATTGACACCTTCTGCTTATTTTTTTGAGTTTTTTAGTTTAAAAATAGGCATTTAACTTTAAATTTTTATATGAACGTTTTGTTTTTATAAAATAAATTGCCAATTTAAAAAGATTATAACAATCAAATATCCGCTATTTTAAATTTCATCAAGGATTCTCAATTTTATGTTTAGTAATCTCTTGAAGGACTCGACAATAATTAACAGTGTGATGCAAATTTTAATTTTTATTAATACTTAAAACATAAAAAATCTGCATGAATAAAATAAGAATCAAACTATTGCTTCTTTAGGGTCTATTAAGGATTTTCATTGTTGAGCAATAGGATTGTTTTAGTACACAAAAATAAATAAAAATTTGAGATTAAAGAGAGTAAAAAGAATCAAATCCCCACTGTTTTTAGTTTTATAAAGGTCTTTTAACAATAACTTGCTTGCTAAAGTGCTTGTTAAATTATTAAAGATTGGGGTTAACCTAATTTTCTGTTTTTTTCGATGAACCGAAATTGTATATACCTAAAAGTTTAAAGAATTAAGAAGAAATTAAAATCTTGTTGTTTCAACAACTCAGCAATTTTTAATGATACAAAAATATTGATTTTTCATTTTATTTCTAGCAAATAAAGTATGAAAATGGCAAAAATAATATGACTGAAATTTATAGGGTTTTTAAGTTAACCAAATCCAATGTATATCCCCTCACGGTTTGAGTAAAGTTTTTTTTTTATTATGATACCTAGTTTGTAGGTATAGGAGCTTTCTGATGTTGACAGAGGCGCAATCAGGGGGGGGGGGGCAGGCGCCCCGGTCCGAACTCCCGAGTTTAGGTTAATTACTAACTACCCATAATCTGTGTCCACCCCCCGTTGGGGGGGGGGACCAGAATGAGGGGAGGTTGCACCACTGCCTTATGGTATGAGTAAATTATGAAATACTAATAGGAGTACTAAAGTTTTAAATATTTTTGACTATTTCTGAAGAGGAATAAGTAATAAACTTTTTTTTTAATTCAATTTAGCAGGAAAACATTGAAAACAGACCTTACTTTTAAATCAGTTGGATATACTGACTTAGAAAAATTTCCTTTAACAATGTAGGTCTACATTTATGTCCAAATAGGTACTATCTACGGGATATAGGTACCAAAGGAATATTTTTCAAAAACTGGGCTTCAAACCTTGCACTAAACTGTTTGGTACTTTTAATGTTTCGATTCACATTATTCTGATAAATATAGGAAATCCATAACTTAAATTTTCCAGTCCAACCCAAGTCTCCATACCTGGACTACCTAAATCACAAAACCTGTTTTTATAAGAAAGAACTTGCCGATGAATCACTGCCAATCTGGCAAAAATACTGAGACTTGGTAAAGGTCATTAACTTAGTCGAAAGAAACTATCGAACAAATTTGCGCAGTTCCAGTTTCCAAATTTGGCTGCAATCCACTTAAACCGGTTATATCTGTTGGAGAGTGGCAGCACAGTCGAGTTTTTGACAGTTCTGATATTGATACAGGTGCTTTTTCTTTGAAAACGTTACATAGGCTAAGTTTGTTATGGAAATATGGGAAATTTTATTGACCAGTCGATTAAAATGCAAGCCACGTAAGTGAAAAGCTTTTTAAATAATTATCTGTTGTAATATGGTTTAATGCGGCCTTTCTAAAGATAATATTGATACGACGCCATATTTCAAAAACTTGTGCGCACTAACTCGTAACTGATTTGAAATTCGTGGTTCTTGTAGCACTTCGATCATTTCCTTTTGATTACCCATAACAATTTTTCAATTGAGAATGACACCTTATGCACGATTAAAAATATTTAGTTAAATAAGTTCTACTTTTCTACCTTTAAAAGTAGTTTTAATATAGTTTTCCCAATAAAAATCTTATTGAACAAGATTACTTCAAAATTTACAATCTCATATGTATCTTTTATGCAGCAGCGTGCAAAATTAGATCTGATATTTTGTGGTAAATCTTAGTTATAAGTAAGCTCATGTTGCTTTCTTCCGGTTAGTTTTTTTATACAATAATTTTATTTTTTTAGGCCCTATCGGGCTTTACATCAAAAATTGTTAGTCGTTTCTTTGGATAAAAGGCACTCTATGGAAAATACATAAATAAATCACCATTGTTTATAACTTTGCGAAAAAACCGGGAAATAAATTTATACATCAAAACTTAGCCAATCCAAACTCTTAACATTTTCAGGTTAGACCGGTTTCATCAATAGTGGATCGCACCATATGTGTTTGTGTCAAGAAGAGAGGTAAAATTTAAAATCCTGCTATGCTCACATCACTATTAAATACAATAAGGAAAAAATATCTTCAAAATCTTAAACTATGTAAAAATTGGTGTAGTTCTACATTGCTTCATTTTCTATTAAAACATTTTTTTTTTATTCGACGGTGACTTTAAGTTCTACAGACGCGAAAATTATTGCATTTCTGTTTTGTAACATAAACAAAATTACCACAGAAACTTCAACGTGTTCCCAGCCAAAAATTAAATCATTGTAGTTTGTGTGTATTCAAAAATAAGTTGCCAGGTGTACCTATTATTTTAACCTAACCGGTATTTGGTGTTGAACACTAATGATGGCTTTCAACATCTTTATTTTTGAATTGCAATTGGGATAGGTTGGATGCAACTCTCCATCCGTGGCAATTCTGTGTCAAATTCCTCGTTTTACTGTAGATAGCTTTACCTATGTCTTGGACTATTTAATCAAAATGATCTGTCTGGGCCTACGTCTGCCTTGTCTACCCCATGCCATTCCCTCCACCATCGATTTTGTTCAACGGTACTATCCCAGAATGTGTCCGACCATTTTGTCTCTTATTTTCTGTAACGTTCTCCAAATAGTCCTTCCTTCCCTTACTCGGTCCAGCATTTCATCATTTGTTACCCTGTCTATTTGATCAAAATGATTTAGTCTGGGTCTAATCCATGACATCCCCTTCATCATCATCTGGTCTCATCTTTTCTGTAATGTTCTTCAAACAGTTCTTCCTCCCCTGACTCGGTCCAGCACTTCATCATTTGTGACCTTCTTTACCTTCATCATTCTTCTTCAAGCTGCAAGCTTCACATCGGTATAAAGCAACGTTCCACACGTAAGCTGCTAAGAAACTCTTCCGAATTCCTATATCTAAATTGCTTCATAACAACGGTCTCTTCTCTGCAAAACCCTTCTTTGCTTGTACTATTCTGTGATTATCTTTTGCTATGATGTTGCCCAAGTACCGGAGTTCTTTAACTTCCTCTAGTCTGTTTTCTCCTAGCTAGATTTCTGAAATTGCATGACCTTGGTCTGCTTGTTATTTATCCTAATTTTGTATTCGGTAAGTATTTTCTGCATTTCGGTTAGAGGGCATCCTGCAACTTTCGCTTTCAGCTACAATAGCTATGTCATCTGCAAACCGAAGTATGACTATATTTCTATCTTTTATTTTGACACCTGCATTAAAATTCTCCTTGACTTGGTTCTTATTTGTATGAAGTAAAAATTATGTTTGACATGCTGCATCCCTGTCTAACGCCCTTACCTATTTTTGCTTCTTCTTCCTGGTCAGTCACTCTGATTACAACTGTGTAATCCTCGTACAGGTTGTAGATTGCTCGCCCATCTTTAAAATTTATACCTCCAGCTCTCAGCATGCTGATCATTTTTTCCACTGCACACTGTGGAATGCCTTTGCCAAATCTGCAAACGCGTTGCACGTTGACTTCTCAACTCCAAATATTTCCTCTGTTACTGTTCGCAAAGCGAGTATCGCTACCCCTTTTCCTCTGTTTCTTCTGAATCCAAACTGGTCATAAAATTGTAAAGACACTGTAAAATATCTTCGACTGTTTCTACTGCTAGCGGATTTCTTTCTTCTGTCTACTGACTTGTCATCAATGAAAATATTCTCTTTACGTTTGCGTTGTGGGCTGGGATTGCGAAAATATACTGCCATAATTTTACCAAACAGGATTTCTGCTCCAAATTTTGCGTCTCTGCAATAGAATTTTCCACTTTGCATAGGGTAATATAATGTAATACGTATTGCATAGCTTAATAAAATTTAAGGAATCCATTTCATATCATGATGTGCAGAAGCAGCGCTACTCGAAAAGGCTTCCTGGCCCACGTTTAATTGTAGCTTTAGCTAACAAACTTAAGTAATTCTTCATGCTTTTCAATATGACGTTGTTTCAGTGATCTATCGTCCAGACTAAACGCTGTATGTTGATAGATATCTACTAAATAGTTTAAAATTATCCTTACTTAGTCATAATTGCTGGAATTTCCGGAGATTCTAGATGAAAATCCTCCGGGTAGTAATGAAATTTTTTTAAATTTGTATGTCCATCTGCATTTTCTGCCGTGCCAATTTTCATATATTGACTTTATTTCCTCTTTCGTTATAAGGGAAAGTTATTTTCGAACTGTAGTTGGATAAATCAAATTGCCATGAAACGGCCCATTGCTCTTCATCAACCACTCGCCTCTCCTTTAATTCTATTTAAATTAGGATGATCAACTCGCATAGAATTAAATACAGAGTGTAAGCAGGATAAGGGAATTGAAAAAAGGCTCTGGTATGCCTTGTGACCGTAGAATCAGCGCGAGAAAAGTTGTGAATAGTCAGTCAGAGCTGCTGTAAAATATGAAGCGAAAAAGTTTAGATGGATGTGTGGAGCAACAAAAAGAGACAGTTGGAAATAAAACATAAGGACACGAAGGTTGTAGAAATATATAAGAAGATGCAGGAAATAATGCAGATAATGCTTGTGTCAGTTTGCTCAGGAAAGATCTAAGCCGAGATGGTTCAAAGAAATGCTTATTATTATTTGCTTTTTTCCTCTGCAGTAATGAAATATCCAAAATCTTCTATGATTCCGTTGAACCAAAGTATTTAATCAAATACTGATTCTTTGTCTGTGCAATTGGAACATTTACCTATCAAAATTGGATATAAGTTGTTGCCTAACATTGAATAAAATTAAATAACGTATTAATTAAAATTGCTAATGGAGGTTTTAGAAAGTGGATGTTGCCCATTTGGGAAAAACCAGGGTCAACTAACACAATACATTTCTCTTCTGAGTCACAGTTGACATTATAAAAATTTATTTCTAAATTAACCAATTATATTGTTTAAAAAATACAATAACAAAAATAATAGGAACCAAAAAGTTTTACAACGTGCGATTAAATGCAACTCTTTTTAACATATGCATTATGACAAGAACAGAACATGTCTGATATCATTGAAGAAACGAATGAACAAATTTAAGAGCTTGCCCACTGCTTTAATGCCGGATTCTTACTTAATCCCAATACTTAAGA
Source organism: Philopedon plagiatum (assembly GCA_963971165.1). NCBI lineage: Eukaryota > Metazoa > Arthropoda > Insecta > Coleoptera > Curculionidae > Philopedon > Philopedon plagiatum. The sequence goes on from OZ020195.1 coordinate 87,846,982, forward strand.
ACTCCTGACATTTCAGAAAAATTTCCTGACATGACAATAGAGCAAATAGTCTTATTAGAAACTTTTTATCATACTCATATTTTTTTATTAAGGGGTATATACTATACTCTAAAAACAAGAGCTAAATACTGTAATACCCAAATAAGAAATCTACAAAATAAAGGTGCTTAGTCAGACCTTTGGTAGGCCGCTGTTCGACGAGGCGGCGGGAGCAGCCGTGAGAAACCTCTAGTATTATAAATATGACCAAACCGACGGTCATCAAACAAGTGCCTATCTCTATAAACATATGTACGTCTCGAGTATATTTATATCAAAACCGTCAAAATTGTATATTGTCTAAAAGCCATCCTACATGTTTCGCGGCGCTGAAGTCTGCATGTAATTCTGACAGCAACCTCTGAAGCAAAAAGAATCGTTTTCTCTGTAAGGCGAAAACAATAAACCAGTAAAAGGCAGTTTCCTTTTTAACTAAAAGGCCGAATACAGAACTTCGAAATAGGTTAATCGTATTATTTTTATAAATTAAAAAAACAACGGAAGAAGCTATTTTCCTTGACTTTAGGAAAAATATCTTTATTTTACTGACTACTACTAAAATTTTCTGTTTTCCTTGACGGTTTTTAAAGTCCCTAACATTTCCCTGTTTTACCTCACGCTGAGAACCCTATATATGTTTATTTGTCAAAGCGCATTTTAGGAGGCCCTAACGACATCAGTGATCGGTGATTATCGGATCGGAGATCCGTTTTTATTTACACATAGTAAAAAATCGAGGGTAAAAATACCACTCAGGATGGTGGTCTTAGGTCCAGCCCATTGTCCTGTTGAGTAGAAATTTCGGGTGAAATTTACACTCAAGAGTGTAAAATTTACACAAAAATCGTTGTATGAGAGTTGTCAAGAAGATGAAAAGTTAATGTTCGTAAAAACTTACCATTTTTCTGTGGTGAATGTATGGTGACATAGAAAGTGGGTTGAAACGTCTCATCCATAGAATTGTAGTAGATATAACAAGCTGATGGGGCTGGTCCCTGATGAAATTGGAATAAACGACTCTTTCCAAACTTGTGGTTACACTACCGGTAGTCCTGAAACAAATTAAAATATTTGTTATAAGGGGTTGGGTGGGGTTGGGTCCCAATGGGTACTTTGGGATTTAAATTTTTACAATTTTTACAACTTAACCTAGAAATTTTATATTTTAACTTAACTGATTTATTATATAACCTCTGTTCGTCGTCGATCTCAACAGTAAAACACATTTTTTCGAAAATATACTTTCTCGAAAACAGAACTTTTTCAATAATATAGATATTCGAAAACTAGGGATGTTTTCAAATTGTTTTTTCTGAAACCAACTTCGAATTTTTTTGAACCACTTTTTGAAATTAAATTTTTTCAAGAGAACATTTTTAAACATTGTTTTGAAAAAGACTTCGAATATTCATATTAAAAAACAACACTTTGTTGAAAATAATTTACTACCGAGTAACATAGCAAATACAAGAAAACGTAATCCTGACCAAACACAAAAAAGGTTCGTTTAGGTTAGTTTAGGATCTTTTTGTAATCTTTTCATTGACATTTTATTCATTCGTTTATTCATAATTTAACTTTAGAAAAACTATGTTTTCTACAAAATATATTTCCGGAAAATGTATTTTTAAAAGGTTCTTTTTAAAAAATATACAGTGACCGGCAAAAAGTTCGCAACATATGGGAAAATTTTTTATTAGGAGAGTATCGAAAAAACTTTTCCGGGGGATCGGTTCTGCATGTCCGATTACCTAAAAATCGATTTTGACATAGGTCACGTGACCACTGGTATAGCAGCAAATTAAAAAAAAATTGTGAATTTACAAAAAGTGAGGTTAGTTGACGAGATATCAAAAAAAATTATTTGAAAAAATTGCTAAGAATGAAATTCTAGGTTCCCATGCAAAATTTTAAGACTTATTTTAAAAAATTTGGAAAACTCAATTTTTTTTAAATATTTTTTTATGGATTTACAAATTTCCAGTTTTAATCGTTTAGATAGCTTGGCTAATGTAAAGCCCATGAATTTGGATGAAAATAAACGAATGTAGTAGTTTTTTCTACAATTGACAGAACAAAATCGAAAAAATAGGTGTTCGCCGGACGCTCGGTGTTGCAATGGTTTGTGCAACACCGAGCGTCCCCCTTAACTTTACAAAAAGTCGAACTTCAGATATATTTAAGACGATTAAGCTTTTTTCATTGTAATCTCATTGAAATGTCTCTAAAATTTTGACACTGCTGCTAAATACAAATCATTGCAACAGCTAGCGTCCGGCGAAACCCTGTTTTTTTAATTTTGTCCTGTCAATTGTAGAAAAAACTACTACATTCGTTTATTTTCATCCAAATACATGGGCTTTACATTAGCCAAGCTATCTAAAAGAAAAAAACTAGAAATTCGTAAATCGATAAAAAAATATTTAAAAAAATTGCTTTTTCAAATTTTTTGACATAAAATCTTGAAATTCTGCATAAGGACCTAGAATTTAATTCTAAGCAACTTTTTCAAATAATTTTTTTTGATATCTCGTCAACTAACCTCAATTTTGGTAAATTCGCAATTTGTTTTTAATTTGCCGCTATATCAGTGGTCACGTGACGTATGTCAAAATCGATTTCTAGGTTATCGGACATGCAGAACCGATCCCCCGGAAAAGTTTTTTCGATACTCTCCTAATAAAAAATTTTCCCATATGTTGCGAACTTTTTGCCGGTCACTGTATATACTTTCGAAGAAGCTGTTTTTCGAAAAAATTTACATACTTACAACGGCTTTTTGCAAAAGTAATTTAAGAGAAAGTAACATACCAAACCTAAGGAAACCTGATCAAACCTAAAAAAGGTGCGTTTCGGTTTGTTCAGGATCTCTTTTCGTATTTTTTTTCATTAACATTTTCCAAGCTACTCGAGTACATAATTTAATTTTCGAAATATTGTTTTCAAAAAATGTACCTGTTTTAAATATTATTTGTTTGAAGATATTTTTGAAAAAATGTACCTTCGTAATACGGGTTTTTGGAGAAAATATTTTCAAAATATTTCATAAATCCGTTTTCTAAAAGGCATCTTTGAAAAAGCGGTCAGGACATTTTTGAAAAAATGTAGATTCAAAAGATGTTTTCGAGAAAATATTTCTGAAAAATTTCGTTAATCCATTTTCGAAAATATTTACTTGCCAATAAGATGTTTTTTGAAAAAAAAAATATTGGGTTATTTGTTTCGTTTGGAAGCCAAAATTATCCGGCGCAAATTTTGATAAGATTGCAATGAGACGTGTAAGAAACAATCGGAGAGCATGTAAATCAAAAATGCCAAAAAGGCTTGCATTTTTTATATTACATATCAGTATTGATCTATTATTTATATTTTTTTGGTATAATTCATTTCAAAGACCTTACATAGACGGAAATATGTTTGTTTTTGTTTATAATATTTTGTAGAATATGTAGAAATGGTTAATGTTTATGTTACAATATTTATTTTTATTAAATTCGCTATTGAAATCGTTTTTGTACAAGGCTCTAGGGGGGGGGGGGGGGGCACTGCGTTTCAAACACCCTTTAAGAAGTCCCTAAGGGAAAATCGTGTCGAATAGTGATTTAAGAGACCAAAATGTATTTATATATTTCTCTAAGGAATCCAGAAAGAACAGAAAATAGTTTTGGATTAAATTATTTTAAACAAGTTTTTCTTTGTTCCAGGTTATGAAGCAGGAATGCAAGCTGCCTAAATCCAGTTTACCTCTTTCACTTCCGACTGTCCTTCCAACAGTACAATCCCTATCCGTCCATCAACCGAACATATCCTTGTCGATTTTGAAACGTATACAATTTTTTACGAACAAAATTTTTCCTTTCCACCGTATGGCAAGAGGTCGTTTAGCCCCTTGCCAATCTGTCATCCGTCAAAATGTTAACACTTGCGATGCGCCACTCCCAACACAGTGATACGACTCGAGTGCCAACTACCGGTATTAATACCAATAACGGGGATGAATTTGTGGATATATTGCAGGTAAGTTCTAGAAATATGATAAATGCTGGACTAAAAATACGTATTTCTTTTTTATAACACCCGTGAAATGCAACGCGGAGCTTCCCCGGTAGATATTTTGGGTTTTAAACAATATTTTACGAATTTGAATCGCTTATTAAATTTTTGTGCTTTTTTATTATATTTATTTATGCTGGAAATGAACTAATATGTTTGTTAATAAGATTTATTATTGATTATAACGACCCATCCTCCTTTAGTTTTAAATCTAGTAAAATTTTAGTGAATTTTTGAAGCACTCTCTAGTGATTTTTGAATTTTTGACCTGCAAACACTGCGTATCTATTTCCAGCATCGACGCCTTTGGTGACAGACCAAAAGTGGCCTGCCTTATTGATCAGCCGAATGGCCCTCTTTTGGATAGAATCAATGATGTTAAGTGTCAAAGGTTATGCTGCTCCTCAGATGTGGCAACAGTATTCTAGGTTGGGTCTTGTATTGGGAAACATACAGAATGTACAAGTTGGAAGGGGAGGAGAATTTTCTGACTCGGAAGAGAAAACCAAGGTTTTTAATAGCTGATGTGACTATTGAAGTAATGTGTTTGTGCCAACTGAGATCATGTTCGAAAGGGATACCAACAAGATCGAACGTATTTTGTTCTGTAGGGCTTGGCCATTCCAGGTGGACGGGATAAGCGGTGCTGGATTCTTTGCGTGACAGCGAGCAAGAATGGGATTTGGAGAAAATGATCGAAAGAGATGCAAACAATGTTTCTTTTTCATTCTTCATTTACAATAAAGCTAGTAGAGGAATAATAAGCAAAAAAAAAGAGTTCTAAAGGCTAGGTCATTAACATCTCTCAGTGGATAAATTCTAAAATCGTTGTCATTTTAAAATTCGCAAGAATATCGTCTAGACAATAACAAGTTGGCAGTCGGATTGAGCCCAGTAACGTGGAAACGACAAATATCGCCCACCGACTTGTACGGGACCGGTATCTTATATTTTCTATTTTAAGAATCGTGTACTTACCTCATATTGGGGGAGTATTCGGTTCAATACAAAAAGTAACAAGCAAATAAATAAATAAAAAGGTGCTCAAAAACAATGGAAGTATTTCGTTCTGAGGAAAACACATAAACAACTTTTTAAAAAGTTAGAAAAGAACAATGTGAATTAGCTAAGAAGGGTCCTATTGGAGAGAAGTATTTATCAAAAAATATATACAGGGTGTTTCGCTTAAAATTCTAAGTGCATAGAGCTGCATCCGATTGGTTCTGCCCAGGGGCGGATTTAGAATTTTGTCTGGGGGGGGGGGGGGGGGGGGGTCGCAAGAGCTACACAAAAGTCTAAACCAAAAAAAAAAAAAAAAACGGGCAAGTTCGCGTGCGAAATTTTTTTTTATTGTTTACGGTTCTAAGAAATGTATACTATTTCATAATGGATGAAATATCTATAAACCTGTTCTTGCGAAAACAGAACGGTTTGTCATCTTAACTTACCAAAATTCTAGCATTTTTTTTATTTATACCTTCTCTCCATTTGAACTGATTCATGAAAATTTTTCGAAAATATTTTTTGGAAGCACGTTTTTTCGAAAACATATTTTCGAATACAGTTATACGAAAATATATGTTTTCAAAACTTTTTTTTTCGGAAACCAACTTTTCGAATTTTTTTTTAACCACTTTAATCGGCACGTTATGCCTCGTCAACTATTTATCTCTCAACAGTAAGAAAACGCTTTCCACCTCGTAGTGTAATACACTATTTCCGAGGTGTACGAGTTTCATTTTGACTGACTGTATTTTCGTTTTTTTTTCTCTCCACAAAAACAATATAAAAAGGACATGGAAATAGTATATTGTGTATCTAGTAGGGAAAGCCTCAGACACTTGCTGGACTCGGCTGTGCCTCGTCCACCAATTTGCATCCTAATATGTTTTTCCTCCGAGGTGCACATACTATTTTTTCTGGGATCGAAAATGAAATAGAATAAATAATAAAATAAATTTAGGAACATGCAAAAATTGAGAATAAATACTCTAACCACCTGAAAATTCCTTATACAATAAGGATTTCAACAAATAATGGTAAAACAGCTATTCTCCGGGCTATATGCCCCTCCGAGCGCTGAATTACATACCAAAATTTGCCGTATTTTCTTCTAACACAGTTAGATAATAAAATACTTGTTTTGAATGCAAGAAACTACTAGGAAGACGGAAGCTTTTTCTTTAGTTAGGATGTCGTCAGTCGTCACCTGCAGACCGGTTTCGAACTCGTTGGTCCTCATCAGTACAGGATAGACGAACATACCAACCTTCCGAAAAAGTAATCCCTTAAAGCTACAACTGTCGTACTGCATAAGCAGTGAGACACAGGCAGCGCCATCCATTAGCAGTTTCGAGCATTCAGAGTAGAGTTTACCGTAAGGTAAAATTTTCAAACGTATGAATGAAAGTCTACTTGTCAGAATAGCTGTTTTACCATTATTTGTTGAAATCCTTATTGTATAAGGAATTTTCAGGTGGTTAGAGAATTTATTCTCAATTTTTGCATATTTATATGTACCCCTGACAAGTAGACTTTCATTCATACGTTTGAAAATTTAGGAACTTTAAGTAAAATTTATTAACAGTTGCTTGACAACCGCTGTTTAATTATTATTATTGTTGTTTCGTTATGACAAGCGGTGTCAGTGCAAATTTCACTTTTTGTGTTCTGCTTGTTGTTCATTTACTTGAAGTTTGCAAGATTTTATGTATGTATGATGTGAATAAACGAAATTCCCTACGGGAATATTTTATTCCCGGCCTGGGCCGGGAATAAAATATTCTAGTACCGTTATAGGTCTCAGTGTTTAGCAACGGTTAACAATACTGGAATAATGACTTTTGTGGCGTCAAAACACGCCAGGAAGATGTCAGTTTGTGGACGATCGCAGAAAAATTGTATTTTTCGTTGCCCTATACAGGGATATCCAAATAAAAGTAAACAGGTCTTATGACTTTTTTTATTTTTAACGATGAGTAAAAATGATAAGTATAAAAGTTTTTGGGATTTCTATGGATCATTCACATACCTGATCAGCAAAACAATTGAGCATCGAATAAAAAACATATAATATAAAACATCGATTTTCTTGCTTATTTTAAATTGGATGATATGACTTTTATCATATTTTTGGATTCTGGAAGTTCTAGACATATTTTGTATAGCATACCCTATGTATATAATTATAAATTCACGGTGACTAAAGTTAAAGTATTATTGTCAACCTTGACATTAACTTTGACTTACCTACGAAGTAAATTTAAAAAGGTAGCAGGTATTTCGTTCGCAACCTGGATAGTTACGTTTAAAGTACTCTTATATTTATGCGAAATAATTTTTAATTTGAAATATTTCAAAAACGATTGAAAAACCGCACAGGGTATGTTATACAAAATATGTCTAGAACTTCTCCTAGAATCCAAAAATATGACAAAAATCATACCATCCAGTTTAAAATAAGCGAGAATTTTTTTATTCGATGCTCAATTGTTTTGCTGATAAGATATATGACTGAAAAATCCCCAAAACTTTCATATTTAACATTTTTTCCCACCTTTAAAAATAAAAGAGTTATAACCCCTGATCACTTTTATTAGGATATCCTGTACAATGCCTCCAAAATTAGGAGCCACATTGCTAACTAATATTTAAATTACGTTACAAGCAAATGTACTTCTTCTATTGATTCACAGGTTCAACAGCTTCTATTGGACTCTAATCGCAGAGACCCCAGCGGTCTTCACTCGGCCCCGTCCCAGCCGGGGTTACCACCCCGCCTTATGATGGATACTCTAGGTACCACGACTTCCTCTTATTATTACGGAAACCCGGCGTACCATCAGACCCCTCCAGGTTCGGCCGGAGCGAGTATGGACGATTTGGTGGCTATGTGGTTTAGCGGAGGACCAAGTACCTCAGGTAATGATATTTATAATAAATGGTAGTGCCCATCCAGTGTCAAGGAAACAGTATATCTTTATCAATACTTATATGGGAGATGCCCGACGAAAATTGACCCCATAAAAATATAACAACCGTGAAATACTGGGGTCAATTATCAAAATTTCCTGTTTTTCGCAAATAGTTATATTCATTTTCCAGTGATTTTAGGTTTAGGTAAATGTATTGCAAAAAGAATGTATTTGAGGTTTTAAAGCTTCAATTATGAATCCGTTTTTCGATCCGACATTTTGTTTTCGAGTTATTAGGTACTAAAGATGAGTCTGTAAATGGCATTTTTCGACCTAACATTATTCAAAAGAAGTACTTGCCATTTTCCGATCCTCACCAGTTTCAATAGAGTTTTGAAGTTTCGGGTCCTCTACAACCTCCGACAATTTACATCGATTTAGTTCACTTTTGCGACCTGTACCCGATTTCAAAGGAAATTGCGGAAATTTCGACTTTGACGTTTAATAGCTCCGAAACGAAACATCCTGTATAACTGAATTCTTTACCGAAGCTATTTGCACTATTCCTCTATCAACCAAAAAAATTCGATTGCTTCTTCTCTGACTGTTTCCGAGAAAAACAAACCTGTTCGACATTAGGCCACTGACGAAATAATCCTCACCATTTCGTTAATTATAATTTTTTTTATTATTTAATTAATGATTTTGAGCGATTTTTTTTCCTCTTTAATTTTTTAGCTTCTGTTCATTATAGTTCATTAATTAACAAATTATTTGTTTTCATTTTTGAGGAAAACTCCGTATTATTTCGCAATTAGGAGAAAAATATTTACTTTTAGTAACCTTTAATACTCTCTCCTCCGCTGGTTCACAATAAAAAATTTAAGTGGGAGTTGAGCAACAGAAAATTCCAGTATAAAAGGTACACGATAAATAATCTCAGGAAACATTTTATATTGCGCCCTAATGTACGCCCACGAGTTTTTATTTCGGAATAACTGGGTAAGTTTATTTAGCAAAAGAAGTATTTTTATTTATAACCTCTTCAACAACGCGTATTTTTAAAAAACGTAGAAATTGTAACAATAGATAAAATACAGCCTACAATGGGTTTATCAAACAATTTTCTTATTTCATAATACAAAAAAGTACTCCATTAAAAAAGCATAATATTATTTTTTCTGATCAAATTTCTACAGTAATTTTGTGAACGGCTCTGTATATTTATAGTAGGCAATAATTAACCTATAAGCAATTAACGGCAATTAAATTAACTTCTCTAGCTACTGTTTGAAAGGATAAAATATAATTTATTAATCTGACGAATCATAATGACGTTAAATAATAGGTGTTAGAAAGTTAACCTTGTTATTTCAAGAGGTATAAGTTATGCCCAAAATCCGATAGATCAATGTCGCTATGATTTGAAAACAATGATTTATCTGCATAATGAAACTGGTAGAAGAACAATTAAACAATATGATTTAAAGACAGAACGAAGCAGGAAATTAAGTCTACTTTAGAAATATTTTCTTTGTTTGGAGCAGGTTTCTGCTGGATATTCAATCTTAGACTCTCTGGCATACAGATGGGCCCATTGACTTCCCTACTGCGTTTTTAGTCCTGCTATAATGCCGTAGAGACAGGATGTATAAAAATAATATGTACACATACAATAATCAACACGACAACAGTAGAAAAATTGAAACTGAACACAGAAATCATGATTGATGATGACTTTTTCGAAGTTTAGACCTGTCCACTGTCCGGTTTCTGATGTTTCGCATCGAAGATAGCCGTTTTCTGCCTAATCCCCGCTTTCCTTCCAATTATCCCTCAATTATTAGCTAGGGCAATTCATATTTCTCATGTCTAAGAACAGCTCTCGTTCACCGCCTATTCTTTGCAGCACTTTCTCGTTCGCCATTCTCGCCGTCCAAGGAATACTCAGTATTCTTCTGTAGCAGTAGAGTTCGAATGCTTCCAACTTATTTATCTTACCCACTTTTAGTCCATGACTCAACGCCGTACAGTATAATAGACTAGATGTAGCATCTCTATATTATACTATATACGGAATAATAGTTAAAACTTTGAGATATGCGAGACCTCTGTCGATTTTCGGAAGACCTTTGGTAGAGTGGATCACTGGGCTTTCTTCTCATTAGAGCATGCAAGAGTGGACTACACTATAATACTACAATACATAAGTATATGATAATGTCCCCTCAACCACACATCTTTACGAAAAAACCAATCCTGTCAAAATTAAACGTGGCATAAGATATCCAATTATCTCCAAAATTATTCACGTTGGCGCTAGAAGAAGCTTTTAAAAACCTGGACTGGCGAAATAAAGGAATTCAAATTAATGATAAAAGGCCAAATCACCTAAGATATGCCGATGACGCGTCGCCATTATAGCAGAAAATACAGATCTTCAACAAATGCTAACAGAATTAGACAGGGAATGCTTCAAGATTGGTCTTAATATGAACATCTCCAAGACAAAAATCATGTGTAGCACTAAAAATTACACAAAGAGCAATGGAACGGCAAGTACTTGTAATATCTCTATAAGAGATCAAAGGAGAAACAGTTCGATCCGAGGGGTGACGAAAGTTAAAGACGTCGCAGAAGCCGTAGCCAAACTAAAACGGAATTACACCGGACACATTGGACGTGACCAAGATGGAAGATGGCCAAATACCATTTTAAAATGGAGAGTATTTCTAGGAAGACGGTCCAGAGGACGTCCACCCACGCGATGCTGGACCGTTGACATTAAAGGATCAGCAGGACTACCAACTAATGTAGTCTAGGGTGGCACAGTGCCAAGAGAGATGGCGAGGGATTTTTTGTATAAGTATAAGGCAAAAAAATCAAAAAATCTAATCAGCCGAAAAGGCTTACAAATTATCAAGAGAAATCTCTACAAAGCTGAAATAAGCAAACCGATTATTTTAAGGTATAAATATAATTTTTAAATCCATAGGAACCACCCATACATAGGTACTTCCTATACAAAAACAAAACTAATGAAGCAAACCACCAAATCGGGAAAAACGCAATTTGAACATGTTTATTTAATACAGTATATTAATAATAATTATTATATATCCATTTCCTCAAGCCGGTTTTTTACGTCACAAAATTTTCACACCATATCAACCGCCTCTTCACGGTGTTTGGTTAAATGCTTCGCCAATAATAACAACACTCTTATAATTGCTCCATAGTTTTAATATCACCTTTTTCGGTTTTTTCCTTACGTAATTATCTTGTAATATTTGCCACTTTTATATTCGATATGCCCACATTTAGTTTGCTCTGCCTACGCCTATGGAAACGTCACGTACTGGGTAATTCCTCGAGTAAGGTATATCGATTGTCTCATGGCAATTTTTTATTTTTTAGTATTCCGTGCTAAAATTAGCAACACGAAATAGTTATGGAATCACTTCGGTGTCCGTCGATTTTCTCTGAAACTATTCGACGTAAAAATTTGAAATTTCGCACAGAGATAGAGTGGTGTGGTCCAATTATAGCCGTAAAGTATAAAGCGTTGAATGTTGATTCTGGGGGTTAATTTCAGGGGGTAAATTGGGAAATGAAATAACAAATCTTTCAAGGGCATCGTGTAAGATGTCAAATGAAATTTTATTAGAGCACGAATTCAACAATATGTATTTTTCATGCATTTTTTAAACATTTTTCGGGAATAACGCTTAAAAATTTTAAAGTTGGCCCACTCAGCTCCGCGCATACGCGATGTGATACGACGTTAGTGCCGTCGGTGGCGGGTAGGCGGCAGATGGACGGAGATTGGGTGGCCGAGGTTTGCGCAGGATAAGTGTGAAATTGCACTGACAAGTTTAGAAGATTCGCGGCGTTCGATAATTCAATTTTCTCCATCGTTTTGCTCGGAATTTTTGACAGGCACGTGGCCAGTCGTATTGATTACAACAATAAGTAATATGCCTGTCAAAAATTCGATCAAAACGATGAAAAACATTGAATTGCCGAACGCCACTATTGGTATACAAGTTACCTAAATTTGAAATTAAGGTTAATGTTAACCTCAGTAAGAAAGACATCAAATTAGTATTTCATATTTTCTTTACATACATTCTTTTAGCGAAGTCGGTTCATTGTTTTGAAAAAAAATCTTGACTTTATACAGATGTTTTTTAGTATATTTCTCATAATTTTATTGAGTATGATTCTCGCATATTTGGTTTGTCCTAATTTATGAACTAACGATACACTCTTTATTAAAACGTATGAATTGAATATTTATTTTTACAACAGGCTGATATTTTTGTTACCTAACTTACAACAAAAGATGTATTTTTGATTTTCTTTAACGATACAGGTGCAGTGGCGGACTAACAGCTTTCGCGGCCCTACGCTTACTATTTTAAGAGGCCCCTGGACTCCTCAAATTGTTGTCTATTAGCCTAGAAGTCTCTCTTCACCCCGTAGGCATTTAAATTGGAAAATCACAGCACGAGTTGGCTATTGTACCAAACAATTATCGATATGCTATGCTTGGCACTAAACTTATAAAGAATTTAAATCAGAAGAATTAGAAGAATTTGTCTTGAGAATTATGTCTCTTTCTCATCTTTTTTTTAAATCGTCTTCTTTCTCTCTCATACTGGTAAAATTTTTACAACTGGTAGAAAGTTGGGTTATGATGATGAGAAACATAATCATGACATATTTCAAGCCTGTCCCATAAGTTGTTTTTACAAAGTAAAAATTTACCTAAAAAGTTTATATAAAGTGTTAGCAGCTTAAATTTCTGTGTTCTATAGATCTGCGACTGACTACTGAAATATTACGCAAGGTGCATAGTTGCTCTTCTTTACATTACTTGGACCGGGCGTTATGGGAATGAGTAACAGGAACGCCGACCCGATATAAAGGTGAGAACAGAGGGCATTACAGAAGATTTTTTGGTTATTGAGAAAGGAGTGGCAATTGCGCCTTAGAACCGTTTGGTTTCAGTTTAAAGCTGAAGTGACAGTGCTATTACAAAGGGTATCTATCCTTCTGAAACTAAGACTTTCAACGTTTACAGTTAAAAATTGTGAAACTACTTAGTATATTCGATTAAACAATTTTTTTAACCTAATAAATTGTCTATCTTAATAAAACTATTTACTCATTTTTGCTATTTTTCTTATTTATTTAAAAACCTTTTGTAGAATACTTTTATTGCAAATTATTGCTTAGAGGGAGTATTGTTTCTTAGAGGGGTAGGGTAGAAAACAATTTTAAGTAGTATAAAATAAGAAGGATAATGTTGCTATGCTGACACTGTTTTTGCTTAATAAAAACGAGATTTTTGCAAATGCTGTTTGTGTTCAGTAAAAACAAAGGTATTTTGCTATAAAATCATAAAACTTACATAAGTATTTTGCAGATGAGGATTTTAGTTTTTATGACAATTCCGATAAAACTTTCAAAGTAGACAACCAGAAATACTTGCACAAACAAGGGCGGCTGTGATAAAATATTTGATTATTCTTTTTTATTGGCAACAACATCGTTTTTATTTGTCTTTTACTAATGCCCCTTTTGCTAACAAGTATAGAAAGAAATCGGATTCCTATGGGAATTTTATTAGGGAGGAAAAGAATTTTACGATGACTAATCTTTCAAAGTATATAACCAGCAATACTTATTCCACAAGCAAAGAAGGTACGATAAAAATTTGAACATATTCTTTTTTATTGAATTCTTTTTTGTCTTTTTCTAACGCACTTGCGACAACATGGATGGAAAGAAATCTGATTCCTCCGTGATTATCAGGAAAGAAAAGATGAATATGATTGCTAAAATATGTTCTGGTATAAACTGTCCATGGACCTGACCAATAGGGTGAATTCTTGTTCAATTGTTTTTCTCTCATCATTCTCAATTAAATGGGATAGAATATATGTAGTTGTTGATCATAATTTAACTTATTCTTTGAAAATATTATTCATAATCGTTTCGAATTACCTAAAAAACCAAATTTCACTATTCCTTGTAAGACCAGTTCCAATGCAATTCCCGAGACTGACTCACTAAGAAAATCGAATATCTCCGAATATAGCCTTCCAGCCTACGCCAATGGCTACGTCACATCATCTCGTATCCGTTGTTTCTATTTGGTACAGTTTGTTTTTTCTAATATTTAAATTACTATCTGTTACATTAACCAGTGTCAGTCCATTATCATAAACTTTTTTGAATTTAAATCACCCGATTTTTAATGAGTTAATATTATTGTGTCGAAATACTGAATATTAAGGAGTTTTTTACAAAGGACACTGGAGGACAAAGAAAAATCATTGATCCCTTTAAGACAATAGAATGTATACCGCGTATATAAATCTTTAAGATGAGTAGGGTATACAGGGTGTTTCAAACATGTGCCATTGCTTCAAGGGAGATTCTTTGATATAAACTAGGTCAAAAATTCATAAGAGCAGATGCTCTGTTACATTTTTTTAAAATATTTTTAAAATGGCTTCAGCAATCTTTATGAAATTTACGTTGTGAGAAATCTTTAAATTTAGTATAATTCTGACCATAAAAGGACTTTTAGGTCCTCTAAGGGCGTGCACAGGAGAAGATGTTAAAATAGTTTTCAATAAAAACATGTAAGCCATTGATTTTTTTACATTTTCGTACATCAGTCAAATAATATGTTAAATTCTTAACCAAACTTACCTCTTCATATTTTTTCAATTTTTACTTCGTTAAGGAGATAAATGCAATTTTATTAAGCATCGTACTGGTTTAGTTATCTCAAACAGATAATTTCACATCGTTTTTAAGGGTAAAAATCATTCAACCCCTTGTATTTTTGAAACAAAGCATCTACTGAATTTCCATGACATTTTGCCTTAGTTTTTTTTCCAAATAATCTTCCGTTAAGCGATGGCACATATTTTTTCAATCACCCTGTATAAAAGCGTTTTTTTTCTCTGATCGTGTCAGTAGCGATAGCCGAGTTTGCTTTATTTGAACTTTTTTTCCTTGAAAATGAAAACAAAATTTTACAAAGCGAATGGTGTTGCATTTAAATAGAAGTTCTGCACAAAAGCTGTTCCTCTTTTTATAGGCATGTTTATTGGGAAGTTATAGACTAGTTCGTCAGAACGTAATTTCGTCATGTTAGAAATTTTCGTGATGCCTTAAAATCACGCCATAATAAAAACTAAGTTTAAATTCAAATATATCAGCAAACAACACTTCCGCTTTCCCAGGCAGCTAGTCTACACATTCAGTTCAGTCAAATGTATTTACCCAACAACTCCCACAACTTATAGGAGTTATTGATTGACCTCTGTACAGCAACTCTCGTTAACATTTCGCTTAAAACATAAGCTCTAACAAAGAAAAAAATTACAATTACCGTACCGTCATTTTTTCCACAAAACTCTAATGCTTAAGCTATAAAATTATTTAATACAGTTCAAGTTACCTAGCATAATATTGTCACCAGGTTCTTTTTTAACAGATTACCGACACAATTAAGAATCAGATGTGTAAAGACGTTTAGGTTTTTTGCATACAAAAAATCGGTCAAGTGCAAGCTATACTTGCACAGTTAGTGTTCCGTGCCATCAACCTCCCACTTAACCTGAGCAAACCTCGCCCGCCCGATCTCTGTCCATTTGCCGGGCTACCCGCCGCCGACAGCACTAACGCCGTATCACATCGCGTATGCGCGGAGCTGAGGGGCCAAATTAAAAATTTTGAAAGACGTGAAAGGACAAAAGTTGTTCCTTACATCGTGAGAAATATTTTTTGTCGAGAAACTTTTTCTCTAAGACCAATGGTTCAGCAGTTACAAGGAAATGAACAATTAAATTGTTTTTGACAAATTCATCGCGCAGGAATTTTTCAATCCTGATAATTTTCCCTCAATCTACAGCTAATTCTCAATGTTCATGATTTTTTCAGATTTTTCTGAACGATCCTTCTGGTGATAAGGGTGGGGGACAGAAAATTTTAAGCGTTTTTCCCTAAAAAAAAAACGAATAAAAAATACATCATATTCAGGGTGTTACAAAAAGATGTTAAGAAATTTTAAGGGCAGATTCTACATCTAAAAATATGAAAATAAGTTTATATAAACATGGATCCTCAAACGTTCTTTTTCGAGATACAGGAGGTATAATATTTTTTTACCTCAAGTATTTCGAAGAGTTAGGAGAAATATGCCAGGGTGACTTAGAGCAGGTATTGAAGCACAGAGAAGCCATTTCCAGCATCTGCTATAAACTTAAATCAAAAAGCACTGTTTCCTGAACAAAAAATATGTAAAAAAAATAATTTTAATTATTTGTTATTGTAAGAAATAAATTAATTGTTATCTCGAAAACGATGCGTCAGAACGAAAAAGCTCAAGAGACACTTTTAACGCAGAATTAATTGGGCTTTAAAAAACGATATCAATTTTGCAAAAAATCAGTGGCGTGCCGTTTTTTTCGCTAAAAATAAAGATCCAACAGCACGCACGGCACTGGTACAAGTACATTAGAAAATAAATTTTTACACGTAAAGGTACCCTTTGATTACTTACTGGCGTGTACCAAAATGTTAGTCAATATCTTAACGCATTTTCGAGAAATTAAAAATAAACATTTAAAAAGTAAAATATTAAACACCCTGTATCTCGAAAAAGAAGCGTTTTAAGGTTTATGTGTATATAAACTTATTTTCATATTTTTATATGTAGAATCTGCCCTTAAAATTTCTTAACATCTTTTTGTAACACCCTGTATATTGTTGAATTCGTGCTTCAATAAGCTTTCATTTGACACCCTACATGATGCCCTTGAAAAATTGTTTTCCATTTCCCAATTTACCCCCTGAAATTAATCCCCAGAATCAAAATTCAACTTTTTATAATTCACGTCTATAATTGGTCCACCACACTTTACCTCTGTGCTAAATTTCAAATTTTTACGTCCAATATTTTCAGAGAAAATCGCCTGTGACAGACACACGGGCAGACACCGAAATGATTCCATAAGTATTCCGTTTGACGGAACACTAAAAAGATCCATTTGGCATTTTTCTGGGACTTAGCATAATGTGGCTTCATCCCTCTAAGCTCGAAAGCCTGTAGATCTGTTCACAATAATGAAAATATAAACTGTCAAGAAAATTCCTGTATCACGATATGAGAAATTAACCAATTTTCCAAAAAAATATATTGATTCTGCCACTAAAATGAACGTGATTCCCCAAGAGAAAATTTTACGGTTTCCAGTTTTAACCCCAAACCAAGTGATAATTCCACATTACCAAAAAGCTTAGCAAACATTGTTGCAAAATTTCACGGAACGCTAGAATCACCTTTCTGGAAGATCCTCTAAAATGATCGTAAAGGGCAGCGTTCCTACGACCCCAAATGCACGAGAGTTCAAATTCATTCATCAGTTCGGTTTAAAAGGTCACAGTCATAGGCGTCCTTATGGGCTAATAATCGTATATAAAAATATAGGATTATAAAGTTAAAAAGTATGACAGTTGTTTAATGGCCGTTCGCTTCATAGCTTGTCAAGCCGGCCTAGACTTGAGTAGCTCTTAGGTCTTAGATTATGATCTATAGTGCACTATCTGAGGCATATACTGTCACATACTAAGCAAGGCTTAAGACTAAGTAGGCTTAACAGACTACGGTGCGAACGGCCATACAACTTAGTTTTCTACACCGAATAAAATATATTTTTAAATTAGGGTACGCAAAACATAAAATTTGACTTACCCTTTAATGTTTTCTTCTAAAAAACCTGAAAAACCGAAAGACTGATTCTAAGATTCGGCTCACACATGGCAAGTTTTCTATTGTCGAAAGCAATGCATAAAGAAAAAACAACCCCCGTCGCTGACTAAACAATATCTATTCTAAAAACTGCAGCAAACATCCCCTCGCCCTCGCTTCGACCACTATATTACGAGCTAGTGCGCTTTCCGACACCCACGTCTCGGATTCATTCATAAAATGGCAACACCCCGTTTCTGGGTCACACGCCATTTCTGATGTAATCACGTCCCCAGGTTTAAAATAGAAAATCCAATATTGTTCACTTTACGGTGTTTACCACAAGAAAGCAGAAAACAAAATATGACAATTAATTGACGTTTACTGATTTAGAGCTTATTTACTTTGTGTTGCTTTATTAGGGTCGGGATTTTGTGGAAAAAGACAGGCTCTATTATTAAATAAAATTAAAAAAAACGGGTTTCTTATACAAAATTGTTATTTTACCTAGAAAAAAGAAAATACCATTGACCTTCAACAAAAGGAGACGACACCCAACCAAATTTTGCAAGATACGTAAAAGTATCACTCGTAGTAAAAGCCTTTGCTTGTAAAATAAATGAGATTTACGTTACGAAAAATTTAATTTTTTGTACAAGGAGCATTAAAAATACGAAAACGTTATTTTGCGTAAGAGTTAACATACCCTGGTTTGTCATTTTCTACCAAATGAACAAATAAATATAAAATATGTTTTTAAATTAAACCCGAAGCCGAAGTACAAGATTTCATTAAAAAATTTAAATATTAACAGTAAGGAGTTTTATCACATTATTTTTTTAGTCTTAACTATTCTATCACACCTTTAACCAGAGTACTAGATTCTTCATAATAAACAATAATTACACCTATGGACACGTCTGTCAATATCTTTATTAATGAAGCAATTATTTAATGTAAAATACTTCTCATCAAAATTCTATCTACTGAACAAAGGATTTTTATAGTCCAGTGTTATGGGGATGGCCCAAGTATCATGCCGCTACATCATGCAACAATTTAGCGAGAAACTTGTGAGATATTATAACTGAAAATGACAATCTACAACACAATAAAAAAGTTCGGAAGAACTGGTTCGGTTTTGAATGTCAAGAAGCAGAAGAACTACCCAAGCAAACCCAAACGATGCTGCGACAGTTTTAGTTCTTCAGTCTGTTCGAGAAACTTCTGTGATATTTCTTAGAAATCGTGCTAAACATCTTCTAGAGGAAATTTTTCTACGTCTATTGACGACAAAACTCTGAGAACAACACAAAAATGTTCAATTAAAGACTTATCAATACTAGTAATTGCATTTATGACGCTCTAGACTGTAAAATTTACACACTGCACTGCTTGGCCTATATGACCTATTCGTATAACCGTATGTTTTTAATTTGGAAGAAACCTAAATCTTTTTCTTGCAAGTAAACAATTAGTTTTAACTGCTTTCCGCAAAGACAGAGTTCTATTTTTTTACACTAGGATAACAATGTAAACAACCTCCACCTGTATTCCAAGCTGCTGCCTAGATACACCTCTGCACCAAGTATTATTTTTTAACAAAACATAAAAATCGTACAAAAATAATCTGTTTGTTCAACCTTTAACGGTATTAGATCCTAACTTTTTTATATAGGTACGTATATATACATATATTCCGTTCCTCCCACGGTACACAACAAATGCTTCAAACCCACAAAAATAACAAAGCAAATTAGACAAACAACAATATAAAAACATCCCTTAAGTCATCGTTTTGACAATACTTTTGATTCAAAGAAAAATAAAGACGAACAAACGGTTAACAAGTAGAAAACTTTGAAAAAAAAAACAAGAATTCAAGTTCACGAATGATACAAGGTGTCCGAAAAGTCTAAATTATATTTTAGGTTTAAAAAAATTCAAATGACTATAACTTTCTACTAACACAATTTTTTCTCTTAAAATTTAAAAATTCTCGACCAAATGATGTAAAATTTGTTTAGAAAAGATAATAAATAAACTACCTAAACGCCTTCATTTTTTCCCGGGGGGGGGGGGGGGGGGGGGGTCTGAGCAAAAATTCAACTTTTTTTCGCAAATAAAAAAATGTTTTTTTCCTTACCAAAAATATTCCCAGTGGGCTCACTAGTAAAACCCCTAAATTTGATACGGGTCCTGTAAGTAGGAACAGAGATATTACAACTTTGAAATTTCACCATATGCCTCTGCTCCCCAGCGTCACCCCTCAAGGGGGTTGAAAAAGTTAAATTACTTAAAAAGTAAATTTATTAACCAGTAAGATACACCTAAAATTTGGAGTCTCTAGCTTCACTAATAGCAAAAATATTTGCCCACGCATACTAAGACTTTGCGGACTTGCTTTTTCGAGAACTTATCTATTCGAAAAACATGCTTTTTGCAAAACTCTGCAGAACTTTTTCGAAAAAAGTGTATTTTTGACATAAAGTCGATACATTTTCGTAGATACAAATAGCGAATTCCAATATTTAGAACTGTATTACATTTTTACACTTTTAAAAATAACCAAGTTACAGTGTAGTAAGTAAGAGTCTATTTTGGGCTGAAAATAACTTCCACTACTTTTATAGCCGTCTTAAAAATAGAGTTAAAGAAACATACATTATAGATTTTGATTTTTCTTTTAAGTTTTCCGTAAATAATCCTAATGGACTTTTTCAATTTAGTTTCCTTCCACGAAAACTACTCATTTGCGTCATGCCACATAAATATAAATTCTTCCCTATTAGATTACGCCCCAGGGAAAAAGTCTAAACCGACACCTGTAAATCGACGGACCTGCCATGGGCACACCCTACGACGACCTCTGTTAGCTAAGCCTCGTGCCTTGCTGACGTCACGTTCATTCATGGATTCTCTCCCCTACGAGTCATGTGATACAGTGACACCCCACCACTGGGATGCGGTGCGGTCAATGTCGCTTCGGGAATAAGGGCTGGTGGTGGATGCGCGATACGAGGGCGGTTCGATAAGTAAGATAGGGGAAGTGCTAGAGGTGAAGGACACTGCTATGTTGTCAGGAAGAAGGAGAATGGTGTAAATGGCAATAGTGGTGCAACTTGAATTGGTGATGGGGCGTTTTCAATAAATATGTTAATATTATTACACAATCAGCTAATCGAAACACGCAGTGGTTCCGGCAATAGATCATAATTCAAAAGGTGAAAACTGGAACTCAGCGAAGGAAATGGCAAGGGATAGGAAGAGATGGAAGAAGTTCGTAAAACAACCATAGACGATAAACCTCGACACGCTAAGGATATTAAAGAGGAACTGATTATGTACCTATGTATGTATTATGAAACACTTATCACGCTAGCTGGACTACCACTTCGCCATTTTCCTGTATGGTTTGTTTACAGTAAACCTTTTTTTAAGTGGAACAATTCAATAATTAAAAATCTTACTAAAGACAACATGATATTTTACAAGTTTTCTTAAGTTTTTTTCAGGTGAGGTTTAACTATCGTGCCAAACAATGCGCAGCTAAAAAATCTTAAACTTTTTTAGTAAATAAGGGCATTTCAATTTAAAAAAAAAGTAAATCATAAAATTTATAAACTTAAAATAAGAAGTTTCGAAAATCCGTATAGATTGCGTTGGAACACTATATTTTGTCTACTCTATTTTAGATTTATTTTGACAACATAAGAAAAATTATTAACAAATGCCTTGCATCTGTTTCCAAGCAGACGTTTACTATCCCGAGAATTTTTGGAATTGGACCCCAGAAAATTAGTATTCTAAGAATTTTTCGGATTGTACAGAGAATATTTAAAAAATATTTCTATAAACACAGATTAACTACAGATTTTGGAAATTAGGAAAATAAAACGTTCTTTAAAAATAAAGTATACGGCATCTGCCAGGGGATGTCTGCCAAACAGAAACAATTTCAAAAATTATCATTATACTATGTTACATTGTTTGTGAATACCGTGCAATCAGTCATGAGTTTCTAGAATTTTGGCGAAATTTAGAATATATTTTGGAAGCGTCTTTTAATTAGGGTGGTCACCAAAGTATCCCATTCAAATTCCGTGACTTTTCCAGGTTTTCCATGACCAAGTATCCAAAAATTCCTTGACCAACATAATATATCAAATTTACTGCATATGAAAATTCATTTTTCTTAGTTTTTCCGAGTTTTGGAAAAAAAATTATCTACCAACGTGCAAAGAAAACTTGCACGTAAACCGTTTTATAGTCAAGTACAAGTTATTTGGAAGACTATATTGGGAAAATGTGTAGAGAATAAATACTAAAAAAAAAGAAGAAATCAAAGATTTTTTATTAATGGCTTTTATTTATAATAGGCATTGAATATAACTGCTCAGTTCATTCTAAGACTAGAGTATAGATGATTATTTAAACAGAGTGTGGGTGGGCTTACAGTGCGTGAATTAAGTCGCACTTGACCGTTGTTTCTATAACGGTCTCTCGATTATTACTATAGTAGCTTTTACCCGCGGCTTTGCCGGCGTATAAGTTAAATTTTTATGTATTATTGAACACCGACATTTGTTGCGTATCCCCGTATCTTATCATGAAACATTATCCTATTTTTTAGACTACAAGCTTTTCTTTAGTAACAAAAAAAAATCAAATCGATTTAATGATTTTTAAAATCAATCATGCTCATTGATTTAAAATAAAATACCAACCTGCAGATACCATTATTTATGTTTATACTGGTAAGGAAAGTCAAAGAATTTTTTAATTTGGTCCAATGTTTATCCAGTTGCCGAGCCCTAAATCCGCGAACCGTTTTCGTGACATGCGCTGGGTTTCATCCCGAAGGAGCTACCTATCCGGTTGGAATAAAAAGCAGCCTATATTATTTAAGTTTCATCACGATCCGCTGTTCCTTTGAGATGTGACAGAGTGACAAACAAACAAACAAACATTTATAATATAGATGAATGTTTTGTTCGGTGTAGCTGTCTAAGCTATTTTTAATGTTGCTGACACGTGTTTCTTCAAAAATAAAAGTTATTTTGTTTTTTAACTTACGTTTTCGAGTCCACTTTTAATGGGTATTTTGTCACCCAACACCTCCGCATTTAAGGAGTTGGTATAATTAGACCACGATGTGTCTATTTCGAAATTTCGTTTGAAAGTAACTCGGGCAGTTTTTGCCCCGTCAACTTTTTAACGTTGTCCCGTTATTGTTAAACGAAAAAATACAGGTGAAAAAAGTCAGTCGCTACAGCTGAAAAGTATAGGGATGTATATTATTATGTACAGGGTTCACTAGCTTGCGCCCGCGACTTCGTCCGCGGTAAAAAAAATTTTGCTCCATTAAAAACTTTGAACCCCCATTTCACCCCCTTATGGGTTGATTTATTAAACACTTGAAAATGCGTGTTTAAACATTTTTTTAGAGTACTTCTATGAAGTTCCAAGTTACGATGACCACACAGAAAAAACACTATCGTATATTGAATTGGATACCCATTCACTCAATGACACACTCTATTCCGTATTGCACAATACAAATTCGGTTTATTTCAATGATTAGTTTGTCATTGTTAACCAATAGGTTATAAGATTGCTTGAAATATAAGGTTTAATTGGTTTTTAATGGATCGTTCAAATATAACAATTATTTGATGCCAGTAATACCCTGTTCTAAATTCAATGCAAACTATCATTGGTTTCACTAGAAGTTTATTTGTAAGAATATGCACTTCATTTGATGCAAAATAGCTATTATTGTTTCAATTACAACATTAATTAATTTAATGTAACTTTCAATAGAAAGAAAACATTTTTGTTTAAATTCACTCATATTCGTGTTTTGAAGAACGATTACTCTTATTTAATATAATGAAGAATTTCTATTACATCAATTTATTATACTTATATTTCAAAAAAATTAAACGCGCTTTATTATTTTAAAATAATTTTTATTTGGTATTATACCGGGTCTTTGGTGACTAAAATGTATGTACGTATGTACGTTTCGACATTTTCACCTTTTCAATTTTTTTCCTCGAAAACGGTCAGAGGGGGAGCAATCGAATTTTCTGGATTAATAGAGGGATAGTGCATCTAGCTTCGATAAAAAAAATTCAGTTATACAGGGTGTATCGTTTCGGAGTTATTAAACGTCAAAATCGAAATTTCCGCGATTTCGTATGATACAGTACAGTACAGTATAGTACAGTACAGTACGTACAGGACAAAATCCTGGGTGCGTCAGTGCTCCTGTACATTACTCCCTGGTCCTGCTTCAAGATATAACTGTGGTGTTGTATTAAAATACAATATAACGCTTCATCGAAAACTCTTTTCTAACAAAATTAAAAATTTTGGAAGATGTATTTTCTTCCAGTGTATCCAAAAAATCAAAAATAGACTTTGACTCTCGACCGACCGGCCGATCACCTCCGAAAATAGCTCAAATCAGCTGGCGTAGAGCGTTTTCTCTCGTTTATATACAAATCTAAGTTTAATCAGTTCTACATTGCGTAATTTTAAAAATAACTGATTTTTTATATTTTTTTTGACGTAAGTTTACTCTACATGACTTTCGAGTGAGTTCAATGCCTATAAATATTGTTTGGTAATTTTGCGCGAGGTTTGTGTGTTTTTGACGTATTTTGGTGAGGTCTGATTCACGATTTTTATCGGTTGAAACGTCGTTTTTGGATTATAGACGGTTTCTATAGACTTATAAGGGTTTATGGAGATTCGTCGGTACGTATAGATAGAGGTCAAGGTTGCTCAAGGTTAAGGGAAGGTTCCGTGTAGGATATTGTGATTTGATGCCTCGATTCATTCACCTACCCAGATCTACGAAGAATTTTCGAAGAACAATGTTGTATATTAAACTTTCTATGTAACACCAGCTTATGTCAAAAGACACTCTTTTTAAATTTAGTTCAGTAATAAACAATAGTATAGTCTATCTCAGAGGTTCCCGCTGTTGTTCATCGTCAGCATTTGGTTGCAAAAAATCTGAATGAACGCCTGCATACGTCGCTTGATTACGTTATTAGAGCAGTCAATAAAATTCATTGAGTGACAGACTATTTGACCAACTTTGTAGTGAAAATGATGAAGATTATTATCGCTTGCTGCTGCTTACAGAAGTTCGTTGGCTCTCAAAAGGTACTTTGTGTTGTAGTCTTTTTACAATTTATTTGATTCAGTACTAGATTTCCTTGAAAACAGAGACGAAAAATTGCTCGCAAACCTGATTATATCCAAAAATATCATCGCTTACTTGACAGGCCTGTTTAAAATATTTAACGAAGTAAAACAATTTCAAAGTGATGAGTTGAATTTATGTAATTAAAACAAAAACCGTCACAACGCTTTTGTGGGGAAACTTCTTCTGTTCAAACGAGATTTAGGTAGAGGTGAATACAGATTCTTTTCCACGTTATCAGCAGTCTCTGCAAAACATTTGGACGTTCTTCATGCCAATTTTAAAGGTGATTCCAGGATATTTTAGATATGAATAAACCGAGTTGGGTTTTAAATCCTTTTAATCCATTAGATCAGTATATATCTACATAATAATTTTATTACTTATCTTCCGAGATAATTTTTATTTCCAGTGTCCAATCCATGAACTTTCTGTAAGTTAATTCATATTTACATTTTTATTTCTCGGATAATAATGTCGGTTGCGTAAGTTTTTTTGCTTCTAGACGAAATTTTTGGCGGAGTGCCGTTTATTGTTTCTTCATCAGAATCGCTCATCTTTTATAATTTTAAATTTTAATTTTGTAACACTAACAATAGTAATTACTTTAACGGGTTTGTTGACATTAATTTAAAAACGAATAGTTACCTACCTTGGTACTTAACGATACCTGTGATTGGTCAATTTCATATCGTAACAAGTGTGGATATGAAATTAATATCCATTTAGATAACTGGAATAGCCTACTTATCAATTCTTAGCTTAGCAATCTTCACAGTCGCTAGGCTTTTCCTACTAGAAAGCAGTGTTGAATCCAGGTATCTCTCCGGGGGGCTGAGCCCGTCTGAGCTCAGCTATTCAGTTTTTCTCATCGTTTTGCTCGGAATTTTTGACAGGCACATGACATTGTTCTAAACAGTACGACTGGTCACGTGATCACGCTATTATAAGATTTTTTAAACTATTACCCTGCTGTTTTACATTTAGAATTGTGAAAAATGAATGCCTGAATTGCCTTTTTAGGAAAATATTATGAAAATATGAAAAAAATTACAATCTGTGCGATTTCAGCAAATAGCTACCCCACGAAGCGTTTGAGGGCATAGGTCACTGGCCGAATTCTGTAAATGGCCACAAATAACACTGATTCGATAATACAAATAATATTATATAAAAAATGTGATCCGAGAAGCGGCAACGAGGCCGTGTGTACCCGATTATCGTCTTCGTGGGTGGATTTTAACCACGCGTAACGTCGTCGTCGCCGACAGGTCACTTTCGGGATCCGTAGGACGTGAAGCTCGTGCCCGTGGTTAGCATTAGGTTGGTGTATGTTTACTATTATATATGTGTTTGGGTTTGTTTTATAAATACATTACGAACGAACGAACTTCCGACGGACCGGCCCACCGATTTGTGGTTTTTCACATAGCCGATAGGTCAAAAACACCGCGAACGACCCCACACATATTTGTTTTCTTTTTAATAAATGCAATATTTGAATTATGGGTTTAGGAAATTGCTTTGATTACGGGCGTAGGATAAGTTATACAAATTTTATTTAATTTCTATTACAATTGCAACCTAAACAGGTGCCATAAATCGGAAGGGGAGGGGGTTAATAAATAGGTGTAATGATCTTCCATGCATGTACCTACACAGAAAAAACTGCTATGCTATTTTCAATAATATTATTATTTTTGACCACTGTCACATTAGTTACATTAAAGCTAATATTGTCTCAACAAAATATTATTGAAATAATCAAAAAAAAATCTTTAAATATATACTAGACTTATTACTGTAGTTCAAAAGTATTCCTACTCTTTGAAAACTGTATTAAAATTTTTTCAATAGCTCTTATATTATATTAATTAAAATAAACACTACAATAAAACATATACATAAGTTATTAGAGAAATAATAAAAAATATTATTTCAATTGGTTCTATTGTTGGCGGAAATATTACTTCTACTGCTCGCGGACACCCTTTGGAGAGGTTAAAATTGTGCTGTTCATTAAATAGTCATTTCAGCTTGCAGCCTGTTTGTTTATTGCGTTAAAGATACGGCAAAAATAGATATTTTGCAATTTTGGGGACTGGAGCAACTCATTTCAGTATTTATGGTATGTAAGTAAAACAAATCTAAAAAGCTTTGCAATAATAATAAGTATTTCGATTAAATAAGATGTAGTATATTCTTACAAATAAACGCTTGCTGAAACCAATGATATATTTTGTATTGAATTTAGAATAGGGTATTATTGCATCAGATAATTATTAAATTTAAACGACCTATTTAAAACTAATGAAAAAAGAAGAAGAAGAAGAAGAAGAAGAAGAAGAAATATGACCAAAAAGATGCTGCCACAGTTTTAGTTCTTCAGTCTGTTAGAGAACTCCTGTGATTTCCCTAAGAAGTGCTAAATATCTTCTAGAAGCTGTCAAAAAAATCATTATTCAGATGATCTTAAAAGAAAATAAATTATTTCCCTTCAAACCCTACTTTAACCAAACATAGGAAGAGGGAGATGCAGCGAAAAGACTAGATTTTTGTTTATGGGGGGCGATCAAATTTTAAGTGGAAATGTCAATAGAATCCCAGCCTGTCAGGTACTGGGTACTGGTCTCAAGAAAGTCTCGAATTTAGAGCCCTCCGAGCATAACAATTTATATTTTTTTAACAATATTTCTGTAGAGAAACAAAAAATTAAAAACTTTCTACCATCATTCATAAGACTTTCGATTTCCTGATCATTTGAGAATTTTAAATTTCATCATTCAAGATTAAATTGCCCAAAAGTAATGAATTTTATTACAAAAAAATATTATATTGTGTACCCCAATATAACGTAAAGTTAAGTATGAAAACATACCTACTATAAGGTTCTTTGAGTTGTATATAACCACAACTAAAACATAAATCCATATTAATATAATATTCTAATATTAATATACAATTTCTCAGAGCATTTAAAAATTTTCCGAAGATTATTAAGAGTTTTCTATTAAAGTTATGAAGAAAAATTAAGCTGTATTGAATAGACAGTTGTAAATTTTTTGTTGTTTTAAGCAAATCACGTATTTATTGGATTTCTTAACACGCTGTATAGAGAGACACGAGTGTTAACAATTTTTCTAGCCTGTACCGCATATTATATGCCAAAAAATAATATTTTTTCATAAGCATCTCTTCATTTACACTCCAACCAACCAATATGTCAAGTTTTTTTCACAAAAAAATCATATTTTAGACTTGTAAGGGGGGTTCAGAGTCACAGATGTCTTCGAATTGTGAATACCAACAATAACACGCTTCATCACAAATATCCATTTACGAATAAACGTTTGGGAAAATGGTGGAATACCTAATAATGAAAAAAATTCTTGTGGCAGAGCATTATTATTTTTTTTTAAGTAAAAAAGTTACCACCGTTTCACAGCATGGCATATATGACATTTATTTCATTCCAATTATATAAATTACTTGATATAATTAAGGTTTATTTGATGCTATTTTAAACACCGCACAATCCAACACCCCATGTTACCACTGAAAAACCCTGGTTAATCCTTTCAGCTCAAATTGGCAACATCGCACTTATCGGCACGCGCCAATACACCCCTTAAGCACGAACTTAGCGCGCGCCCCGGTATAACCTGTTGTCGGCGCCAGCGCTGGCCGCGTGACGTCACTGCGCGTCACTAAGTGGAAGGGGTAGAGGGGAGGGTCCGGTGGCATAGGCGCGCTACGATTGGCGGGCCAAATATGGCACAGCCGGTTCATTCATAAAAGTGGTTGAAAGCGGCGCGGCGACTAGTCATACAGAGACTTCGTTAGAGTATAGATGTTTCAGCGCGCTTAGCTTCAAGCTCGATTTAGAATACTGAAATTTGGAATAGCTCGCGCGCAATTGTAACGTTTTGAAACAGTACGCTACAGTTTCTAAGTTATTTGTTGACGGTACAGGGTCACATCCAAGGCGATTCTGAAACTGATCGCGCCGGGTTAATTTAAAAGTGTTAAATAGGATTTTCCGAATTACATTAATTTGTTAAAGAACATCTTCGTGCAGCATCGAAGAACAAAAGACAAACATTGTGTTCAAGGTTTGATACCAGGATTACATACAACACTAGTGATCATACTCAGTGCCATGGAACCTATTGTCCCAAATTCAGTGCAATTTTCCTCTTGGTACGCCGATATTCCGCGCTGCTAAACACTACCTCGTACTGGTGCCATAGTTACGTGACTTCTATTTGTAGTGGATCCAAAAGAGCCAAAACCTAGTGACAAAATGATAATGGACACCTTGGACACGTTGTCCAGCCATCAACATCATCATCACCACCACCCCCATGTATCTCCAGCTTTCCTTCTCACGGAAACTGCCGCAGCGGCCGCTCACCACTTTAACGTGCTGAGTTTCGATACGTGCCTGTATAAAGGGGGTTCGGGAACAAGTTCTGGGGGTAGCCCGACCCCAGCTTCGGTGTGCGCGTCCGAAGGGGACACCATTGGTATCGAGGGGGCACCTGGAGACTTGAACACTCCAGTTACAACTGCGGGAGACGCGCCTAGCTTCTTCGGACCGAGTACTGTGGTTGAACCTCCACCAATTACAGGTTAGTAAGAGTTATTGTTATGGATAAAATATGTTTCTAGGTACCTAACTGATTGAAGAACAGCATGACTGAATCTAAATTAATTATATTCAACAGAAAACCAGCTCCAAAAAGCTTCTTTTACCTTGACAGATCACGAATTCGATGAATTTCACCTGTGTTTTCGTACATATTCCTGAAATAACTATGTGGGAGGATCGATCGATAATATCATTGGGATAGGTCAACTTCCAAGTATATTCTTTGATAAATTTTTACTCATACGCTCCCCATTAATTGCCTTATTGTGATATCTTTTAAACGATTCCGTTGGTCCATTGTAATACAAGAAGATGATCATGGATTAATAATATTTAAAAGAAAACAGACGGCGTAACATGATCGACAGATATTAAAGGTTAATAATTGAAAACAGATACTCTAAAGCAATCAATATCTTGATCAATTTCCATTATAGTCCGAGTTAGAGAATTATAGCTTCAGAGCTATTAACTCTTGAATAAACATTCGTTTCATGCTCAGTTGATCTTGGTAATTGAATTGGTTTACCTATATTTGTATGTTTGATTGGGCGTGTTAAGATATATGGGTCTGGAGCGCATTAAGGTTTAGGAAGAGGTCTTGACATTGGAATGGGTCATCTGGCCATATTTATTTTATTAAAGCCAAGAAACCCTAGATAGCAGAATTAATTTAACCAATCAAAACGCATATTTGCAAACAGGCTGCTGACTAGAATTTGATATATGATCGTAGATATTATCGGCAACTTACATGTGTGTCCCCCAAAATCGAGTTAATTGGAATTGCGCTGAATTTCGAAAAAGTTGTTTTGGCTTGAGTGGCGCCTTAAATTTGATTTATTTGACGTTGCTTGGCTGTTACACCTTTCTGCGAATTGTTTATTTATTGTTACTTATTTATTATAGATGTAAGCAATATAGTGAGACTGGTTTAAGATCCACAAGCTAAGCTATAGAACTCAATTGCTTCTGTACTAAATGTTTATATTATATAAGTTACTTCATCCCACCCAAAATTAAAGATTTCGCAACACGCAAGCTCGGGTACCAATTACCATTATCTAATAACAAAACCAGTAGACGCCGCCTTGCGATAAGTTACATAATTTTAAATTTGCTTTAACTTCCTGCATCAATGCGAGTAATTTTTAATCAACCATTACCACGCCTAACCACAAGAAACAAACCTATGCTAGCACTATTTACTACCTATTTCCTCCTTTTTGTGAACATAAAATATACAAAATAAATCTTGTCCTGGAGAGCTAACCTTGTTACATCAAAAGGATCAATATTCCTGCAACATTTTTGGCCCACTCGTTCATTCAACAAACCCGAAAATGGTCCATTCATGAGAAATTTACTATATGCAATATGGCGGCGCCGAGATGCCGGGAAAACTCTCTGGTTAAATGTCAAGTGCAACGCCGAGGTAAGGCTTTAACTTGTTGACTGAAAATCAATACTTCAGCTTTGCAGGATTTAAAGCGATAGAACGATAGGACGAGCGAGACCCTTTACAGGAGAACCGGTACGTCTACTTTTATAGTTAACTCTAAAAAGGGTACACATCTGAAGTTATACCTGTAGATATGCCAAGATCAGTTACAATTAGAAATGGACACAGTAGACTTTTCTTATGATTTTAAAATGCGGTCTTGATATGGTGGGGGTGGAATCATTACCTAATCCTTTTGAATTGCTTTTTAAATTATTATGGATATTAATTATTTGACTATTATGAATTAAATATTTTGATACTTGTGAATACTACAAAGGAACCATCTAAAAATGATACAGGTTCTGTAAAAAAACGTTTATCATCTTTGTTTCTTTTGCTTGTCCGCATTAGGATTGAGATTTTCCAAGTAATATTCAGTACATACTGTGCTTATTACTTACAGAAATGGATTTTTGCAATGTAATACCTTGATTACGTGCAAACTTGAGTGTGAACAAAGCTAACTCGTATAACCCACTGTGTGCTGAACAGGTGCACGCGGATGGACGGATAATTTAGCCCAAGTTTATAAATACTTCTTCGCACTTGGTATCGAATCGGCTGCCTGCTGCTGCCAGGAACGAAAATACTACGTAACTCCTGCGAGTTTAAATTTAGACCTCGAGTCAGCAGCAACAGCAAAATGTTTTGTCTGGAATTTTGTATGTATGTATATAATACGAACTGCTTGAAATGATTTTTAAAATATTCGCCGTACCTGCTGATATTGGTCCTGCTTGTAATCGATCTGCAAGAATTTCTGAACTTATCTTTTTATGCTGATGATGTTAGGGAACATTCCGGTGACAGTGTAAAAGTGGCATATAAATAAGTTTCTAGCAGTATTAGGGCGGAAAATTCAGACAATGTTATGCATCATTGACATGAACTATGGGATTCACTGTAACGGTTTATGATGTAGATACGTCATAAAAATATTCTGATATTTCAGCGATTTTCTTGGTTTCCAAATGATTTTCATCTTGGAACGGGTTCTTAAAATGGCTTTAGTTCTATTATTGTCGAAAGTACGTACTAAAATTGCCGTTTTCTATATAAATTTGCGAAAAAGCTCAGAAATAAATTCATAGTATAAAACTTAGTTGTTTATTCTTACACTTGTCAGTTTAAAACTTTTGGTTGTCAAATTATACCAGACTAGCGTTGGAGAATCTGGCCGTTTATATCTACAACAATATTTTTAATTTTCTTAAAGAGACATCTATAGTAATTTTAATATAAGTGCCTTTCAGATAAATCTAATATGAATTTAACAGGGATCAGTCAAGCAGGAAATGAGATCCTTTTAATCTATCTATTAAATCTAACTGTGAATATGTCAGTATTGATAAACTTAATGAAATCGAAGCATACAGAAATTGAATGTTTTGGATATCACTGAAACTCTATATCGACGTTTAATTGGGTTCAAATATTGTGTTTTTCTTGTTCTGTTAGTAGATTAGAATGTTAAATTGGGATGGATAGACGTTGATTCTCTTGAGCGACCGCTAATGTCATTGGCGTAAAAATAACAGCAATCACAACCTGTTTATTAAAGTAAGAGGATGTAATGAACACTTATGTTCACTTCGGCATTCGTCCGTCCATCCGTCTGTCACAGGCGATTTTCTCTGAAACTATTCGACGTAAAACTTTGAAATTTAGCACAGAGATAGAGTGTGGTGGCCCAATTATAGACGTGAAGTATAAAAAGTTCAATTTTGATTCTGGGGTTATTTTCAGGGGGTAAATTGGGAAATGGTATCGTGTAGGGTATCAAATGAAACTTTATTAAAGAACGAATTCAACAATAATATATGTGATGTATTTTTTTATGCATTTTTTTAAACATTTTTTGGGAAAAACGCTTAAAAATTGCTGCCCCCCACCCTTATCACCAAAAGGATCACTCGGAAAATTCTGAGAAAAACCGCGAACATTGAAAATTAGGTGTAGATTGAGACCAAATTATTAAGATTGAAAAATTCTAGCGCGATCAGTTGTTATAAACAATGTAATTGTTTATATTCTTATAATTACTGAACCATTGGTTTCAGAAAAAAAGTTTTTTGACAAAAAATATTTCTCACGGTGTGAGGAACAACTTTTGTCCTCACGTTTTTCAGAATTTTTAATTTGGCTCAGTTGGAAGGCTCCCCCCACTCAGCTCCGCGCATACGCGATGTGATACGGCGTTGGTACCATCGGCGGCGGGTAGCGCGGCAGATGGGCGGAGATCGGGCGTCCGAGGTTTGCTCAAGTTAAGTGGAGGGCTGATTACACGGAACACTAATTGTGCAAGTATAGCTTGCACCTCGGCTTGCACTTAATCAAACTGTTTCATTACACACTATTACCTAAGTAGCAAAACTCATAGACATAGCAATGTTTAGCTCAGGCCTGTTGTCTGTTCAGGTTCGTATCGATTTAATATCTGTATTTTTACCACTTTTCTCTATCTATATTTAACCAGCTGATCCATATTCGATAATCCTGTTATCCCATCATCCTCGGAGAAAAATACGCTTCCATCCGAAAAACTGCGACTTATCCTTTGACATTTGAGAAAAAATTGATAATCCATTTTCTAAAGTGAATTTATAAAAAGCCTACGCTCTGGCTTATGGCATCAAACACAATTTGATGTGGGCGACCCTACGATATTTTGTCGTAGGTTTGATATAGTAAAACGTTATGAATGAAAAGTGTATATCCATTCAAATCGTCACCTTATCCACATGATATACATATCTGTTTTCGCAAAAATCGGAATTTTTTGGGATTACTTCAAATTGAAATATTTCAAGATCGGCTTCTTTTACACGACGATATAGTTGGATTATCTGAGAAAATCCATGTGATCAAAGCTGAAGTTTAGAAAGCACAGCAGCAAAGTCGTGTTATAACAGTATTTCGACATAATGGATACAGTTGAGTATCGAAATGAACCACTTTATCCCATATTACATCTTTTTTATCTTTCCATTCACATTTTTTTTAAACTAGAGATATAGTCGTGCTACAGGCAATTTCGTGATACTTTTTATTTTATTTATTGTGAACAGACCTACAGCTTTTACCGGCTCAAACTTGTACAATGTATTGCTAAGGGATAGGGCCACCATTATGGCGAGTCTTAGAAATCTGCCAAATTTGTTTTTTTTTTTTGTAAAAAAAACTTAAACATCTTCACGCGCCTTATTTTTCTATTTCGATTATCACGAAATTAAATTATCTGTCACGAAATTACCACACAGTTTTGTTTTTTCTTATAGCTGTCTTTTTACCAAAAAAGTAGCATACATAATATCAAAAACTATTAAAATTATCACCAACCCAACCCAACCTTGGTTTACCCTACTTTAAAAATTCCCGTTTCCAAAAAATGTTAACAAAAATTGTGTTGCTAAAATTATGCATGGATTTCTACATATTCACCTCCAAAATTTATGGCGGCAGATAAATAACATTATTTGCGTTGTTCTGGTCTGCAACTGATGACATTTAAAGAACAAAGGTCAAAAGTTCAAACTTGTCCGCATTAGATGCCACTGCGGACCTGATCAAATAATACTCCCTCATAAATAATATGATATCATTTTATATATATCCAGATTTTCTGATACCTACTAGTTCGGTGTATATTTAACATAATGTTGAGGATTTAAACCTTTTAACTATCCATCCACATTATAACTAGTCATATTTCTCTATTAGAATCTTCTTTTTCTTCCTTAGCAGTCGACTCCATAATGCCTGGTTCAGTTGCAAATTTTCATATGTTGCCATGGCCATGCCTTGCTGGCGACCATTTATAAAACATCCGACTTCGCGCGCCGTAGCTATGTCTTTCCGGGCCGTCTATATTTCACCGAGCATATCTGTGAAAAGATACCTACTTCCGGATGAAAAGAATCCATTTTTCAACACACTTGCAAAGTTTTTCAAAGTTCATGGATAAAGTCCTTAAAAAACTCTTAAAATTTCACTACAACACGTATAAGCCGACCTGTCAAAAACGTTACACACAAAATACTGCGACTTGGCAGCCGTTTAAGCCATGAATGAACGGGAGTACGGCACGTTCAATGAGAAAAAAACCGACGTTGCCACTCTCGTGACGATGCTAAATCATGTAATGGTATTTGAGCAAATAAAGAATTTTGTATTGTATATTGTATTGTCTCACTCTAAATTTCGTCACCACGCAAGGGAAATAAACTACTTAAAAATCCATTATCACTAAAAATAATTGTATTTTATTGTTATAAAAATTATTAAACTTCTCACAAATTACAGAGTCAAATAATTACCATCGTCATCATCGTTTTGCTTACCTCAGGATTTGTATATCATTTTTCACCGGATATCTTCAAGGATCTAATGCCAAAACGGCGTTTAAGATTTTGTAACTACCCATCACTTGAAGAAAATCCGTCTGTTTCCTTTAGAACAGGGTTTCCCAACCTTTTTTGCGTCGAGCCCCCAAGGATTATAAATAATATTTTCATGCCCCCCTTTAATTTTTTTCGTGTCAAAAACCAAACGCACCATATTTTAACAACATTTACTTGTCAATTATAACTTTTAATTTATACAAAGTAAACTTTAATCTAATTTAACGAAACGAAGAATAAACTTTTTTTATTACTATATAGTATTGTCAAACAAATGATTTATTTTATTAGTATTAGTGTTACTAGTGAGATACTTGAGCTTGCATGTTCTGTACCAGCTGGTCAATTCTAGGTTCAGTTTTTGCTAGCGCTTATTGTCAGGTCGATATCGACGGCAAGAAGACTTCGCTGTTTAGTTTTGATTAAAACCAGAGCTGAAAAACTTGTCTCACACAAATATGTCGAGAAAAACGGAACAAGTGTTCGCAAAGCCAGAGAGGCAACTTTTGGAT
Source organism: Philopedon plagiatum (assembly GCA_963971165.1). Classification (NCBI taxonomy): domain Eukaryota; kingdom Metazoa; phylum Arthropoda; class Insecta; order Coleoptera; family Curculionidae; genus Philopedon; species Philopedon plagiatum. The sequence continues at coordinate 87,883,049 of OZ020195.1, forward strand.
TAACATTAGCATGACTGACTGATGGATGTTACGTAAATAAATTAGGCGAGAGCGAGCGGGAATCGCGGGACGAGCGCCCCGCATGTTGAATTATGATTATTAGGTACTTGTCGAAACATGCAAGGTAGCGACGACCGACGACTTCGCGTTGTGGAACAGAGACCGACTGTATCAATGAATGTGTTATTATATTAATCTATACGTTGAATCGACTTTTTTTCGAAAATGCAAAACATTCCGCGCCCCCCTCGCCATCTCTCTACGCCCCCCTAGGGAGGCGCGCCCCACTGGTTGGGAAATCCTGCTTTAGAATGTCGTTTAAAGATTTGGCTTTAAGCTTTACGAATTCACTAGTCACTGGAAGATTCATTGACCTTTGTTTACAAAACCATTCGTATTTTTTCTCCTTTCTGGGATTTTCTCCTGACTCCAACGTCTTTCGTTTAATCATACCAGTGCATTTTGTTGTTAAGCTTCGGATGTTTACTTCATTGTTTTTAATTGCACAAGCAGTAGATTTAGCTATACTATACGTTTTTGCAAAATATGTACCACTCGCTCCATTTTCCAAATGCTTTATGATATCACTTTTGTGTGATATATAACACTTCGTTTCATATTTTTCTTTTACAAACACTAAATGCATGTGCATTTCATAACAAATGAACAGTACAAACACCAAAGCTAACAAGATACATTCAAATAACAATAATATTTAAGGGAAATTCCTAGTTGTCGCTAAACAGTTACTCGAAAATGGGACGTGGTATGCCATTTCTGTAAATAGATAGTTTAATAACTAGAGTAGGCAAAGACAAAAATAATTATAGTAAACAAAGAGCATTTTCAGTAATGTTACAAAAATCATGTCGACCAGTGAATTACTGTGATGTCTGAGACCGTTTTTGACAGGAAATCGTAACCGCTTCTGTACCCGCAAGCGCTGCTGCGCCCATAGGAACTCCCGGCAAATTTCCCTTGAACTCTCAACTTGACCGGACTAACCGTATCGTTTTATGAATGGACTCCGCCGGCATCGATTTTCCATCCCCGTGCCTGTATAGCCGAGGCCCGGAATCGATTTTCCACGAATGCGCGCGAGCCTATGACCTCCGGGGAAAATTTAATGGCAGAGGCCTTGAAATCCCGTCCGTATAGATGTCCGGGCGAAACGGGACTGTCACGTGACCGCGATGACGTCAATGTGGAAAATGCCCCTCTTCATTAATATAGACTCTTTTCATTGAATTACAGCTGGGGCGGTTTATTTTTAGGAATCCGGATTTTTTTTGTTATATAAATAGTTTCATAAATAAAAAGACTGTGTGTCCGTCCGTCTGTCACAGGCGATTTTCGATTTCCTCTGAAATTATTCGATGTAAAAAATTGAAGTTTAGCACAGAGATGGAGTGTGGTGGCCCAAGTATAGACGTGAAGTATAAAAAGTTGAATTTTGATTCTGGGGGTTAATTTCAGGGGGTAGATTGGAAAATGGGAAAAAATTTTCAAGGGCATCATGTAGGGTGTCAAATGAAAGCTTATTGAAACATGAATTCAACAATATATATGATGTATTTTTTGCATTTTTTTGAACGTTGTTCGGGATAAAGGTTAAAAATTGTTGTCCCCCACCCTTCTCACCAAAGGGATCTCTCAGGAAAATCTAAAAAAAATCATAAACATTGAGAATTAGGTGTACACTGAGCCAAAATTATCAGGATTGAAAAATTCTAGAGGTATCAGTTGTTATACACAATGTAATTGTTTTTTCCTTCATAACTGCTGAACCATTGGTTTTAGAAAAGAAGTTTTTCAGCAAAAAATATTTCTCACGATGTAAGGAACAACTTTTGTCCTTACATGTTTTTCAAATTTTTTAATTTGGCTCAATCGAAATGCTAGTGTATTACCATTATTGCTGTCCCACACCTAGGGATTGCAATCCCGCAAAGTGAGATACCGCAATCCCACGGGATCCCGCATCATTTGACGGTCTGGGGCATCCCGCACCAGCTATACGGATCCGCATAGCCATGAAAAAGCCGCAAATTCTTAAAAAATAACACCAAATATTCGTGGTTTGTAATATGAAAATTAATGAGACTGCTTAGGTATTATAAGTATCTTACTTACCTTACAATCAAACTAATGTAATTTACTATATAAACTAGTAAGACTTATTAGCGCAGGTAGAAAAATAAGAAACATTTAAAGTTCATTTGCCCAAAGTTACTTGTTAATTTAATTGATAAGAAATTTCACTGATTTATCATAGTACTATAGTTAAGAGAGGCTAGACTTTAAATTACATAATTTTGTTACTGACATAGGTACTATTAATTTTTGATATTTATAATAAAAAATTAAAGTTGGTTTAATAATTAATTAAATAAACATTAATTTGTCGAATTTTATAAAATTAAAAAACCAATGCGGGATCCCGCGTATAGACATTTGCCCAAAGTTTCTTGTTACTTTAATTGCTAAGAAATATGATTGATTTATAGTCATAGTAGTATAGTTAAGCGATGCTAGACTTTAAATTATATAATTACTGAAATACTGTTAATTGTTGATTTTTATAATAAAAAATTAAAGTTGGTTCAATAATTTATTAAATAAACGTTAATTTACCGAACTTTATTAAATTAAAAAACCTATGCGGGATCCCGCGAGCTCAGAAATAATCCCGCAAATGCCCTGCCGGTTTTAAAACACTGCGGGATTGCAATCACTATTCCCACCCTTATCACCAAAAGGATCATCCATGATTAAAAAATTCTAGCGCGATCAATAATTGTTACAAACCATTTAATTGTTTATATAACTGCTGAACCATTGGTTTTAGAGAAAAAGTTTGTCGAGAAAAAATATTTCTCACGATGTAAGGAACAACTTTTTTCGTTACACGTTTTTCAAAATTTTTAATTTGGCTCAGTCGAAACGCGAGTGCATTACTATTAATAATTTAAGTGGGGGGGGGGGGGGGGGGGTGTTCGGTTAAACCAAAAGTTGCCATTTTTCTGTAAACAATGAAAAACTAAGACAGGGACATGTAAGCCGTTTGGCTTGGCGATTTTTAGCTGTCAATATCTCAGAAACTAATTAATTTAGGTACAGGGCTTGTTACATAGAATACCTATGTCTAGAATCTGAGAATGTAAAAATATACAGGGTGTTCTATTTAAAAAAAAAATAAGTTGACGTACGTTCTGCATTTTTGAGCCACCCTGTATACATTAAAATTAGTTTAAAAAATGTGCAATTAAAAATACAAATTGACGTGTGCGAGCACTTACCTGAAAAATAATTACCTGACTTTTTAATCAATTTATTCCAACCTTTCCATCTATTTTCAGTCAAATTAATTATAATATAATTGTCTAAAAATACGTCATTCAAGGCGCATGTAAAGGACACTGGAGTTAGTAGTATTAAAAGTAAGCTGATTAGCTTCGCACCATTGCTTAAGATTTGAGTAATTGTTCGTCGATCGTTGTCCCTATTACTCCGTAAAGTAGATCTGCAAATAAAGTCATTTTCCCCCTATATGAATATTAGCGAAATTATTAACAAATATGTATATAAAAAATAACTACCAATACTAACCCAGTCAAAACCAATCATTCAACTTTCAGTTACATATTGGTGGCTCAAATTAGGGAAGCCAGCTGCAATCAGCTGATTTTTAACGGGGAAGAAGCTAAACTAAAACAATCGTTATCTCTTCAATATAAGAACAATACAAGATAATTTCCTTTTAAACCAAAAAGCCAGGAACTCTGATCTATGTAGGTAAATCATATTATTTATAAACTAGAAAATAACGAACGTTTCTATTTTCCGTGGTTTAGAAAAACACTTTCACTAAATTAAAGTTTTTTTAGCGAATCGGAACCCCAAGAGCATCTTGCAAACAAATCAGTAAACTGTTAACCCAAAAAAAATGTCGAAAATGAAATGATAAAAGGTGCAACAGAGGGTTAAGATAATCAGCGTTAAGCTGGCAACGCAGTATCGATCTCGAGTTATTTCGGATGCCCTGGAGCACCAACCTTACGCCTACACTTCCAACTGTAACAGATGTTAGCACTTGTTGCCATGATATTTTAAAAACAGCCATTGAGGAGGTATTCGAGGTATAGATTTTTTTTAAAGTACAGTTGTATAAAATATATGATTCCTTCTTCCGAATCAATATGCGAGCCTCGTCCTCTGCCCAGACGCGTTTTGAAAAGCAGGAGCGTGTTTGAAATACGTCTGTTGAGTATAATATCCATTTGACGTGCATGTAAATTCTGTTTTTCTTTGTAGAAAAGCAGCTTCGTTCCAATATGTAAATTATATTGAACATTATACAGTGTGGTCGAAAAGGTGTGCATTTTTTTATAATAATACCGTTATTAAAATCGTGAAAAGTACGGGGTACGCTAAGATTTACACATTGACAAGAAGAACATTCACGAAGTTTGTGTTTTAAACTCTGCTTTTTTATTTAGTTTTCTCAAAAATGTTAAGAGGTGCAGGATAGTATAAGAAAGGAACCCATGCAGAAATTGTTTTATTATATGCAGTGAGTTTCACAACACCGTGTATAAAGGGTACAGTCAATAAAATTACATCAATTAAACCCTACAAGCATCGGTTTTAATGAATTTTATTAATAATACTCTGCCACGGTGATCGTTCAATTATACACACACTGGTATTTAAAATATCAAATTGCTGGACCAGTTAAAGCTTTAGAAAGAAAAAGATCTAGAATTTATTGCACATACTTTATATAAATCCAGTAAAAACTTTAATTGGTAATAAAACTTAACGACTGAATTTAATGCATATTTTATAATATCTTGCATACGGTCATTGTGTGAAAATAACTGCCTACAGATTTTAACAGTTTTCCAACAGAGGTTTTGCAGTTCAACAATACAACGACAATATACGAAACGTAAGTTTTTCTTTGTAGTATAATATGGGAATAAAAATGCACCAAAATACTTCTTTGGAATAGGAAGTCCCTGAATAAGCACCTTTTCAATAAATCATCATCAAGCACCCTCTACATTTGCGGCAAAATTACTCATTTAGCACCACATAATCCAGTATGTTGCTAATACCCTGTTGCGCTGTACCCCCAATCCTAGACAATTTTTTATAATTTACAAAGAAACAAGGCTCGGACGTAGAACTAAAATTCGGTCACTTGCAAGCTATACATGCACTAAACCTGAGCAAACCTCGGCCGCCCGATCTCTGCCCATCTACCGCATTACCCGCCGCCGACGGCACCAACCCCGTATCACATCGCGTATGCGCGGAGCTGAGTGGGGAGCATTTCGACTGAACCAAATTAAAAATATTAAAAGACGTGTAAGGACAAAAGTTGTTCCTTTAGAAATATTTTTTGTCGAAAAACTTTTTCTCTAAGACCAGTGGTTCAGCAGTTATGGAGGAAATGAACAATTACATTGTTTATTATAACCATTGATCGCGCTAGAATTTTTCAATCCTGATAATTTTAGCTCAATCTACACCAAATTCTTAACGTTGATGATTTTTTCTCAGATATTTCTGAGCGATCCTTTTGGTGATAAGGGTGGGAGACAGAAATTTTTAAGCGTTTTTTTCCAAAAATGTTTACAAAAATGCATCATATAGTATATTGTTGAATTCGTGCTTCAATGAGCTTTTATTCGACACCCTACAAGATGCCCTTAATTTTGTTTCCATTTCTGCATTTACCCCCTGAAATTAACCCCCAGAATCAAAATTCAGCTTCACGTCTAGTTGGTCCACCACACTCTATCTCTAAATTCCAAATTTTTATGTCGAATAGTTTCAGAGAAAATCGCCTGTGACTGACGGACGGACGGGCACCAAGTGTTCCGTTTCGCTCTCCGATCTTGAGAATTGTAAATTTTAATAACAAAATGTATAAGAATAAAAAAATTCGACCTTTTCGATATCGATTACGGCACTGTAATGTAACTGTCTATCGACAAACGACGACAGCAGTTACTGCGCATTATATTATTAAAACTGCACGCGCGTGGTATCTCTGTAAGCCGAAAGAAGCCCATTTGGTGCTAATAATAAGTAATCCTGTAAGAAAACTATACTATACTGTAATACAAACCGTATATTATTATGTCGGCTAGATCGCGTATCTCAATGGTCCGCCATTCTAAGATTCCAACTTCTTATCGCCGGTTTTATATACCTTTGCCTCGCATTCATTCACCTCTTGCACCAGAATGAAAACTGTTATAATAAGCTTAAATAGTTAAACTTACCTGACGTCAGCATTAAGGTAACATTTCCTAACGAAAATAATATGCAAAAACGGCCATCGGTTCCAGATTAAAAGGCGTCGTACCACGTACCACACGTGCGGAGCGCTCAGATGTGAAAATTATTCTCAAAAATTGTAAGAACTGTTATTTTTCAGGTATATTTTTGCTGTTATTAGTAGGCCAATCAATCCCAACAAGTTATTTTCTGTTGCAGGTTCTCTTGATCCCGAAGAACTATCAATCGAACAACAAACTCAGCAGCAGCAACAACAACATATTTCCCCCCACCACTCACCATCTAGCTCACACCTCGCAGAGCGAGTGACCCCTCAGGACTCTGCGCTCAGTCCGAAAGAAGATAGTACCACACAAAGCTCGCTTAGTACCATGTACCCTCACCACTCTTCAACGAACAACAACAACATGGGAAAAGTTCAACATCGATCGGTGTATACGAGCGCGGGTAGTCCTGGGATACAAGGCAACTTACAAATGCATACCCAGAGCAGCCCTTTGGGTATTACCACCCAGACTCTGGGACATACCTCGTCCGCCGTCGGTCAGTGGCTGTTATCAACTGGGGATAAGCCAATGTATCCTTCAATGTTTGGATTTCTGCAAGGGGGCGCAAGTCAATCGAGCCAGAGTCCTCAGCAGTACTCTAGTACCACGCCATCCCCCGCAGGTACCCAGTATGATGATAGGGGAACAGAACAATTAATGCTTAGCATGGAATGCACTTCGAACATGCCCCTGAAACAACCTCCAAGTTACCCCAGTTGTTCAAGTACTACTACCACACTGCAACTTGACATGCAGCAAGGTGATTTGGTTTACTCGCGAGTAGGACAGCCTCTTGTAGCTCCCTCAGCAAAATACCAATGGGAGACGCAGGAGTATTCACCTCAAGGCTCCATAGTACCTGGACCAAGCTCTCTGGTACCAAAACAAGAACCTTTCTCATCATCGTGCGGAGCGGAGATGCAACAAGCGTCCTCGCCCTACGGAGCAGTGCAACTTGCAGAGTACAATCCCTCAACATCAAAAGGACATGAAATCCTCTCGCAGGTGTACCAACAGAGCGCGATACCCCTCAAACTGGTACCTGTCAAACCACGGAAATACCCGAATCGTCCGAGTAAAACGCCAGTACACGAACGCCCGTACGCGTGTCCGGTGGAGAACTGTGACCGGCGATTCTCGAGATCGGACGAACTAACGCGACACATACGCATCCATACGGGACAAAAACCGTTTCAGTGCCGGATTTGTATGCGCAGCTTTTCGAGATCCGATCATCTGACGACGCATATTAGGACTCATACCGGGGAAAAACCGTTTTCGTGTGACGTTTGTGGACGGAAGTTCGCGAGGAGTGACGAGAAAAAGAGGCATGCAAAGGTGAGTTTATAACTTTTATACTGTAACTACACAAAAAATGGTTTTTAATTAAATCTAATGAGTAAATAGTGGACTGAAATAAAGGGTTTCATTTTACAAACGCCGTTCTCTTATTATGGGGGAACATGGTCAAAGACATTATTTGAAAGTAGTTTTCTTTAACTTACTTAAAAGATTTTTGTGTGGATTTTATGGGTGACATAACAAAAACAAATATTACGACTTGCAAGCAGAAAAAAGCGAAACAAGTTCCATTCCAGATTCTCGAGTGCCATCAATCTAAAATAATCCAGTGCCAATCAGGGCGCGAATAAAAACAGCAAGAAAACAGCAAATCAAGATTATAACTGCCACCTGAAAAACCATTAAGTAAGCTGTTTTTAATAAATATTTATTGCAGCTAATGTAGGTTCATTATCGGAATATATTGACAGAAACTAATTGCGAGCATTTCACGCAAAGAGAACTATTTACTGATTCGAAGTCAGGAAAAATTCGTTACTTGATTAATTTCAGTTTATTAATAGGGGAATACCGTGCTTAAAAGCATTATTCAACGTTATTCAATATATACATACAGGGTGTCCGAAAAGTCTTAGTACGGGCAAATATCTTTGCTATTAGTAAAGATAGAGGCACCAAATTTTAGGTGTATCTTATTGGTTAAGAAATCTACTTTTTTATGTAATTTAACATTTTCTTTCAACTCCCTCGGTGGTTAGAGAGTTGAGGTCAACAATTTTAAATGCAACCCTATGCCGTATGGTACCTTATTTTAATGGTCTTTAAAAAAGAAACATTTTAACGTAAACTCGAAGTCCGTATCTTAATTCGTTTTTAAATGGCAAGCTTTTAAAAATTAAAAATCGCGAATAAAACATGGTAAATACCTTTATTTCTCTTATTCTTTAAAAGTTGTTCAAAATGACCAACATGAACTTCTTGGCAGTAATGAAGTCGATTTTGGAACTCACTTCTCAGATTTTTGAGAATGGCAGGTGTTACTTCTTGGCAGAGTGCCGAAATCGACATTATTGCTGCCAAGAAGTTCATGGTGGTTATTTTGAACAACTTTTAAAATAATTAGAGAAATTGAGGTACTTAAATTTTTTATTTTTTTCCCAATTTTTAATTTTTTTATTAATAATTAAACTTCTCATTTGATTAATTGTTGGTCGTTTTTCAAATTTCAGCCCCTAAGGGGGTAAAAGGGGAGTATATTTTTTGAAAAAACTCCTATATCTCACTAATATATCAGGTATCAAATTCAAACTTTTTTCCCCTACTAATAAAAATTGTGGCGAAGGGATTGCTTATAGAATTATATTATTATATATGCTAAAAATACTCGTGATAATATTATAAATCATTAAAACTAATAGCTACTGCTATTTGATTATGGCTATTAATGGTAGGTATTGTTTTAAATGCAAAAACATATACATGGATATTTTATTTAGATAACTCTAAGCGAACAAATACATATTATATTGATTTGATTTATCCTTGAACAAAAAATAGGTGTAACTCTCGTAACTGCCGACGAAATTCCTTGCAATTAATCAAGTGGATGGCTTCGGGTGATTTATTTAGTTAACTTAAGCTTCTTTCTTAATAGTATTTTTAAATGCGTCTTAAATTGAGAGTTTTTTTTTTAAATAATATTTTTGTACTGAAATGAAACCTATACACTATACACTTAGTATAAAATTTATTGGTTCATATTAAAAGGCTTTTAACAATTTTAAATTTTCCAACTCTTTAGAAAAAAAACAAATACCAATTATCTATAACGGTGCTACCAAAGCTAACTAACTAGTAACTCACAAGTTTTTAATGACGACTTATTAATCATGACTCGACAAAAAGTTGTCAAGACGTTACTGATCAACTAGATTTAAATTTAAACTCTAAAACCTGTTTAGTGAATGCCTCCTTTATGAGCAATAGAAAAGCTTTAAAAATATAATTATAAAAAATGTTTTTGCACTATCAAAAAATATCGATACCAACCGAAAACTTGATCGAATGCTTTTGTAAGGTCAAAGAAATATCCCAACTAATACCTACCAGGAGTTTCAGCGAAACCATTAACAACTATCATTGCAGATGCGTAGTGTTTATTTTTGAGACCATTTTTGTTAGTAGAGGACAGAAGGTTGGTTAGTGTATTTGAAACCTTATATTTCAGTGACTTGCGGAATACAGGCATTTTTTTTTAAATATACCTTTATTTTACCCCCTTAGGGGTTGAATTTTAAAGAACGGCCAGACGCGTGTTTGCTAGTTTCAAATGAGAAGTTTATATGCCGATAACACACTCACCCTAAGCAATTATTTTTTAAATTTACATCTCCTTTTCCTCCTTGACGGTTAAAAACGTGCAGACAGGTGTTTGTTTACGACGAGTTTCTATGCTGACGTTAACATCCCCATCTTCAGTGAGTTGTTAAAACTTCGCACTCTCCTGTAGGAATTAAAAAAATGGAGAGACACGTGTTTTCTCATTCCTTGAGAGGAGTTTATTCGCTGAATTTAACACCTACACATTTAGCTGTTTGTAAGATATAAGCTTTTCTTAAAAAGTTTACACTCCCCCAGAGGGAATGAATTTAAAAAAATCGTGTTTTATTATAAGTATACTATCCAAATTGTATGATCTTAAGTTCGGCGGTTTCAGCTGGACGTAGATACGTGTCCAGTTGCCGCAACTGTTATACAGGATGACCGAAAAGTCTTAGTATGGGAAAATATCTTTGCTATTAGTAAAGATAGAGATACCAAATTTTAGGTGTATCTTATTGTTAATAAATCTACTTGACAGATGACGCTGGGGAGTTGAGGTCAAAAATTTGAAATACAACCCTATGCCGTACCTCATTTTAAAGGTATTCAAAAAAGAAACATTTTACCGGAAACCCGAGGTCCGTATCTTAATTCGTTTTTATATGGCAAGCCTACATAAAAATTAAAAATAGTGAAAAAAAAATGGACCTAAGTACCATTATTTCTCTTATTACTTTAAAAGTTGTTTAAAATGAACACCATGAACTTCTTAGCAGTGAAAAAGTGATTTTTGATTGTTCAAACTGTTTTCCCTAATTATTATGGGGCACATTTGGCATTAAACTGTGTGCATACGATTAGAATAAGTAAAATCCCTTCATCTCAGCTTTACTAATAGCAAAGATATTTGCCCATAGTAAGATTTTTCGGACAGATGTTCAAGTTCGTCCCCTGATTGAATATGATGATTAGATTTTGATTAAATATTACTATAGTTTAACTATTTTTCCTATAGTTCCATTTCCTCGTTTCAGGTTCACCTCAAACAGCGCATGAAGAAAGAATCGAAACTCTCCTCGAGCTCTACGTCCACGGCGGCGAACAACAATAACACCTCCACTCCAACCCCTCCTTCCCACGTAGCATCTCCCACCCCTCACCATCACTCGCACCACCATCACCATCACATGCACCCTCACCAGATGCCTCCCTCCCATACTTTGACGAGTGAGGAGGTTAGTTCGATGGACCGGGTTAGTCACGGGCCTCTGTGAGATTTGCCCAGCGCCGATCGGGTAGGTAGGATGGTTTTTTGTCTATTTTTGTTTAATACTTCTCTCTCTGGATTGAGTGAAACAGACCCATTGAAAATGTCGTGAGTCTATTGGTTGGTAAACGTGGTGAAAATTGTCTCATGTATTTCTCCCTTGTTCCAGGTCCCGGTCGGCGAATGCTTCATTCTGATACAAGACGACTGTGATCTATCCAGTGTTGCCAATAGCAGCACAACTGGCGACGCTCCAAAAATAGTTTTCATACAAATAGACGAAATTCCATCCGCACCGCTACTTTCCGGGGATACCAGAGAAACAACAGACAGCCGAGAAGGTCTTGTCATTAACATAGACCAAGCACAAGAGCATATGGATACAGAAAGCCGAGAGGGTAGCTGTAGTCCAGTCCCGGACACTCCGACGTTGCTGTCGCTGGGCCAAGCTATGGCATCAGCGCATGAGACACGTAGTACTATTGCATTGTTGCCGATTGAAGACCGAGGGAGCGAGGTCAGCAGCGGAGACGTGGCAACAACGAGTCGAAACTCTAGTATGGCACTGTTGTCAGCAGAAGCTGAAGAACGTAGATCACCTCCGAAGGAAGAGGAGAGTAGTGATGAAAGTTTGAGGGTGGATAGTGACTGAAGCTGAAAATGATCTCGCTAAAATAATATATTTTTTATTGAAGATGAACTGTTAAGGGTAAATAAAAAGGGGATTAGAGGTATGTTGGTGAGTAACGGTATTTTCTCAATAGGTTAAATTCTTATTAAGTTTCGAAAGATGAAAAGTAATGTGCTGGCTACATTTAAAAAAATTGAATATTCTGTGCCATAATAACAGTGCCATTAAAACCACCTTATGAATTTAGCTTGTTGATACATAAAACATAATCAATGTGTTGTGATTTGGTCATCGAACGTGGGTGCCATTATTGAAATGTTGTTTATTTCTTAACTTTTTTATTGACGTATAGAAGAATATTTGAGAATTCTGAAATATCACTAAATATTACGGTATACCAATCCTGCAAAAGGATATTTCTTAAGTATTATAAAAATGTGTTAGAGTATACATGTGAAACCCCCTCTTTTTCATCTCAATCGGCTTTGTGAAATATTATGGAAATATGTATCCACAACATGGATTATTCAAAAAATTTTGTGCAAAAAATGCAAATTATAATTAATTAAGTTAAAAAATCATTAAAATAAAACTTTGAAGAACCACCAGAGCAAAACTGGTCCCAAATAACGTTAATCTATAAAATTATGAATATTAACAATAATATCCATAATTTTTCAATTTAAATTACAGAAAAATCAGTTATGAACAGTGATGAGAATGTCAAAAAGAAGTTTTGTAATATAATGACCTTAAATTTCACTTAAACTGCTATAAAAAAACAACGATTTTCCATGTAGACACATAACAAATTCATTAAAGAAGTCGAAATGTGATTTTGTATACTGTTATGTGAGCATAAAGGAATAGGACAGTGCGAACTCGGCTTTGCCTCGTTCCATAAATATCTATTTTGTCGTTCTCGTCACATGATGAGCTTCTATCGGTTTACCTTTCATTACTTTTTTTCGTGCAAATAATAGTGTTCAACCAGTTAAATGAATTTTTACTAAAATATGCCAAAAATCTCTAAGGAATCTATCTTATTGTTGCGGATACAGTATTTCAGCAGAATGCAAAGTAGACCTTAACATACCTTTATTTATATAAAAAAATGTGCCCCTATTGTAAATAGAAAATCTCAAATTAAGTGTTATAAGCCAGTTTCAAGCTGCACTTCGACTGATTGTAGTTTTTCCGGTGCCATATCACCGCAAAAAATATGGTTGTTAAAGAAAATTATTGAAGAAGAAAAATAGCTGTTTTACCTTATTAAAATATAATAGATCCTATTTTTGTATTATAGAGATACCTTTCGAATTCTTGTTAAAATAATGAGATATATTTATATTTACGTTCAAGTAGATTTTGTAACTTTTAACTAAAACAAAGCTTTAATTAATTTTTTAGGGTTAAAGTGTTTTCTAAATGCCAAATAACACTGTTTTTAATACATTCCGTAGATTTTTTAATTCGTTATGTAACTTTTAGACTTAAAAAAGGCCACCTGTAATGGGAAAATTTATTTTAAACACCTGGTAACCTTCGACTTAAACCGATTAAAAAAAATTGAACCTTCACGCATAAATTAATTAATTTGTTGGTGCAGTCGGTCTGCGGCCAGCGTAAAACAGACCATTCACACCAGCGAAAAATGTAATATTTTGACAAAAGAATTTTTTGCAGTCCTAGTACTTGATTTTTCAGACCCTCCACCTTCTATAAGTTTTAGTTGTGACTTATTTGAAGCTAACATGAAATTTAAAAACTTACCATCAATAAACATCATTGTTAAATGGTGTTCTTCTTTGACTGACAGTGCCAAACTTGACAGATGTCTCGTGATCTCTGAAATTAAGTAAAAGGCGAGTTTTTAACTTTATTGATGTCTAAAGGGCATTTTTAAATTACCGATGAAAGTTTGCTACAATTACTTTTAGCGTATGTTCATCGACTCTGTTCTGCATTGATAATGTAAAAACTCGTCCAATGTTGGCCTTTTTTTGGCGTGCTAGTAGGGGAAAGGTGTTTAAATCTTAGTCAATATATATGTCAAAACCGTCAATATCGAAAAATGCCTATGAAAAAGCTCAGCAGCGTCAAAATTCTTGGGAAATATTCGAGTATCACGAATGCCTTATAGCAAGTGTCTTGTATACAATAAAAAAAAATTAAAAATGGTTCGTACATAGACCAGACTTTTCATAGTTACCAGCGTAGGTTTAACAAAAATTAAATTCTTGCCAAAAATGAAATGCCGTACTATTTGTCATTATAATAAAATCTCTTTATGTGCAATGTCTTGCCCATGCAAAACAGTATTTTTTTATTTACACACAACATAATAAATTGTTTTTCCTAGTCCAACAAATAAATTATTTAAATTTTTCTAAAACTGAAATTCTGTTTGCAAGTTTTGTTCATTTAAAATCAGTTTGACATACATTTAGAACAGAGCTACGGATCTACAAAAAAATTTCCAAAAAACAATTTTTTGAAAATAGTTTTTCCCAAAAGGGGAAAGTACATTTTACGAAAATAACCTGTTTTGTAAATACAGTTCTTCGGTAAAATACATGTTAAATTTTTAAGCCTATGTTAGGCCCTGTTCTGTTAGAAGTATAGAGATAAAACTTGACATAGGTAAATCTCAGCGTGTTAAAATCATCAATTCGGCAGTTATGCTATAAAAGCTCCAAAAAATACCTAAAAAAAGCATAAATTTTTTTAAAAACCTTAATTTTTCACATCTCTTGTGTTATTGTATATATCTTGGATTACATTTTCTGCCATTTAAACCTCTATTGTCACAATTTTAAATGCATTTTAAGGTATTTTTTGGAGCTTTTTTGGCATATTTGGAAAATTAATATAATTTTAAGACTCTGAAATTTACCTATGTCAAGTTTTATGTCAACACTTCTAATAGAACAGGGCCTAACTTGGGGTTAAACATTGAACATCTAAAACCGTATGATCCGCTTAAAAAATGCATTTTCGCAAAAAAAAAGTCCCATATCTCTTTTATACAAGAAAAACTAAAAGGGGCATACATACATATGGCTCTTATTAGGAAACGAAATGGACAGAACTGGCAAGCGATTTCAATAAAACTAATCTAATTACGTGGTTGGTAAAAATCACTCTAAAAGGCCTAAATTCTACTAAAAGTATTGTAAGAATGAACTAAGAGTAACCCCTTTATGTAAAAAAAAACTATGTAGCATAGATTGTACATAAAATTTTATTTAACTTAACCTCTTTACATTTTGTATATAGTTAATTTAATAATTTAATTGTTAAATAGATCATCTATTGTTGATTATATAAATATTCGTTGTAACAAGTCAAGCCCTACATCAACACTAAGAATTTTACTTTCATTTTGAATTTAGCTAGATAATCAAGTGTTCTATTTCTTCCATACCATTTGAAGTTCTAGCGCCCTTTGTGTCTCTTATGTGAAAACATTATTTAACGTCAAAAAATTATTTTCTTAACATAAAGAAAATATTTATTCAACTCAAAAAAATATTTATTCAAAATAACCGTTTATTGCTTTTAATCAAAATTTTTAAAAATGGCTCTAGCAAGGACTTTTCTATTTAAAAATTCGTCAAAAAGAAGTTTGATATTCAGCCCTTTCCTTTTCTTAAGAAAACATTTATTTGATGTAAGCTTTTTCCTTTCTGTTGAATGATATCACCACAAACATTTTGATAACACCCCGCATTATGAACAATTTTTTCAGTAATTTCTATTTTTTTAAAATATCAGCTATTAAAGATATATTACGGGGGATAGTCGAAACGTTTCGCGTGGTGATACGAGGCTCTATTAACAAGTTTTCAATCACCCAAGGCTGTAAAATTTTATCGTATTTTCTAAATGTGATATTTGGATACTGGATATTGTCTTAAATAATATAATAAAAATTGTAAAATGTTGTTTAAAAAAAACTAAATAAATAAAATAACTGTGAAATCTCACCTTTTATGAATATGTTGATGTGCTCTTGTCAAGATGTATTTCCCAACAAGACGATAAAATAAATTACGCTAAATAATATAGTATGGTGTTTTCTTTCCTACCCTTGATTTCTACATATTATAGGAAATATACAGGGTGGTCCCTAAATAACTTTTCTTGGAGCGAAAAATTATCTGAAAGGGAAAAGAATCGCTCTTACAACATCCACCCATTTTGGTTTAGAAGTGGGTCAATTTTTACAACAAATGCTTCCAAATCAGTGGATAGGAAGGAGAGGCGAAATTGAGTGGCCTCCCAGATCCCCAGACCTCACCCCTCTGGACTATTATTTGGGGAGTGATATAAAGAATAAGGTTTACAAAAATAGGCCTGTTAATATTGAAGATTTAAAGGCTCGTATTAGAAATCAAATACGTACCTAATGGGATACTTTTAACGTCTTACGGGAATTTGGAGACCGGCTTGACGATTGCCTCGCTAACAGCGGCAGACATTTTGAACATCTCATAAAGTAGTTTTTGTTTAATTTTTAGGTACCTATTTCTTATTTTCATTGTGATCTTGTTCATATACTTAAAATTAGTGTTCATGTCATTTTGACAAATAAATCAATTGAACCCTATATCATTGAATTTGTCTTTTAAGGGACTATTTGAATCTTCAAAAATATATAGGACGTTCCATTTAAAATACAAAAATTAGTATTCTTTCTGACTAACCCTGTATAGTGACAGAAACGGTTTTAACCTGCCAAGGTGTGCCGTTTCTAAAAGTATAGACGTGCCAATTTTCAAAAATATATATTCAGTAGTTTTTGAAATATTTCAGACTTTTTTGACATCCTGTGTATGTGTTAAGTACTTCACGATTTAATGAAAATACGTTTGATAAAAAACCCACATAGTTACTGTAAAAAATTTATTTACTGCTTATTAATTTTAATATATATATATATATATATATATATATATATATATATATATATATATATATATATATATATATATATATATATAACATGTCCTCACTGACTGATTCGTCATCATCGCCGAGCTGAAGCCGCTGAAGCTATAAATATGAAATTTGGTCAGTAGTATTTTATACTGTAGAGACTCACTAATAAGGGATTTTTCAAAATTCAACCCCTCAGGGAGTCAAACAGGGCCAGGGGTTTGATAGTCAATTCTAGGATAAACAGTGCATTAGAAAACATGGGTCTCACGTAGCTTATAGTTTTTTGTTCTAAAAAAGTTACAGTTTTTCTAATTTTTGACACTCTTGGCCCTATATCTTAAAAACCAAGTCCTTATTCGAATCAAATTTGAAAATTGGTACATATTCCAGTTCCGATAACTCAAAAACGATTAAATTTGAGCATTGGGCATGCAACATGAGAGTTTTCGTAGTATTTTACAGAAAATTTAAAATAAACGGGCACCATTTCAGATATTTGAGATTTTTGAAAATTTACCCCCTTCTCTGGTCGCCTTAATTTTTTGATGACTATTGCTCAATCATCCCAAGAAAAATTTAGGGAATAGTATTTGAATAAGCATAGCTCAGCACGAATCGAAACAAAAATTCAAGAAAAAAATATACGTTCCATTTGCAAAATGAGTGCCTTTCTGAGCTGAAAGTGTTACATATCTAAACAAAATTAAAATGATAATTTTTTTAATAAAGAAAAATGTTGTTAAAATTAAAAATGTTATCACCAGGTCACTGCGTGCTTTTCCAGAGCCTCCATCGGTAATAAATTTTCCAATTTAAACCGACTTAATTTATTGACACTGTAATTGACATTTAACATTGGGTTCAAGACGAAGTTCCAGTTCACAAACAGTTAATGACGTGTAACGTACTTACCTAACACGTATTTATTTCTTTAGAGCCATCTAATAAAATTTTACTCGATATAAAAAGTTTTATTTCATTGTTTATGCAAGGTAAATTTTCGGAATAGTAATGGAAAAATCTATTAATTGGGAGTTAGGTCAGTCAAAAAATGACGTATTGCTCCTTACACCAATGTTGTATAGTTTTCTTAATAGAATACTGTGATTTACCGTGTCAAAAGCTTCACACAGATCCACAGACAACAAACAGCATTTTATATTAATATCAAAATTTATTTGGATATCAGTTACAACATCTGCTACAGCTATTTCTGATTTCCTAGGTCTGCAAAAACTATATTTTCCAGTGAAGAAAAACGAGCTTTCGCCCACGACTTCGTCCGCTATATAACAATTTTACATCATTACAAACTTGAACCTCCATTTCACCCCCTTAGGTGTTGATTTATTAAAAACTGTAAAACACGTGTTTTAACATGTATTTTTTAGAGTACTTCTATGAAGTTTCGAGTTGATTAGGACCATCTAATATCTTTTCCTAGAAAGTTGAACCCCTGTTTCAGCCCCTTAGGAGTTGAATTTTGAAAAACCCTTCCTTAGTAGATGCCTACGTTACGTAAGAAACCTCTGTGCAAAATTTCAAGTTTCTAGACCCAGCGGTGTCGACTGTGCGTTGATATGTCAGTCAGTCAATCATTCAGTGTTTTTTTTATATATAAACATATAGAGATAGAGATAAAAACATGTGTAACCAATATTTTGCTGTCTTCTTTGTTAGGTCGGCAACTGTTCATCCCTTCCCCCATCCATTGGCATTGGTGCAATATTTCAAAAACTAGACATCATCTTTAGTAAAAGAAGTATTCCTAAGCATATTAATTCCAGCCACAAATAAAATTTGTTAACTGTTTCTCAGGAATCATAAAATGCGACTGAGGCACATTTGCGTCGGATCCTTCAATTATTTTCGCTTCTAGTCAATAAAAATAATTCACACGATACGTTGAAACAATTTAAATAGGAAGTTACAATGCAAAAACGATAGAGTTAATAACAGATCTCTTTTGCTACTACTGACGAAATTGATGGGTGGTATCACAAAGAAATCGACGTTCTGATTGATGATGCATTGAAGATGTAGCTTTTCAATTACAATAATACAATTGCGATACATTATTCAACAGCGCAAGTAATTGGAGTCAGTGACGTACAAACAACTAAACTTTTTTCTAGGGACGTACATTCAATGTTCATGCGAGAACATACATCGACAGAATTAGAACAGACAGAAGTCTTGTCGTAACTTACCAGCAATTTGTTTGGGTATGTCTTCTGAGCAAGACAATTTATTAAAAGACAATTGTAGGAAAAAAAGCTCATCTAAATAACAACACATGCAAATGCATCGTAATTAACTTTCCCAGAGACTTGTGGTTTGTACTGTCAATTAGATAGATGAAATCTTATCAACGGGTGTAGGTGATGCTTTAGGTAGACTTCTTACTGTGTCTCACATACCATTGGGAAAGGGACGAAGATCGTGAAGATAAAAAATCCATAAAATTTTAAATTTCTTGTCAAGTTACCCATGATTTACTAAAGCTGGTGAAGGCCTGTGTTAAAAAGGAGTCGCTTGACACCAACGCGGCGTCCACATTCGGGCAATCGCAAGCGGTCGTGTAGCTGCCAAGCGTAAAAAGTTGTACCTAACCAGCCTCATGTTTGTTTTAAAGTGTACTTGTTTTTGGACGAATAAATAATTTACACCTTTGTTAAAATAACATTCGACGCCACTGCGGCACATTAAAAAAGTGCTATTTTCTCGTCAATTACTTAAACTGGGGTGGGTGAAATAAGGCCTAATAGCTTTAACAGTTTAACTGCCGGCAGCGTAAAGACATACGTATTGAATAGTTAGAAGACGTTAAAGACCATCAGCCAGTTATAAGGCGTAGGCTTGCGAGTTACATACATAATAATAGCAGGGTTTGGTATGGTCAGGGCTTTATCAATGTACGAAGAATATGCTTTTGTGATAGTACAAAAAGATCCACACACAAACAAATCTAATAATATGAATTGCTTGTTTTCTTAAATAAATATGATGGTGATTTATTAGCACCTTTCTATTTTAATGAGTCGGCACTGTTTTGTGATGTATAAGTAGAATAAAACAGAAGGTAGAACATTGAGCTAGGGATCCAAAAATTCAACATGATTTTTATCCTGTATAAAAAAATGTGGCAATAATAAGAACCAGTAAATTTATAAAGAGAGATATCATTATGTACATTTTAGAGTAATCCGAGATTCCAGTAAAGTAGTGTGGCTTAAGGAATTTAGGCCCAAAATGAAAATCCTAGATCAATAGTTTGAAAAGAAAACTTGATTTTACTAATTTTTTTTTTTAGGTTAAGGGTTTCTTTTTATGAAAAAGGGTAGTATAAAATTTTTTTAAGGCGTACAATCCTCTTTCAAGTCATGGAAACTGTATCTTCTTAGTGGAAACATTTAATATTTTTAAATAGCTTTGATAAAATCCTGTCAGTTTTTGGTACCTATCTTTTAAAGGATACGTTCAAATACGATGATTTATGAATTAATTTTAAAGATAATGAATCAACCAGTCAAAATTTGCCTCTCTATCTAGATTTGTTCAAAAGATATAGGTAATAGAATAGAAGATAATAATATGTAGGTAATAGAAGGTTGAAAAATTGGAACAAAAGAATTACACAGCCCCAAGAAAAAAAATGAATGAACTGGACTAGATCCCCATATCTACATGCTTTCGAGGTCGCTGAATCCGAATCTGACATCCGTTTCACCCATCAGGTCTATTGGACACCGTAAACCACCAAAATACTTCAAATTTTTACTTGAGGATTTTATCTCTTAATTTCTAGCGTTGCTCAGCATTTGACTCGGGTGTCCTCTGCTCTTCTTCTTCGTTTATTCCAAAGTGAGACATGGGGAGGGTAGACGGTTAATATTCGATTCGGAACGCACCCCCCGAGGGGATGAAACCCGTTTTCTTTCTGTTTTCGAAGGATTTTTCTCAGAATCACGACTGAGGATGGGTTTGTATATACACACATGTACAAATATGAATTATGTATATATATATATATATATATATATATATATATATATATATATATATATATATATGTATATATATATATATATATATATATATATATATATATATATATATATATATATATATATATATATATATTTCGTGCGTTCCGGATCGGATGTCAACCCTCTACCGTCCCCACGTCTCACTTTTGAATAAACGAAGAAGAAAAGCAGAGGACACCCGAGTCAAATGTTGAGCAACGCTAGAAATTAGAAGTATTTTGGTGATTTACGGTGTCCAATTAATAGACCTGATGGAGTGAAACGTAAGTCGGATTCGGATTCAGCGACTACTATCCATTTCTAAAGTTTTGACCCCTCAGTTTGGAAGCTTGTAAAGGAAAAAGTACAATATTAAAAAATATAATTTTCACATATTTCGGTAAAGTTACTTGTCTCTATTACACATGTAAAACTTTGTAACCGTAGATGCCTTGGTGCTTTTCTAATGGGAAGGTAATTATAAAATTGTCACCATTTTTTCCCTATTTCATCAATTACTCAATTTTAAAAATTTATTGTGCCTTGCTGGTACTCCCAGGCCTAACTAATTTTTTACAGGCGATAAAGTGAACCCTACTTTAGTCCCAAAAAATATTAGTTTTATTTTTTTGTCTTAGGTTTGGTAGTAATATTCAAAAAATGATTGTGGTTATGTAATTACTACCAGTAATCTTACAGCAAAAATTTTTGTTTTTTTGTATTACATATAAAGAGCTGTAACTTTACGTTTAACGAAAATTTTGTTTTGGCAGTTGTCATAAACCTAAAAACAAACAATTAATTTGTGTAAAGGATAGCAGCATTGAGCTTGCGGGATGGAGCGGGGCGTCGAAGGTGCAATAGTATGGGTGTTAAGGTAATAATCATTAAAGTAATGCAATATAGTGAAGGCTTTTATTTTTGTGCTCTATATGATAAATTAGGTAACTGGTAAAATTAAGAAAAAATAAGTATATGCATTGGTAAATATTTACATTTATTTGTATTTAACGATGTTCGATTGTTTTATTAAGATCTATACAATAGGCAAAACGTGTGTAGTAGAACAATAGTAATTTAAAAATATTACTTCAAAGTGAGTAACGTAAATAGGCCAATTAGCTTTATTTATTTATAATTCACCTAAAAGAAAAACAATATTTTTTATGTTCCCCTATTTTTATGATTCGCATATTTGGAAAATTGTAACAAATGCTGTGTTAAGTTTGTCTGCATTTGCCTTTGCTTAATCATAAAAGAAATATGTGAAAGTGGCCTGTTTACGTAGAATCACATCTGATTTAACTTTTAAGGTACAAAGCCCAGACAAAATTTATTTAATTCTAAAATTAAAAATAACCTGCTTGGATTACACCACTCTTTTTTACTGAAGAATACCTACACTTATGGATCGTTTTCTCCTTCTTCATCATTACTAAAGTCTTCCTTTGGATCATCATCTTCATCATCTTCATCTAAATTTATAATTAATGATTCTACAACAACATCAACTAAGTGGTCTTTTTCTCTGTAGGATTGCTCAATTTTATTAGCGTGTCCAACGCAATTTTCCCAAACAGAATTTGGCACGTTCTGCATCGTTTCAAGACACAAATTTAGTACATTTGTGATTTTAACCGTAGTATTCAATTTTGCCACTTTATTTCAAATTGGTTTATTAATTAGTTTTTTATAGGAAAACCCAAGTTCTTTAATCCATCGGTACAAAGTCATTTCTGAAAATTCTGGTAAATAATCGACAAGGAAACCGGCGCTCCAGGTAAAAATTTAATATTGTTCTCCTTATGACGCCCTGCAAAATCTCATCACATTCCAGTCGGGGCCTTCCACTTCTCCCTTTTGATGGTATAATAATACCGGAACTTTTTTCTTCCGCAGTAACACGTTTAACGGTGCTTTCACTAATACCCAGGCAATCCGCTGTTCTTTTAACCACTTGCTCAACCAAAATATTTTCCAAACCGTTGTCTTTCTCTTGTTGAAAGTACGCTCTGACTTTTAATATAATATTTTTCATTTGTTCGTTGCACTGACGAGACATTTTAACTTATTAGACTGTAGTTTGGTACCGTATTTTTGGTTCAGATTACATCAGGTATTTATATAAATTCGAACAAGATAATCTTAAAAATCGTGTGAAAACAATAATAATTTCACATTAATATCTACCACTACAACCAAAATTTAACTCAACAATAAGTAGATATAAACAACCACAATCAACTAACTAATATTATTTAACAAATATTTTCAAGACATAACAAACAGATTAAATTCTAAACAAATAACAATACATGGGCCTACGGACTACAGAAAGATAAGCCTGACCTTCACGACGAGGCAACCGTACTGTGTTTATGTCGGTAAAGGCGTTTAATATTTTGCATCTCTTTCTTATGGCGCTTTTAATATTTATTACAATTTTTACAAGAACTAAAGGTGCTTTTTTTAATTTTGTGTAATAAAATACATTTGTATAATAATAAATACGTCTACGAGTGTAAAGATTTTTTTTAAGGTTTTAAATTGTCCACAGTACAGCTGATACAAAAACATCATTAAAAAATAAAAAAATACAATTTTAGACACATACTACCAATCTCTTGCGAAAGTATAGATATTTTTCTATCTACCTTCAAAATTGCATTTAAATAGGGAAAAAATTAACCAATATATGGACATGAGAAAATCGTTTGTCAGTATTAACGCAGTAAAATCGTTGTTTTTTTCTACTTGATTATGAATAACTTCAATATCGTTTACACTACAATAATACATTTTTTGGAAGAAACTCTTGGATAACGTCCTAACAAGCTGTACTTTTTTCAGTTTATTCTGCCCCGTGGTTTTTTTGTTATTGACCCTCAGACTGAGGGGTCAAAACTTTAGAAATGGATAGTAGTTCAAATCCGGGGCAATCGCTGACGCAGTTTTACTGCGGACTTAATTAAATCAAACGAAATACTAAATATTCAAAACGTTGGGTTTTGCGCTAGAATTTTTTTATTAATATATATTCATACGCCAATCCTAATCCGCGCGAAAAAATCCAATATTGCCACAAGTGATCCGGTAAATAAACAATATGCAATAAATCAACAACAACAGTTAGCAAATAAAATGGAAAAACAATAACAAAAATAAATATTGATTCTGCTTTTCACGGTCGAGTAAGTAGAACAGCACCAACAACGTCGACGTCGAAGGAGAGTCTTCGAGAAGTGGAAGAATAATGGCTGGTTTCGAGCCAATATCTAATTTGCAACTTTAATTGTTCCTTAGTTTATGGAGTTTATAAGACAGGGATGTCACTACGTATGGTTGTAATAATTTCATATTCCCATCAACTCGGTATAAGATATTACAAAATTTTCGAACTATTATTTTTCGAAAATAACTGGGAGCTCGTTTTCTTTGAACGAGTCAATCTGTGAACCACACACCTCCATAGCCTAACAAAGTTTATAGGACATAGACTAGAAACTGAATACCACATCTCTTTCTAAACTGTTGATGAGCGCCATCCTGTACGCCCAAGCTTGATTTAAAGATCGCTCGCATCAAACTTAAAAAACAAAGAAATCATTATTATTGGGAACACATTTTTGAAAACCTGCTTTATTAACAGAGTAAACGGCGCTTTTTATTGAAATATACAGTGTGTCCACGGATGGAGTTGACAAGAGGAAAAAAAATCTTATTAATTTTACGACCAAAAGTAATTATTTATAAAAAATTCTGTTTGTCGAAAAAATAACTTTAAATATAAAAATCTGAGATCAGATGTACCGTGTGTTAATAAATTAAGAAAAATGAAAATGCTTTAGGAGGGAAGTACCATTATTTATTATTTTAAATAAAGTGTTCGAAAAACAAAGTTGTTTGTAATCCAAAACAAAACCTAAATGCGAATTTTGAAATCAATATTCTTATTTTTATATGTATTCTACATAGCTACCTCCCACCCCACCGTATTAAATAAATACGCTCTTCTTTTGTGAACATTTTGAAAACTCACGGGGCTGTGGCACACGGACGGACAGACGGACGGACGGGCATGACAAAATAATAAAGCATATTTATTTTTTTACACTGTTAATTTAGTGTTCATCGTAATTGCTCCACTTGCTTCTCCTGCTAAAGGTATTTCATTTCGGCAAGTTTTCTTATTATATGGTAGCTCTCCCTTATCGATTTCTTTATTTTCTATTGGCTGAACCTTATTAATTACTACATTTAATTGGTTGAATTTTATTTTATTACAAGAGAAACCGTTGCTTTAAATTTACTGTAGTCGCAGCAGTAATAAGTTTCCGGAGATATAAATATTGTATTGAAAATAGTTTATTTTCTGTGTGCATTAACGAGATCATTTTAAAGGAGAACAACTGCACCATTATTAGTCTTTTTCCCTTGTGACTCCCTCTCTTCTCCTATTAACATTTTTTTGGGAGCGACTAAAATTGTTCTTCCAAGTTTACGACCTTTTTTGTTTTTCTTTATATTATTTCTACCATAGAACGTGAGTAATTCTCCGTCTCGACGCCTTGCGGATAGTCATGTATTCCTACTCGATCATTCTTGGTGCATTCAGAAGTTCTATGCTCTCTGCGCTACTACAGAAAAAGTTACCATTATCCAGGAACAGGAAAAACATACGTGTGCTAGCTTTCTAAGATTCAGCACTGCAAATCTGAAGCCCTAAAAGCTGTAGGTCTGTTCACAACAATTAAAATAAAATCTATCACGAAATTACCTGTATCACATAGACTTTACCCCACACTTCTCGAAAAGCATATGTTTTTTTTTAAACATAATTATTTAAATATGTCTTATATTCTATTATACAAACATTACCGTTTCTTGAACAAGACTCTCCTAAGAAGAAATTCACGAGCCACCACTGACCCCCTAACAAATGACATTTAAATACCAATTTCGACATTTCTAATTAGTATCCCATTATCCCCTCGTCATCGATACACATATTTTATTAAAAATGCATTGTACAAAGCCCACCATCGAATGTCCAATTCAAGTAAGCAACCCACCTGCCTAGGCACGTAAGACTTTATTAATTATTTATTTATTTGTAATGACACTGACTCGATTTTTGGTTGCAACATGTCACATATAACAATGCCTTTTGAATTGTTATACATTGGTACGCAGTACCATCGGAATGTGCATCAGTAACAGGGGTGGCTTTGCCGTTTATGACAGAAGAACGATGAAAATTTTTGGAAAATATTTTTTCGAAAAACATTTTTTTTTGATAAATATGTAGATAATAATAAAATAAACAAAATATTTTTTTCTTAATATCGTGTAACAAACTTGGAATACATTCTTATTGTCAATTATACGGACTTTTTTTGCATACAGGGTGTAAGGTAAGCATGCAGAATCCTGCCGGCAGCGAGTAGGGGTAATCGAAATAACACTACACTCTTTTGGCTCTTCAACACAGAACTTTGTTAATGACTGGCAGTTTCTCCAATCGTCAATACTGCTACGACCCAAAGAATTTCTTACTTATTCATTACCATTATCTCAGCATTTAATCAAGTACCTAATATCTCCGTCGAGTCTAACCGGGTACAGTTAAAAACAGTAGTACAGTCACGTTTCACTCAATACAATCAATATTTTATGGTGTAATACTCAATGTTTTATTTCTTTTCTCGTTACGAGCTTCACAGGTTGCCATTAGAAGTGTCATGCTGGAAGGAAATTCCGATAAGTTAGAACAATAGCTTTGTAACTAGTAATAAACCATACTTATTACGTTAATATAATTGGTAAATGAAATGCATTTCGCTATTTTTAGTTGTATAGTTATATTAATCCTATTGAAAAATGCATGATTTGGCAGGCTAAATTTAGAGAATTACGGGAATTTTTTTTAAGTGGAATGCTGCTTATGTTGTACACCTCGGTCATCAGTGTCATCAGTTAGACGATAAATAAATTAATAGTTCTAATGAATATGACCTCAGACGAGCGAAACTAAAGATTGGCACAACTTCATTTCCTTTGCAAACTTACTCGTAATCGCGTTCTCATACACCGAAAAAAAGTATTAAACTATATAAAAACACCTTAATTAGGGAGTTTATTTGACTAAAATACTAGTACTGTTAGCATCACACAATAGTAAAAATAATGACTTTAAAAATGCTCAAATAATTATTTCGATATCTTCAACTTTCACGAACTTATCCATTTTTTGTAAGTGGGACCGCAAATGCCTCGGCGCGGCTTCAAATCGAATGAATTACGACGTTACGCGGCACGAGATGGAAATTACAATTTTTGGAAGCAGCAATTCTGGGTCACAAAATTAAAAAACACAACATATAGTAAATCTTTGATCAATGAATAAGGAACGTATTCTGATGAGTCAGTGACTTTGCCACTCACTCTAAATTTGAACTTTTAGGCTGCATAGCTCAGATATCTTTAAAGATATTACAGGTTTAAAAAATATATTTTTTCTTGACTCAAGAATATTTTTGTCCGTGTAAGACGACCTCATCCACGCCAAATAAAAAGAATAGTAAAAAATGACGACCTACTCTAGGAAATTCGGAAAAGAGTCCCTACTAGCTACTAAAACAAATAAAATTCGCCGGAAATGTTTCATTTGTATCTTCAAGCTACAGAAAGTTTCGGAACTTATTACTAACCCACTCAACTAACAGGATAAAAAAAATAATGCCGCACGAAAAGACCTGATGGCTTATATGACTATGACCGAGAACTTTTAGCTTTTCTAAGTAGCTCCCCATTTTTACGATAAGTGAAAGATAGCGCTCTCTCGGTGACAGGGCAACTTAGATGAATGGATGTCGTCCGTGCTTTCTGACCAGCACCGATATACGGTGAGATAAGAAAAAAAAACGACTCCGAGGATATTTCTAATGCAAGAAAGGCTGTGTTCTCGAATTTTATTCAGAAAGCATGTTTTGGTATTTGAAAGTGCAATAAAAAAAGGTTATAGAATAGAGAGTTAGAGAGGAAACATCAGTGGGAGAAGAGCAGTTTGTATTCGTACCTGGTAGTAATATATTAGGAAAAAGCATTAAGAGAAGCAAAAAATATTACTTATGGTTTTTAATGATCTAGAAAAGGCCTTCGACAGAGTTTCATGGTAACTAGAATGGAGGTGTATGAGGTAGGAAAGCGTGCCACAACAGCAGGTAAGGATGACCTGAAAGCCATAAAGGCGGTGTGCCAAAAATAAGAATATTACGATGGATGTGTGGGATAACAAGGAAAGACAAGGTTAGGAATGAAAGACTAAAGGAAAACAACCAAGGTTGTGAAGATATTGAATAAACAGGAAAGAAGACTACAATAGTACGAACTGATGGAAAGAGATAATGAATATAATAAAAAAATATAAAACAGACCGAAAACTACGATCTCAGAACGCAGCATCGCCGTCATCTTAAAGCAAAAGAGAAACCAGATGAGGGGGAGAGAGGGATGAAGGGAGATGACGCGAGACGTGCACGTAACGTGATTGTAATCGAATATGATGAAGATTAGATTGGGGGAACAAGGGCTTTGTTTCTGCTGATGTCGTCGCCCGTGCTTACGTGTTACTGTTATTTATATAGGTACGTACCGTACTGTTGGTTCTAGTATCCTTTTTTTGCTTTGTTCGTCTATAGTCAATGGTCATGTGAATTTACAATTTGAATAATCAATGACTAAGGGGTGAATAGATACTATAAAGGTTTTTGGAATTCCTTTTGTTAGTAGACCCTCCTTTCGCTTTTGTCCAACTTCACTATTTCCTAGAGACCGATCTACCGGTTTTTATTCGTCGCTAAGGTAACAAAATAAACACCGTAACATGGTAACCGTTTCTGTGGTAACCATCACCATGGCGACGGTTGCCATAGCAACCGATTTACTAAGCAGACATTGGGAAAATATATATGTGGCCTATTAATTTGCAGGAATTTGGTCATTTTTTCTTTGTAAACTCTCACTGACAGGATTCAGTACAATTTTTGCTTTGCATACGTACTACACTACTTAAAAATGACTCCGTTTACTCGAGCCATTATAAAAGTAATAAAGCCACAAGTTTTAAGAACTGGCGCTCGTGCCATCTCGTGTAGAATGACCTGGCCGGACCTCAATTATGGATAATGAGAAGTTTAGTCACGATTTTACTTTTTACAACGTACAACATAGTTATATTTAAAAACATTATAAAATGTTTAAAATTATTTTTATGTTATATTCACAAAAAAAGTACAAGAAGTTATAGTTTTAGAAAGTTTGCTTGAAAACTGGATTTCTTTGATTCACCTTTGATGACTGATAAAGATGTCTTCAGAGCAAAGAATATTTTAAAATCCTAAATTACAGAAATGGTAAGAATTGTTATCGCTATGTTATTGAGAAGTTTCAAGAAAAGTTTACAAATGTTCAGCAGAAATTCAGCAAATTAGTTAGTAATCAAATTAAAAAAACTGGACCCGTTAGTGATTTAACGAAGACCAAGAAAAGATACGACGAAAACGAACCCTATTATGTCTTCAAGAAAACGAGCACGAAGTTTACAATCGTGTAAAAAAAGTCATAAATGTTTGGTGCGCCATTTCCTATTATGGGAGTATAACACATTTTTTTTATAATACATGTAACAGACATTCTTATTTACATATAATGGTATCATTTTTGTCAGACAAGTAAGATGAATTGCCTTTTCAATATCGGTGAAATATGTATTTTCAGCACATTATGCTGCGGAAGTAAGGTATTGACTCAATCGCAAATTTGGAAATGGATGGATGGGCCAAAATTATGTGGCCCCCTAGGAGTCCCGATCTGACAATTTGTGATATGTTTATCTGGGGGCGCATTAAACAACTAACATATGGAAGACCATTGAAGATGAAGAAGTAGTTTTAAAGTACAGCTGTCCTGTTTATATGGCGAGTGCACATTTGGCCCCCTTTTTATTACATACTAAACACAGTTGCGACTGCTGAAATTTCAAAGTTGCATATCCCTGCTCCTACTTACAGGACCCGTATCAAATTTAGGGGTTTTAATAGTAAGTCCACGGGGAATGTTTTGGTAAAGAAAAAAACATTTTGTAATTTGCGAAAAAAAGTTGAATTTTTGGTGTGCCTCTCCTGAGAAAAAACGAACACGTCTAGGTATTCTATTTATTATTTTTTCTAAACAAATTTTACATCATTTTGTGAAAAATATGAGAAAACCTGAGCTGTATTCTCAGAATTTGTAATAAATAATTAGGTAAGTATCTAGTTAAAAAAATCAATATTGCATTAAATACCAACCTAACACAGAATCATCCCAAAACAGTCTAGTCAAATAAAGATATCGCAATAGATTATTACTATTTTGCCGAGGCATGCATGGGAAATGACATTACATAAGACTGAAGCTCTCACATCAAACATCTGTTTTAACAATCTTAATAATTTTTAAGCAAATAGGTCAGTGGTGTATGAACATACGGATTTTGCATCATGATAATTTCGGTATGAATGAACTTCTGACGTTCAATGCCAACAGGATGCGAGTTGGGTACCATAAGTACCTATACTCGCTGTACTATCAGTACTGCATATAAATCATATATATGTTTGATACAAAAAATTACTTGAGACTCTACAATAGCCTTTAGAACGACATGGTCTTCTAAAATCCGTTATATCCGTCATCGTTATATACATTTTAGTACTGAAATGAGTATTAAAGAGATCATGCACACTAAATAAATCACCGGCACGGTTAATAACTTAAATAAATATGTTTCGAATTTGATGTCATCAGTCAAGCAAAGCGAAAAACGGTTCATGATGTAATGATGCCCAAGTTGAAGATGTTCCAATATATGACTCATCACACGACAATATTATTAAGATAAATAATAAATAATTTTTTCCGCAACAATAGAGTGGACGGTGGGTTATTCTTCCGAAAAAAGTTGTTATTATTTTTTTCAATATCCCGTTCTTGTGTGAAAACAATAATACAAAGGATTCGATATAAAACTGTTTCATAACTCTCAATAATCAACATAAAGTTCCGAGATAATCAAAGATTTATGTCCGATTTCTTCAATATTATTCATTAGAAAAGGATAGCTTAACACCGTTATCGACTTTGAATCGAGCAGTCCGCAATGAATGTAATCGTGGGACAAACCATTTCTATCGGGTAAGGTAATTTACTTGTCTGTTTTTGTAGGTATTAAAACGGGAGATTATCACAACGACATGGACCAGGAAAATTTTATGGCATGGGTTGAAAAGCTGTTATTGCCCAATTTACCTGACAGGTCCGTCCTCGTTATAGACAATGCGGCGTGTCACAATTTCCCAGTACGAAAAAGTATAACCATGGCCTCCAAGAAAGAAGAGATGCTAATCTGGTTAAGTGAAAAGGGATTACCAGCAGACTCCAAATTAACCAAACCGGAATTATACAAAACTATTTTCGAAAATAAATTTCGGTTTCCGACGCAATACAAGTTGGATGAATTGTTGGGACGACATGGTCACTGTGTGTTACGTTTACCTCCTTATCACCCGGAACTAAACCCTATAGAAAAAATATGGGCATTGGCGAAGAACACGGAGGCACTGACTAGTAGGTAAAAATCTGAGGAGGTGTCTGAGCAAGAGTGGTATAATATTTTTCAAAATGTGAAAAAAATATGAAGATGAGCTTATAAGGAAAGAGCATCTGTTGGACGACGCTCTAGAACACGAAAGTGAAGACTGCAATTGTGATGATGACAGTGCCTCAGACGACGAACTGGGATGTTCGCAACGAAAAGCGGGTCTCCCTTGAGATATTTGGTGGGTTTACTGGTTTATGGTTTAAAAGTTTGTTTGTCTACCATTATATAAATATGTATACTATGTATCTACATGTATATATAATGGTGGACAAACAAACTTTTAAACCAGTAAACCCACCAAATGTATCAAGGGAGACCGGCTTTTCGGTGTATTCGAGTGTCTGTCTATATTCTTTATAGTCTCTGCTACTATTTATTGTTTTTATTTTAAAAGAAGAACTCCTATTTTTACGTTTAATACCATGAGTAGTCGCTTTGTAATATGACCAAAATGAGTAATAAAAACACACCGGACTGTTTGCTTAAGATTTTTAACCACTAATAACAAATTATTAATAGCCAAGTATTTTATTGTCGAGGTCAAAATAATGAAGAATCTAGAGATGTAACATAGGTATAGGTGGACCTAACAAACAAAATATTGGTTAATTTTTTTAAAAAAATTTACTGCATGGTCTCCGTGTAGCTCAATACATTTATTTCAGCAATGTTCAAGGCCACCGTTATGCTGATTTGTCCAACTCGTCGTAAAAGACGTTTGTGCCAGCAACCACTTCTGAATCCTCCGCGCCGACAAGAAATTGTTTAAAGCGGAAACAAATTAAAATCCGATTGGACCAAATCTGGCGAATAAGGTGCATTAAGCCCTGGTGAATTGTCCATTGTCCTCGAGAATATTTTGGTTGGTATATCGATTACCAGCAACTAAGCCAGGAATATTCTAAAACGAGACAGAGCACACGTGATGTCTTCGTGCCTATGACGCTCATGGCTTTGTCACACGTGTCAATATTACGGTAAATTTACACTTTCTCTGGGTCGAATTGAAAACTTTTTATCCCATCCTCGTATCTGCAGAAATCAACAAAATATAATTATTAACTGAACATCATGGGTACTCAATTAAAATACTAAATTTACTACCATGGCGATGATGTGTTCTTTCTAGCATTTTAACAAGGCTTCAATACAAATTATTACAAATCCATTCATAAAAGTCAACCTTTATATTTTTACGTATTTAAAATTCTATTCACTGCTGAATACGATCTCCTATTTTCGTTGAATTTATATAGCAAAACCGAAAGGTTACCCGTATGGACATAAATGTTTATTTGCTGAATTTATTAGTACTTACATAAAAGCAATAAATACACTGATGCCTGTGGATAGTTCAAAGATAACGTAAGACAGGCCTCTAAATTTGGTATGGTAGAATTTGTCATTCTAAAATTAATTTTAGGTGTTAATAGGTAAATACAGTGTCATTAGTATTCTTAATTAGCTTCTAAAATTTGTTAACCAGCAAAAGTTGTTTTTAACAAAACTTTTTGAAAAAAATAGCTGCTCATGTTGTTCTGAAGTTTTTATTTTATTATTCTCATTGTCATTGCGTAATAGGTACAGAATTAAAAAAAAAACATACATAATATCACGACTACTCTTGAAGAGAGCGAAGCAAGTGAAAGTGACTTAGGGGCATAATAAAGATACATATTATAACAACACTTGTTTTTCCTTGAATTAGGTTCCTATATATTATTTTCATTAACATTTACAGGTGATAATATTATTTATTTTAAGTATTATTTCTACTGTGAATATGTTATTCTGGACGCATAAGTTCAAATCCACTTTTTTTTGTAACCTTACAATAGAAAATAAATATGTTTTGTTTTAAATATATCTAGACTAATATCCGACAAATTTGTGATAAATAAATTATATGATAATATTAATTTGTTTCCGAGTTCTGATTTTTGTCCCTATTCCTCATAAGGTCGCTGCACTGTGCGCCGTTCTTTTGTGAGTGTGACTGGTGCATCCTCTAAATTAGTGTGTGGTATTATCGATCTAGAGAAGCTTTCAAGAAATTGAATTATATCAGACACGATTTACTGATTTTAAAGAAATTTTCTTTAACTAGTGA
This sequence comes from Philopedon plagiatum, assembly GCA_963971165.1. Classification (NCBI taxonomy): domain Eukaryota; kingdom Metazoa; phylum Arthropoda; class Insecta; order Coleoptera; family Curculionidae; genus Philopedon; species Philopedon plagiatum. Next base: position 87,916,714 of record OZ020195.1, read on the forward strand.
GTCCATGAATTTATTAAGAAAGGATTCGGTGTTCCGTATACTGTGAGCGTATCGAACGTGAAGCCTGTTCATTTGTTGTTTGTTATGAAAACATTTCCCCTAGAGGTAGAGTTTACGAACTTTAAGGAAATACATAATTGAATCAAGAATGATAGTAGAAAGAGATAAAATAGAATTGGAGTGTTGGAGCTCAGAAGTGTTGCTGTCTCTGCTGGTTGCTTAGGAAATGCGTCTGAACACTCGGTTACACGTACGTCTTTGTCTAATGAACTAGAAAAGAAAAAGTGCGACTTATACTTATAGATTTATAAATGACTCGGAGCGACTTTAAATAAACCTTTAGAAATAATATAACCTATAAATAATAGAACATTTTTAACTTAAATTTATTATTATTTAGCAGAAAAATAAAATATCTTAGGGCTTTTATTACTTTTAGTAAATCTTGTGATGCTTCTAACGTATTTTTTGTACAAAAATACAAGGTAAAATAAGATGTGGCAAATGTTTACAAATTGTGTTTACAGTGTCGCTTAGAATGGTTTGTTTTGGCTTCAAAGAATGTTAAATCATCCCGTATCCATTCTTAATAAATGCATGAGTGAGTCTTTTTTAGCTTTGGTCTAGTGAACAATTTAAAATATTAGTATTGAAGTTTAATCTTCGTTTAAATGATATTTGACCGGTAAAACGTATAGAAAATCCTATTTAAACATAAACATGTTCGTTGTAAATAAATCAGTCAAATCGTATCTAATTAACAATACGTTATTGCTTCTTGTTGAAAAGGTTTTCTGACCAAATTGGCGTTTTGGTAATTTAATTATGGAAGTGCGAGAAACTTGCATGAGCTTCTAATTAGCGACATGTCGAATATATTCCTACAAATGCAAATGGCGAAATACTATTAGAACTATTTCTTAAAAGTTATTTAAACATATTTTGCAATAATTTTATAGGTATTTTCTTTAAATTTCCTAAAATATTTCTCTCTCGAAGATGAAATCTTTCAAAAATCGTGTTTTTAATAACATTTGTAGTAGGTACACTAACAACTATAAGAAAATACTATTCACTTAGTACTGGAATGAATATATCAAAATTCCGTTTTCAAAAAACTACATCTTCGAAAAATAATTGTGCTTTCAAAAAAAAAATGGCATTTTCGTAACATTTAATATTAATTTTTTTGGCAAAATGGGTTTTCGAAAATTCCTCGTAGATCCATATATTCGCGTACATATACAGAGGTATTCATAAATAAAAATCACTTGTTTGATTTACGGGCTTTTTAAAATTTCGAAGATCAACACCAATAAATTCTTGTTTTATTCGCGGGTTGCGCCTTTGCTTTCTTGTTGTTTATTTTATTGAACGTCTCTGAAATTTATTATGCGAACGCTGAGAGCATCCCGGTATGCCTTTTTAAATGTTTGCTTTTTTTGCATGGGCGCCGTATAGGGAGGAAAATTTATAAGTGATATAAGTATAGTCAGCCAGACCGTTATTGTGCACGAGAGAACAAGACCGTAAAATGAAAAATAAAAATAAGAACTATTTTTGATTCTGGTCTGGATGCCCTCCTGCTATCGCGATTTCTGGGCCCTTACCCTTCATCAGGCAGGCACACACCCAGGGCGTCTGAAGATCAGACAACATTTTTACCAGAATCGAAATGAGACCTTATATAGTGGCTCGCGCCAACTAGTTCACCCAGTGTTGCTCCAACTGGCTGCTAACAAGCCTGTAGGAGACCCGAAGTTCGCACTGGACAAGAAGTAGAAGAATTGAGGCAAATTGTTAATGAACACCCACAAACCCCTATTCGGCGTTTAAGCCAGCAAGTAAATGTATCCTACGAAACCTGCAATACAATCCTGAAATGTGACCTATACATGCTTATAGTCTAAGTTCAGTCCAAGAATTGTTACCAAACGATAAGCCGCAGCGAATGCAATTTTCAGAGTGGGTTATGGGTAATTTGCACAATAATGAAAACGCATTTGAAAAAACCTTTTTTACCTCTGTGGTTATATAAATTCTTAACAAATGAGAATGTGGAGTTCTGAGCCTTTGCATTCACAGAAAGTTGGCGTGTGGGCGGCCATATCGAAAAGAAGGATAATCGGACCGTTTTTTTAAGGTACTCTCAATTCGGAGCGATACCGTAATGAAATCTTAGAAAATTTTGTAAACGCATTAGACGATGAAGAGATGCGACAAGGCTACTTCCAGCAGGACGGTGCACCAATTCACGTATTCTTAATAACTGAAATTGCATTGGTGTAAAATATGACGGGTTGTTGAATTTCCTGAACATTTTTTTTAATCAATATGGAGTCATGCAGTGATTTTCGATAGAAATTAACTTTTGTAAATTACATGACGTTCACTCTTGCAAATACAAATAATAGTCCAACTGAGGAGAATAAAACAGACCAGTCGGTAATTAATTCAGTCGTATCAAGAGATCACAAATCATAAATGATTGAATATAGAAATAAAACTGAAGATACAGCACGTAGGTAAATGTTCCGTTACCAGATACGACAACAAATAAAAGTGACAGTACCACAGTACATGTACTGCTTATAACTTATGCAGTTCTCAGAAATGCAATTCCATTAAGCAAATTTTTATGGGTTTTTCATTTTTATGCGTGACCATTAAGGCTGATTTTCCATATAACGAAAATGCGATGCAAAAAAGGAAATACACATAAGGAAAATCTTTAGTGATAGAGATAGATGTACAGTAGCCGTCAGATAAATTCGTCCGACATTCTTCGTACATAACCCTACTTTATCACGTTTTGATAAAACGGGCTTTTATTATGTTGGGTTACCTCTATAACATCAACCAGAAAATACATTCTACACTTAAACTAATACCTGCACTCCTTGTTTCGGGGTGCAATAAAAACACCCTAACTTCCTTTCTGCAGGTAAGATTATATTATATTAATTTATTAAATTAGAAAAAATAATAAGAACAGATAACTGAAACACCAATTTTGTGGTAGAATTACCGGGAATTAAGTACCAAACGATCTTTAAACCTTACTTTATTATTAGAAACGTTTCCATGCTCTCTGCATCTTCTTCAGAGTTTTAATTTTTCAAGGTTACTTAAAAAAATTAAAAGCCTGAAGATGCAAACATCGTTGTGTAAAGTAAGGTTTAAAGATCCGTTAGTACTTAATTCTCGTTAACCATATCACAAAACTAAAAATAGGACATTAAACAAAATTCATAAAACATTAATATTTGATGGCTGTACCACCGGAGTTTAATACGGATTGTAAATATTTTCAATTTTCTCCCACAGTTCAAATTCATTTTGAGGTCTAAAATTTAGATAATACATTTTCTTCACCATGAGTCCTCAAACGTTTTCTATTGGGTTTAAATCAGGATTTCTTGAGCACCACGGCAAGCACGTTATATTGTTTTGCCCAAACCAATCCGTCACTATTCTGGCAGCACAAGGCAGCTGTCTTGTTGGAACATAAAATTATTTTCCTCATGTCATACCTGCTGACGGAATCAGCACATTTTATAAAAGTTGGAAATTATAAATAATTCCTATTGAATGTCCCACTAATATTTCAGCATACACCTGGACACCCAGATAAAGCCACACCCTGGACTGTGAGAGCTTATCCAGGCCCAGACATTAACTGAAAGACGGCCATCAGTTTCCTCTTTGGGGTATAATTTTCGCTATTACGGGAATTTGGTCGTCTGTAAACTCTAATTCTTCCGCTGTATGCTGATAGAAAATTTCTCTTTGGAAAATATAACATTTTACCAGAAGTTTTCATTCTTAGGTAAGTACTGCATGGTAAAACCGACTCTTTGTTTCTTGTGAACATTTTTAAGAAAAGGGTTTTGAGCAGCTGCAAGGTTTCTTAAGTCGGAATATTGCAGTAATTATGTGTTATGCGCAGCGGACACAGCGGTTTCAAACGGATTATTCTACAAATAATCTACGAAGTTTGCATCTTCTTCGTCTGTCGTTGTTTTGTTACTCAAACCTGTTCCTCTAGACTTTTCCACTGTATGCTGTTGTCGTCATTTTTCCGCAATTCCTTGGATAGTACTTTTTGATTTTCCATATCTATCCACCACTCTTTGATAATACCATCCTTCTTCTATTAAAGCAACTATTTTTGCTTTTTCGAATACACTTAATGAGGTATTTTCAAGTTGCGCTGCGAAATTAATACTTTAACAAATTATTCAGGTGATAGTGTCAAACAATTAATTTGTCAGTGATAAAGGTAATAAAGGTATAAAAAATTACATTTACACTGAAGGGACTAACCGGCGTACGAATTTATCTGACGGCAACTGTAGATGATAGATATGTTAAAGTCATGACACGAAATATTTTTCCCATCTTTCTTCTATGATTCTGACATTGTTGTTTGCTTGGGTTTTATTCATCAAAGAAATAAAATTTTATTTTGTAGTTTTTCTTGTAAGCCTCCTTTTAACACCGGGATTCCGCTGTTAGTATCGTGAGGTTCTTGTCGACATGTATCTCAGCCTTAAGAAAATTTTATGGTTTTTCATTATGCATGATTATTAATGCACTTCATTGCCCACTACTGAGCGCTGTTTAACTGTCATTTTTACATACTAGACAAACAAGAGTTGAAAATTATTCTTGTGCAAGGACAATGTGTAATGTAGGTGAGCATATGTTCATTTTACTTTTGTATAATAGTTATTACTTCTTTCGATACGTGTGAATTGATTTTGCAACGATACTCGGCGGATAGCGGCGAGGCAGTTTTGACAAATCATTTTTAGATTTGCATTAATGCATAATGTTTAATAACAGTAATCAGGATTTATAGCAGGAAAAGATACATGAATGGTATAAAAGAAAAAAATGGAAACTTTTTTCCAAGATTTATAAGAAACAATTCCACTGATTTTAATCTTGAGAGGGAGAGAGAGTGAGGAACATTGATGTTGGGAATAGTTAAATACCTAGTTCGGAGAAAGAAAGGACATGCCAGGATAGAACTTGTTATGAAAAGAAAGCATAGCGACGGGATAAACAGCTTCGTTCATATTAGTGGTAAAATTATTGCAGTTGGGTTAAATACAAAGCTGATAATTACCTGCAGACGGTGCAGACCCATGTTAAGCATGGTGTTTAGCCGGGCTTGGGCCCCTGGGGTCCAATACAATGGCCGGTCAGATATCCAGATTTAACCCCACTAGATTATTTTCTATGGGGTTATTTCAAATTCAGTTTATAGAATTATTATTATTTATAAAATTATATGTTAATGTCATGTTTCCTGAAGTCGTTTACTTTTTTTGTATAAAGTTTTTTATTATTACATATCAAATTTGCCAAGGCCACCAATCACACGTACTAGCCGAAGGTACCCGATGATGCCATAATAAATACGTTAAGGCACCATTTAAAATTTCGTCGCGGAATCGCTATGCAAGGTATGCGCTCGGGATCGAGTGAGACCGACCGATTTGACGACTTAACGCAAAATTGTTCACGGTATGCGAATTCCTGTCGCTTGTAGACTTGCGAACCTGTCTTGAGTATATAAATTTCACCAATATGTCAAGCTTGTGTGCAATATTGTGATCGTGGTAGTCATATTTTGTTTTATATACGCTTGGAATTTCTATCACACATCTACGCGCTTTGTACAGTGATACAAATGGTACATATATTTTCTTATTGTAGGTGTAAATATGTCATAAAAGTTGCCAGTAGGTACCTATAGCTTTATACCAGTGGTTCTTAACCTTTTTTGGACCAGGGACCATTATGATTTTTTTTCGTTCTTAGCAGGGACCCCAAGGTTCAAGAATAATAAACTGTTATTGTTGTATTAGCACCAAGAAACGGATTTAATGAGGGAGGAGGGAATGAGATGCAACCTAAGGGCTGCTCCCATATCATGTGGGTTATAAATAAAAGAAATTCTTCTGCAAAATAAAAAATGCTGCCAAAATCAAAAATTTTGTTGGAATGCTGTCTAGGAAACAGTTCTGCCATTTAACTGTTTGTATGCTGGTGTTCCGCTTTTCGCTAAAACATGTTATTGTTCAATAATACATATTGAAACGCTAATAATACCATCTAAATTTTAAAAAATCAGCTCGTAATACAGTAAGATTTGACCTACATCTTTCTCGAGTTTACATTATATGCATATGTGGACTTCCGCCCACACGTGTCTAGAGTTAATGATAAATTGCTTTTATTGGCAGCCGGTTGGATAAAATTAATAACACGTAACACGATATGTTAATTTAAGTAATGCCCAAGTTAGCGAGATAAGTTCGATCAAGTAACCCGGTAGTTATATGGTGACTACGTACGGTCAGCAGCGATCACAGAGAAGGGCGACAAATCAGTCCTTTCCAACAAAGGAGAAGCTGACGGATCATTTTTTCTTGCAATTGGCATTTTTGCCTTCGCATAGCTGCACATAGCGCAACAATAAATTAACTAATTTTTAAAAAAACGCTGAAAAATCATCAGGCAAACCAAACACAGCCACCATTTTTCCTTAAAAGGCATAAATACCAGAATAAATATTGATTTTTCAAGATGCGGTCAATATTTAAAAATCCGAACGACCATATTGTCCAGACACAAGACCAGTCGTTACTGGTTCTTTTTTAGAAACAAATTATGTATGTCATACGGGAGAAAAAAAATATGTAAACAGATCTGGCTTATAGCACGGCAGTATTATTCGGTACCTACGGTGAAATGAAGACCTTATATGGACGGTACTACATGATTTACCTTTTAGCAGTGCTTTGATATTTGAGGCTTGTTGGAGTTATTTACATAAAACGTACGGTGTGGTACTTCGAAAGTTCGAATACCAACCGATAAGGGGCGATGCTTTAGTATATCGTACTGAATTTTGTACAATCTTTAGTACAATTTAAAATGAATTTTTCAACTAAATTTCGTCAACATGCAAAGGACATAAATTACTAAAAATTTATTATCACGAAAAATAATGGTATATTGTTAATTGTAATACAAACTCGGCACATGCCTCAGGTATACAAAACACAAATAGTCAAGCTCGTCACAGAGCTTAAAATATACCCTTTTAAAGTGGTTAAATTAGGCAAATGAATATTACGCTTCTGCTGGGGACAAATACAGTTAAGTAGATATGTAATTCTTATAACAAAATTAATTTTTTTCAGTTGTAATACATACATACAGGGATATCCAAATAAAAGTGAACAGGCCTTATAACTTTTTTATTTTTAAAGATGGGAAAAATGATAAATACCAAAGTTTTGGAGATTTTTATGGATCATTCATATATTATCAGCAAAACAATTGAGCATCGAATAAGACAAAATAGTATAAAACATCGATTTTCTCGCTTATTTTAAATTGAATGGTATGATTTTTATCATATTTTTGGATTCTAGGAGAAGTTCTAGACATATTTTGTATAACATAACCTATGCGGTTTTTCAATCGTTTTTGAAATATTTCAAATTAAAAATGATTTCGCATAAATATACTCTAAACGAAACTATCCAGGTTGCGAAGAAATACCTGCTACCTTTTTAAATTTTCTTCGTAGGTAAGTGAAAGTTACTGTCAAGGTTAACAATAATGCTTTAGTCACCGTGAATTTATAATTTTATTTTTATGCAAAATGAGTTATTCTATTAATGAGAGATACAAAATGTTAAAATTACATTTAAAAAATAACAATAATGTTAGAGCGGCTCAAAGACAATATGAAGAAAGTATTGAAGAGGGACAAAGAACTCCATCATTAAACACCATAATAAAAACAAATAGATAACTAGAAGAAAGAGGAATTCTGGGCAATGTAAAAAGAAGAAGAGAAAGAAATTAAGAAAGGGACCTAGCGATTTTATTATATTTTCAAGAAAATCCAAAAAAATCAATTCCCGATTGTGTGCGGCATCTCAGATATGGAAGAAGAGATCAAATGTTGACTTATGGAACAGTTCAAAGAACGTTAAAGTATTTTAAGTATAGACCATATAAAATTATGCCAGTTCAAAAGTTTAGTGCCGATCAAAAGGAAAGGAGATATACTTTTGTCACAAATATTAACGAAAAAATGCGGCAAGATCCTAATTTATTTCATACTATCGTTTGGACAGACGAAGCAACTTTCTCATCTGCGGGAATGTTTAATAGACGAAATGTGGTCGGATGAAAATCCCTTTACCGTCGAAGATATTGCTTTTCAGGGTCGTAATTCAATTAACGTTTGGTGTGAGATATTACAAAATAAAATTCTAGGACCGTTGTTTTGTTTGGGAGCATTAACTGGCCAGCACTATCTTAATTTTTGAGAAAATTAAATCGAAGATATTCTCGACGAATTGCCACTTGAAGAACGTCGACGTATTATATGGCAACGGAGCGCCTCCCCATAACATCAGTATAACAAATGGATCGGTAGATATGGAACGTTACATTGGCCTGCAAATAGTCCAGACCTCACACCTTGAGGGTCATTTGAAAAATGTCGTATACAGCAATCATAATGGAAATATTGAAGGAATTTAAAGGAAGGTGAGAAATGAAGTAAGAAATCTGAACGAAAATGATGCTGAAAGTATTATAAACACACTTCAGACGCAGAGAAGAATGTATGAAAAGTGCGAAGAATAAATAGATATATTGAAAATTTCTTTTGATATTTATTCGCCAATGTTAACATTTGTCTATTTATGTTATAATTCATTTGTTATTGTTTATAATCACTGGTTATTGCTATCAAATATTAATGACTAATAAAAATCAACATTTTTTATTGTTAGAATAACTCATTTTGAACCTTGACATTAAAATTTAAAAAGGTAGCAAGTATTTCGTTCGCAACCTGGATGGTTACGTTTAAAGTATATTTATGCAAAATAATTTTTAATTTGAAATATTTCAAAAACGATTGAAAAACCGCATAGGGTATGTTATAAAAAATATGTCTAGAACTTCTCTTAGAATCCAAAAATATGATAAAAATCATACCATCCAATTTAAAATAAGCAAGAAAATTGATGTTTTATACTTTATTTTTTTTATTCGATGCTCAATTGTTTTGGTGATAAGATATATGAATGATACATAATTAAGAATCCCCAAAACTTTTATATTTAACATTTTTTCCCATTTTTAAAAATACAAAATTATAAGGCCTGTTCACTTTTATTTGGATATCCCTGTACATAAGAAAAACATATTACAAATTATAATTTTAATTAATGACAAACATAATAATGGGATATTATTTAGATATATTGTAGTTTTGGCAAATTATAATTTTTATATTCTGTAATTTCATTATTAATAAAATCGTGACGTTTCTTAGTGGCTATAATTTTAAGTTTATGAATTTGTTGAATTCTATTGCATTTGATATAGATGAGTGCAAAACTCAACACGGTAAGATCAATAACGCAAGAGAGACACCCACTGAGAAAGAATTACTAGCCGAAATATGTCCCCCAAGTGTTAGTTTTTTTATCAACACTTAAAACTGCTATTTAAGGCGCAATTAACTACCAACCAAACCCAGCTTTTAAGCTTTCATACGGTTCGTTGACTTGATCCGGCCAAGCGCCTTCTTGGTCACAACACCTGAGGTACCACCACCATGGTACGACGAACGCGACGACTAGGACGGTGATGCTGATGTCACTGCTACAAGAAATCTTTCGTCTAAATATGTCCGAAAGTTTGATAGAGCAACAATCGACAATTAATTTAGATTGTTATTAAGATTAATGCAATTAATTAGTGACCTATCCTTTGTGAAGATTTTGGTTAAATTATTTATTATATTATTTTGAATTGATTTGAATTTTTTTTTAAATTATATTTTAGGTTTAAAAAAATTCAAATGACTATAACTTTCTAAGTACTAGCACATTTTTTTCTCTTAAAATTTTAGAATTGTCGACAAAATGATGCAAAATTTGTTTAGAAAAAATATTAAATAAAGGACTTAAGCGTGTTAATTTTTTTCCCAGGTGGGTCAGTTCAAAAATTCAACTTTTTTTCGAAAATTACAAAATATTTTTTTTTCCAAAACATTCCTAGTAGACTCACTATTAAAAAACCTGAACTTGGTATGGGTCCCATAAGTAACAACAGAGATATACAACTTTAGAATTTCACGGGCCGCGCCTGGTTTAAATTAAGATCTTATAGTTGATCAGTTATGTTTTGACAGATTTTTGTCCTGTCATTGCTAAGTCGTCATTAAAAACTTATAAATTATTCCGATGTTTCAGCGATTTGCTCGGTTTCCAAATGATTTTCATCTTGGAACGGGTTGCTGGAATCAATTTAGTTCTATGATTGTAGAATGTACGTACTAAAATTGCCCTTTTCTTTATAGATTTTCGAAAAAACTCAGAAACAAATTCATAGTATAAAACTTAGTTCTTATTCTTACACTTGTCAGTTTAAAACTTTTGGATATCAAATTAGACCGAACTAGCGTTGGAGAATCTGGCCGTTATTTTTTAGAGTACTAGGGAAGTTTCGAGTTAATAGGAATATTTAATATTTTTTCTCCATACAAAGCTTGAACCCCTATTTCGTCCCCTTAGGGGTTGAATTTTGAAAACTCCTTCCTTAGTGGATGCATACGTTATGTAAGAAACTTCTGTGCAAAATATGAAGTTTCTAAACCCAGTGGTGTGGGCTGTGCATTGATATGTCAGTCAGTCAGTCAATTTCTTCTTTTATACAGAGTGTTACAAAAAGGTGTTAAGAAATTTTAAGGGCAGATTCTACATCTAAAAATATGAAAATAATTTTATATAAACATGGATCCTCAAACGCTTCTTTTTCGAGATACAGGGCGTTTAATATTTTCTTTTTTTAAATGTTTCTTTTTAATTTCTCGAAAATGCGTTAAGATATTCACATGAATTTTGGTACACTCCAGTATGTAATTAAAGGGTACCCTTACGTGCAAAAATTATTTTCTAACGTACTTGCATCAGTGGCGCGCGTGCTGGTAAGTTTTAAATGGCACACCACTGATTTTTTGCTGATATTGTTTCCTTAAAACTCAATTAATTCTGCGTAAAAAGTGTCTTTTGAGCTTTTTCGTTCTGACGTACCGTTTTCGGGATAAAAATTAATTTATTTCTTACAATAAAAACAAATAAAATGATTTTTTTTACTATTTTTTGTTAAGGAAACAGTGCTTTTTGATTTAAATTTATAGTAAATGCTGGAAATGGCTTCTCCGTGCTTCAATGCATGCTCTAAATCGTCTTCACATATTTCTCCTAACTCTCCGGAATACTTGAGGTGTGAAAATATTAAACACCCTGTATCTCGAAAAAGAAGCGTTTGAGGATCAATGGTTATATAAACTTATTTTCATATTCTTAGATGTAGAATCTGCCCTTACAATTTCTTAACATCTTTTTGTAACACCCTGTATATAGAGAATAACGGAGTAACAACGTTAAAAAATCAAAATAGTAGGGATGGAAGCTGACCCCTCTTAATTTTGGATAAATAACCATTGATGGTATCAGGTATCAGTACTTGATTATAAATCAACGCAAATAACCAAACCGCAAAACACTTAAAAAGGAAATCCATGCAAGATTCAAGACTTCCTAGTCCCCATTATATTAATATTGGCGCATATTATTAATACCTGTTATATAGCACAAGTTGGTACTACATTTAAAACCGCAAACTGCTAAAAAAGGATATTTTTATTCTTATTCTTGATTTGACTTCATCCCACCTCACACTGACCAAAATGACTGGACAGCTATTTATAGCACATAATTTAGCACAGTTGTTGCGGTGTACCATTCTGGGTTCTTATTCTAAAATGTGTTGCAAATTACCTACCTATTTATTAATACAAAAATACATACAGTTTTCATCTTTCAGTAAATTTAAATTTCACCAACCAATAAAGGATACAAAAATATAATTTTCCGTTTTCTTCCTTTTCGGTATTTCTCAATGTTTTTGGAGAAAATAAAAACAAAATAAACCTTTTTATCCATCATCGCAAAAGATTTACTGACGTCACAACATTCTCATGCGTATATTTACACGACTTTAACCGTCGTTGTGTACGTCCCTTTTTAATACATATTTATTTAGATGACAGAACATACCATAAATGAATATATTTCAGAACTCATCTATTGTCAACCTAAATGACAGTTTCTTAAATAGTTTAGATTGGGGCGCAATTTGCGCTAATACGTAGAATCGCTATTTTGTTCCTATACGTAATACAAAGGTCGGTCAAGTGCAAGCTATACGTGCACAATTATTAGTGTTCCGTGCCATCAGCCCCTCACTTAACCAGAGCAAACCTCGGCCACCCGATCTCCGCACATCTGCCGCGCTACCTGTCGCCGACGGCACCAACGCCGTATCACATCGCGTATGCACGGAGCTAAGTAAGCAGCGTTTCGACTGAGCCAAATTAAGAATTTTAAAAAACGTGTAAGGACAAAAGTTGTTCTTACATCGTGAGAAATATTTTGTATGGAAAACTTTTCCCTAAAACCAAAGGTTCAGCAGTCATAAGGAAATAAACAATTAAATTGTTTATAACAATTGACCACGCTAGAATTTTTCAATTCTGATAACTTTGGCTCAATCTACAGCTAATTCTCAATGATCATGATTTTTTTCAGATTTTTTTGTGCGGTCCTTTCGGTGATGAGGGTGGGAGAAATTAACTCCCAGAATCAAATTCAACTTTTTATATTTCACGTCTATAATTGGGCCCCCATACTTTAGCTAAATTTCAAATTTTTACGTCGAATAGTTTTAGAGAAAATCGCCTGTGACAGACGGACGGACACCAAAGTGATTCCATAAGTAGTGTTCCGCTTTGCTAATTTTAGCCCGGAACACTAAAAATGATATTTTTAAGCAACATACAATGTTCTACAATTATTGCAAAGTTTAAGAATCACCGCCCTCCCTCGGACAAAATCGGCTCGTGCCGTGCATGCGACAGGCATTTGTTTTCAAATACCTGCGACCGCGGCCTACGTCTATTTTTCCTGCGGCCAGGCAGGAAATCGTAGGTTGGACAAAATCTTGTAAGAATCTAGTTTAATATTTATAAATTGTTATTTATTAATAAAGCAACATATGGGACAAATGGTCAGAGTTATTGCCTAATTTTTAATGCGACATTGTTTTTAGCCAGAACGTTTTAATTTAAATACTGATTTAATGCGAGATCAACCAGCAAGATTACTATAATATATAGTAATTTAGTTTTAAACAAACATAATACTGTTTCACAGATATTCAGAGGAGTATTCGGCAACAATTAGAACTATTTTGAATTTTGAATTTTTTTAAACCTAAAATACAATTTAAAAAAAATAAAATGACAAAAAAGAATAAATAAATACCTCAACGTGTTCATTTTTTCCTAGGGGGGTGGGGGGGTACCGCAAAAATTCAACTTTTTATCGCAAATCGCAAAAATTTTTTTCTTTACCAAAACATTCCTAGTAGACTCATTATTAAAAACCCTAAACTTGGCATGTAAGCAGCAACAGAGATATACAACTTCAAAATTTCTATCTACGCCCTTGCCAAATGTCGCAAGGCAGAACCGCTTGTCGTTGCACGGCAGTGTTCGTCTGGGAACTATTTAGTCTATGCATTCAGCTTCCAACAATTTAAAAAAAAATATTTTGCATTTAACTTCTGTAATAAAGTTTATTTTAATGTTATTTTATTTGATTATGATAATAACGGTATAATAATGCCATAAACAGAAAAAAAACAGACTCACAGAGAAACGTTTAATTAAAAAGGCACGACTTTTTATTACTACACAATAATAATTGTTATACACGATCAAGAAATTATAGAGTAATAAAACTAACGAAATGTATTTTAATAAAACAAACGGCCAACAAGAACCGTGTAACTTCAATTTTATGACTTCATTTTAAAGTACAAGTAAATTTTATCGGTGATACTGTATTAGTTGAATCATGCTGAATACATTTAAATTCTGAATTGAAATCGACTTATTATATGAAGCTGTTTAGAGAAGGCAGGGCTTAAATTTATTTTAAATAAAATGAAGTTTATTAGTCGTTACTTGAAGAGCTAAACATATTTACTGTTGAATAATGAACAAAATTGTTCATGTTGTCGGTAGGTATAGCTTTATACCCATTAATTTAATTTTTTTATATACAGGGTGTTATGTAATTCACTGCATATATTAAAACCAATAAATCCTGGTATGAATTCAGATTGAATAAAAATATTCATAAATGGCGCTCCACGATAAAAAACAGGTAGATATCTTCCCTCAAAAAAAATTTTTTTGAGTCACTGCGCACCGGTTTGTTTTGACGTCAGTACTCGCTGTGGCGTTGCCAATTCTCTCTACCATATTCCTATGTAACAAATGTAAACAAATTATATTTTTGGGCACGCCCCCCCCCCCCCCCCGTTGACCGGCCTACAACAATATATCATCATAATTGCCCCCTGACCTTAGTCAACCTCAGCACCAGTATTGTATCAATAAATAGATATTTCGTACCATAATTAATTACTAAGACCTTTGTTTAAACCTTAAGTCTTAAAACTTCTTTGTGAATTTGGAGGTAAATGTTTAAGTTTTAGCAACTTGTTGTAGAAAAAGTATGTTGTATAACACGATCGATTGGCCTTCAGTTCAGGCCCACAAACGTCTCATTCGTGAGAAAAGAGTCATTTTAAAACTTGTATACCTAATATACTATTTTGATTGTTGCTAAAGCTCCAAAGCAGATACCACGTTTTATGTCAAACAATGTAACAAACCCAAAATCCTTTGACTACGAGACTATCCCAAAGAAATAAAAATGTATGAACGAACGATATTTCATAGGAAGTGACTCAGCTGCCGGCGCCGGTTCCCAAAATGTCGATGCATGGATACCGGCGCCGGCACCCGAGTACAAAATCTCTCGGGTGCCGGCAGTTCTAACCTAAAATAAAAATAGTTACGCCTTTTAAATGATATGTAAACATTGTGTTGTTTTAATTTTGCATAAAAACTATAAAACATGAAAGTAGGTGATCAATTTTCTTCATATGAAAATTTTAATTGCGTTTTGGTGGACTACAAGAAAGCCACAAATAATTAGTTATGGTTGCGTAATAGCAGAACAATTGACAATCAAAGACAATGAAATCCTAATACTGTGGTGGATATTAATCCGGCTCTGAAATACTATTATCTGCGGTTTTAGCCTGTGTTAAAGGTGGAAGACCATTCAAGACAAAAAATTAAAGCTCAACAAGGAAGTGTTCCACGTATAAGCAAGGCTGCCAGGCTATCATTTTCTTGAAAGTAAGTGAACATCAACAACCCAAGCAAACCCAAACAATTTCTATGCATCATGAAGCTTGAACAAAATCACCATCATACTTCATCCAAAGCTTATTTCAATTCTCTAGCAAAACAAAGACTACATTTTCCAGAAAATGTCTAACTTTACTACTCAAGAAGCCTTGAAGGCTGGAGCAAATAAAAAAATTTTAGATAACTTAATTAGAGAGACAGGTTGTAAAATGACATTAAAGGACCTCACTAATCTTGGAAATCGTAGAAAGATTGAGGCAAAGGATTTTTAAGAAGGCATGCATATTTTAAGAAATTCATACCATTGTATTGATATTGAGATTTTAGTTGACTAAAATGGGCTTCTCAAGGGCTTATTTTTCCATGATGACGAAATGAAAAAATAAATGGAAGGTTTTCCAGATATTATTTTTGTTGATGGTACTATTCTTTATAGTCTCTGATGGTACCTATTGCCTGGTAAATCTAAGGTTTGCGACTTACATAATACCTAATGGTAGAAGATGGAAGCGGCCTGAGTGAGATTGTAGCTATTTGCTGGTTGGCGAACGAGGATGAAGATTATTATATTATTCGCAGAATAAGAACTGTTATATTTTTGAAGCAAGATTTAAGTTTCGTTAAAGTTTACACTATAATAAATTATTGTTTTTTGATTGAACTACGGTATTTTGACATTAATTCTCTAATGTTGCCGGCACCCAGCTCGGCTGCCGGTGCCGGCACCCAGCTCGGCTGCCGGTGCCGGCACCCAGCTCGGCTGCCGGTGCCGGCACCCAGCTCGGCTGTCGGTGCCGGCACCCAGCAAGGTTACCGTTAGGACTGCCGGCGCCGGCAGCGGAGTCAGTTCCTATTTCATATTAGTCACTGTCCCTTCAAAAGGTCCCAAAAACGAAAATTAACACAGTTGAGTTAAAATATAGTCCCACAATCACTGGGGCTACCTAGTATACACTAAATCATAAAATTTTATTCATTAAATGTTCTCAATGATTAGCTGCCAGTTGCATAATGCTTCGAGTATTAGTACTGCAATAACTTAAGCCACTTTCTCCGCTTAAGACGCATAAATACTTAAAATTGGCGAGATAATTATTATCTCGAAAATTATTTACTCCTAATTAATCTGTCGTTACAGTGAATAAGTTGACGCACTTTCCTATTTTAATACGCTCCAAAAAACTTGAGGAGGAAAATTGTGGCTTTTGCACGATATTTTCTTTTATAATGTGTTTTATTGTGGTTGTTGTTTATTAAATCCTGCAGCTGTACGCTGCACCATAGGCGTAGCCAGAAGGTACAGTGACACTTGTTCGCTCCGCACAGCTCACTAGAACAATGTTCTGTTAACAGGAGGGTGCAGTACTTGGGCTAAATGGCGAGTGCAAATTAGTAACATCATCAAACTGCATGCACTCTAAGTATGTATGTATTTCTAAAGGGAATTGTTGGGTAAACCTTAACAAGTTATAAGTACATTTTTAGAATCTTCATAAAATTTCTTTGGATTGGGTCAGAATGGGCTTAAAAAAACTTTTTTAAAATAGGGTTACAGAAATCGAAATTTTTTTACCTTCGCTCAGTTTTTATTAATTTTTAAAGGAAATTTTTAGTAAAATGTTAATAAGCTATCAACTAAAGAAATATTCGCGGGATTTCGCCTTGGGTTAGGAGATGCCAAGCCTTGAATAATTTTTAAATGGGGTTAGAGAAATTGAAATTTTTTACGTAAGCTCAGTTTTAATTAATTTCTGAAGGGAATCATTAGTGAAACCTTAACAAGTTATAGATTTTTGGAATCTTCGGAAAATTTGCTATCAAATAAAGGAATATTCGCGAAAATTCGCCTTGGATTAGGAGACACCAAGACTTGGTTCAAAATTTTTTAAATAGGATTAAGTACAGAAATTAATTTTTTTTTACTTTAGTTCATTTTACTAGATTCTGAAGGGAATTTTGAGTGGAACCTTAATAATTTATGGACTCTCCAGGGAAACTGATATCAGAAAAATCAGATTTAAATGGAACTTAATCAAAATTGCCTTCGTAATGAGTTAAAAATATCTTTAGTCGCCGCTTTACCTACAAGAAAAATTATTCTAAAATCCTCAAATCAACGAAGTCTCCCTACCACAGCAAAAAAAAAACATGATAAACAACCCTATATAAAGTAATTTTATGCTTTAATATAGAGCCCGGGTAATTTTATTTACCAAAACGGGAGATAAATACCCTTCATGATAAAACTTCCAAACAATTTTTTCTGTCAGTTACATGAACTTCGAGCGTGACGCCGTGACGTCAGCAGCGACGCCGCGCGCGTCACAGCGTCCCGGACGTCGATTTATCAAATAATTATTAACACTTGTTTCCTGTGACGTGTATCAACATACGTAAATTTTAACAATTGAGATTAGATCCGCTCTTTATCGGGTAATTAAGAGCATTTGGATACAGGGAGTACAGGGAGCAATACTGACAAAAACTGAATCTAACAGTGACAAGTCTCTAACATTGGGATCGTGAGCTCTTTCATGATATTTTAATTTTTGCTGGCACTGTTAAGAATAAGCCAAAATTACATTTTAGAACAATCAAAGATTCCAGATTCCAAGGTTAATCTTAATCTGGCTTGTTCCAAAAAAATACGCTCCAGAACTTGTACCAATTTTATCTCGTCTTTTCCAGATCTCCTATGACAAGGGCACAGCTTACCATAACACATGGTAAGCTGTGACAAGGGTATGTTCCCAGATGGATGGAAGGCTGCTCGTGTGCAGCCTGTCCCGAAGAAAGGTTCCAAGTCCCTTCCATTCAATTGGGTATATACCTATCTTCTTTTCTCTGTTGTCAGCTAAGTTATGGAGAAAGTGATCAACTTGCAAATTCTAAAATATCTAGAAAAAACACAAAATCGTCCATGACAGACAGTGCGGATTTCGTCACCAAAGATCCACAGCTAATCTCCTTACTTTTGTCACACATAACTGGAACAAGTCTCTCGAATTTTATTATTAGCACGTGTCGTTCATGGCTTAAACAGTTGTCAATGCGTAGTATTTTGTGTGTAACGTTTGTGCAGGTCAGAAGAGATTCATATTCTATGGGTATTTTTAACGTATTAATAAAAGTTTAAAAATATTCTATGATTTATTTTAGAAAAACAATATTTAAAAACAATCTTGAGATCCTATAGTGACAGAAAAAATGACACCATAGATCTCTTAACATATTAATCTTCTGAATGAAATAATTATACACGTTGAACCTTTAAACAGTTGACTGAAAATTGCTTGCAGGATTTGAATCTATACTTAATATACTCATAATGATATTGTTAAAAATTTTAAAGCCGAAAAACCATGTCAAAATGAAATTATTCTGGCCACCATGGACCCGATTGGAAAATGCCTCCTTAAGATGAACACAGTTTATTATTTTTTAACCTTATGGTCCCTGCTAAGAACAAAAATATATCATCGTGGTCCCTGGTCTATAAAAGGTTGAGAACCACTGGTCTAGGGGAACCTCATGTGTCCCACCTATTCCCTAAGGGACTTGAATAGATTTTTTTTTAATTCGACATTGGACAGTTCTGGGTTGCTTGGGTAGTCAGTATCATCTGACTTTGCGTGTTTATATTCTGTTACTAACCCTGTACATGATTTATTTGACGTGTATTTACCTTAGCACTTCATAGATAAAAACGATTGGCAAATATTAGTAAAAGAATGATTAACGTGACGTTGCTTATGAGAAAACGTAATGTATGAAAATAAGAGTGATTTCCGGAAATTGAACTTTGGGCAGAATTGTTTGGCGAATAGTTCGGCTTTCCCTTTAGAGTTGGAGACAACTTCATTGTCATTGGTCAGGGGAGGAAAAGTGATTCTACAGAAGTTTTGACTAACGTTTTTGGCAAGTGACCAGAAAAATTTGCTGCCATTGGAACAGGAAAGTACTTTATCTTCTATGCGGCTGTTATTTTGGACTCTAAGATAGTTTGATCGTATTGATTTCTTGCCTCGGTGTAAATTTGCCGATTTTCGGGTATACGATTTTGAAGAAACCTTTTGTGAGCGTGGACTTTTTTAGCCTGGCTTTATCACAGACCTTGGAGAACCGGGCTTTTGATGGTGGAGTTTAGGTTTCTTGAGGGTTTGAGTGTCGAATGGATCGGAAGTGGAAAAACAGAGAGAGCAGAGAAGAAGTTTCCAAGACCCTTCTAGACGGCAGAATTGTAGTGCCAGATCGTGTATCCCAGCATGATTTCAACGAACTCGGGATGTATGGGGCAAGAGACGCTAATGAGGCCGTGAGCTAAGCGACCAAGGGAAACTCATGCATATGTTAGGTATGGCTCAGGATGGGTGGTAAGAAAAAGATCTTGTGGGTTTGGATTATGGGTAGGAACGCGAGGAAAGTATGTTGGTTCTCGATTAAATTGGTGAGCGAGTTTGCGAAGTTTCCTGCCGCTCTTCCTTCTTGATCGCTTTTTGTGACCTTAACCATTCCTTGCTATGGACGTTAAAGTCGCCCAGGACGATAACTTCAGAGGAGGGGAATTCAGAGATAAGAAGGTCAATTTTTGCCGAGAGAAAGTCAAAGAACTCACTGTACGAGTTGTCTGGTGGGGAGCGGTAGATGCAACAGATAAATTTAGTGGAAGATTTACAGGTAAGTTTTAGCCAAAAAACATCGGGCTTGCCTGATTCCAGGTTCGGGAGTCTGGTGCCAGAAAGACTGCGGCCAAAAAGATGATAGAAGTTTATAGTCTGGAACATGATGCGAAGTGGGGAGACAGTGCCGTAACGCAAACTCTTCCCTCGAAATTAAGTGCGAGGGCTGCACGTTACGCCACTGCCTAACTATTTTTTTTCTATAAAAACAACACTTTAAAATGAGCAAATCATTTTGTGTTCAAATTAAGCTTAATCTGACAGCAGTCCGTTTACAACTGTAGCTTCCTTGTTAGTAAATTAGTTGTCTATGAAAATTCCAAAACTCTCATTGATTTGTAGTATAACTCACATTAACGGTTATCTACTTATACATTAATATACATAAGGGGTTTTTGCCTCTTCTGATTAATGCAAAATTGCATGGAATATTGAAAGCACATCGATGTTCATTACACATCAAATTAGCCACGAAAGTCTATGGTAATTTTACTTCGGATTTGTGATGATCTACGATCAAGAAAGAAATACTAAGAAGCTGAAATTGGTCTAAGATATTTTTCCCTATATGAAAACGCTTTAGTTTTAGTTAATTATGTCAGTACTTTTGGTCATTGACACAAATTATATTGGTTCAATTCAAGGCATTTATTAGCTTGCACACTACAAGCGTTCTGTACCAGAGTGGAAAGCCAAATACGTGATACGCCATTCGGTATTCATTTTAAAGCATGATTATCCCTTTATACAATAGTGCTGAAAAATTGGGAAAGAATTAGATACGAAAAATACAGAGTGATTCAAATGTACCGACGTTAAGGGCAAAAAAAGTCAAAAAATCGAAATGTAATCGGCGATTGCTCCCCTCCTATAAAGAATGAAGGAACTAAAAAATATGGACATCATGTATTTCGATGAGTTCTTTCCGATGACGTATATGGGATTTTAATTTGAACCATTTTGACCCCACAAAAAATTTAAACAAATATTTGGGTCAAAAATCGAAATTGTCCTGCCCAAATATATCCATTTCCAGTGATTTTAGGTTTAGTTAAATGCATTGCAAAAATAAAGTATTTGAGATTTTGAAGTTTCAGTAATAAATCCGTTTTTCGATCCGACGTTTTGTTTTCGATTTATTAGGTACCAAAGAGGGGTGTACAAGTAGCTTTTTTCGGCCTAAAAAAATTCAAAAAAATTACTTGCCATTTTCCGATCATCACCAGTTTCAATAGAGTTCTGAGGCTCCGGGTCCTCTACAACCGCCGAAAATTTACATCGCTTTAATTCACTTTTGCGACCTGTATCCGATTTCAACGGAAATCGCGGAAATTTCGACTTTGACCTTTAATAGCTCCAAAACGAAACATCCTGTATAACTGAATTTTTGACCGAAGCTTGTTGCACTATTCCTTAATCAACCCAAAATTCCATTGCTTCCCCCCCCTGACTGTTTCCGAGGAAAACCTGTTCGACTTTAGGTTAAGCACCTTAACATGTAGATTGACACTTATTTTTGCTGATCTCCTGACGTCATTATTCACTGAGGACAAATGGCTGCTTTTTAAATTGTAATAAATTATACCGAAAAGTAAACATTTTTTGTAGCTAAATGATTCTAGTAATTTTCTTCAAAATAATTTGTTTGGATTTGTAAAGACTTCCTTACACGATTTATTCAATAAAAAAATATGTCCATATTTCTTACTGGATGAAACTGACTTTTCACCCTTCTTGCGAATAGGCTGCACACGAGTAGTTTTTCCAGCTTTCTGGGAAGATACCCTTGTGACCGGAGAAAAAGATGATTTAAGATGGGTGCAAGTTCTGGAGTAAGTTCTTAAAACAAGAATATTTGTTCGGTGTAAAACGAAATTATTTATGTTTTGACCGGGTTACTTTCTTAGAAAAAAAAACGCCGTTTCCTATTAGTCGTGATATGCATCATTCCATTTTCCCTGCTACAACTTCGTTACATAAAAAACGCCTTTATTTTTAAACTACATAATCGTAAACAAGCGTCTGCACCGGAGAGCATTCAATAAAACCGAAACAACTAAACCAACAAATGAAGCGAGCGAGCAAGAACACAAAAAATAAAAATTCCGAACAATCGCCATAACTTATTTAGACCTAGACGGACCCATCCCTTTTCTGAGGAACTTGTTTTAATCGAACGCGAAAGGATAATAACAGATTGGATGTAAATTTTCTTCTGTTGGGTTGCTGTCGTGTACCGAATATACAGGGTCAGACGAAACTGTAATGCGGTGGTACTCAAGTGATAAAAAAATCTTTGCATCGACCGATCAAAAATTTTGACATTTCTGACAAGATTTCTTCTAAAAAAAGTCAATATTACACTACATTTATACGAAAAATAACTGTTCGCACTGCACGAAAAGTAGAAGAATTGAGGCAATTTGTTAATGAACGCCCACAAACCCCTATTCGGCGTTTAAGCTAGCAGGTAAATGTATCCTACGGAACCTGCAATACAATCCTGAAATGTGACCTGCATATGCACGCTTATCGTCTAAATTCAGACCAAGAATTGTTACCAAACGACGAGCCGCAGCGAATTTGCCTATCTGCATATGTAAATTCTCAATAAATGAGATTGTGAAGTTCGGAAAATCCACATTTATTTATAGAGAAAAGTCTCTGAATTCACAGAAAGTTGGCGTGTGGACGACCATACGAAAGGAAGGTTAATTGGACCGATTTTTTAAGGGACTTTCAGTTCGGCGCGATGCCGTAATGAAATTTTAGAAAATTTTGTCAACGCATTAGAGGATGAAAAGATGCGACAAGGCTACTTCCAGCAGGACAGCGCACAGAGGGTTAATTACATATCTAGCTGATAATATGTACCAAATTTGAGACCCACAGGTTTCTAAAATTCTGATGGAAATTCATTACAACCCCCTACTGATAAGCGAAATTCACTTTAAATCAGGTTAATACAGGTACTCGATGGTCCGGCCACTGAGAAGTGTCAAGATCGCAAAATTTTAAATCGATTAGTAAGATGTTGGTGTTAAAACAGAACTGCTATTGTGTTAAGCTATATTATTTAATATTATTTGTTTGTGATAACTGGAAATTTATTTTAAAGGTACCTATGTGCACTTTTTAGACAATATTTTTGTTTGAGTGGTAATAAGTTTTTAACTTTCTTATATTTTTAAAATAATTTTTTTGCAAAGATATTTGTTTTATGTAAAAGCTTTGCAAAACTGGGATTCGCTTAGATTTGTCCTGATTTTTTTTTCTGGTTCAGTAATGTTCTAAGATTGCTTTCAAGCAACGTGTATCTGCCAAGCTCTGCCGCCGACTTAAAAACTCGGTTTTTAGAACCCCTTTTGAAAATAATTCTGTATTATGCAATGACAATAACAATAATGTAATTTTCCTTACAGTACAGAGCGGAGAGGCTGGAAGCTTTTCATCTTATCCTACCACGTAATTCATTAAAGAAATAGGAATTTTAATTTGCACTTCTCCTTATATTGTACCATCCTCCGAAGTTATTGCACTTGTCATTCTCTCATTTTCACTCGCAGCAATATTGAATTGGTACCCAAGTACCCATATTGCCCGTTTTCTTTCAATTTGCCCTGTATGCATCATCGAACTCCACGGGAACAAAAAGAGCAGCACGACACATTGTTGTGTCACCGTGGCCGCGTCAAGGGAGTGGCACTCGATATAACCTGTTTCTAATCTCTTCAAGACTAAACTGGCATAATGCGAGAGGTGTTCGACGTGCCATAACAATCCGTTCTTGAGTTGTGAAGAAGAATGTTGTCGCCAACGGTCGATTTGATCCGCTGCTGAAGAACGGATCAAGGAAATATTTTTTCAAAAACTATGGTCTATCCAATTTGAATTGAGAATGATGACAGAAATCAATTTTAAAACCGGGATATAGGTTATGAAAAACAAAAATATGACATATTTCAAGCCTGTCCCATAAGCTATCTTTGCAGTGTAAAAATATATTTAAAAAGTTTATATAAATTTTATATATAAAGATTAAATGTCTGTTTTATAAATCTGCGACTGACTAACAACTACTGAAATATTACGCAAGGTACTTATTTGTTCGATTCTTTTCATTACTAGAACCCAATATAAAGTTCAAAAAAAGAGAGAGCACAAGAAGATTATTCTAGTTATTGAGAAAGGACTGATAGTTGCGCCCTAGAAACGTTACGATTTTGTTTAAAGCTGAAGTCGCAGTGCCAGTATAAAGTGTATCCCTCTAGAGTTAAAACTTTCAACATGTCGAACTAAAAATTGAGAAACTTCTTGGTTTACTCAATTATAAACAATTTCTTTTGCCTCCTTATTGCCTTTTCGCAGATAGGCTGTTTTCAAATTAAATGGCTGTATTATAGATCCATTTTGCATTATATAATATATCGGAGAAGAGGGAATATTTTTTGTGTCACATTATTATAATTGTTTATCTTAATAAAATGTTTACTAACTTTTATTTATTTATTTAAAAACTTTTTCTCCAATCTTATTATTGCGAATTATTCGTTGGAGGGGCAGCAAGTATTAAGTATTGTTTCTGGCAACACTGCTGGAATCTATAATGACCTTGCTTACATACATTAAAAAACAATATTCTCTTCGCGAAGGAACCACTGGCGATATCCTCCATCTCTCTAACAACTTATTCACTATACCCGCTGACGACACTGTCCAGCTTACAGTGACTCTTCGGCCCGGAGGCTTCGAAGACGTTGCGAGAGCCCTTCTTAAAACCACACACGACGGCTCATTTGCACACGAGGGCCTTTTGAACGTTTAAATCGTAACCATTGTCTCTTCTTTCTATAGACTCTTCTTCTCGGCGTACGGTCATTTGAAAACGAATTTACCACCCGTAAATTCTGCATAGTCATTAAAGACCATTTCACTGATCATTAAATCTGGCGGGTGCGGGGTATGAGCCACGTAACACCCAAAATATAAAGGTAATTCGTGTGAATTTACTTTATTTAAAGTTATGTGGTGTGGTTACACCAGCAAAAGAAACAAAAATTGAATAAACAATTGATATTTTTTATAATAACCAACCTAGCAAACCCAAGCCGAAAATTATTTTGAGTCGAAACGGAAAATTTTCTTATATGGTTTCGTCATTTGTCGAAAATCTTTTACGTTTCAAATGCTTTTAATTTTTGGGAACAAATAATTATATATATATATATATATATATATATATATATATATATATATATATATATATATATATATATATATATATATATATATATATATATATATATATATATATATATATTAGAAGTGGTTTCAGCACAATCGACCACATACATACATCAAGGGAGGTCATCAGTCGAACAAAAGAATATGAAATACCACTGGCACTAGCCTTTATAGACTTCGAGAAGGCGTTCGACTCGATATATCCCAAAGCTATAATAGAAGCCCTAAGTAGTCAGGGTGTCGACAAAGCGTATATAGAAACTCTGGCAAACATATACAAAGAAGCCAAAGCCAGAGTCATGATATACGAAGGATCTCCGGAATTTCCCACAACTAAAGGAGTACGTCAAGGAGACGCAATATCTCCAAAGCTCTTCACGGCAACACTTGAAGAAATCTTCCGTCAGTTGGACTGGGACACCAAAGGTCTATGCATAGACGGAGAACACCTCAACCACCTAAGATTCGCTGATGACATTGTACTAATCGCCAAGAACCCTGATGAACTTCAACAGCAAATTGACGAACTAAATACAGCATGCAATAAAGTAGGTCTGAAGATGAACCTAGCCAAAGCAAAGATAATGTACAACGAACTGGTAGACAAACAAGACATACAAGTAAACAACACCACACTGGAAATAGTAGAAGAATACATATACCTGGGTCAACTAATACACATCTCGGGATCTCTACTACCAGAAATCAACAGAAGAATAAAACTAGCATGGAGAGCATTCGGTAGAAACTCCATCATATTCAAATCTAGAATGCCACTCCACCTAAAGGAGCGAACGTTTGATCAATGTATACTACCAGTCATGACATACGGATGTGAAACCTGGATACTAAAAACAGACATAACAAGAAAACTCCAGGTAGCACAAAGGGCTATGGAACGATGCATGCTAGGAATATCTAGGAGGGACCGAAAGAGAATAGAGTGGATAAGACAGAAAACCCAGGTAATAGACGTCGTCCACAGAATCAAGTCCCTAAAATGGCAATGGGCAGGACACTTGGCGAGAAGAACTGACAATAGATGGACCACAAGAATTACACAATGGTACCCCAGAGGCGGGAAAATACCAAGAAGACGCCCAAATTTGAGATGGGACCATCATATAAAGAAATTATCAGGATTAACCTGGGCCCGCATAGCCAACAATAGGCAACAATGGGCCGAAATGAAAAATCAATATGTAAGGGAGGCTACACCATAATTGGAAATGGTTGAAACAGCTGAAAATGATGATGATGATGATGATGATTGATATATATATATATATATATATATATATATATATATATATATATATATATGTATATATATATATATATATATATATATATATATATATATATATATATATATATATATATATATATATATATACCAAAATAGTTTCTCATTTTTACCTTTCGGGGTCGCTGCAGTGACGGCCCACGCACGTGTCTTCCCTAATAGCTCAAATATTACCCCAAAAACTGATATCACTTTGCTAAATATCTGTTATTTAATATCACGATATCAGGCAAGAAACAATATTTCGCTTACCTCCCCTTCCGTCTGTAACCATACACCCGTTCAACCTGTACACGTGGCGGTCGATCCAGATGACGTCAGAGCGGCTTGACTCCTGCTAAACTCTGCATCGCACCTGCAACAGGTAAAATGAGATTATTTTAGATTTGCTGAAAGGTCCTAACAAAAGTTTGGCAAATCGCTCTTATTTTTAGATAAATGGCAAAAATTGATTAGGAAAAGTTGTTTCAAATGTGAATTCATGGCCTTCTATTTTAAAAATTTAAGGGTATTTTAATCCTAAGCGATTTTCAAATTTTTGTTTCTCCTCTGAATGCTATTTGGGTTTTTACGATTCTGATAACGTTTAATTTTGATTTTGGTTATGCACTAATTTTTCGTCTAACGATAAACTTATTTTTCTAGTGCCGTACTCTAATATCCCAATGTCTTCGATATGTTTCATAATAATTAATAAAATATTTTCTCGAATACACATACATTTTTTCAAAAAGTCTTCAAAAAGTAATTTTTAAAAAATAGGTAAGGAAATATTATTTCCTTGCAGTACAGAAATTAATATAAGGAGATATTTTTCGTTACCTAGAAACGACTGTATGCATTGTAATATTGACCTTTTTCTACAAGAAATCTTGTCAGAAATGTCAGAATTTTTGAACGATAAGCGATAAAAATATTTTTTTCTACTCATGTCAATAAAAACCTTTTTTGTATGTTCAATAGTAATTGCGGAAGATAGTCCATTGTTTTATACACATTTTCATTGTGCTTCAATCACCATGGTGATTGAGTTACAAAGTTCACTTTGTGCGCGAGTATATTTTACAAAGGTGGCGTTGACCGGTGCCGCGTCAAAATCTTTATAATTTCATTGACATTTTTTGACATCTTAAAAAGAAAAATATTACTAATCCCATTTTATTAACAGTAACATTCGTAGAAAAAGTATAGTGTAAAACTCGCATGGAATGACCATTTCCTACTCGTATGATTTGCAGCACTCGCCTGCGGCATCGTGCTGCAAACGTCATACTCGTAGGAAATGCATGTCATTCCATGCTCGTTGTACAATATACTATTTCAGTAATGAAGCTATTTACGATTTGCGAACTACCATAGTTGTCACTGTTTTCGTTTCGCCTTTGTCTTCATTATTGTATTATTTGGCACCTTTATCAATTTTGTCCGCTCCCTTTTTGGCCCCCTAAAAATCAGCTATCTGTAGCTATGACAACGCTGTTTGATTCATTTAAATCGGCAATATCGCTCGTTCTACATTAACTTATGTTCAGTCTCAAAAGACACAAAGCAACAAAGGCATTTCCTAATCATTCAAAATTGCAGGTCCATTAAGAAAACAAACCTAATGAAAGAAAAACAAAAAAGAGCTGGAGCAAATCCTATTTCACGAACCCACGTGTACTCTCTAATCATATTTGTTTTCTTATTCTTTGAGGATATTTATTTGTTGTTTTTTTTTAGAAGATTTAGGATATCATTTAATACTTTAAAGGGGACATGTGTGCACCTGTGCCGGGATTGAAGACCCTTCTTACTAGAAAAAATATAAACAATCACTTGCTATACCTACTCGTATATACCTAGATATATAAGTACTGGTAAAAAAAAACGAATTGCAAGGACATCGCGGCGCCTGGATGCAGAAAAATTACATAATACCCAAAATATATAAGAAACGTATATGAGAGCACCACGAAAACCTTTGTAGGCAGCCAGCTGTGTAGCTAATATCATTATAAAGTAAGAATTGAGCAAAAAAAGCTACGAGCGTTATAACTGACAGAGATCGCAATTATTTCCTTTTCTCTCATACTTTGCAAAGTGGGTATCCGAGGCGTGTTATGGATTATTCTTTATTCTTATGATAAAAAAATGGTGGTGCTGGATGAACTGGCAACGCTGCACGATTTTCGCTTTGGCCAAATCAGACTCAAAACAAAATCCGTCCCATCAACATGCCAAGAGATGCATGTTTGAGTTTGTTCAGGATCTTTTTTCGGTTTTTTTATTAACATTTTGCAAGCTACTAGAGTTCATAATTTAATTTTCTAAATATTGTTTTCAAAAAAATATATTTTGGAAAAATGTACCTGTTTTAAAAATTATTGACGAACCTATGTACTAATTATTGTACCTTTCGTAATATATCTCTATTTGTTTGATTGGGCGATATTTTTGAAAATATGTACTTTCGAAATACGGGTTTTTGAAGAAAATATTTTCAATAGATTTCATAAATGCGTTTTCTAAAAAGCATCTTTGAGAAAGTGGTCAGGACATATTTGAAAAAATGTAGGTTTGAAATATGTTTTCGAGAAAATATTTTTGAAAAATTTCGTAAATCCATTTTCAAAAAAGCTGTTTTTCGAAAAAATTTACTTTCCAAAGTGATGATTTTGGAAAAAAAACATTGGGTAGTTATTTGTTTCGTTTAGAAGCCAGAATTTTCCGGCGCAGATTTTGATAAGATAGCAGTGAGATGTGAAAGGAGTGTTTTCAGACACAATTTAAGAGCATGTAAATCAAAAATGCCAAAAAACATGACTACTTAGTACTAGAATATTTTATTCCCGGCCCAGTTCCTAAATTTTTGGTTTCTAGATTATAATAATGAAGGTATTTTCTTGTTTAGTTCGTTAAAAAAAAGCATTTTGCTTTATCACCTATTTTTAGGTATTATACATTTTTAACTCTGTTGTCTTGAAAATTACATGTTAGAAAATATTAAAAGAAAGAAGTGTTTTATTGTACTTAGTGTAGTATTGTAAAATGTCATTGTACAACACTTTAATTTTCCTAGACTACACAGCTCGGCTACGGCTACGGCGAAGACAATAGCCAATAGAATGTGTACTATTATTTCACCTCGTGTACTATTATTTTGACGTTAGTTGTACTATTATAATTTGATTGGAGTTGACTTTGGAAAGTTTTGCATATTATTTTAAGTGTATTTACGGATTTTTCGGGGTGTATTTCTGTTATTTTTTTTTGCAATGAGTGTGGACAATAATTTAAACTATTTGTGTCGTATGTAGTTTATTAAAAAAAAGGATTTTTATCGGATTGCTTCCCCCTTTATAATTGCTACCGGACGCCAGTGACTAGCCAATGGAAAACGCTGTTATATTTTTTTATGGCAGCACTATTTAGTCAATAATTACCGACTTACACAACCACCTTCTTCCTTACACAATGTGAAAAATAAATATTATTACTTAAGTAAAAAATCTGAACGGTACGCTAGTCCTGGCCCCATATGGCGTTATAAAGTTGTTAATAAAGCTATATTCTTTTAAGTACTTAGGCAAGCCCGTGTAATAATATTGTATGGGGAGTTTTAGGATAAGGAAATTCGTTTTGTAGTTACTGTACAAACAAAATATTATTTTTATTATTGCTGTCCCAGTTAGCGCAGAATATTTGTAGAAAAATATTGTCAGTCAGTGTTGACATCATTTTTGGGTAAATAGTGTAACAGTAAAGCCGGCGCTACACGATGTGTCAGATGTCTTCCAACGTTGAACGCCTGGCACAGCACAGTAGGTTGGGAATCCCTGATTGCTCTTAAATGAAAATAATGGAAACAATCAAGGCTGTGGAAACGTCTAAGGAGATACAGGAAAAAAGGTTACAGATACTAAAAGACAATAACTAATAAATATATTATATTATCTACCAATAATTATATTTTCTAATACATCCCAGTCTATCATATTATAGCTTACAATAGGGCGTACCAAAAACTCTCCACGTCGATTCATTATTTGTTTTACCAAAACCGGAAAAAATGGGCAACGGTCGCCTACCGTGTGAATGGCAAACAAGAAGATTCGTCTCATTAATTGGCTACTTGGAGCAATAATATTATTTGTGAAAAGTGTACACACGCAGTATGTGCTACGTAATAATCGTGTGTATGCGACCGTGACCCCATGTTGAGAATACGTTGAATTTATGATGGTATGAGCGGTTCATGTATTTACTTATTTATTAGATACCTAACTACATCGGAAAAATGCACCACAAACTGTTTTATTGACTTCTTGTTGGCATCGCTTTCGAACATGGTCTCAGCTGGCACAAACACATTACTTCAATAGCTACGTTAGCTGCTAATGCTCACAAGTGAGGATGCGCATCTAACATCGATGTTTTCTATACATTGATATTGTTTTAAAAAAACATCGATGTTTTGATTTTTGATGCAACACGTAAATGAAATTCTGTTCATACATACCGGTAAAAAATTTACTTTGGATATCGGAACCCTAGACTAGACACTGCCAAAAACCAAACAGTGTCACTGGCGCCATCTATTAGTAAGCGAAATAATAGCTGCAAAAAGTATACACAAACAAGAAAAGAAGAAACGTCAACGTCAACGAGGTTGACAATAATACTTAAGTCACCGTGCATTTATAATTTTATTTTTATGCAAAATGAGTTATTCTATTAAACAATAAATGTTGATTTTTATTAGTTATTAATATTTGAAAGTAACAACCATTTATTATTAACAATAACAAATGAATTATAATATAAATAGATAAATGTTAACACTGGAGAATAAATATCCAAAGAAAGTTTCAACATTTAATTCTTGGCACATTTCATACATTCTTCTCTCACCATTTCCGTTCAGATTTCTTACTTCATTTCTCACCTTCCTTTGAATTTCTTCAATATTTTCATTAGGATTGCTGTATACGATGTTTTTCCAATGACCCCAAAGAAAGGTATCTAAAGGTGTAGGGTCTGGGCTATTTGCAGGTCAATGTAATGTTCCACATCTACCAATCCATCCGCTATGATGATTTAAAAAATTGCGGACCTCAATTCAATTATGGAGAGGCGCTCCGTCCTGTTGCCATATAATACGTCGACGTTCTTCAAGTGGCAATTCATCGAAAATATCCTGGATTTCATTTTCTAAAAAATTAAGATAGCGCTGCCCAGTTTAATGCTCGCCGAAAAACCAATGGTCCTAGAATTTTATTTTGTAATATCCCACACCAAACGTTGATTGAATTACCTCCTTGAAAGCAATATCTTCGACTGTAAAGGGATTTTCATCCGACCAAGCATGAACATTTCGTCTATCAAACATTCCCGCAGTTAAGAAAGCTGCTTCGTTGTCCAAATGATAGTATGAAATAAATTAGGAACTCACCGCATTCTTTCGTTAATGTTTGTGACAAAAGTATATCTCCTTTCTTTTTGATCGGCACTAAACTTTTGAACTGGCATAATTTTAAATGGTCTATACTTAAAATACTTTAACATTCTTTGAACTGTTCCATAAGTCAACATTTTATCTCTTTTTCCATATATGAGATACCGCACACAATCGGGAATTGATTTTTTGGGATTCTTTTGAAAATATAATAAAATCACCAGGTCTCTCTTCTTCTTTTTCCATTGCCCAGAATTCCTCTCTCTTCTAGTCTTCTATTTGCTTTTATTATGGTGGTTAATGAAGGACTTCTTTGTCCCTCTTAAATATTTGAGCTGCTCTAACTTTATTGTTATTTTTTGAATATAATTTTAACATTTTGTATCTCTTATTAATAGAGTAACTCATTTTGAATAAAAATAAAATTATAAATTCACGGTGACTTAAGTATTATTGTCAACCTTGACATTAACTTTGACTTACCTACGAAGAAAATTTAAAAAGGTCGCAGGTATTTCGTTCGCAACCTGGATAGTTACGATTAAAGTACATTTATGCGAAATAATTTGTAATCTGAAGTATTTCAAAAACGATTGAAAAACCGCATAGGGTATGTTATACAAAATATGTCTAGAACTCCTCCTAGAATCCAAAAATATGATAAAAATTATACCATCCAATTCAAAATAAGCGAGAAAATCAATGTTTTATACCATATTTTTTTTATTCGATGCTCAATTGTTTAGCTGATGAGACATATCCATAAATCCACAATAATTTTGTGATTTTACTATTGGTTCTGTTGTAGTACATATTTAAATGGTTTCAAAATAAAAATAAATTCGAAGATTAAAAAATGCTCTAAAAGGTACGCAAAATATAAACATTCCCTGTTAGTTAGAAGCCGAAGGGGCACATGCCGGTGTTGCCGCATCCTTAATGTGATTCGCCACATTTCCCGTTATGTTCGGTTGTTTTTCGTAGGATGACATCAGGCGGGAAACTGAATTTTTTGAATTTGGTCGGATTATGAACCTTAATGTTTTTATAATTCGTCTAACCGACGTAATTTTTTGTGTGCGTGTTTCGATTGAATGACTGTGCAATAATATTAACATATTTACTAAAAACGCGAACTGACTGAACAAGTCCATTAGTTCGACTACTATCCTAAGATTTGTGGGAACCAATCTCTCTTAATTAACCACCTTCATACCTTTCTTTACATAACATTTCTTCGTCTGGCGCTCAATGCGCCCGACACATAGTGAAGAATCAATATTTGCAGTCAACTCCGCTCAATAACCTAAGCGCCAGTGTTACTCAAGATGATGTATGTCTTTTGTTAACATTGTCTCATAGACTACTTTGGGATGCCGGGATATATTATGCTGGGCAAATACTAATATCGATTTTAAATCAATATTTTTCAAAGCCAGGTATTGGTTTCTTTTTTCTTCTTGTTTTTTGGAGAACGGGCTCTTTTGGGTAAGTGATATGGTTTCATAAGGTTCTATTTATTTTTCTGGTTTTAACGTGATATGGGTTTAGGCTATCTTGGGTGTTAAGCCTGCCTAATGAAGGGTAAGGGCCCAGAAATCGTTCTAACAGAAGGGGACACTGACCCGAATCAAAAATGAGTCCTCTATTTTGCGGTCTTCCTGTATTGGCAAGGAAACTCAAAATTCCTTGCACTTTGCTTAGTAACTTGTACCTATTACAGTTCGAGATAATACCTGAAAAGTGTATATCCCTGCGCATTTTTGCAAAATAATTAATATTTCAATATACGACGTTCTTGCCATATGGGAACATTTTTTACGGAGACACTGTATGTAAGATACAATAAGAGTCCCATAGGAAATCTTTCATCTCTAAGATTAAAACAACTTATCCAATATTGCAAAATGACCTTAACCTTTATCACTGTGCTGTGCTCTCCGTAGAAAAATTCTAATTTTTCATCATAAAATCTGGCCTTTCAACCTAATCAGATAACTAATGATCTCGCGCCGTTATCGCCGAAATGACTTGAAAATTTCCCAGTTTGCAGCTTCCCGTTTCTTGGAAAACCACAATGGCGAAAATGGCTCCTACGCATTTTCTCGACGCTTCGGAGAAAATGCACACCGGCATTTTTCTTTTGAAAAATCGCGAGATCCCCGCGTCGAATTTTCCGGACTGTTGCTTGCCATTTTCTTAATAAAAGATTTGAAGCGATTTCGTTTTAGGAAATGTGTCAATTTGGTAAATTTAAGTTCAAGGAACTCTTTATTCGTGCACAGCACTTTTGAACCTAATGAATATAAGGCAGAAATCGGCTCCACAGATCGAATGTTTATAAAATAAAAAAATAAAATCCGGAAAGATCTGCAAGTCATTTTCATGCTACACCAAAAATTCATCCGTTTTTTAGAAGAAAATAATAGGGACTGGAGCTGACAACTTCTCCTAACTCCTCCTACGCACAGTTGTTCCAGGAAACTTTGGCGTTTAGCCATGCATCGGACCTGTTTACTATGGAATTTCACGACTTTATTTACAATGTTCTCCTGTTTCCTATACCCCAGGTCGTATTGTGAAACCAAATCGCTCTGGATAGCTGTGTTTACACGATGACAGGGACGACATGATAACAATAACCTTTTCCAGGAGTTTTCTGATAACCATATAGAGGGCGGGAATTCTCGTATTTCCGGAAAGAAGACAGGGCCGATCTAGGAACCTATAAATTCTATATATTTGTCGTAAACAGTACTGCTGCAGTTTCTTTTATCTGAGAAGGCCCCCGTAGGCTTTAAGCCCTATGACTAAAGATATACTAATGTACTTTTCGTCATAATAAATCTTTGCTATTTTATTTCGATTGCATGGCAATGAAATTTTGAGTGAGAGTGGCAACGTCGATTTCTCATCAAAACACGTGCCTTTCCCTTATTCATTGACACTTTAATGATTTGCCAAGGCGAATAGTTTTGTATGTAATGTTTCAGGCAGGTCGAAATATCCGTGAGTAGTGAAATTTTAAGTGATTTTTAGTTTTTCCTATAAGGACTTAGGTAATCCATAAATTTTGAGAAATGGTGTGTCAGTGCCAAGTATGTGGAAAAATGGATTAGTTTGTAGTTTCATCCAGAACTGTCTTTTCACAGGTTGGCCCGGCTAACCATAATGATGGCGCGCGGAGACGGAGTTATAGTATTCTTCTAGGCATGCTTTGAATGAGGTGATCTACATATGTCTTCTTGTGGTATACCTTGCTAGGCTAACCTAACCTCAAGGCGCAGGCGCTGTAGGTCCATGACTGGTTGTGGCAATCGACTTAGTCTTCTGCTTATCATGTCCCATGCATGTTCAATGGGTGATAGGTCAGGTGACCTTGGGGGCCAAGGAACGGGTCAAGAAAAATAGGGATGTTTTGAAACGTCTAAATGTTACGTAATTCTGGGAGAGCATCAATGAAGTTTCAGGAGCCATAATGAAGCAAGTGCCAATCGGGGAAATTATATCGACGTCTTAGAATTTTTAGGAAAATACGATGAAACCATAAAAAAATATTTTAATGAATTCACTGGACGCCACTGGTATTAGCAATAATAGCAATTGCCCCTCTCGCCTCGCTCCTGATAGTAGTAATATTGCTACCATGTTTAACAAATCGCGTAACGAATAGCAAAATTTTAAAAACTTGGTACACTGCGCTAGTACGCCACATGTTCTAGAATCCACAACTGGCACTGCTGACCGACCTTTTTTTTACCACCCAACTTAGCATTAACTTATATTGCCCAGTATCCCAACTAACTCCACAATTCCAAGAAGTTTTCCACGAAATATTCGTTGCGGCCAATACGTGATCATTTTGTGACTATATTGCCGTTAGACCCTTGATTGCGTTAAGTTTCGGGAACTATTAAACTCCGATCACGCGACTGGAAATGTTAAAAGCTCAAAGTAATGTTAAGCCTTTCGGAAATTCGGCTTTGCATGTTTCCGGAAAACCGAACAAAACTTTTGGATCCGTTTTCCGGGAAGATAAAGATAGAATGCGAAAGAAACAAACAATCTTTTATGGTCTGGAAATGCATACTGAAAAAAGACGTGGTGGTTTATAAAAATATAAAAATTGGTCTGAAAATAAAAAACAATCCAATGTAAGTTCAAATATATATAATATGAGCTAGAAACAAGCGATGCTGGCGCCATCTGTTTGAACTTCTTGTCTTCCTCATTGTACATATCGTCTATCATATCACAATAAATTATGAATAGAATTACAATGGAACTGGAACCCTTTTCTCAGTGTACATCCATAATAAACCATTGACGTAAAACAGAGATAAACGTGCGCCCTTCTATTGTCGTCACTGTCAAGTTTACTACAGCGAAAATCCATTTTCATTCATAAATTCTAACACTGCGCGTCAATGCTGCTTACGATAAATATTATATTACAATAAAAAAAACAAGAATATTATAAATTATGTATGGATGACATAATACGTAATCTAGAAAATTTACAACCAAAGTTTTGCACCACTGATATACGTGCAGTATCTCAAGTGGTTTTCAGGTCCGTAATTCCGTAGTTAAAACTTTGGCATTTTCTAATCACCTCTTTCATTGAACCTGAATTTCTTATATCTTAATACGTATTCTGTAACGCAGGCTTAGGAGGTGGTAACTTATCAACACTTGAATTTTTAAGTATAGCTAAATTGTATTTTAAAGAATCAATATTTTTGCGAATAGCTTTGGATCGTATAGCACAGACATGAAATTATGTACTAACAATTTCCATGGCAATTTTGCTAGGAACGTTGTCTAAATTAGCAAGATCGTTGAACTCTTCATCTGACATTTTCTTTAATGTTGCAGAAGCTGTCTTCTTATCAATAAAAAATAGCGATGACCTAGTATCGCAACCAGTTTGTGCCTGCTGAAAGTTATCGCATGTTGTTGTCTGCCCAAGATATCTTCAACCGGCAAAAGAATTTAAAGGATGCAAGGAAAGGCTTAAACAACGTTGCAAATTTGTTTGTGAACCAATGTGGTAAGAACAGTTTAAAAACAGTTTGTTAAAACTGGTATACAAACAATTGGCAACGTTGTTTAAGCCTTCCCTTGCATTTTTAAAATTATTTTGCCGGCTGCAGATATCCTGGGCAGATTATACCGAGAATATCCTCGACAGTGTTGTCACGTACTCCATGAGCACTTACTTTACCCGTTTCACCGCCTTAGGGATGGTATTTCAAAAAAAATCGGTTCCTAGTGGGTGTCTAAACCGCACAAGGAATGTTTATTTCAAATTTAATGTTCCTAGGACCAATGTCGAGAGATGTTCAGGACTTAGGACTTTTCGTTTCGGTATTTAAAGTGGCTCCATCTCGAAAGATATTTTTGAGATGTCAAAAAAATCCTTCTTGTAAATAGGGTTAACATTAAACGCTGGCTAAATAATAGCATAGTACTACTATACTACATTTTTTTCTGTGTAACATCATTTACCCCTGTTAGACCCATATTATTCATCCTTTTTCACGAAAATGCGTGAGTTTTCCGACTGTCAAGAAAATCAATATTTAGTAGATTTATGGCTTTCCTGGAATGCTGCCGAGAGATTCTTGGAATTTTTCTTAAAGCAAATCCGCATTCAAGGTTAGAAAGACTGTCAGAGAAATTTCTTATCGAGATTTGTGTTCGAATGATAAACTGAAATTACATTTGAGAAGTGATAAACAATATAACACCGTAATTTTCTAGAAAAGTTTTAACCATAGATTTAGAACAAGGAGGAGATATCATTATTTACATTCTAGAGCAATCAGATATTCCAGGGTTACTCTTAATCTGGTCAACCTTATGGTCCCCCACCTACTTTTTCAGAACGGCTGTTGCCAGATTTTCAGTTTTGTGGCATATTTTCAGACATATAAACTATACTGATATGACGCAATTACTGTAGGTTAATATCTGCAATCGTAAATACCATTGACCACAGCATAATATGACTAAGAATTAATAAAATGTATCAGTATATCGTTATTTTCCGTGATAATAATTTTTTAGTAATTTATTTCTATCGTATGGGTGACGAAATTTAGAGTAGGAGTGGCAACTAACTAATTTTTAATTCTAAGTAACATTATGTTATTACATTTTGCTCTAAAATAAAAATTAATAGTACTTCTCTCTTGGGTAAATTTTGATTTTTAAAATTTTTCACTACTCTCTCAAGTTTGAATTGTTTAATTCTATTTTCTCATAAAACGAAACATTTTATAAATACATAGTAGGTTTTTTCGTAAAATTAATAATAAAAAAGTTAGTGCAGAGAACTTAAGTGGACACACTGTATACTGCAGGTCCTACGAAGTTTCTGCCATATGGGGAAAGTTGAAAAAAAAATACTTTGATGTAGAAAAGTTCTGCATATTAGTAAACTAGAAATCTCTATAGAAAATCTAAAAAGACCCACAGTATATAGGGAGCGACAAAAACGTAAAATATACCCAAGAATAAAGTACCCTTATTTAGCAAGATACAAAGAAAAGTTATTTTTCAGAATTATTTGAAATCATTTTTTCGCTCTAAATACGAGTTCTAATATAAAACAAATACTTTTTATTATGCACAAAATACGAAAGTTTGAACATCAACAGTCTTTTTCTAGAAGATAAAAATGAATGAATACTGTAAATTACCTTTACAAAAAAGTATAACACCAAATCAAGTTAAAAAAAAAACACTAAATCCAATAATAAAATTATTTCTTCTATCATAGGCTTGTCAATCAACGCTTTCCTCATTTTCTGATCAGTTTATTAATTTATTTATAGCAAAAGCAGCAAAAACTCCAATTAAAATACCACTCTAAAGTTAACCGATTATGGGTTAGCGTTTCTGCAATTTCTGTTTGCAAAATCGCCCTATTTAGTAACTAATCCAATACCAAAAAAAATATATGTTAAATGTGTACAAAAAAGATCCGGTATATTTAAGAAGTTTTAAATTCCATCTATCTTCATAAACAATTCCCTTGGAAAACCTTTACACGCAATTCCTCAGAGAAATCTTCTGAGGTAGGTAAAGTGATGAGCGTCATTTTCTTATATCTGCGCGTAAAAGTCATTCAAGAGAAGAACTCTATAAGATATTTCACCGTCTTTGTGTTTAAGTATCATCTGCTAATTTTGTCGCTAAGTTATCTGGGAAGGTAGCGCACCCTACTTCTTAAGAACTATTGCCATGGTTATATTACGTAGTATATTTATTCGCAAATTGATGACTCTACTAAAATAACGCAATTACTGTGTGTTAATACTTATCTTCAATCATAAATACCAGAGGCTAATGCATATGACTAAGAATTAATAAAATATACCAATATTCCATTATTTTTCGTGATAATAAATTTTTAGTAATTTATATCCACTGCATGGTGTCGAAATTTAGAGTGACTGGCAACGTCGCTTCACGGAGCGTCGTCTGCTTCACTAATGAATCTGAAAGGCGTAATTTTGTTTGTACTTTTCAGGCAGGTCAGAATACACGTGTGTAGTGATATTTTACGTGATTTTTTGTGTTTCGTGACAGAAATATATCCGTAAACTTTGCGAAATGATGCGTCATTGCCAACTGTATGGAAAAATTGATTATTTTTATCTGGAACTGTCTCTTCAGAGCTTTGCTTGGTGGAAGCAAATAAGTCAAGTTATGAAATAATGCTGTTGTCTCCTCTTCCTGAATGTCAAAGGACCTTGACACAAGCACAATATACTGAAATTATTTCCAGATATAGAATGTGACTTTAGAGCTATTACAAAAAAAAACTGCGTCTTCTATTAGATATATCTTCAGGAGGGTCGTTGGAAAAGAAATTATTATGTTGACATTACCAATAAATATCTGAGGAACCATCCACTTTGTCAGTGACACCTTGCATACATTCCATAGTAGCTTCTGGCGCAAAATCGTACATTTTAAAACACATCCCATCCGTAGAAACTGTATTTCTTGATTTAACTCAGGCATTTGATAACATAAACTTGGATTAAAATTATAGGCTGCAAGTAAGAGAGCATTAAACAACACACTTACAGGATCCCGATTCAGCATCGGGACACTCAGTAGTCCGTAGCAACGGCGTCGCGCGTCTCTCGTGACGTCAGCAGGGATGGGCGTGCGTCAGAGGGCCGACGCGCTTACGTCACAGGCGAACGCCGGGACGAAGACATACGTGGGTAGAAGACGCCAGGGTGGGACTGGAGAAAGTTTTGACGTGACGGAGGGAAAGGTTAAGGTTACGTCGAAACTGACTGTCATTTATTATTTAAATGGATGTTAAAAAGGATGTATTACTATAAAAAATTGCAAAAGGTGCCCTTTAGTAATGAAAAACAGATGAAATTGAATTTATCCATATATACATACATTTTATTTGAAAGTAAATTTTTCAAAAAGTATTTTTTCTTAAATATCTAATTTTTTTCGACAAACTCTCAGGTTTATTATGGATCTTTCACTGTCTGTTCTTTATTAACAGTTTTTAAACTACTTATCAAAAGTTATTATCATTAAGTTATTCAAAATTTAATTGTTCAAACACTGTGTATATAATACACATGTATGTAGATATCTACCTATATTGGAAAAAAAGTATTTTATAAAAATTATATTTGGAAGAATTCATTGTTCACAAAACGACTTATAAAGAATATCCCAAACCAAGCTATTACCGACGTCAAGCTGACCCCAAAAAAGGAACAATAATAGAGAACACTCAAAACACTTTTAGCAACATGGATAACCTTTTATTTTTAACTTTTGTTTACGAATATTTTCCGAAAATAAGAAAACAATGAGAAATTTTCAACTGAGCTATCCAGGAAATCCAGGAAACTTTGCTGGGACGCCTACGAATTCGAGTCAATTTGAATCCGTTGACATTCTTATATGATGGACTTACGAAAACAAAAGACAGGGTCGGAATAACTTAAGAGAAAGCCAGATGTTTCGTTTATGATGTTTTGATGGGGCGAACAATAAACTTCTCAACTTCTAAAGTGTGTTGTCTAAAGTGATTTTTTCAGCAAGTTTCGATTTGCAAATAGCATAAAATGCAATAAAAATAAGGGGGAAGCAAGGACATTTATATGCCATTTATATGGAATTCTTATTTCCCTACCTTTTTCTACTTAAAAAAGTTATACTTTATTAATGTCGCTAGAACCAACTCTTTTTGAGATAAATTCATTTGATTCGGTGTTGTACAGAATAAATAAGAAATAAAAATAATAACAAATAATAAGCAAGTCTTCAAAATGCCATGAGTTCATTTTTAGCGGATTATTTTTTCATTGTTCATTCGTGTTTATTTTAGTTTTTATTATTTTCACCTGATATTTGCATTTCCTTAACAAAAGGTTTATTTTTTGCTTTTACGTGCTATTTTTATTTATTTGTTTATTTATTCTGCACAACGCCGAATTCAAATGCATTTTTCTTAAAAACATTTGCTTCTAGCGACATTTTTAATACAGTAGGTATACATTTTATTAGTAAAAAAAGATAGAGTAATAAGAATTTCTATTCAGAAATCGTGTACAATGAAGCACAAAAAAGTTTAGACGTTTTAAAATGACATTTAAAGTTGTACGTAGCGCCTCCTACAAAATATACACTTTTGCAAAAATGTCCTGACCGCTTTTTCAAAGATGCTTTTTAGAAAACGGATTTATGAAATATTTTGAAAATATTTTCTCAAAAAACCCGTATTTCGAAAGTAAGTACATTTTTCCAAAAATGTCTCCAAACAAATAATATTTAAAACAGGTACATTTTTCGAAAATATATTTTTTCGAAAACAATATTTAGAAAATTAAATTATGAACTCTAGTAGCTTGAAAAATGTTAATGAAAAAAAAGACGAAAAAAGATCTTGAACAAACCCTAACGAACCTTTTTTTGGGTTTGATTGAATTTGTTTTTAAATTATATAGGTTTAAAAAAATTCAAATGACTATAATTTTCTACTAACACATTTTTTCTCTTAAAATTTAAGAATTCTCGACAAAATGATGTAAAATTTGTTTAGAAAAAGTAATAAATAAAATACCTAAGCATGTTAATTTTTTCCTAGGTGGGTCAATTGAAAAATTCAACTTTTTTTCGAAAATTATAAAATATTTTTTTCTTTACCAAAACATTCCTAGTAGGCTCGGTTTTAACAAAACCTGAACTTGGCATGGGTCCCATAAGTAGCAACAGAGATATACAACTTTAAAATTGCACGCGCCGCCCCTGATTTATAACGGTAATTATAATCGATGGGCAAGCACAATTCTAATGTCCTGCGGAGAATTTGCAAAATATATACAGAAAGACGCATAAAATTTAATAGAAAAAGTACTGAAAAAGCAAAGTCAACCAAAAAATTTGAAGGTATTTCCCAATTTTCTTAAAATTTGATCTACGACTTATC
The DNA here is from genome assembly GCA_963971165.1 of Philopedon plagiatum. Classification (NCBI taxonomy): domain Eukaryota; kingdom Metazoa; phylum Arthropoda; class Insecta; order Coleoptera; family Curculionidae; genus Philopedon; species Philopedon plagiatum. The sequence goes on from OZ020195.1 coordinate 87,959,272, forward strand.
CCTAAGTTTATATCTTTGTTTTTGTTTATAATAGCTTTAATATAACCTAATATAAATGTTCCTAGCGTTCCTATTCCAAGTTCCTAATATCTTTTGTTGATTTTTTTATAATAGCTATAATATAATAATATAAATGTTCTTGTGTCTCTATTCTGAATTCCTAAGATTAGAAACAATTAGGTATGTTTGTTTAAATATGCTGAGTGTGTTAAAAAATAGCTTGTTTTGAGATGTTCAGTTTTTAATTTAATTTAAACATATCTAAATTACTTTTACAAAATAAAATCCCACTTAAATGTTATTGTTAAAAATGTTAAAGCCGGAAGACAATGGCAAAATGAAATATAGGTGATCGTCATGGACGCGATCGGAAAATTCCACCAGCCAGTGAAGCCACTACTACTAAGGTATGGCCCATTCATTACCAAACACCTTGTATACCAATTTTCACTTTTTAAAAATCAATCGTTTTAGGACGGGGGGGGGGGGTGGTTTGAGGTGGGCTTATGATTTTGCGTTACGCCACTGCCTTTTGGTAACTAACAGTAACTGTATCTGTGTATTATCGAATCCACAGTCTAAACGTATCTTAATAGGCCTTCTTAGGGAACTGACATTTGGCCTGTGAATTAAACGTGATTATTTTTATCCACGGCTGTTAAATATTTTCCTAATAAAATGTTTTTGCAACTGGCTAATAGTAGTTACACAAACCTGAACAAATCTAAAATCTTTAGGTATCCATTTGGTAATTTTCTTTGGTTTTTAAGCATTTATCTTAGGAATGTATGAACTTTCGCAGAAATATTTTTGTATTTTATTATTATTACAGACAGTGTTTGTACACAGGTTTGTTCGTTTTGATTACACAAAACAGTAATTTCTTATACCACAAAGCAGGGGTCAGCTGTCGCAGAGGGCTTTGGACGTTTTATACAATCCTAGGAAGCTGCGTAATATTGTATTCAATCTTTTCCTAGACAAGTCGTACCAGTAAATTATAAAAAGAGGAATTAATAGGGAGAAAACCCCAAAATTCGAGAGCATTTCTACGGAAATTTTATATTTTGTTGGCCCCTGGTGTAGAATCTTCAGTTTAACGTAGCACAAACCAATAAGTATACTTTTCAAACACAGTTAAAGCTGATTTTTACACTTACCATCATGATTTCTTGCACCATTCAATAGTGATGCGCTGATTTTAAGTCCAGTAATCATTTTAAGCACATCCACACACGACATAAGTTTAAAACAATATTTTAATTAAATAAATATTTTTATACAAACAAAATAAAACGTAAACATGCCGTCAAAAACACGAAATGACAAAAAATTGTCAAAACAAATGAATAATATAAGCGTGCACAGCCTCCTCAAAAAAGTGACATCGGGTGCAGAAGCTGGTTATGACGTCGTTCATAGCCAACTTTGTGCGAAAAAATTATTCTTGTTAAATTTTAATAAGGTTTTCATATCTTTTTATTTAATTATGGAAATATTAAAATTGTCACCGAGGACCTAAAATCAATTAAGTACCAAAAGTGTAGCGTATTGCAGTGTAATGTTACTAGTGTAAAGAAATGCAGAAAGGTGTAGTTAAGCGTTTGTGAATTCTGTGGTTACCAGTGTAAAGTGAAACATCACAGACAGAAAAGTGTAACAAATAAAAAATCTTGTAACCTCTAATTCGATCAAAGGAGCCTTTCCTGTTGTTTATCTATTTTTTTCTTAGTTTCGCTTATATCAGTATAACATTTTCTTCCTTTTCTAACGAACGATAAATATACTTAAATTGTCCCATAACAACATCTAAGTATCAGTTTAATTTCCTAAATCGAAATTTTCACAATATTCAAACAGGAGATGTGGGGCAGGAGCTGTAATGTCTATGGTCAGGAGTCAGTAGTACTGTGCACTCATTTTGTCTTGCCGCTGCCAAGTGGTCACGTGATCAATTATTGAAAAATGTAGTCAGTAGTCACCTGACCACCTGTCATCAATGCCCTCCCAACGCTCGACAGTAAATTACGGTACAGGACGATGCACTTAAGAGTGAAAAAAAAGCTAAACTGGGTTGAACTTGCTAAAAATAAGCAACCCAGCTATGGCTCCTGTGCCCCCAAAAGATCACCCCAAAAAGATGAATTTTTGCAATAATACTTTTACTATATATAGCGCGTTCGGCAATTCAATCTTTTTCATCGTTTTGCTCGGAATTTTTGACAGGCACGTGATCGGTCGTACTGTTTACAATGATAGGTCATGTGTCCGTCAAAAATTCGAGCAAAACGGTGGAAAAGATTGAATTGCCGAACGCGCTATATATATATATATATATATATATATATATATATATATATATATATATATATATATATATATAATTATATATATACTACCCACAAGTATAATTTTGTTCTGCGGCGCCTCAAAGCAGTGCGGGCCCGGGGAATTTGCACCCCTCCCCCCTCATGACGGGCCTGATGCCTTATAACGATGCCCAATTATTAGGAAAGATATCAGAGCAATCAAGGCACTTACAATGGTGAAAACACAGAGAACATACGCAGGTATGGTTGAGGTATTTATTAAAAACTTAGATAAGTCATTTGAATATATTACACCATCTCTTATATTACAGTACATAATTTATAAAAAAATAAATACTATTTTATTTTACAATACGCTAGATCAAACTTCAGAATCTAACTAGAAATAAAACATTGCGAGAAAACAAGCAAAGCTTATTGAAGAATCCTATAAAGCAGGTATTTTCGACATTTACTAGCTTTAAATATATTATTTACCAGTGCCGTAGCTAGGTGTAGGTAGAGTAGGTCGTTGTCCATGGGGGCGCCAAATAGTAAAACTATAGAGTAGCTAATTAGGTCTTGTTATAGGGGAGCAAAAATCTTGGCTTGCCTTCAGTCAGATTTAGACTAGCTACGGCACTGTTAATTACAGTGGCGGCTGGTGAAATTGTAGTGAAGTTGTATATCTCTATTCCTACTTCCAGGACCCGTGCCAAATTTAGGGGGTTTAATAGTGACCCCACTGGGAATGTTTTGGTAAAGAAAACAAACATTTTGTAATTTGCGAAAAAAAGTTGAATTTTTGGTGTGCCCCTCCTAAGAAAAAAATGAACACGGCAAGGTATTTTATTTATTATTTTTTTACACAAATTTTACATCATTTTGTCGACAGTTTTTAAATTTTGAGGGAAAAAAATGTGTTAGTAGAAAGTTATAGTCATTTGAATTTTTTTAAGCCTAAAATATAATTTAAAAAAAAAATTCAAATGACTATAACTTTCTAATAACACATTTTCTTCTCTTAAAATTTAAAAACTGTCGACAGAATGATGTAGAATTTGTTTAGAAAAAATAATAAATGAAATACCTAGACGTGTTCATTTTTCTTAGGAGGGGCACACCCAAAATTCAATTTTTTTTCGCAAATTACAAAATGTTATTTTTCTTTAACAAAACATTCCCAGTGGGCTCACTATTAAAACCCCTAAATTTGGTAAGGGTCCTGTAAGTAGGAACAGAGAGATATACAACTTTGAAATTTCACCAGCCGCCACTGGTTAATTACTGCCCTTTCTATGCCTAAAAATCAAAGATTTTCCAACAAAGGGAACCAAAAGAGACATTACGAGTAACTCGTAAGAAAAATCAAAGTTTTAGGTATAGTCTAGGATTCAGGGGGAAATTTTAAAAGGGATTAATACAATTAAATATGGATTTCTCTTAAGAATTATAGCTCCCTTTCAGTGTTCCTTTTAGTAAAGTCTGTGGCAAATAATATATTAAAAAGTAGTCGTCGATTTTGATTTGATGGAATACCTAACAAGATGGATGGTTTCAGGCGCGTGCGGTGAAATTTCAAAGTTGTACATCTCTGTTCCTACTTAAAGGAACCGCACCAAATTTAGGGGTTTTAATAGTGAGCCCACTGGGAATGTTTTGGTTAAGAAAAAAAACATTTTGTAATTTGCGAAAAAAGTTGAATTTTTGCATTGCTTCCACTGGGAAAAAATGAACACGTTTAGGTATGTTATTTATTATTTTTTCTAAACAAATTTTACATCATTTTGTCGAAAATTTTTAAATTTTAAGAGAAAAAAATGTGTTTGTAGAAAGTTATAGTCATTTGAATTTTTTTTTTGAAATTATATTTCAGGTTTCAAAAAATTCAAATTTAAAAATTGTCGACAAAATAATGTAAAATTTATTTAGAAAAAATAAATAAAATACCTAAACGCGTTAATTTTTTCCCAGGGGGTCCAGCAAAAATTCAAATTACAAAATGTTTTTTTTCTTTACCAAAACATTCCCAGTGGGCTCACTATTAAAACCCCTAAATTAGATACGGGTCCTGTAAATAGGAGCAGAGATATACAAGTTTGAAATTTCACCAGGCGCCGCTGTACGATATGCTTTCGTCAACCCTGATCCTGACCCTGATCAAACCTGACATTAAGTAATTGGAGACTCAAATTAAGAAAGCCAACTGCAATCAGCTGATTTTTAGCGGGGAAGAAGGGCTCACTAGATGACAAAATTGAAAGACGAAACGAAAACATTCTCCGTTATAGTAGTTAGGAAATCGCCTGAAGAGGACGCCACGTTCTTAATTTGAGTCGCCAATAGCTCACGTCAATATGTCTACGAGGGTCTGTATAGATGACATTAGTGACAGATCGTCACTCTCTTAGATATACCAAACTAAAATTACTTTAAAACAGAATACCCCATGCAATGTGATGAACCCCGGGATAAAAATGTGCATATTAGGGATAGAGTGGATATTGGCGTTCCGTGTGATTCACGATTTATTAAGATATAAAAACTAAACAGTAATATATTACCTAGGTATTTTAATTTTAATATATTAAAAATCAGAAAAATAAAAATATCTAAAATTAAATATATTATGACGATTTGAGACCAATAAACCAAACATTTTCTGCAGTAGTATTACACAATGTTAGAAGAGCAGCCCGCATCCCTACAATTTTTTCTTAACATGGATGGGAGCTGTCGACACCTTTTACGAGCAGAGAGCAAAATTTATATTATTATAATGGCGGTCGTTTTTGTACTGAATAATTCTTTGTTTTAATGCTGTTTATCTGTAAAGCTTTCATTTTAAGAGCGACTGAGACACGAAAAATACCAATTGTTCTTTTAAACTTGGTTTAAATGTATTGCGATGTACACAGGGTGTTCAATGAAAGATTGCAATTGTCCTCGCAGCGTGCATAAGCATAATCCTTTTCTTGACTAATAAACTACACACCTCAAATACCTCCATAGAGTATATTCTTATAAAAAAAAGAAACACCATGTATTATGCGTTGATATTGCACTTTTTAGCAGTCGGCACTTGGTATGTTACCTCACAAATCGCAACGACAAAAGTAGGCATTTCCTTACTACTTCATAAACTCCTAAAATTCAACGATTGACTATAACTCTTTTCCCTGATTGTCCGTCATATTTATCAGATTCGGTTCGCTCTCACTCTTTTTCAGACTTTCAATCTCAGTCTTGGAAGTGACCATTTCGTCACCGCTCAACTCCTTTTTAATGTCCGGTACACTTCGCGTCACTATTTCTTCATTTAGTTGCTCTATCCTGATTTCTTCATCGCTTACCTTCAGCAGTTCTTCATTTAGACTTGCGTTTTTTAAGTCGACGGTGCTGTTCGCGAAAATGGCGGAGGCGCCTAGATCGCCTGGTGGTGCGTTGACAATCAGTTCGTTTTCTTTTACATCTGTGAGCAGAAGTAGTTTATGAAAAGTTGTGAAAAAGTGAAATTTGTCATAAGAAAACGCGACTACACTAAAGATGGTTGCGGGTGACTGCCCCAAAAATGAGTTATCTTTTTTTTATTTGAGACGCCCCTGGTAGACTACAGAGGGGGAATGGGGAGAGGGGAGAGGGGGAGGGAGGGTAGAGGGAGGGGAGGGAGAGGAAGAGATAGAATTATTCTACGTCCGAAATTTTGATTAGACTGAACAGTTCTAAAAAATATTTTTTTTTTCATCGCTGCCGAAAGCGTGTTGGTTAATAATGTCAGTAAAATGCGGAGATATGAAAGCAGCATCGTCTACGAAGGTTGAAATCAGAACAAAACTGCTAATTGGAACAAAAATGTCAGTTTCCTAACCGTCAGTTTCGTGTCGAATTGTAGTCGCATAACTAACGATTTATTATTTTTATAGAAGACAAAAATAACATAAAGATGACTCACTTTTGTGGGAATCGCCGCCAATAGCATAGGAAACTTACCTAAAGGTGGAAAGCCGTTCCTAAGCAACACCCCCTTTCTCGGCTGGTCACTGATAGGATGCAGGGGACTCGTCGCAATATCCTTAAGCTTCTCCTTCGATTCCGCATGGTTTACTGGGCTATTCTGAGTCGTCCTTTCCAGCTTATGCTGGGCAATAAAGCTACATGCTTTTCCAAGAATAAAAATACTATTTAAAATTTTCCAAGACCACAGGCAAAGGTACCCGATTATTACTATCATAACGGCCGGTATGTTAGAGATGGAAATTGAAGTGAGTAATACTCGGATCATTACTACGCCCAGAGGGAGCGGGATGAAGCCCATGCGTCTCGCTACGAGGTCGGAGTGGTCGGAAAAGGCGTGTTTCTGGCGCGTTTGAGCCAGGTCGTAGGCCAGACTGGTACGGTAGTCTTTGTAAACGTCAAGATGTAGCTCGTTAAACCTGAAACATTATTTTAGTTATAGCAAAGTGAAAGAAATAGTAAATACCATGTACTACGGTTCAGTCTTTAACAAACCTTGTTATAAAAGCATGCTTGATCCAATCAACTAATACTTCTGCCCCTAAAACTCCCACACAATCAATCATCAGTACCCAGAATATGTCAATTTTCCAGCTGTACTCTTTCATCGTTTGTAATATAACAATAAATAAAAGTACCATCAGGTGGAACCGTTCTCGCACGTCGCTGCAGGACACTTGGAAAAGATTGTTCTTGTCAAACTTCTTGAATACGCTGCCCTTTAATTCTACAAACTGAAAGAAAACTTCCCTTAATAAGAATTTTTTTGAGAAGGGAACATGAATAGGAAGATTCATTAACATTTTTAATACTGCTCTATTTTGGCAATTATGGGTCTAGGTTGGCAATCATGTGTTTTAATTGACAGCAGGGTAAGACAGCCAAATTTTGAACTCTACTCTACTGGGTTTTGCTTTAAATTGAGGAAGAAAGAATATTTAAAACATCAATTAAATGTTGCTGTTGACTAAACTTTTACTTTATAATTTTGTCCTAGGCCAAATTGTCAAAACTGACGTTTATACAAAGGGGGAAATTTCACTTGTCAAATTTTGACAGAAGGTGCTAGACAAAAAATAGCGCTGAAGAATGGAGAATACTTACATTATTTGACATCATTATAGTCAATAAAGCTTTGTTGTTTGCATTTACAGCTACGTTTAGTGTTGTCGCTTGGAAGAGCACCAATGAACTATGCATTACTAAAAACGTGTTAAGGAAGAACAAAGAAAAACTAGGCGTACTGGAATTTGATTCTTAATTTTTTTTTTTAAATTTTACCAAATTTTGAAGTGTTGCAAGGCATTTTTCAAGGATTTTCAGGGCAATTTATTTTTGGGTGTATTTTACGTTTTTGTCTCTACCCTGAATACTATGGGTCTCTTTAGATTTTTTCCATAGAGATTCTTAGTTTATTATCAAACCCAAGCAAACAAAAGCAAAAATCGTCAAAAAATGAAATAGAAAAAACCAAATTTCTTTAAGTATTTTCTTTATAAACCTTTTCTGTCTCTTTTGACCCAATTTTACGTGTCCAAATTTATTTATTTTTTTACTTTTGCAGCGTATCTACGAAGACTTGCGTATCCACAAAGGCCTACGTGTCAGTGGCGGCTCGTCAGGGGACGCAGTCCCTCCCCTGCAGCATAGCTACAAAATGAAATAAATGAAATAATAATACCTACCTTATTTTATAAATATGTAATACAATTAATACAGCTTTGAAACATATTTTTTAATATAAACTCTATAATAGTTCCTGTATAAATTTTGCGAAACGGCTCTAATAGTAAGAATATTCTACGCCACCCCTAACCGCGTAAGTGCGCGTACTCTCCATTATGCTGGTCCGTGAGCGCGGCGTCCTTATCTGCACCCTAACAAACCCTAATCTATGCTTATCTGTTTCATTATTATCGCATCTTCGCCTGGTCGCTGGACGGAGGCATGCTTCCTCTGCGCTTGACATTTTTAGGAAAGTGTGTAAGTAAAAAGACAAATAGTCATATATTTTAGGAAACGTAGTACGTTTTTCGCATGATGAAAACGGCGACTGGAGGCAAACACGCCCACCGTGTTTTAAACGAATAGATTCAAGTTTGACATCCAGTTAAGCAGTTTTGATTTTAAGAATTAGATTAATAATTAGGTTCGGGAAGGTGTAGTGCGTTAATACAGGACGAGAGGGGGTTTCCTAAATAATCTGAGTTTTAAACATGGAAGTAAATGAAGGGTTAATGAATGGATAATGAAATGAAGGGATAATAGTTTTTTTGTACCTATATAGGTATGCAAGTAAGAAGTTAATATTTTCTTGTTTGTTTTTCGTTTTATTTTATAAATAACTAAGGAGTTTATATCTTTTTCTGTGAAGGTATGTGCGAATGCACTTTTCCACTTCTTCCTATCCCGAGTTCTATCCTATAGGATAGGACATATCCTAGATTAATCTTCAAGCTGACCTTTCTATTTTCAACTTTCATTTTTATTTCCTTTTTTCCATTTTCCTTCCGTCCTGGCAAAAATCCATATTATTATTTTATTACTTTTGAATAGGTATAACCTATCTAAACAGTAGGTGACTGTAGGTACCTACTGTTTAGATAGATAGGTAATAAAATAATTTAATGGAAACTCTACACCTTCCCGTTGGTTTTGCTGAACAATAACATATTTTTTATAGCATATATAAAATATTTTATTGACCAAGTAGAAGTCCTTCCGATTTCCTAGTAATCTGTTTTGTTGTAAGAAAATTTTTTGCCTGCCTCCCCTAAGAAATTGTCACGAGCCGCCACTGCTACGTGTCCACTTAAGACATGCAACAATACCTTTAAAATTATGTAACATTAAAAATAATTTTAGCATAAACATTTTTCGCTTTCCTATGCATTTTTTATAAATGAAAAATTTTAAAAACTCAAGTTATCTAGCAAAACATAAATGACATGCGGAATTTTAAGTAGGTAAAAAAGATAAGTTCAAGGGAGCTTTTAAAAATATATTACCTTGTTTATTTTGTTTATCTATCATTTAAGCATTGTAGAGTTATTTAAATTCGTAAATATGTTACATTTCAAACTAATTTCAACCTAAATCAATGTAATTTCTGCAATATGAGTGGGTTCAAGATTATGATACACAATCTCTTATATCCTTGTAAATTATGTATTTGTCTATAGCTACATATAAAAAGGATACTGACATATACGAGGGCAAACAACAAATGAGGTATAACCCCCAAATGCTCCCTTTTCCTTCCCCTAGGTTCTGTAGCCGTCCAAAACAAGGCATCTATGGTATCTTGCCCAAAAGAGCTAAAAAGTCTATCACCAATTTCCAGCATATTGTAAAATATATACAGTTTTATCACGGACTGGCTTTTTATCATGTGATATATCATGTTAGTGTCAACTGACCATAAGGCTATAGTGGAACATACTAAAATGATAGCTTTAAGTAGATCACAGACTTCAGCTGGGGCTAGGATTCGTTTGTTTCTTCTATCCCCTAAACTAAAAATATAATAGTGAGCAGTACTTGTCACAAAAAGTACCTTTATGTCTATAGCTTACCCAAAACATTTTGAAAATGGCCGCGTTACCAGTGCCCATAGAGCCAACAATACCCTCAGAGGTAAAAAAGTATATACAAACAAAAAGCTATCAGTACATTGCATAATTCCATACTGCATAAATTTCTCTACCTCTTTTGGTATTTTCATGAAAGAGTAGATTTTTTCCCTTCTTGCACTAAACCTTTCTTCGTCATTTTCCAGAAGGTAGTCTCTTGTCACTTCCACTTGGAGGAATGACAGAAGAGAGGGGAATTTTTCTGAAAATGAAGGATTTGTCGGAAAAAATCGAGAAAATTCTGTTTTTACCCCTTAAATACGCTGCCAGATGAGCCATTCGGTATTCTTTTTAAAGTGTGATTATCCCTCTATAAGATGTGTTCAAAAATAGGGAAAAAATTAGATAGGAAAAAATACAGAGTGATTCAAATGTATCGATGTCGAGGGCAAAAAAGTAAAAAAATCGAAATTTAATCGGCGTTTGCTCCCTTCCTATAAAGAATGAGGAAGCTAAAAAATATGGATACCACGTATTTCAACGAGCTCCTTCCGATGACATATATGGGATTTTAATTTGAACCATTTTGACCTCACAAAAAATTAAACACCGTGAAATACTTGGGTCAAAAATCTAAATTTTCAGTTTTTCCCAAATATATCCATTTTCCAGTGATTTTAGGTTTGGGTAAATGCATTGCAAAAAGAAAGTATTTGAGATTTTAAAGTTTCACTTATAAATCCGCTTTTCGATCCGACGTTTTGTTTTCGAGTTATTAGGTACTTACCAAAGAGCTGCAAATGGCATTTCTCGACCTAACATTATTCAAAAGAAGTACTTTCCATTTTCCGATCCTCACCAGTTTCAATAGAGTTCTGAAGCTCCGGGTCCTCTACAACCTGTACTCGATTTCAAGGGAAATCGCGGAAATTTCGAATTTGACGTTTAATAGCTCCGAAACGAATCATCCTGTATAACTGAATTTTTTACCGAAGCTGGTTGAACTATTCCTCAATTAACCCAAAAAATTCCATTCCTCCCCCTCTGACTGTTTTCGAGAAAAGCAAACCTGTTTGACTTTAGGTTAAGCTTTACATTAACATATAGATTGACACTTATTTTTGCTCATCCCCTGACGTCATTATTTATTGAGGACAAAGGGCTGCTTTTTAAATTGTAATAAAATAAACCGAAAAGTAAATATTTTTTGTACCTAAATTATCCTACTAATTTTCCTCAAAAGTTTTTTGGGTTTGTAATGAATGATTTTTTTGTGGGTGTAGTCAAGGGATTTCTGTGTAACAAGCAAGATGAGAACTATAAAACCCTCACAGATGAACTCTTAAAAGCCTATGAACTACTAGGATATCACATGCCCCTAAAAATTCATTTTTTGCACTTGCACTTGGATTTTTTTCTGGAAAATTTGAGTTCAATAAGGGACGAACAAGGAGAGAGATTTCACCAGGACATCAGGACAATGGAAACATGATACGGGACACTGGGACCCATCTATGAAACATATTGTTAAACAATGAAATCAGATGACCATCTACTACTACACTATTGGTAATTTAGATAAGAAATAGAAATTTATGCTGAACTACATAATAATTATAAAAATAAAGATTCCAGATTAAACAGCTTGCCAAACATCTGGGCAAATCAAATTTTTATTAGAATTTAAAAAGTGTTAAAAAATAAACATATTTTTTGTGTGTTTTTCAGAAACAAAATTGTGATTCTTTAAAAATAAATTGCTCATTTTTCAATTAGTGTGAACAGACAAAGACAGGCTTATAAATTAGAATGCCTCGACGGATTTTCTATAAACTTCTAATAACTGTGTATTTGTTGGCAATAATCCACAAGGATTTAGTATATCCGGCTCCGGCATAACCCACCTACCTGCTTTCAACTGGTCCATATCTCCATTATCTTTTTTTTCGCTTCTTAATAGATCTTCAATTGCACTATCTTGTCTAAATAATACCTTAGCTGGTTGTCTGAATCTAATCTTTTTTTCCACTGTACTTGTGATTTGTTCCTCCATAATTGCTAATTCCAAAAGATAATTACACTTTCTTGCGGTCAAAGATCATGCTTAATATCATCTACCACATTTCTCAAGTTATGATTGTTGTTGCGTTTAAGATTATCTTGATTGTGCACTAAAATTTTTCAGATATCACTTTGAATTTTCGAATGATTGACGCCGAGTTTTACATTATATTTTGGCAAAAAATTTGTCATTTTTGGCACCTTGACCACCTCACTGTTTTTATTTACTTGTCATCATATTGTCAATAACATATGATCCGTTATCCACATCCCTCGTTAGGCAACCAATAGTTCACGAAACTCTGTCCAGTGCTTTATAAAACTTGTAACTATTATTTTAAGCTTTTCATTGATTTTAAAAGACCTAAGCTAGAGCCTTTATCATTCGCAACAGAGCATAAGCCCCTTTTAGCACCACACTGCTATTTATATTTCTTCAATATTAATTTGTTCGATTCAACTTGTTCGTTCACAACACATTGTGCAGTACATTGCACGTTGCCTATCGCAAACTGTCAAATCAGGCATAACCTCACATTCCTTGAAACATAACCTCACTTTTTTTAAATCCTCAAATTTGAAATCAAACGAAAATGCTAGTTTTAAGGCGTTTATATTCAAGACGATCAAGCTCGGCAAGGTATGCCAAGCCGGTAAAGGTTGATCCAGGTATTTCAAAGCAGAGACTGATATTCGCCAAAACCCAAGAAAATGTATCTGAAGTAGATTTTGAAGAACTAGAATCAGATTTTATGAATGTACAAACGTCCCACAGAGAGCACGTAAAGCAAATGGAAACATGGAGAGAAAAGGAAAAATACTTAATAGTTAAAGGAAGGTATTTTAAGGAAAAATTTCCTAATTTTTTAACATGGCATGACAAAGAACAAATTCGATACTTGCACAGTATTGACCCAGAAGAATGGAACACCGACAAGCTGTCAGAAGCGTTTCCAGCATTACCAGAAGTAATAGAGGTATGTAGGTATTCTTTTTCTGTACAGCTTCCTTGCAAAATTTCAAAGAGACAGCTTTGACTATGTATTTTTCCAGAAAATTGTCAAGAATAAGTGGACCAAACAGACTCAGACCAAAGTTGCTGCCCACGACAGATCGGTCATACAAAACTGGGCAGATTTTAAGCAAGGAAAGCTAAATAATCTTCAAGGAGAGCTTAAGGAGCACCTTCAAAAATTTACCAATAGGTCGCTAAATCTTAGACCTTTTGAATTACCGAATAACAAAGAAAAAATTATAACGACCACGGAAAATACAAAGCAAGGAGAATTTTCTGAAATAATAACCAGTTATCAAAGATTGCAAAGTAAAAATACCAACAAAAATGAATTGCAGGATCAGCATTTGGAGAGAAAATATACTAACTATAATGAAACAACTAGCAATCAGGAAGTGATAACACTAGAACACACAACTCCTAAAAAAGACCGAAAATTATTAACTTTTAGACAACTACAACACAAGGTTGAACAGGACGTGATCGGAGGCAAAGATGTTTCAGAACAAGAAAAATTAATTCTAAAAGACAACAAATTACCTACTAGAGAAGATTTAAACACTACAGTAGCATTGAATCCAGAAGAAATCTCAACTATAGTAGGGCACCGTCATGAAATAAACAGTGACAAAGTAGGTTTTGTTAAAAAGACAGCTAGAGACATGTCTCATTTAATTTATCCTGAAAAAATTGTTATACCAAAGAAATATTTTAAAAATGGGTATACCTATAAGTTGAATGATTGTTACTATGATTGTGATGGGGAGTTCTTGTATAGAGTACCTGGAATGAGTTGAGTAGATAAAATAATAATTTAAAAAGTTTTAAAACATCAAATTGATTTAATATTTCCGATCCCTCATACCACATGTAGGTGACGCACCCTTTATATAGATAATACACAAAAACACGGAAAACCATTTCAGTGAACAACTTCACAAACCAATTATTTTAAAAGTCCCTGTTGCATATCTGAGTGGCTAATGACTTTTTAAAGTGTTACAAGGTGATATCTTGAAAACAGTTTAAAATATTTTCATGAAATTCTGGTAAATTAATAGGAAGATCGGGGACAATTTAAACATATTTTTGATATTTACCCCCTCTCTCATAATCTCGTACTTTTTACCCCAAATAATAAGCAAATCTTTAATTTATTTTGTTTATTTATTAAAATTTTAAAAATTGACTAGCTTCAAGCCTATAAAATCACTTTAACAACTTATAAATTGGTAACAATATATTACCATGCAAGAAAAAAGAAAGATTGGACAATACTAAAACATGCTGCGTGTTTTATAGATTTCATATAAAAATAAAAAATAAGGGAACAACATTTTTGGCTCTTAAATACAGAAAATTACTAATTATTTTGTATAATCAGAAATATCAACACAATTTCATTTATAAAAATACTAAAAATGACTAGGTGATTTTTTTGACACAATATCAACCGCAAAAAATGAACGCACTTTTAGCCGACGTTTTTTACTAGATTTGTGGTTCTTAAAATTTGATTTTCTTAGAAATAGTGTTGTGTTCTTAGATAAGAATATAATAGTATCATTCAGTGCAAGAGTAACACTCTTATTAAAGCATGTCAGCTAAAGATAACATCAGTAAGAGGAGTAATGGACTACCATACCTATGTTTTTTTTTAATTACTGAGCAACAACATTAAAAAACAAAATAGTAGGGATGTTAGTTGATACTCCTGAATAATAGATATTGCCTGAAATTGATTACTCTAGTTCAAAACTTAACCACAAATAACAGCAACGGAGTTGCAATTTTTAAAGGATATAATACAGTTCCTTTCTCTGACGCTGTTATTTAAATTTCATGTAAGCCACATTCATTTACGGTGAAAAATTTTATACGAATTGGAAAACGGTACATTTTATTAGTAGATACTTTTTGCAATCCCAATAATGGAGTTTGTTCAGGTTTGCTCAGGGATTGTTTATTTTTTATTTAATCTCTCGGGGACAAAAAAATACTTTAACCCCCTAGGGATTAAAGGTGTTACTTTAGTTTTGGAAAATGAAGACTTAAAACAGTACTTTATGGAGGCAAAAATATAAATAAAATATGCTGATTTTATGACAAAAAAATGTGGCTTACACAAGTTTTAATAATAACTTCCAATATCAAAATTTAGGATTCAGCTCTCCCCCGTAATTTTTTATATACAGGGTGTTACATTTTCAAAGACAATATAATAACCTACTTTTCGATAATGGCTATTGGTCTTAAGAGCAATAAACGGTCCTAATAACACGCGGGAGAGACCCTTGTACAAGTAAGTACAAATTTTGTACTTACATTATTTCACTTTATCCTATCAAATAAATAGCTATTTGGTATTTTAATCACTCAAGGTTTATCCCTTGGATCCACGAACTCAAGTCCGTTTCATCTTCACAGTTTACAACGGTTTCTTGAGGGGTATCACTGTGCAGAATCGTCTGGGCGACTGTTCTACCTGTTAAATACGCGCCGTGCACTGTCGAGTAGAAATTGCTGTGCGTGTGTTCGCCGGCAAATAACAAAACAGGCTGAAAATAAGAATTTTCCTTTATTAAATCGACAGAGGACTTCATTTAGAAGGAAAAACAAGAAGCCACACCTGAAAATCGTCTTTTTCCATAGAAAATAGCCGAACAACAGTACCTATTAAAAAAGAAACCAAAACCTAGTAATGTAGTAAATATTGCTTTTAAATCTGCTCCAATATTCGTAAAGATGATTAGTAAAATAAAAATAAATAAAAAAATAAAAATTACAATACATATTTTATTTTTTTATACCTCCTAATCATATTTACCTTAGTTTCATTTTCATCTAAATACAAAGGTTGCGCTAAACATTCTATATCTATTTGCGATGCCCCAACGGCGATTGCAGTGTAAGACCCTCTGGTATACTCCTGTGTATGCCAACTTGTACTAAAAATATGCATAATCAACTGTAAAACATGTCTGATGCCCGATATGTTTATTTTTCAATCTAGCTACAACCTTCGAAAATACACACCGCCGTATTAGTACCAAATTAAAACAATCCTAGTTAGCAATCATGAATCAGGCCATTGGTTTTTTGTATTTTAAAAATTGTTATATTATTTTGACAAGTATCTTACCAAGCACAATATTTAGGCTTTGGAATAAAGGGATCATTCAAAAACTTCCTTAATACCATCGTACAAGTCTCTATTACAACATTATTATCTAAAGTTTCCATATACTCGGCTTCCTTTCCAGAAATCCAACCCAGAATTAACGTCTCTGTTATTTTACTAAAAGAGTATATTTTCCTAAACCAATTTTTACTAATATCTTCATCTGAATTGTCGTCCCATAATAATAAAACTTCTGTAATACTAGGATGAAGAAAAGGCCTAAAAAATGTTTATTTTTAGACAAACGTTTTATTTTGGAAAAATGTCTAAAAATGTTTTATTTTTAGAAAATGCATAGAAAAGTTTTATTTTTAGAAAATAGCTAAACAAGTTTTATTTTTTTAAAATGCAGAGGAAAGTTTTATTTTTAGAAAATGCCTAAACAAGTTTTATTTTTAGAAAATGCCTAAACAAGTTTGATTTTTAGAAAATGTCTAAAAAACGTTTTATTTTTAGAAAATTCCTAAACAGTTTTTTTTTTAAATGTCTAACAGTTTTATTTTTAGATGTCTAAGTTTTATTTAAAAAAAAATGGCTAAAAAAGCTTTTTTTGCAGGAAATGCCTAAACCAGTTTTATTTTTAGAAAATGCCGAGAAGTTTTATTTCTAGAAAATACCTAAAAAAGTTTTATTTTTAGAAAAATAATTAAAATAGTTTTATTTACAGGAAATTCCTAAGAGTTTTATTGTTAAAAAATGCCTAAACAAGTTTTATTTTTAGAAAATATCCTGTACATAATTTGCATATAAGCTTTTTAAGCCCCAAAAATGAATTTAAATACATACAACTTGAATCAATAATTATCAAAGAAATACCTACCTATCATATTCCAAGAGTATCTTATCTACAGTACCAAATAACAATCTATCTATAGCCTCCATCTTGTATTCAGGCAAAGGGGGTTTAAACAAACTTTTCGCCTTATGTTTTAAAACTCCTAAAGGTATGGTACATATCACATGATCTCCGTAAAACCGTTCATGACTTGCACAAACTACTTCTACATTATGGCCTTGAGGGGGTGGAAAAACTTTTTCTTGTGATGATTCTCTACTGCTACCTGGATTGCTACTTAAGTCTTCTATAACAGTTCTGTCTGAATCATCTGAGTCTGAGTCAGCTACTTCCTCAGTTTTCTGGGATTTCTAAAAATGTTTCTGAATGTGGGAACTGTCATTTTTATTTCTCTGTTGCTATTGGTTCTTTAAAGTAACTTTAACTTAAGTAAATATATTTATAAGGCCTATGTCAAAAGTCTTAAAAATTCCATACCTGAATTTTTTTGTTACAATTCCACTTAATCAGCTTAACAGGATGCTTTCTTAAAATGTTTCCCTTTGGTATAACTTTTTCTAGTGGCTCCAAAATAGAGCTATAACCTCTAGGAAGTGTAATATTACCCCCCTGCAATTCAGTATAACTACCAATTTCCAATAAATCTATTTCATTCATACTATGGCAGCCTGATATACATGTTTCTCGTTTTAGGAGACACTCAAACAATAGTTCTTTTAGGCGCCGTTCGGTAGGGTCCTTAAAGGAAAATCTTATTTTAAAAAAAGTAGAACCATACAAAGATAAATACATAGCTCCAATGCTGGCCACATTAACGGTACTACTGCCATCATATTTAGATCTGCTGTTATACAATCATATCTCTAGAATTTAGAAACCAATACTTACCTGCACTTTGTCTAGATAAAGATTTATTTCCAGTTTTATGTGTTCACCCACACTGTCAATGCCATCAGGAGGCTCATATTGGGAAATAAAATATTCCTCGCAACGCTTCAAGAAGCAAAGATATGCTTCATAAATTTCTTGAAGCATTGCAAATGATACTTGTTTGCCTTGCTCTGTTGCAGCTACGACCTGACATTTTAAAATATATTAAATTATTTTGAAAAACAGAAAATTCTTTATATTAACATATACTATAGATTTCCTACTCAATGAACATATGTACCTTATGAGGTTTAGGAACAGCCATAATATCAACCAACCCGTGTTGCATAGCAAGCTCGTACACAGGATTACCCAAGACTCCATGAATCCAGTTAGCCCCTAATTCTACCTTCTCTTGTCCTATAGGAATTTGCACTATGCGCCCCCCTAATCGTCCCCTGGCTTCAAAAACTTTAAAATCGGTAAAACCGTTTTTAGTTAAGTGATATGCGGCACTCAACCCGGCCATACCAGCTCCGATAATAAGTACCTTAGCATAGTTTGGATTTTTCTGAGAGTTTTCGTTGTTTTGAGGTATTTGTTGTTCATTTTGGGCCATATTTAAATAGGGGTGTTGTTGAATAACATTTATTTTGTTAAAAACCCATCAGCTGAGCGGTTGTCAAATCTTACAGCGTTTGACAGCACGAAGTGAGGTTAGGTTGTGTTCTTTTATCAGTGTTCATGTGTGTTCAGTAGCGACTTGGCGTGAACAACAAAAATTTTTTATCTATGGCGTGAAATCCAATTCAGTGAAAAAATTTCCAATGCAAGCAAAGAAAATTATAGCTACGCATAGCTATAATTTTCTTTGTTACAAGGTGGGGCAATTTTTCTGGTGTCATGGTACCTTTTACAGTTATCAAGTTAGGTCAAGCACTATATTGCCTCTTTTACTTCCTCTTTACTGATAGTTATAGGAATATAGGGTTCTATTTACACCAAGAACACCTCTTCACCTCAAAAATTGTTAAATTAAAATACCATTGACCTTCAGCAAGAGAAGACAACAGCATTTATTTATAGTTGGCCTTTTGTTTGCTTCATACATTGTGTGTGTGTGTATAGGACAAAGACCAACCATTATATAATTCCGTCTCAGCGCGCCACCTTAATGGCTTTCCTGTATTCTGTTTTCCGCCAGAAAACCTTTGAAAAACCGTTCCGAATGAAAAGAATCCATTTGCCCCACAGTTGGCACAGTGGCGTAGCCAGCATTTTGGGACGGGGGGGGGGGGGGGGGACAACAGGGTGTTATAAAAATAGCTGTTCGTTATGTATACGCGCAGGGGCGCTAATCACACGCTGATCAAATAAGGGGCGGGGGGGACAGTCGTCCCCCTGACCCCCACCTGGCTACGTCACTGAGTTGGCATTGACCCATCATTCAGCAAAGTTTATGGGTACACACATATATTCCGACCTGCCTGCAAAGCACAAAACAAATTTACGCCTTTCAGATTTCTCAATGAATCAGCGCGCTGTCCCTTGAAGCGACGTTGCCACGCTGACTAAATTTCGGCACTATGCAATGGAAATAAATTACTAAAAATTTATTATCACAAAAAATAATGGTATACTGGTAGACCTATAGTTTATTAATCCTTATTAAGTAGTCATGTGCTTTAGCCCGTGGTATTTATGATTGTAGATACGGTATTAATCCACAGTAATTGCTTTATTTTAGTAAAGTCTATCAATCCGCAAATATTCTACATAACGGAAAGTCTGGCAAATGCCGTTCTCAAAAAGTATGTGGGGGACCTATGGGGGGCCCAAATCGTTTGGAGGGTTACAGGGCCGGATTGACAGATTTCTTTTACCGAGCTGAGGTCAGACCGGCCTCAAATACAATACAAACGGGTTAACGACATTTAACATTTAAATTAAAAATTAAAAGAGTAAATATTTTGTTTTTTTACAGTTTATTTTTTCTCAGTCTCTGTACATATTTAAAAAAAAAACGAAGAGCAAAAAAATTAAAAATGGAGTAATAAATTAGCAATGAATTAGTCTTAAAACATGGTAAATACTCGCAGGTTATAAGGTTAATATCTGGTGGTTTTATTTTAGGTAATATTTTATTCCTCTAATAACAAAAATGAAAAGCGCTGTTTTTTCTAACAATTTATTTTTTCTCAGTCTCTGTAGGTACATATTTCAGGGGCAATTAATTGGCCAAACATTCCAGTATAAAAATATTTGGGAAAAGAACTTTGATTTGTGGTTTTTCAGCGTGGCTCTGCTAGCTTGAATTCAAGTCAGCAGAGCCACATGTATTTTTTTTAAGACGAAGAGCAAAAAAATTAAAAATGTGATAAATTAGCAATAAATTAAGTAGTCTTAAAACTTGGTGGATACTCACAGGTTATAAAGTTATTATTTCGCGATTTTAGGTAATAAGTACTATTGGGTTTCTCTAATGACGAAACTGAAAAGCGCAGTTTATTTTTTTCTCAGTCTCTGTATGTATTTTAGGGGCAATTAATTTGGGCAAAAATTCCAGTATAAAAATATTTTGGAAAATAATTTGGTTTTGTGATTTTTCAGCGTGGCTCTGCTACATTGATCTCAAGCCAGCAGAGCGACACGGTTTATTTAAAAAAACAAAAAGCAAAAAAATTAAAATTGGGGTAATAAATTAGCTATAAATGTCTTAAAACTTGGTAGATACTCACTGGTTATAAAAGGAGGTTAAAAGACATTGTATCTCTGCTAGCTTGATTGACATGCAAAACTCACTCATTCCTACTTTCCCTTTTTTGAGATTTAAAAAAAGAGTTTTTAATAGATTTTTTCGTCTTGGGAAGTAAAAGTTGAATTACGAGGCTAAATTAGTGGTCCTACATGTTTAATTTATCTTTTTATTACCTGTTTTGCTGCGAACTTTAGTAAATTTTTTATCTAACCTAAACAAAGAATAATAGAATATAAGCCAGAATGCAAATCAACACTATTTTGGGGAGATATTACAAAATGGACTTGAAATTTAATTTCTATTTCAATGTATACTTGATTTAGGCATTGCTTAGGAGTTGAGCTTAGAAGTACCGAGATTAGAATCAGTAATTAAGTAACGTGGTTACTATCACATGATCCAACTTCGATATTTGAATTGGCTAAAAAGAGCAAAGAATGAGTTTGTTTTTAATGATTTTTTCAATGAATTACTTCAAATTTTCGTTATGAAAGAATCACTTCTCCTTCAAAAGGAGTACGTTGTTGGATTGTTTGAAAAATTTTGCATCGTATGTCACACATACCTATCTTATCAATGAATCGAAAGGAATTTATAATTAAACCATAATATTTTTATTGTGGGCACACTCATAGTTTTCATAACATAAACTGCTAAAAACATAATGAAATCAGCATATGCACGTCTTTATCTGGACTAAATAAGATTTTAAAATATTTGAAAGTTAATTCTTTCGATTAGTGGCGTTTGATCCTTTGATTCTAGGATGCTGTACCTGATTTAACAATACTTAATACGATTATTATTAATAAAGCTCTAGGTGTGTCTAACAATATAATTGATGGCTAACCAAGTGCAGAAAAGCTGGAGGTAATAAAATTGTTAATTTATTACGAAATGTTTGAAAATTCTAACAAGTTGACAATCATCATAACCTCACAAAATCAATATGTCAGGGCCTAATGTAGGCAACTTGTCATACACCTGGGAATTTGCCAAAGAATCAACAGGAATAACGGGAATAAATCGATTTAAACTGTGCCGTAGAATGATAATGGGGATAGGGTACCTACTCCAATAAATGATATTTTAATAACGTATACGCTGACAACATTGTTTAAGGCAGAATTTTGAGTATTTTTGTAACTCTCACTTACCGGCAGCGGTGGTATCCAAAATACAGTTGCAAATCCCATAAGAATGAATACAAATTTAAACACTGAACTAACACTGCACTATAGATTGATTTATTAACTTTACAAAACATCTAACAGCGCCATAAATTAACTTTCTTTAACAAATTGTTAATAATTTTTTGAAAGCGTCACCACACCACTAAACGGGTTGTTTTGACAGCCATCTTGACAGTCACGACAATTACCGATGTAACCCCTTCGACGTTAGCCGGTCACCATGCCAACCGGACGGCGGCCATACTTTTTCTCGTATTAATGAATGAAAATTCCTGAAGGGGAAATGACCTTGCCGCCTCCCCTACTATAACGCCCCCGCATAGTATTTCTCCCTCCGGAATTCCATTGATGCTTTCATTCCTGAGAAGTTCTGTCGCTCTAGGCCCAGATAGTGTCGCTTTATCTGGGCTTTAGGAGTGACATATCTGTTTATTTTTGAAAATAATTGGGTAAATACTAATTAGACACCTTAATTTTAGCGTAAATTAGTGAGAAGAGGTGTAGATAAGTGATAAAACCCATTTTATTCGTTTGTTATTGTAAATTTTCATGTGAAATATACAGTTTTTTGTTGTAGATCCGTATGTGCGCAATTTCCCAAACTAACGTGAACTTTGTGGGCTCCCATTGTGGAATTAGCATAGGGGAAGATGGCCCCAGCCAAATGGGGCTTGAAGACTTAGCCATGTCCCGTGCTGTAAATGGAAGCACCATTTTTTTATCCTGCTCATGCAGTTTCAACAGAAAGAGCTATTGAACTTGCAGCTAATACAAAGGGAATTACGTTTACAAGAGTTAATAGGCCTACAACTACTGTGATTTACCCCAATGACCAAGATTTTGCTGTAAGTACATCGTTATCTAACGTATAAAGCTAACAATAAGACATTATATAAGGACTATATAGCTAAAAATTGGTATTATATCCACAAAAAGTCTGTATTCAAAATGGTTTTAAAGGCATACTGAGTTCGTTTGCTAATGGCGAAGCCTACAACTAGAAAAGTACTTCGATCCAGCTTATAATAGAAGTAATGTCAGAAATTCTAGTTCGAAGAGGAAGATCAGAATAATATTTACAATTTACAGTGACCTCTTCCTGGAATTTCAAATATTTTTTTGAATGAGATGGTTAAAACATATTTCTATCTTCAAACGTGTATTTTTAGCAAAGAAAACGTTTGTCTGTCAGGTTTATGTATAAAATCTAGTTAAAACTTTATGATTAGCTGTTTTTTCTTGTGTTTAAGATACCATTTTAAAACGAAATGTTTGATATAATTATTAAATGCTTTTTCTATTTTCAGGTGGGTAAAGCTAATGTACTTCTATCGCCCCCAAAGATCAAGCTGTGTTAATAGGGGCAGGAGTAACCATAGTATCAGCCGCTAAACAACTCGCAAAAGCCGGTATTCACGCAAGAGTAATCGATCCATTTACTATCAAACCTTTGGATAAGGAAACTATTATTAAAGAGATTAAAGAAGTTGGTGGAAGGGCTATAGTTGCTGAAGACCCTTACTACGAAGGAGGTTTGGGAGAAGCCGTCATGGCTGCTACTGCCTTGGAAGGAAACATTGTCATCAAGCACTTAGCTGTTGGTGAGTTACCAAGGTCCGGACCTCCAACTGTTCTTTTGGACCTCTATGGAATATCTGCCAAGCACATTGTATCTGATGCACAGGAAATTTTGAAATTATAAATTTTTCCACTGCTGATGCATTCGTTTTTTTTTAAGTTATGTTTGTTATCTTTGGTATTCTTTTAAAGAATCGAATTTTTATGACTGTCATTCCATTTTCTATAACGATTGTTTTCCTTTTTAAAATTATATTATTGTATAATTGTTTTTGAATATAAAATATAAACTTGAATAAATAAACAATGGGTATGTTTATTTCTTTCTAATATCTGTTTTATTCCCTTTTGATTTGATTTGAATTCTTTTTACAGTGGTGTATACAGTCCCAAAATAGAGAGGACATAGGCTATCACCAGTGGCTTCACGTCTTTAGGTTAGGTTTTTTTTTAACTCGGGCCATAAGATTTTACATGGTAAAACTTCAACCCCGTGTTTGGGCCTTGTTTTATTAAAGATCTGCAGCTAAAATTTTAAACGAAGATAGTTCAGGGCATAGTGTACAAGCTACGATATCGTTCAGTGGCGGACGCAGAAATTTTAAGGTTGTATATCTCTGTTGCTACTTATGGGACCCATGTCAAGTTCAGAGGTTTTAATAGTAAGCCTACTAGGAATGTTTTGGAAAATATTTTTTTTTTGTAATTTTCGAAAAAAAGGTGAAATTTTTGTTAGCCGTTTGGGTATTTTATTTATTATTTTTTCTAAACAAATTTTACATCATTTTGTCGAGAATTTTTAAATTTTAAGAGGAAGAAATGTGTTAGTAGAAAGCTATAGTCATTTGAATTTTTTTAAACCTAAAATATAATTTTTAAAAAATTGAAATGACTATAACTTTCTACTATCACATTTTTTTTCTCTTAAAATTTAAAAATTCTCGACAAAATGCTGTAAAATTTGTTTAGAAAAAATAATAAATAAAATTGAGGACATACTGCAGAACTTGTTAATTTCTTCAAATTTCCTTATTTCCTTTATTAGACCGAAATATACTGTAAAAAAATTATCTGATCTCAGAAACCGAAACACTTTTTAAAGAACCTAACGTTGAGAAAGACAATTCTGATAGATTAGTCTTCAGCTCAGATTGTGAAAATTAGGTTAACTTGAGAATGTTTTTTAAAATTAGTATTTAAGTATATTAAACTTAGTTGCTTTAAACCGAAAACAGTATTTTTTATTTATTTTGTCGAAAAATAATTATATTTTTTGAGCGACCGGTACCTAGTAAGGTACTACGTATGTAGGTCTAAATTTAGTACAGTAATAACGTACTCCTATATCTGTTTTTATATGCCACAATTTCTGCAAAACAGCAAAGTATACTACCAATGTCCACGAATTTTCGATTTCGTTACACTGTGCGTCCCGAGGGTCCCGAGATTTTCTCGCTCGCTCGCCTGTTCCAATCCGGGCCTGGAGGGTTATAAATATCTTTGAAATCCCTAATTTCTCGAAAATGAAGATAATGGTATGTATGTGTATTTGATTCGATTTCAATGAAAAATACCTCATAATTGAAATTAATGTTGAAAAAAGTTTATTTTTGACTTTAATTTTAAATACGTGTATTTTTTTTAGAAACCGTTTATATCGATCTTTTCCTTTTTAAGTTATTAAAAAAAATTAACAAATCAAGTTCTTATCCTTTTGTTTTTCGTTCAGACCAAATAATAGCTGTTATTTTAACGTCAATATAATATATTATTCATGTTTCATATATGTGTACATCCTCACATGCCCATAGCAACAAATACATTAGGGTAGTTTTTGAAAGTAAACGTTAAAACGGATCATATTAATTTACTTTAAGAATCCTAAACCTAAGGATGCAATTACCTACACTAAGTTTTTTTTTAGTAAACACGGAGAAATATTAATTTTATAAGAATATGGATTTAATTTCTTATAATTTATCTGAAATCTTACGTAAATGTAAAACATTTTACTGTGTAAACGAAACCAATTTTTTTTCGCGTCGCCTTCGTGGCCTGGGTGTGGAGGCGCGTTTCGCAATGATCGCAGTTCACCTATTGCGCCTTCATGTACGTTGTTATTGATCCCCGCTTACAGGCAACGGCACGCGTTACGCGAGAAACCCATCCCAGGCAAATTTTTACTTTGAATAGTTTCAGAGAAGATCGCCTGTGACGGATGGACACTAAAAATGGAATTTTCTACGAAGAAAATTAAGACACAATACATAATTGATAAGAAAATTGTAGAACTAGAAAACTATACGACTGTTGAGGATGAATTTAACTTATCCACAAGTTTTAACGCAGGGCAAAAACTACATTTGTATTTATTGTTTTCCCATATACCTACGTGTCCCTATTTTAGTAGACAGTGTAACCTCGTGATTGAAAGATTTCTTTCCATGGAGGAAAATTAAAAATTCATTGTGTTCGCAAAACACACTTTCGAATTGTTTGAAGTTGTTGTTGGAGGAAAGGCAATGGGAAGATTAACAAAGTATTTTATTTATCTAGCGTTTGTGACTAATTGCTGGCATGAAGTGTGGGGACAGACGACACAGAATATTAACGTCAGTAAGTAGAATATTATACATAAAGTATACTTAATAATTTTTTAAAACTTCTTTGACAATTATCCAATAATTTTTTAAAAAGTTTTATATATCCAATATTCATATTTCATTTCTCGTAATTTAGTGGAATATGACACTCAATTTCACAAGCAATTTATAATTTTATGATATACCATTTGTTGCGTGAATGATATTTGTTGAAAAAGTTTCACAATGTCCATTTTTAAGCGACCCTGTATAATAAAAACATTACCAAATCTTGCAATACATTTTAGACATTTATAACTTTTGCCATATTGGAAAATATTGTGCGTAATTAATTATTGACAATTTTATTATTCTTTTGCTGCTACACCGTAGAAAATAAGACTATAAATTAACATTAAACCTGTATAATTCCAAAACTATCCAATATAGGTATAACACATGCTTCACGAAACATGTTTAGAATTTTATGGAGAATCCGAAAATTTAAAAATATACAGGGTGTTACATTTAAAAAAATAAAGTTGACGTACGTCCTACTTTTTTGAGCCACCCTGTATACAGACAAATATTTTGAAAATATTTAAAACATAAAAATAAAATTGACCTGTCCGAGCGATTTTTCATCAAATTTGTCATTTTTTATATAATGAATTTATTTCATACTTTATGTCCTCAATGTATATTTCCGTTGATTTTCGGCCGGTAAAAATTCGTTTGCTATAAAAACCAACGATTACAGTGTAGATACATTAAAATGTGTGCACTGGGAAATTATTGGCTTTTTATAGAAAAATGTTCTGACTTTTTAAAAATATTTTTATACATAATATATTAAAAAGTAAACTGGTATTTTTTGAGGAAAATCTCTTGATAGATTTCTTGGGTGATTACACTTATGCACGTGCGTATACTTATCAATATTCATTTATATTTCTGTTCACGGATGTCTATTTATAGTCACATATATTTTTTAAGGATATGTGCGGAAGATATAGGATTTTATTAGTTTTAAATGTAGTATATCTGACCTTATTTCATTAATCAGAAGACACGCACTAAGGGTTGTACAGTATTTACTGTCTCTAGCATATACAACAACATTATTTTGCTACGTAATCACTGTGCACTTGAAGACACTTATTCCATCTACATACTTATGTTCTAACATAGAAATACCTTTTTCAAAAAACTCGGTGTTTTGATTACAGAAGAATTCTTGAACTGCTGTCATAACGTCATCATCACTTTCAAATTTGGTTCCTCGAAGTCTTTCTTTTAGCTTTGAAAATAAACAAAAATCCCTTAAAGCTAGGTCGGGTGAATATGGTGGATACGTCATCGTATCGAAGCCAACATCGTAAATTGCATTCAAGGAATCACGACTTTTATAAACTGGAGCGTTGTCCTGATGATAGAGAATTCCACGAGACAACTTTCCTCTTCATTTTCATTAATGCAATGCGGAAGTTTCTTGACTAATGTTACATAATACGGATCCGTGATTGTGTGGCCACGTTCCATGTAATCCGTGGATATAATTCTTTTAGCATCCCAGAAAATTGTAGCCATAATTTTACCCGCTAAGGGTTGGACCCTAAATTTGCGAGGTGCTGGAGATTCCTTACTTTGGAGTTTAGACTCGGGATTGAAGTGGTGAACTCACGTTTCATCAACTGTAACAAACCGATCCAGAAAACTTATTGGATTACTGTTAAACAACGCCAAATTCGCTTCTGAAGTGGTGTCTCTTTTGTTCGGACGTCAACATTCAGGATACCCATCTTGCAAACACCTTATGAAGTCCCAAATAGTCGTTGATTATATTATTGTTCCAACTGTACCACTTGAAGTACTTTATTACGGTTAGTTTTGGTCATTCGGATTTATATTATTATTTTTACTTTAGAATCAGTGGTGCCACCTATGTTTTCTGTAGTTCGAAAACTGAATAGCCGGTTGAGCTGGCGAGATTGCTAAGAGATGTTGCGCGCGACGGATTTCGTGAGCGGGTAGTGTTGTGCAGTTTGACGGTACCTGATGGTATCGATACTTTTGCTTTGAAATTTGGATGAATCAATTATTCATAACAGATAACATGGTATAGAAATATAAGTGAAACAAAACATAATAGTTTTTTAACATCTAGTTTTGATGCCCGAATGTCTGATGCCTTAAGGGGTTGGTGTCCACATCGCTGGAATGATAAAAAAATCAATATTGGGTCAGTGGTTGTCTTGTCAAGGCACGATTGTGCGTTTTACTTTGGCTGCTAGCTTAAGACGGTGAGAGGTGGACATTTCCTACGCACGATGAGGGTACTTTGTGACTTTGTGGATCTGGGGTGTCACCCCGAATTTTTCTTCCGGGTTTTTCATTGTTAACGTTTTGTTTGGCTGTTTGATGCCGTTTTTGTTTGGCTGTTTGATGCCGTTTTTGATCCGGTTGGGTGACGAGGTGACGTTGCGCCCCCCCCCCCCCCCCCCCCCATCTTCAAGTTGATTCGTTAACTGTTACACACTTTTGTCTTGTCATTGTTAATAACGCGTTAATAAAACATTATGAGTTATTCTCACAGATTTAGAAACAGGGAGTGTATGAAAAAATGGATTATTTTCATCTTTTTACTGGTTTGCTCAGTGTAATACAGACGGCTAGAGTTGTATGTTTCTTTGTTAGTTCTACACACACACAACGTATGAAACAAAACAAAATGCTCTTCGAGACGTGGTGAACCGGAATGAACTGCGTGTCTCTGCTGTCCGAGATCGCATCGGCCCCGCAGAACACAATCAAGCGATGCTGCCGGTTAAGCTCGACAGAGCCATCGGCCACTGGCATTTAGTTTTCACATGACGGTACATACCTTATATTTGTTTTTTAGTATTTGCAAATGAAGAAGGCAATACAGTGGCTGATAAGGCCGTCTATGTAGCTTTAAATTACATTAAGAAGACCGCTAAATTAGGATTGAGCGTCGATATGAAAAGAGTTGTTGGAAATCGGACCGATTCTCAGAATATTTTAGACGCGCGTAAGTAAAGCAAAAAAAGCTCTTTTGTATATGGTTATTAATTTTTTTAAATAAAACGGATTCTTCTTTATATGGGAAAATTTAAATGCGGTAAAGTTGGAAAACATGCAAGGTTGTTATTTTTTTTAGTATGTGCGACATATCAGCAGATGCTAGATGATAATTCCCCTCCCCACTTGATTTTTGATGCAACCAGATCGGGATTGGCTTCCGAAACGGTAAAATCCTTTACTGCAGCTTTAGGAATACCTACAGGTTAGTTACCAAGGGTACTGGGTTCTCCTGCTTTATCGATAACTTCTAATAGGTCATAAGAGTTCAGCAGTAGGTACTATTCAGCCTTCATTATTAGTTTTTTACACCGTTTTTAGTTAGTGCTTCTTATGGACAACTGGGCGACCTTCGCCAGTGGCGTACCATACAACCAAACGAAGAAGAATACCTAGTTCAAGTTTCCCCTCCTGGTGACATTATACCTGAAATGGTGAGAACGCTGGTTCTGAATCAGAATATTACCAACGCTGCCATTTTGTTTGACGATTCTTTCGGTAAGATTAATAACGTTTTAAAAATCATTATATTCAAGGAATAAGTGACTTTGTAGTGAAATTCCTCGCTTCGCTGGCCAACTCTTGTATCTTTTTTGCGGTTTGGGTGTCAGTATTTAGTATTAAATTAGACAGAATACTCGTCTTTCTCCTCTTTGTTTGTCCTACATATGCACAATGTATGAAGCAAAACAAAATGGTCCTCTCCTCGTGCTTGAAAGTCGATGATTTTTAACTAACGATTTTTTTAGTAATGGATCACAAATACAAGGCGCTTCTTCAGAACGTAGCTACCCGACATTTGATCGATGAAATTAATACTGATACAAATAAAGTACCTGAGCAGCTTGAAGATTTGGTCAAGCTCGACTTGAAGAATTTCTTTGTATTGGGAAGCTTGGAAAATATTATGGTTGTATTGGAGTCTGCTGAAAAGAAAAATCTATTTAATAGAAAATTTGCTTGGCATGTGCTTACTAAGGTATAAACTTACGTAATGTTTTCCGACCGTATTTTACTTTGAAAAGAATTTTGATTTGATTTTGAACTATGAAAAAAAAAACAATTTTTATCCGGATTTTGTTTCGGCAGCTTGGTGCTAATTTTTTAAATAAATATTTACTAAGTATCCTCTTTTTAGGATTCCGGAGAATTAAAAGCGTCTATCAAAAACGCCACCATACTGTTTGCCAAACCTATGGTGAACACTCTGTACCAAGATAGGTTGCGCGATATCGGGTCTACGTATCAGTTGTCTAGTGTGACACCAGAGATAGAAGCTGCTTTCTATTTCGATCTTGCATTGAAGGCGTTTCTGTCTGTCAAGTAAGTTTTTCTTTTAATCTTGGAGAATCATATTAAAGACAAATACACAGAGTAAAGACAAAAAGTAATTCACGTCGCGTTTCTTGGAAGGAGATTCTTCAACTGAAATAAGAAATAAAAGTTATATTTATAGGGTTTCTATCGTTTTCTGGATCTTCAGGGTGTCAAAAGATATTTAATTACTATATTAAATCCAATCCAAGCTTTTTATATGTATTTTTTAGGGAAATGTTATTAGATGGATCGTGGAAGAAAAATAACGTTACGAACTATGTTACATGCGACGACTATGAACCCAAATACAGCCCAAAGAGATATAACTTAGATTTAAGATCATACTTGCAAAAGGTATTTAATTCTAATATTTTTTTGTTTGCCAACTGTAGAGTAGTATCACAGAAAACATAGCTACATTTTCAAAAATTTCACGATTTTTTTCTCTGTTAGGAATCCTCAGAACCTCCCACTTATGGCCCATTTAACATCAACATTAACGGTCTCAGCTACATGGAATTCTCAATGGCTTTATCAGCAGTGTATATCAGGTCCGGCGCATCGGATAAGTCACTTCCACTTGGCGTATGGCAGGGAGGATTTGACAACAATATGACAGTGGCGAACGTTAAGGATATGAAGAATTTCACTGCTGACGTTGTGTATAAAGTGGTCACTGTCGTGGTAAAAGTCTTAAGACACTTTTTAAAAAATAAATTTGAATCAAAATTAAATTTTGAACTCCAAAATTTTAGTAAATTTTAGTGAAAACAAGACGCACTTATTTTTTAGCAAAAACCATTTATATACAAAGATGATACAGCACCAAAAGGCTTTAAAGGGTACTGCATTGATCTTATAAATGAAATAGCAAATATATTACACTTCGATTATGAAATAGAAGCTGTAGCTGACGGGTTGTTTGGAAATATGGATGAAAAAGGAAACTGGAATGGTATTATTAAAGTAAGTTAACATTCATTGGAAGAATTCACCATTCAACAGATACCGGCTTATATTGTTAATACACTTTTTGTAGTAATTTTATATTTAACCATCTTTTCATCTAGTTGGTGTCAAATCTTCTCATTTTCTGCTATATTGGCCGTATCGTCTGCAAATTTGTGCCTAATAAATTGTGCTTGAATTTAGGTTGCCCCTTATTATCTTTTATTTCCTTTTCCATTTTAGGATCTTGTAGATAAAAAGGCCGATATAGGTTTAGGCTCCCTCTCTGTAATGGCTGAACGTGAAAACGTCATAGATTTTACAGTGCCGTACTACGACTTAGTGGGCATCACGATTTTGATGAAGCTTCCCGAAACACCAACTTCACTGTTTAAGTTTTTAACAGTGTTGGAAAACGAAGTGTGGTTGTGTATTTTAGCAGCGTATTTCTTTACAAGGTATTTAATTAAATTAATCTAATTTTTATTATTTATTATTTCGTACAGTCATGGTCGGAATAATTCTATTATTATTATTATTATTATTATAGTATATTATATAAAGGTATCTTAATGTACTTTCTTAAGGGGACTGACGCTCACACTGTGACTGTAGACAGTGCTTATAAAAACTGTACTATCTTTTTAACATTTAGCTTCCTCATGTGGGTATTCGACCGGTGGTCTCCGTATAGTTACCAAAATAACCGAGACAAGTACAAAGAGGATGAAGAAAAACGAGAATTTAACCTCAAAGAGTGTTTGTGGTTTTGTATGACATCACTAACGCCTCAAGGCGGTGGTGAAGCACCAAAGAATTTGTCAGGTATTTAAAAAAATTGATTTGAATACGCAAATTTCATATACCATGTCCCCGGTCCACACGCTGTCACTTGTCCACACCCTACTGCATATCTCTGACCCTTCCCTGTCTCACCTAAATTTCATGTCATTAACGACACGGTAGAAGAATGTTTTAAGTGGTTTTGTTCCTTATGAATGAAATGCTGAAAGGATTTTAAATTGTTTTCAGGTCGTCTCGTTGCAGCTACTTGGTGGCTGTTTGGTTTTATCATTATAGCTTCGTACACGGCCAACTTGGCCGCATTTTTAACTGTGTCCCGATTGGATACGCCAATAGAATCTCTGGATGATCTGTCGAAGCAGTACAAGATTCAGTACGCTCCTGTCAATGGAAGTTCCACTATGACTTATTTTCAGAGAATGGCTGATATCGAAGCTAGATTTTATGAGTTAGTAACTTTACATATTCGTACTAGTTGTTAGAGAAAACACATGTTCTTAAATGTACTGATAACTGATACAATTATACCTCTTTTTTTAGAATCTGGAAAGATATGAGTTTGAACGACAGTCTTTCCGACGTTGAAAGAGCTAAGTTAGCGGTGTGGGATTACCCTGTTTCTGATAAATATACGAAAATGTGGCAGGCGATGAAAGAGGCAACGTTGCCCCAAACTCTGGAGGAATCTGTGGAAAGAGTACGAAAATCCAAGACTTCTTCGGAAGGTGAGTTTCCATTTATTTATCTTGTTAGATATTTAAAATTTAAAGATCGACAAACATTTTTCAAATTTTTTTCCAAAATACGCCTGTTTTGAATATATAATTTTTCGAAAAAAAAATTCGAAAGCACATTTTTTCGAAGAATTTAATAAAATCTTCAATTTTTTTCCGACTGTTTAAAACCATCATTTTCATGCAATTTTTGAAAAATATGTCATTATTTACGGGTAGTGAATAACGATCCACAATTCACTGTCTGTGACCAATCACAACAAAGCATTTTTATTAACTTCTTAAACACCAAAGCAAGCTTATAAAAACAATTACCAAATCGTTGTGTTAAGAGCATGTTATCAACCTAAATTTAAGGGTAGGTACAGTAGAGGACGAAAAATCCCGGACACATTATTTTTTCTAATGTAATTCAATTGACCTCCACCAACGTCCTGGCAGTACCCTAGACGATCTTCGAATTCTTGCAGAACTTATTCGGTTTTTCAGGTCGTCAATATTATTTGGTCCATTGACGTATACTTCGGATTTGAGGTAGCTACGCAGAACATATTCCAGCGGAGTTAAATCGGGGGATCGGGCCGGCCATTGTATTGGACCTCGTCGACCAATCCATCACCAAGGAAAAGCTGTATTAAGATATTCACGTACCCGACGAGTAAAAAAACTGTTTTTTATTTCAAAAACGGTTCAGTTTAGATATATGGTATGATACATGAAATGTGATTGAAATTTTATGCAGATCCCAAAAATGAAATAAAAAAGGGGTTACTATTTAAAACAATTAGTGCAATATTGCAAAAGTTTAAAAGATACGCATCTAAAATCGAAAGTTGTGTCCGAAAATGCCTGAATTGTAAACGAATTTATTCCAACCTCTACGTTCTCATTGTATAAATTTTAGGTTTTGCATATTTGGGTGATGCTACAGATATTAAATACCTGGAATTGACTAACTGTGATTTTACAATTGTCGGAGAGGAATTTTCTAGAAAACCCTATGCTATTGCCGTTCAGCAAGGTTCTCCCCTAAAGGATCAGTTTAATACCGCGTAAGTTGGATAATTTTATTGTAATTGAGTTGCATGTGCATGATAACTGTAAGTGACCGCTTTTAAAAACACTTTTTTAGTGTTCCGTGATAAAATTAGCAAAACGGAATCACTTCGGTGTCCGTCCGTCCGTCCGTCTGTCACAGGCGATTTTCTCTGAAACTATTTGACTTAAAAATTTGAAATTTAGTACAGAGATAGAATTATAGACGAGAAGTATAAAATCTTAACTTTTGATTCTTTGGGTTAATTTCAGGAGGTAAATTGGGAACTACTACTACTACACTAATTGTGCAAGTATAGCTTGCACTTGACCAATTTTTGTTATTTGTGTGTTTTTGGTATTTAAATAGAATATTATTTCATGTCCGAAGTAGAACATCACCACTATCCACTGTATATTATGTAGCTGGAACCTAGTCACTTAGAAAAACATTCGTTTAAATGTGTATAGAACCCTGTCGAATTCTCAGAGCTTACAGTAGTCTGGATGCAAATTCATGGTATTCCAGAACCAGAAAGTTTTAGGATAAGGTGATTGGTTAACCAGCGGAATTTCCCAATTTGTGTTCCACCCTAAATGTTGTAAAGTAGCTTTAGTTGTTCACATAAGCGATTTTATAAATGTGTCACCAATGAAGTAGTGAACATCTCAACCTTAGCGATTTAATGTGCGTATAAACACAATCGATGTTGCTTAGAAGCTTTAGGTGTCAACATTTTTACAAATACTGCCTCTGGTAACACGTGCTTTTTATTACTTACATAGAATTTTACAACTGCTCAATCGTCGAGAACTAGAACGCTTAAAAGAAAGATGGTGGAACAAAAACCCGGAGAAGAAACAATGCGACAAAGCTGACGACCAATCGGACGGCATCAGCATTCAAAACATCGGTGGAGTATTCATCGTAATCTTCGTAGGCATAGGTCTGGCCTGTATAACGTTAGCTTTCGAATATTGGTGGTACAAATACCGGAAAAACACAAAAATTACTAACGTCAACGAAGTACAGC
The DNA here is from genome assembly GCA_963971165.1 of Philopedon plagiatum. Taxonomy (NCBI): domain Eukaryota; kingdom Metazoa; phylum Arthropoda; class Insecta; order Coleoptera; family Curculionidae; genus Philopedon; species Philopedon plagiatum. The sequence continues at coordinate 87,994,175 of OZ020195.1, forward strand.
CCAGTAAACATCACAAGGTTGCCGGGTTTCCGCAAGACGGAGGCTTTAAGTCTCAGGATACAGAGGGTGGCGGGATTACGTTGAAAGTTAACAAGTTGTATCCAAAGGTTAAGTTTTAAGCGGAATTTGGAGGTGGATACTATGAAATACAGGAATTTTGAGTTTTCTAAGGCATGTTGAAGATATGTATATCATATACAATTAAATTATGAAAAATTTGTTTTGTGTATTAGAAAGATTGTTTGCAAAATGAAAATAGGAAGATTCGTGATAATGATTATTATTATAATAAATATTTACAATTTATTGATTTTACTGCAATTCAAGTGTGATAAACAAATAGGTACGCACAAAAAGAATTTAGTATTTAGTATTTTAATAAAACTGTGTGGAATTTAGGTAGATCTACATACATATTGAAAATACCTAACTATTCCTTAAGGGAACCTTATCATTATTATTTATTACCAATTTTGTTGAGAAAATATCAGTTACAGTACAATAATAATACGCACAAATATAGGGTTTTTCGAATTTTACTGAAGAAATTGCCCATGCTGTTTAAACAGACCTTTATAATCACGATATGCAAAGTTTTTAATATAAAAACCTGAACACTTATTTTTCTATAGTCCTTATAAGGAAAAAAATGCAAAAATATATTTAATTCTTCCGTTGTTTGGTTTTAAAACCAAGTTTATGAAAATTAAAGATTGTAAAAATACGTGTGCCTCTCCTTTTGTTTATTGTCTATAATTTTTTTTCAGCTATAAATGATAGTCCAAGAAGTTATAACGGTTAGTTTTTTTAATGGAATTGTCCTACCTTTTTCTTAATACTGCCTTGTTCCTTTAAGACCGTTGAATTGATTACTTTCGGGCCCCAAAACTAGCCTAGTTTCTTTTTCCGCAATAAAACAATTTAATAAATTTCAACTTATTCAGAGTACTGAAAAATTTAAATTTATAAAGGCAACGAGTAGCTTCGGCATGCGTGCAAAATAATATCCTAACTCAAATGTCGGAGAGTAGGGGGGGGGGGTGTAAAATGGCGTCACTCTTTTATTAGTTGGGTTAGAAACAGAAACCCTCCCAAATGACGTTGAGACCTCGTTTTGTGAGCATAACAAAAAATCGCGATTCAGCTTCTTCTTTGGTGCTAGCCTAAGACAGTAGGGGTGGACATTCCTTAAGCTCTTTTAGGGCACATTTTTGATCTGGGGTGCCACCCCGAATATTTCTTCCGTTTTTTTTGTGTACCTTACGTTTAGTTGTTTATTTGGGACCCGAGTTAGGGTGTTTACTTCAGGAAGAATATGATTTTTATGGATTTAAAACTGTAAAGGCTATCATGCACACTACAGATCCGTCCAATATTCAATAATTTTATTATCCATCAATTTTGCGCCTTATCTTGTTTGTCAAATTACCTCTTTAATACCGATAAATTATCAAGTAATGTAATAATTTTCTCCAATTGATAAAGTAAAAATCTTCTTTTATTGCGGAAAAGAGCGTGGCAAAGTTTGTTATGATTATGATCTCACAATGTTTTGCTTGGATTTGTACACATCTCTGTATTATAAATGTAACCTTATGTATACTATTTACTATTTTTTCCTCAAGCATTCTAATGCTTCTCAACCGCCGCGATCTGGAACGCCTAAAACGAAGATGGTGGACTGACAATTCCGAGAAGAAAAAATGTGAAGAAATCGACGACCCTTCGGACGGCATTAGCATTCGCAACATCGGAGGAGTGTTTATTGTCATTTTTGTAGGAATCGGATTCGCCTGTCTGGTGCTGACCTTGGAATATTTCTGGATAAAAATTAAATCCAAGAACAAGGTCGCTCAAATAATGGCAGCACTGGAGAAGAGAAGATTTCGACGGAAGTTGTGTGTTAACTGTGGTCAGCAAATTATTAAATAGATTATTTCAGTCATTAAAGTAAAACGATAAAATCACCAAAAAAATGCTAGAGGAGGGGGCAACCAAAATGTTTTGTTTTATACGATGGGTTCTTTATACACACACACACACATATATATATATAGAAAGTAAAAGTTTTACTTTCTACGACCAGCGAGTAAGCACAGAAGATGCCAAATGAGATTTTGGCGAAACGTCTGCAAGTTTCAACTAGAAACAAATCAAACGAACGGATGAATTCCCGGATTAACCACGACACATATTTCTCCATCCGTGAATATATATATATATATATATATATATATATATATATATATATATATATATATATATATATATATATTCACGGATGGAGAAATATGTGTCGTGGTTAATCCGGGAATTCATCCGTTCGTTTGATTTGTTTCTAGTTGAAACTTGCAGACGTTTCGCCAAAATCTCATTTGGCATCTTCTGTGCTTACTCGCTGGTCGTAGAAAGTAAAACTTTTACTATTTTTATGACTTTTTTCGTAAAATCGATAATAAAGTTTTTTCCTCTTTCCAACTCCATTCATGGATAGAGGGGGGGGGGGGGGCAACGGGGGACTGCCTGGGGCCCCATATTTCCTTGTGGCTCCATGTTACATTAGTTGGGGACCCAGAAGTATTTGTTGCCCCAGGCCCCCCAAATACACCTCGGCGACCCTGTCTATGGATACACTGTATAATGGTCACCCACCACAGGTGGGGTATCGCCCCTAAAAGCTTTCATGATCTATTTATAAAGCGCTAGATCATTCCCCATGCTATACAGGGTGTCCGGTAAGAAAAGTAAACATAGAATCGTGATGTAGAATAAACTTTTAGGATTGTTTATAAGAAGAATTATTTTGTTCTTTTAGTTACTCGAAAAATACTTAACAATATCAAAAAGAATTTCGAAAATTCTGTTTTTGCTTGATCTACACAATGCCAGGTTAAATAAAAATTTAGTAAAAGGACCCATTGTCATAAGAACAATAGAACAAATTTAGACCTCCAATTTTTCCGAAAGTTGTTCTAAAACCTTTCTTTAACTTTCTTGGGGGTCCCCTCTTATTCTTATAGCACAATGCATAATGTGGCTTTGTTAACTCTTTTCTGTTGCTTTAAAATAGTGAAATCACTGCGTTTTTCATATCAAAATCGCATAAATCTGTCTGTATAAGCACAGAGTACCGTCATTGCTCAAACTTAAACAAAAGCGACTTACCAGCTTAGCATTTTTTTTTGCTTTAAAAAGTTCTTACTTGATATTTGTCTTTTTTATTCATTTTTTGGTATTTACAATAAACTGATTTTAAAGTGTGCGTTTTAGTATCCTCAGCGTTTCTGACTGTTGCGGAGTATCAACTATTGCATAGAAGTGTGTATGATTAATCTAATTCTCTAAAGAGAAAACTTACATGAAAAAAAATTGCTTGTAAGCGCCGTTTTGAAATAGAAAAAATACATTAACAAAGAGATATTTAATTTTTACAGCTTACTTACTTAGCATTTTTAAGAAAAAAAAAACAAAAATTACTTAAAATTTCACTACACACATATTCCATCAATGCCAAATGTGTAGAAAAATGGATTCTTTTCATCCAGAACTGTCTTTTCACAGGGTTGCTCGGTGAAATACAGACGTCCCGGGAAGCCATTGCGGTGGCGTGCGGAGTCGCTGTCGCTCTTTATCCTACGAGTGAAGGGCTGCGTATCCTCTTGCTGAAGGTCAGTGTATTAGAGGCTTTTTCTTATCTTACATTTGACGCAAGCTTTGATATACATTAAGGTCGTAGTCTTGTATAAAAAGACAGCCAGACTATTTCTTATTATTAAACAAAAGCACTGAGAATATTTTATTTATTTATTAAGAAAATTATATACATATATAGAAACAAAGAAATAAAAACCTTAAGACCTAATATTTGTCTGGTAAAATGCATTGTCGTAGTTAAAAAATAAATATACAAATCAACTCAACGTTCTATGCTTAAATTTAAAATAAATAATAAAACATATTCGATTAAAATCACATATGGTGTGTATAAATACCTACAGAAGACATCTTATATGACAACGAAAAGAAAAAAAACATATTAAAAAAAGCGGCGTTCCGTAAAATTTTTTATTCATAAATTTTTTGAAAAATTTTATTTCATATGCATTTATTATGTATCCAATTAAACTTACAGTATTAAGAGCAGTGTTGAGGTCCCATTACTATTACTATTTTGTTTTTTAAACCTTGGTGTTGGTCGCTCAGTTATCTTCTTTACAAAAACTTTCCAGTATAAACACCAGGCACGGCTCTTCCATAAGGTCATTTGGTCAATGATCCACATAAAATTATTTTCAGTGATCCAATTCAGATTTAGAAATAAGAAGAAGATACCTATTATTTACATTTTAAAACTGCAAAAAATAATTAAGCAACACGATTAAAAAAAACAAAATAGTAGTTATAAGTGCTTAACAATGCTCTCAAGAAAACCAGCACGGTTGCATAAAAATACTTTTAACTCATTTGTAGAATATTCTATCTACATAAGAAAAAGTGTATTATTGCTAGTAAAGTAATATGAAGATTCGTCGAAATATTATATCAAAAACACCGGCAAGATATGTTTTTTGGATAGGTAAAGTTAAAGATATTGGCAAGATATTTAAATCAAGATCGAAAAGTAAAGCAGAATTTAAGGCATACAGTTTTCAGAGTTCTATAGTTTGGGCTAACTCCGTTTTTGCGTCCTGTTCTTCTTCTTGAGTAGAATCGCGTTTTCCTTGCGCTATTTCCATTGATAAACTCTCTAGTTTCGCTTCAAAAGATCTGCTTCTTCTATACATTTGGACGTAGTTCATCTGTAGTTGCCTTTGATACCTAAATGTTGCCCAGTATTTGAAATCTAATAAGAACTCTAGTGTTTTACAGTGTCAAAAATCTCATATTACAATATTCATCTTCTTACCTTAATACCTTTTCCTTTTCCTGAGCCCATACCAACTTTTCCCTTTCAAACTCTTTACACCGTACTTCTAACTCCCTTCTTAACCTTTCCACCATACTTTCTTCACTAAAAGTTTCTATGTACTCTCCGTTTAGCTTCTGAATCTCCAGGTCTTCCAACGATATACGATCTTCTTTGTTCTGAGTATCACTTGGAACATTTTGAGATCTGAGCAAGCGACCTGGTTGAATGTTGCTGTAGTCGTTCAAGGAGAGATCTGAAAGTTCTTCTCTGAGTTCTTTGATTTCAGCTTTTAGCCGCTCATTTTCTACAATATCTTCGAACCTACATTTAAAAATATATAAATATATTATTTATCTTCTAATTTTTTATTCTCAGAAATAAATACTGATAATCTTCTTAGATCGCGTTCTGAGCCTACCTTGTTTTGTCAATGCTTTCTGTACTCTCATATTTCTTCAGCTGGTACTTCAAACTTTCTATTTCTATTTTCAAATCTGATATTTGGCTGTCCTTTTCTATGTTCTGAGCCTTTTCCTTGTCTAATTCATCTTCAAGTTCTTCGAACTGCTGTTGAAGATCTCTAAAGTCTGTTCTTAATTGGAGAAGATCTTGGCACTTTGAAGTTTGTTCGGTCTGGAATGAAAAGTTACTATTCATAGTTAAGAGCAGTTTTTAAGGCATCTTCATCTGCGCTATAATCTTTGCTAACGAACTGCAATGTACAGGGATATCCAAATAAAAGTGAACCGGCCTTATAACTTTTTTATTTTTAAAGATGGGAAAACATGTTGAATATGAAAGTTTTGAGGAGGTTTATTGATCATTCATATATCTTATCTGCAAAACAATTGAGCAACGAATAACAAAAATACAGTATAAAACAGATTTTCTCGCTTATTTTAAATTGGATGGTATGATTATTATCATATTTCCTCCTAAATACTATGTATGAATATACATATACATGAATATATAATGGTGGATAAACAAACTTTTAAACCATAAACCAGTAAACCCACCAAAAGTCCCAAGGGAGACCGGCTTTTCGGTGTATTCGGCTGTCTGTCTATTTCCTTTATAGTCTCTGCTAATACGTACCTGACATTCCTTTAGTTGAGTTTTGAGCAATGACATTTCCCCAGTCTTTTGACACAGTCCCCATTCAGTCTCTTCGAGTCTACCTCGCAAAGCTTGCAGTTCTTGCTTAAATTTTTCGTTTTGAAAATTGGCCCTCTGTATTTCCCCTAGAAACAAAATCATCAGTGACTATATCAAGTGGTTAGACCTGGTTTACAGGTCTTATTGTAAAAATTTTAACTTCAGGGCCCAAGACTTGTTATTAACAGTTCGGATTACCTGAAAGCCGTTTCTTGTCCTGGTTTAATTGATAAGACTGCATCATTAACATTTGTTCTAGTTTTAAAGCTTTCTGAGCGCTCGCTCTGAGCCTCTGTTCGTGGACGGCCTTGAGCCTCCGCAGTTCTCTTTCCCACACCTACAAATAAAAAATGACAACACTTGCAATATACCTTTTAACTCAGCCACAGTATTTCCTTAAAAAAAAAATGATACAAACCTTCTCTTTTTCCTGATACACCCGGAAAATAACTTGCTCATTATGCTCCATCGTCTGTCTGAGATATGCTAGCTCAGAGTCCCGATCTCTGAGCGCCGCTTCTAACTCAGAAACTCCGGAATCGCTTGGGGAAGGTGTGAGGTCCATAAGGCTTTCCATATTTGAGGTGGATAGTCGATAGGCACCTTTGTGACTAAAAGAAAAATGTCAAATAACATTTTTTCTACGAGAGTTTTTCGAGCAATAATTTTTATTAAAATACGGTAAAGTGTTACAAGGAAAAGAGGGCTTGATTTATGTCAGCAACACTGAAACGCTATATTTTTGAAAAAATGTACTTTCGGAATAGATTTTTTTCAACAAAATATTTTTTCGCAAAAAATGTTTTGAGAAAATGTTTTTTTTTTTTGAAAATGAGTTCGGAAATTTTTCGTAATTTCATACTTACATTATGGAATAGTCAATATGTTGATTTGGACTTTTTCTTACGCTCTCCAGACTGTCATAGTTCATGAGTTTATGACTATGAGGTATAGATGGTAATGAACTCATTGCCAGAGGTGGTGAGGAGTTTGTAGAAGTGCACGAGGAACGTAGTTTTCTATCTAGAGAGTAATTTTGGGTGTTTGGTTGTCTGTGAAGGTCACTTGTACCTAAAACGGATAATTAAAAATAAATGGTACTGCTCGCGGGACTAACAATTTTTTCACGCGCTCTATAGTGTCGCGGGTCGCGTTTTCGCAAAGTATAAATACAGGGTGTCGAAAAAGTCTGGAATATTTCAAATATTTCAAAAACTACTGAATATATACCTCAAAATATCGAAGTCTAATTCTTGGACGTTTCACTCAACTATATTTTACCCCTTTTTGCTGTTACTTACTTCCATACAACGTCAGTCTGGAACCAGGTCTAGTAAGTATCGGCGTTGATCCATACCGATCACTAAACCTTGAAGAAGGAGTCATACTTGGTGCTGATGGTTTGAAGGCTATGGGACGGATAAGTACTTTGCCCTGGAACAAGAAATTAAATACAAAAGTTAAAAATTCTATGCAATATTGGATCTGATGGAGCGAAAGTACAACTTAAAAGCTGAATTATGTTTTTGCTGTGACTGAAGACAAATTTGATTAAAATATTTTTTACAATATAGCTTTGTGGGTACCCTAGAATCTCTGATTGCCCTAATATGTTTAAGTCGAGATTCACAGCCTCCAGTTACTTGTAATACGTCTGTGAAATTCACTTTCTGCACAATATCCACCAGCTGATAAAACAACAATTATAATCAGTCCTTTAATGAAACGGTCAAGAATACTAATTAATTCGACGAGAAATTGACAATTGAGACGTTTTTTTATGGAATATTTAGCACTTTCTATAATTATAAGAATATATTAATTGTATTTTTACACAGTGATTCGTGGCATACGACATTGAAATCATGTCGTAGTTAGTAATATAGTAAAATTGCTATAAAAATGAGCATTGTAACGTAAGCAGTTAAGATTTTAGTAGCCCAGTTTTGCAGCAGACCAGTTGCGTCAACGAATAAATAATTTGGTTATAAGTAATTGGCTTCTTGGATTACGAAACGTAAGAGAATACTCTTCATTAAAATTATTTCTTTATTCCATGAATTAATGGTTTATTATTTTTGGCCCAATAATCTTTCATCTGGGCCAAAAATACACTGGTCGACACAAAGGGTTTCTGTCTTTACCAACTGTTGTAAGTACTTTTCTATTAAGTCTAAAAAGGAGATTCGCCATTGATGATTGGTGTCGAATCAAATAGATACCAGTATTTACATTTTACAGCAATTAGGGATTCCCTGATATAATCGTTTCTTATATTTGGTCCAATAATCTGTAAAGGAATATTTCATCTGGGCCAATAATTCACTTGTCGACACAAGGGGTTTCTGTCTTTACCAATTGTTGTAATTTCTTCTTTATCAAGTCTAAAAAGGATATTCACCATTGATGTTTGATGTCAAATCAAATTGATACCATTAATTACTATTTGCAGCAGTCAAGAATTCCCTGAATTAATGGTTTCTTACTTTTGGCCCAATAATCTGTAAAGGAATATTTCATCTGGGCCAATAATTCACTTGTCGACACAAGGGGTTTCTGTCTTTACCAACTGTTGTAATTACTTCTTTATCAAGTCTAAAAAGGATATTCACCATTAATGTTTGATGTCAAATCAAATTGATACCATTAATTACTATTTGCAGCAGTCAGGAATTCCCTGAATTAATGGTTTCTTACTTTTGGCCCAATAATCTGTAAAGGAATATTTCATCTGGGCCAATAATTCACTTGTCGACACAAGGGGTTTCTGTCTTTACCAACTGTTGTAATTACTTCTTTATCAAGTGAGTCTAAAAAGGATATTCACCACTGATAATAATTAGTGTCGAATCAAATAGATACCATTATTTACATTTTACAGAAATTAGGGATTCCCTGAATTAATGGTAACTTATATTTGGTCCAATAATCTGTAAAGGAATATTTCATCTGGGCCAATAATTCACTGGCCGACACAAGGGGTTTCTGTCTTTACCAATTGTTGTAATTTCTTTATCAAGTCTAAAAAGGATATTCACCATTGATGTTTGATGTCAAATCAAATTGATATCATTAATTACTGTTTGCAGCAGTCAGGGATTCCCGGAATTAATGGTTTCTCATTTTTGGCCCAATAATCTGTAAAGGAATATTTTATCTGGGTCAATAATACACTTGTCGACACAAAGGGTTTCTGTCTTTACCAACTGTTGTTAGTACTTCTTTATTAGGTCCAAAAAGGATATTCACCATTGATAATACATAGTGTCGAATCAAATAGATACCATTATTTACATTTTACAGCAATAAGGGATTTCCTGAATTAATGGTTTCTTATTTTGGCCCAATAATCTGTAAAGGAATATTTCATCTGGGCCAATAATACACTTGTCGAGACAGAGGGTTTCTGTCTTTACCTACTGTTGTTAGTACTTCTGTAATAGGTCCAAAAAGGATATTTACCACTGATAATTAGTGTCGAATCAAATAGATACCATTATTTACATTTTACAGCAATTAGCGATTCCCTGAATTTTAATGGTTTCTTATATTTGGTCCAATAATCTGTAAAGGAATATTTCATCTGGGCCAATAATACACTTGTCGACACAAGGGGTTTCTGTCTTTACCAAGTGTTGTAAGTACTTGTTAATCAAGTCTAAAAGAGATATTCACCACTGATGATTGATGTCGAATCAAATATATACCATTATTTACATTTTACAACAATCAGGAATTCCCTGAATTGACGGTTTGTTACTGTTGGCGCAATAATCTGTAAAGGAATATTTTGTCTGGAACAATAATACACTACTTGTCCACACAAAGGGTTTCTGTCTTTACCAACTGTTGTAATTTCCTGAATTAATGGTTTCTTATTTTTGGCCCAATAACTTGCTAAGGAATATTTCATCTGGGTCAATAATACCCTGGTCGAGACAAGGGGTTTCTGTCTTTACCAACTGTTGTAAGTACTTCTTTATTAAGTCTAAAAAGTATATTCACCATTGATGATTGATGTCGAATCAAATAGATACCATTATTTACATTTTACAGCAATAAGGGATTTCCTGAATTAATGGTTTCTTATTTTGGGCCTAATAATCTATCATCTGGGCCAATAATACACTTGTCGCTACAAGGGGTTTTTGTCTTTACCAACTGTTGTATAACGCCTTCGGAAATCCGGTTTGAACAGGACAAAATTGGTCATGTAATACAATAAACATGCAAAAAAAATCGTGACTTCTCATTGTAATCATGATTCCTCTCAGTAAGTACAATGAGGAATCACGATTACACTAAGAAATTACGATTACAATAAGGAATTACGATTACAATAAGGAATCACGATTACAATAAGGAATCACGATTCCTGAAATTAATCATGATTACGTTTTCTACAGTAGTTTTGGAAATTACTACAAATTTCCCAAAAATTGTAATCGATTACCAATTACTGATTACTTAAATAAAAAAAGTAATCAGCCGCGATTCCTAATTACAATCAGTTACAGTAATTGCTTACCAAAGCAATCGATTACTTCCCAGCTCTGGCGTCAACTGATTTACGAAACTGTGATTATTTGTCACATTGTATGCCTAAGAGCAGTAGAATGTCAGTATGTAAAACTTAAAGACAAAAAGGCCGTCATCTTGCTTCAACCAATCACATGAGGGATGCAAAGCGCATCCAAAAGAAACGTCCCGAATATACCCGATCTTCACTTCGGAAATAAACGTATACGTCTAGACGTGTTTTTTTTTGCTTAAGCTTTGTCTTTTTTTACGCAATCCGCATACCTCTTAGTCCATCTATTATTTACGACTTTTTTAAATTAACACAGAATTTTAATGAATTAAATATCAATTAATTATATCGACACAAATTTTATAAATTGCTTAACAAGACAGCCCCAATCAATTATAAAACTGAAAGTAATTAATTGATTTAATCGTAAATTTTGCCGTATTATTATGATACCAAATTATATAAGAGTACTTATTAATAATAAAGATTTCTTGTTTACGCGTTGTAAAAATGAAACTTCCACCGATGATTTTTAGACTAAAAAAGTTATAGGTACCTAAGATCCGTTCTACATATATACGGAAACAGAAGGAAATAGTATTTTTAACAACTAAAAAACACTATTGATTGATTTAATCGTAGATTTTGCTGTGATATTATGATACCAAATTATATAAGAGTACTTATTATTATTAATAATAAAGATTTCTTGTTATATGCGTTGTGAGAATGAAACTTCCATCGACGTTTCTTAAACTAAAAAAATTATAGGTAGTACCTAAGATCCATTCTAAATTATATACGGAAACACAAGGAAATAGTACTTTTACATTTTTAAGTTGAATAAATGTCTTTTATTTCTACAAATGATGAGGGAACATGGACGTATGTCAACTTTTTTCCTAAACATTTTTTTTCCAGGGAAATCACAATATCCTTAACTTATTTCGATCAGATGATATCTACAGTTCGATTTTACGCATTATGTGACTTTTTGCTTCTTATGTTTAACTATTAAGAACTGTCCCATCTTTCGTGTAAACAAAAAAGGTTGAAAACGGGCGTGGTGCCGAGGGGCAAATTATGGGTTGTAATATACGCGCTGGCTTACCCATTATTATAAATAACCACGATGTTAGAGCAAATTCAAAGTGGATGCATAGGCGTAGAAACCAATTGGTTCTATAATGAACTGTGATAGTTTGTGCTAGACGGCATTGAAGAGGCCGTAAAATTGAAAGTTTTATAAATCGGAATTAACGAATTTTTAATATACACTGACCGGCAATATTAACGCGCCACTAAAAATTTGCGACATTTTTGATGTTGTATTTCTTCTAAACCTATTGTCCGGTTTAAATGATTTTTTGCGTATTATAGGTTCATTCTTTGAGAATATTTTGCGCCTTGGAAAACGCTTGCCTTTTGATAGACAGGACCGTACTTCAAAATTTAGGTAATAAAATATACTCACTACATGAGTTGATATTTCATCGAGTGCTAATTTTTATTACATGTAATTTTAATTTTACTTTTTATCAAGGATAAAAATGTAACCCAGTAGTAGGATTTTAATAAAAATTGTATATTTTGTTGGCTTAAAACTGGAATTTTTTGTAGATCCCTAAGCCGACACTGGGTTTTTCTTAAGAATACTAGAATCTCCGACCTGTAGGTACTTATTAGTCAGCTATAATGCAGCATTATTCGCCCTAAGATACACAAAAGGAAGTAAATAAATTAAATGTCCGTAGTGAGATTTATTATTATAATGCAATGCTGGGTTGGCGAGATGAACGTTATGATTACATCGCAAGATAATCCATGCTTTTCCTTATAATTTTAGAATGATGAGAAAAATGGGCGGTATATTAACAGTGCTGGGGAAATGTAATAATAAGTTTAGGTCTATGGGTGCATAGGTATTAATTTTTTTGCATGACTACACAAAATGCGTGTTTTTAATATAAGTACAGGATTTTTATACAGGAAAAAGGAAGTATACATTTCCCATAGTAACAAACCACTATTCTAAAAGTTTGTTGCCAGTTTTCAAATGCTCTCACTTGCTTCGTTCTATTTTCGTATACAACGTCTACATTTCTCAAGTTTTTTGAACTCGACTTTCACTAGTAACGCGAATAAGGGAAAACCAAAAAACAACCCATGTTAAACTGCTGTTGATTAAGCTCACAATCTAATTAATTAAACTTTTTGAATTCAATATCGAATATTTAAAGAATGGATTAATAGAAAGTTAGTACGGTCGGTGCTACGAAACAACATGCTGGTGTATAGGCACACCTCTATCGACTTTTGCGCGGTTTTGAAGGAAGAAATTCAAATTAACGTTTTTATAAATATCCTTGCTGAGTGTTTAAATTTCCAAGGATTATTGGCAGTACCTGCTTGTTTTGTTTGACTCTAAGGTGATTGATTCCTAGGCAATATAACTCTAAAATAAGCAGGACTTGTAGTACGCAGAAAGCTGAATACATGGAGCAATAAGGATGGATGCAAGAAGAAAAGCATAATAAAGTAAATAAACCTACAAGGCGAGTGATATGTCGCTCAGCGTAAAGTGAAAATTTCTTAGTTCTCCACGAAGTAGTATATAGTTTTACATATCTAGGTTTCACCATCATACACACTTGAGATTTTAAAAAACAAGGAGGAAGAAAGTATTCAGTGTGCTGCCTGGTCGTAGGATTAGAAAAAGGGAAAAAGGGGAATGTTTTTTTTATAGAACAGTGCATGCATGGTTCGCATACACTTGTTTAGGCTTATTACTAGGTACAGATCAACAGGAACTTGATGGCGAGGACGCGGGGAAATCCCATTTTAGTTGCGGTGTGGGCTTTAAAAATGCCTCTTAGAAACGTATCGCACACACATATGTCAGACACCTATATCTTATTTGCATATTTGTAAGACATCCGGCATAGTTACCAAGATAACAATAAAATGTTTATGTATTTAAATAAATCATTGTATTTTTAGCGATTCTTAAAATCCGGGTTAATGGTATTTAATGCCGATATTTACAGTACCGACGACGGATAATAATACAACTCTAACAACCAACATCGCTCGATAAAATATCCTGTGACAAGACCTTGTTATATTTCCTTAACCAGCATTCTTGTACTGAAATTTTACTCTGAGTGTGCAGCACACCGATCCATTATACTTTCTCTTCTTTAACTTCGTCATGTCTCAACTTTATATGGAGTTCTTGTTAAACCATTTTTCTTTAAATCATCCCTTATTCCATCCACCTATCCCTGCTTGGTCTTCCAGTGCCTTTTCTCTTTTCGTACTTCCTAAGTTACGACTGTGACATCTAAGGTGACATCCATAACAAGGGTAAATGTACACGAGCTCAATCCCTGCTGCAGGTCAACCATGACTGGAAATCTCTGTATCATTCCTAAGTTAGAATCCTGAGCAAATCGTTGTAGTAGCTCCTGTATTCAGTATCCTATTACAAGGTTTCTACAATAGTGTCTGTCAAATATATCTCCAAGGTCGTTAAATGAGTCCTCAGTTCCAATGGTTTCGTTGTTAATTCTGAATGTATGAATAATAGGATTTTTACATCTGGTTGGGTTTGCTTGGGTTTGCTTGGGTCTGTAGAAACTGACCGCTTTGCATTTGGATACGTAAATATTTAGATAGTTTGAGGAGCACCTGGAAACAAAATTGTCCAAGTCGGATTGTAAACCGTTCGAGACTGCATCAATAACACTGAACAATTTAAGGTCGTCCGCATACAATAGGAGAGAGAGAGAGACCCAAAGCAGGAAATTGTTGGATAAGCCCATTAAAAGAATCGTTCCTTATTACAAAGAACACACATATATTACTTAGGAATCAAATACTGAAATGTTTATTGCTATTCTTATTATTTGTCTGCCCATTGCGTTGTAGGTTCGCATGCGTCTTTCCTAATTTTACCCTAATGAAAAAAAAACGGGCACCTAGAGGTTTCTTATTAACGCCATTTATTTGTGCTATTTTTTCTAGAACATAAACTGCGGCCATGTTTAACTAGAAACTGCAGATAATAATTTCTACACAGGTACTCTACTCGCACAAAACAACAACATAAAAAACAAATCTCAAAACCATTTATTTTAAAGTACCCGTAGATCACTGGTCAAGATATATGGAAACTACTTTACTTTGAAGACCGAGATATCAGATCTGTAAATAGGCTGCTGCGTTCGAAGATCAATGCTTTTTTCAGTACCATCCGAGATATTTTGCTTTCGCTACATTTTTTTACAAGTGCTTGGTATTTGGTAATTGAAAAAGAGGCTTGCAAGCAAAGTGATTCGAGCCCTTTCAAAGTACTTCAAGCTCTTTCAAAGTGCTTCAAGTCCTTTCAAAGTGCTTTAAATCCTTTGAAACTGCTTTAAGCTCTTCAAAAGCGCTGCAAGTCCTTTCAAAGTGATTCGGGCCCTTTCAAAGTGCTTCAAGTCCTTTCAAAGTGCTTCAAGTCCTTTCAGAGTGCTTCGAGTCCTTTCAAAATGCTTCAAGCCTTTTAAAGTGCTTCAAGCCCTTTCAAAGTGCCTCAAGTTATTTTAAAAGTGGTTGCAAGCCTTTTGGGGGCTTGCAAGATCTTTTAATTATCAAGCACACAAATTGTCACAAGAGCGTCTGCTGTCGAAAGCTATTTGAGAGCTTAAAATACTTTTGACGACTTAAAGCCCTTTTCGAAAGTGCTCGGTGCTTGGAGGACAATTATTAGTTTTAAAATCAATTGGTAATTTG
Organism: Philopedon plagiatum; assembly: GCA_963971165.1. NCBI lineage: Eukaryota > Metazoa > Arthropoda > Insecta > Coleoptera > Curculionidae > Philopedon > Philopedon plagiatum. The sequence continues at coordinate 88,009,549 of OZ020195.1, forward strand.
AAGTCCACTAACAAAGTAAAGTATTTATTGCGTACTTCGGGTAAGAGCTTAGGGCTTTGAGACTTGAAGCCCTTTTTATTTTAGTGCTTTGCCCTGCTCTGTTTACGCCCCTTTTGAAAAGGTTTATCTTCGCCATTGTGGAACACACTCGATTTCTACGTTGAACCATAGTGATAGTCGGTCAAGAATAAACGTAATAATGTTAGAAATCCATTACATTTTATTGTTAGATCGGGCTGTATGAAATCTCTAAGAGATGTAGAGTATCTTCCTTGAGAAAATAATAATAGTAGGTGTTAGCTTAAAGGTGACAGTCCATAGAAAGATAGCGACAATGACAGCATTCCTCAGGGTGAGTTTTAAACATATTTTGACATTTACGCTCTCTCTCTCTCTATTTTGAAGGGAGGGGAGTAACTTTGGAATTTTAAATGGGATGATGTCCTTTTGTTTATAAAATTCTAATCTACGTAAAAAACTACGTATTATCAGCGTTCTCTCATTCCTCTTTATTTGTCCTGTCCACGCCCAATGTATGAAACAAAACAAACGACTAGTTTTATGAATGAATGGAGCCGGTTCCTCTTGCTGAATGTCAGTGGTTAGATAATAAGAAGCTGATTTGTATCTCTTACACCACATGGTTCCAGAACCTCATCCAAAAATTCTGCGCTGTAATTTATTACTGTAATTTACGATAATAACTCTCTTGTTGCAAAATATTTATCGAGAGTAGACTGTACCCGAAGGCCTATGTCCATTCTGACCGATTCGTTAGGCTCGTGCTCTTCTGATCGCAGCATGCCGTGGGCAAAACAGTCGCCGATCGTGGGAACGCGAACGTAACTCGCGATCGAGGATCAAAACAAAAACGAAACGATACCGCTGCCGCAGCCTCTACAATGTTGGTGATTTTGCTACTTTTGGCACTTTTTGATTATTTTGGTGATTTATTTGGTGATTAAATTTTCAAAAACACCATCGTCAAAAAACCTCTGAAATTTACCCGACTGATGCACAGTCTCTTTTACATAATAGAAGAAAAATAATTCCCGAAGATGGAATGGCTGGTCAGGCTCTTAGTTATGTGGCATATTTACAGACTGATAAACTGTCAATACTGTTAGCTGTAGGTTAATACCTGAAATCGTAAATACCACAGACTAAAGCATATGCTTAATGATTAATAAAAAATGTCAATTTATCATTATTTTTGTGATAATAAATTTTTAGTTATTTATTTCAATTGCATAGTGACGAAATTTAAAGCGAGAGTGGCAACGTCGCTTTTTCTTCGTAGCACGTGCCGTAGTCCCGTTCATTCATGGCTTAAACAGTTGTCAATGCGTAGTATTTTGTGTGTAATGATTCTAACAGGTCGATAGATACATGTTACAGTGAAATTTAAAGTGATTTTTGGTTTTTCTTTAAAGGACTTTACCCATAAACAGGGTGTATATCGCGCAATCAGCCCCCCGCGGGGCCTCACGGCGCTGTCATTATTGTCATGCAATGTCGTAGTTCTAGAATATGTACAGGAATATCCAAATAAAAGTGAACATACCTTATGCCTTTTATATTTTTAAAGACGAGAAAAAATGTTATATATGAAAGTTTTGGGGATTTTTATGGATCATTCATATAGAAATAGTTTTTAATTTGAAATATTTCAAAAACATTTGAAAAACTTGCATAGGGTATGTTATACAGAATATGTCTTGAACTTCTAGAATCCAAAAATATGGTAAAATCATGCCATTCAATTTAAAATAAGCGAGAAGATCGATGTATTATATTATATATTTTTTTATTCGATGCTCAATTGTTTTACTGATAAGATATATCAATAATCCATACAAATCCCATAACTTTTATATTTAACATTTTTTCCCATCTTTAAAAATTAAAAAGTTATAAGGCCTGTTCATTTTTATTTGGATATCCCTGTACTAAGAAAGATATCACACTCCTTCGAACTGATGATCGAGAATAGACTGCCCTTCGTATCCGTATCGCTACATACATACAAATACCCACACATAGAAATGCAAATATCTACGATTTACTTGAAATCCGACTCAATTAAGTTTATCTTCATACGGTGGCCGAGTTGGATGGTGATTGATTTCTCAACACACAAAAAAATTGCTTGTTTTTGCTCATTTCGATCGTCATCTGGCTCGTTTCAATCAGATAAGCCGTTCATGAGTTATAAACTGTCAACTTTACACCGTTACCGTTACTATGACAATTATCGGAATCGAAATTACTAAAAATGATTGATCGAGGTCTACCCAGAAGCAAATTTTAACTTTAAAACTCAATTTATAACGGAGAGAGTAAATTGATCATCGTCATATGGCAACCGAAAAAATTAAAGAAAAGTAGTTTACTTCTTCCCCTTTCGATCGCCACCTCACTCGTTTCAATCAGATAAGGCGTTCGCGAGTTATAAATTGTCAACTTTACCCTTAGCCGTTGCTATAGCAACAGTCGATAGGAAGCAACGTTCTAAATTTGAATCGTCATTTCCCTGATCCTCGTTTTGTTGCCATTTTGTTGAATCAACAGTGTGGCCGACTGTTCGGAAATTATGTGTTTTTTTTATATGGCAACGCTGCTTGTACCCATGTTCTAACGGACGGCCTAACCCATTCACTATTGCCTACTTTATTTTATTTAAATTTGAAATGTTCATTGATTTAAATAGATGTTTAAGTTAAGGAATATTTATTTCCTTATCTACATTTTCACCTATGTATGTATACGTATATTTATTCGCTAACCGATATTTAATGCTGTTATTCGTTTAAAAGTGTGTAGTCAGCTACCATCCTTACTACTTTTTTTAAACGTTGCTCTTATTTTTTTTATCCGTAGTTCATATAGACTCTCTCCAAGCTTTTTAGCTGATGATGTGGCTATTGAAGTAATGTGTTAATGCCAGCTGAGATCCTGTTTGAAAGGAATGCCAACGAGATCAAACGTTTTATTGTTTTGTAGGGCTTGGCCATTCATGCGGATGGGGTAAGTGTTGCCGGACTTTCTCCATAACTTTACTGACAACAGAGAGAAAAGAGATAGGTCTATAATTGGATGGAAGAGACTTGGAACCTTTCTTCGGGACGGGCTGCACACGAAGAGTCTTCCAGCTGTCTGAGAAGATACCCTTGTCCTAGGAGATCTGAAAAGACGAGTTAAGATGGGTGCACGTTCTCGAGCGCATTTTTTATACAAAATTTTAGTACTTATGCCATCTAAACCGTGTTTAGACCGTGTTAAAGAAACCAAAAAAAACTGCGGATGGAAGCTGGTTGCTCTTCTAAATAAATCAACTGGGACACATATAACCGCATTATTGAAAATTGTAAACAAGGTGCTCGTTTAGTCAATGGTTCATTTGATCATTAATTAATTATGGTATAATTAAATTAAGTAAAAATTTTCTATGCATGAATTTATACAGGTATATTTTATGTTCTACGCTTGTTATTCATTCCATGGATGAATTAGAAATAAATGAACTGTAAATTTATTATTTACGAGCAGTAGTCAGCGCTTATTACGGCTGTTTCGCCTTTTTTAAGATTATATTGCTCAGGATTCCTACGTAAGCAAATGCAATAGCTACTTACCAAACAAATGCGGAAAATGATACTTCTCCGCACGCAACTTCAGATGACTGAACGACGCGAAGTGGAGTATTTTAATATTAAGAAGCAAAAACCAACAAAGCGAAAGCGAACAAAAAAAAGAATTTCTTCAAAAAAAAATGGCACTGATACCGGTTTCCCAACACAGATCGGCAAACATGCCGCAAAATAAGTGGATAAATAGCTGGGTAAACATAAATAAAACACCGGTGACAGAACAGAGATATATTTATCGAACCAGGCGAAGAAAAATACACAAATCGCTGTTCCAAGAGGTGGTGCAAGGTCTGAGAATCCCGAGATTTCGTAGAAGGTGTTGCCAAACGTCGGTGTTTGTTTATGGTTAAAATGGCTGTGGTATTTTTATAACCAGAAAAAAATTGTGAGCTTTAGATCATTAAAAACAAAAACCAGAGATGGTTTGATTTAAATCAAATGATTAAATTTAGCGATTATTTTTGAAAAAATCAATGATTTATATAAACCATATTCGAAAATCAACTTTTTGAATTTTTCACTTTACCAGCATCTCGTCATTCTCGTCTGTGTTTATAAGAATATTATATGGTAAGATTTGTTTGTTGTTTTTACCAGCTCACCTTTTCAAGAACCCCACTATAGGGTTGAATATTCGGGGGCGCCAATCTACTGTGAACAGATACAGCGTCGTCACTTTGCTCATTCCGGCAAACGGTTTCGTCTCCGGAACATATACTGGGTGATCCCACCAATTCACAAGGCGAATCATCAGAAAACAGCGTTTCCGTTCCACTATCGGTGGTGCAGGAAGTCATCGTCACATTATTACCAAAAACTGAAAAGAAAATAATAATTATAGTTATTGTTTATATACATTTTAAAGTCTCAGCTATTCACTATCACGCCTTTAACCAGTCTCTTTAACTAGTTTCTACATATTAAACAATAATGACATGGACATGTTTGTCAATGTCTTTATTAAATGAAGCAATTATTTAATTCAAAATACTTCTTATTCAAGTAAAATTTTTAAATAATACGGACATTTAACTAAACTCAAAAGAATATCATATAAACTAAGCAATATAAAGATATCAAAATTCAAAAACTTCATCCCCATATTCAACACATTTTTCTAATTGCTTCCTTAGAGATATCTGAAGGAATAGATTTCGTCCTGGGATATTGAACGAACAGCCTGGGTAATTCTGCCTTTAGCATGTCAATGTTATTTGGTATTGGAGTGGCATAAACAATTTGTACGATACAGCTATCGACAGATATCGCGCACCATACGTTCACCTTTGTATTGTCTTTGTCTCACTACTCTAAATTCGGGGTTTTCTCGAGACCAGTACCTGACATGCTGGGATGCTACAGTGCCCTTAGTATAAAATATACATTTATCAGAAAACATAATAAATTTATAAAAATGGATATTTCCGCTTAAAATTTGGTCTACCACTTATAAACAAAAATGTCTTTAAACCGTATTAGCACCAAAAAATGGCTTACATCTCCTTTTGCAGACAGACATTCACGATTATTAGTACTTATAGTCTTGAAGCTTACGTTTCCTGGCCAAAATAATAAAATCACCCGATTAGAAACTTGAATAACTCAAGGTGCTAATTTTTTTTTCACCTCACATTAATCTCGGTAGTTTTTATTGAATTTTTCCATATCTGGTCCTCATATACACCCATATAATAAGTTAAACAATTATATAAACTCAGGCGTATATTGTATAATAATTACCTTCCTTAAAGATGTTTTAATTATTCATCAAATATTAACATTAATAATAATAACTGAACAATCATCTCAAAATGAATAAGCTTTCTAAAAAAAACCAGGAAATCCCGGACTTGTACAGAATCAATGACACTAAATATTTAAATTAATATTTTTGCATAATAATATTATTATAATGAACAACAAATAAATATTATGGCTTTATTCTGAAGCAGACTCGATTATTTGAATTTTATTTGGTCGGAACAGTGTTGCTAGAAGTTGAAACATCTGCAATGTTGAAAAAATACAGTTAGACTAATCAACTGCTTGCCGTTTTGATATTTGACAGCTCAAAAATGACATCAGTCAACTAGGTTAGAATTTCTTTATCTAATTTGGCAGTATTGTATTGGTGGAATTCACGAAAAATTACTACTTTTTTCACTTGAAAAAATTGTCTTGAAAAAAAATTTTTGAAGAATTTTCGCAGAGTTCCATTTGCTGTGGTCCCCTTTACTAAAATTGAAATTTATTGCCTCTGAAATCTTGCGGGCCGTTGTGTCGCTATGTCGCTATTATGGGTATATCTCACGCTCACCAAAGATCCCACCCAAATCGATATAAACATTGCAGATGCAGGTAAAAATTTAAACGCGATTTTGTGTAGTAGAATAGCAATTAAAACCTGATAAACATGAATGAAATTCAAACCGACAGACGGGGCTAAAGGAAACATATATCACTAAAGCCCTACCTACGCTACCTGAGAATGAAAGACTTGCAAATTCGCAAGATCGCAGTGCCTTTATACTCGTATGTTAATTCTTGCGGTTTCTAATGCTATTGTTGATTATTTTTGGCGCCAATAAATTTCTATACTGCCGAATAGTTAAGGAATACGTTAAGGTACAGGGTCGGTAAAAGAATTGTGATATACGAAAATTTTTCGAAAAACAATATTTTCGTTTTCCTTTTCAAAAAACTCTGAATTAAAAACACCATTAAATCATGGTGGTTTTAAAGATTACACCTATTTTTCGACTTTGATTGTTATGCAATACTGCATTTACATATAAACAACATAATCATTTACAACAATGTTTGTATGGTGAAGTAACATACAAACCTTAATGAATGCCCATTATTGCCAAACAAAAACACATTTTAGCAAAATGGAGAGTGTACTGACAAGTTTACGAAAAATAACATGTTGCATTGCAAATCACAAGTCACACTCATTAGTATACCCGATGGAAAGTATATGTTGCGTAAAAATGCACTTGTCAAGAGGTAATGGTCATTTCTGTTCCTGCTGTACCTTCTATAAGAAATTGGATTAATATTAAAACTATTTTGGTTTTTTAGCATTGTGGTTGCTCTGCAGATGTTTTCTATAAATAAACGATAATAATTGAAAAAGCATGTATAGCTACTCCAAGACCTATACTCTTATTACAACTTGGCAAAAAACGCTTCATTGCACAGAAAAAAAAACAGAAATACACTGGTTAACTGATGGCACGGAACACTAATTGTGCAAGTACAGCTTGTACTTGACCAATTTTTTCCTTGAAATATATATAAAAGCAGTACTTACAGTAATTGCTTACTATAGCCCCATGATCCAAGTTCATATTTTTCTTGTTGAATACGATTATTTTAGCCCCAACTCAGAAAGTTGATTTTGACTAAAATTATCTGGGAAAACATTGTTAAGAAAATTGGAGTGATATATGTGTTTCGTAGTTGCAGAAGCTTTTCTAAAGAATCGAGGTAAATGTTTAGTATATCTTCATTAACCAAATTTGCAATTTTTTATAACATATAATTACTTTCCCTTAAAAAGACACTTTTAGGTAAAATCTTATCACAGGTAAAACTGTCTGACACAAATAATATTTTAAAAAATTCTCTGAGGTAAGCTTTCTAATATAATTGCCCTTAAGTAATTTTTTAAAAATAGGTATAGCTTCATAACCTAACTTTGAGCAGACAAGAGCTGAGCGCGTTACAAGGATTTGTCCACAGATAGACCGACTGACAGACAGACGCAAAACATCTTCTATATGCCCTAATTGTAAAGCTTAGTAAAATATTTAAAATCGGAGACAAAAAATTATAAGCAGACGGCGTTTGTAAAATCAGCATGAAAAGACCTATTTAGTAAAAGAGCGCCAGAACAAACCGAGGCCATTTAGAGGTTTAGGCATTTTATCCGAAAGTGAATCGTTATCCAGATATTTCCATTATTTCATACTTTATCGGCACCCTGTATAATAACATTTAGATCAAAGTGTGTAAGGAATATACACAAAATTTCGTATAAAATATAAATTTAGTTTCTCAGTGTACAAGCAATTTTGATGCGGTCGTACATTTTCCTCAGTGTACGAGACCTGATTACTGTCAAATATTCGTAAACACGAAAGAACACAGGATTCGAGGTTTTTGTCGCCTCTCGTTGTTGGGTTATTCTCTGGTAATAGGCAAGCTGCGGTCACTGCGAGACGCGCTTCCAGGCCAAGCGAGTAAAGTTTTTTATGTTTACTTAATATTTTAGATAAATTACAAGGAATTAAATTCATATTCTTATAAAATTATAGTATAATGTTAAAAGATAAGTATGCATTATTATTAATGTATAATTTTTTTTATCTCTAAAACGAATGAGTTTTTTAATTAAATTATTATTACAATTAATTTAAAAACCCTCTACGGTTTTCTTATATAAATAAATAGAAATTACCGGTGCTTAAAAACTAAATAAAGGAAATGGAATATTTGTAATTTGCTACATATTGTCTCTTCGCCTACACTACATCTTTAAAATGAAAATTTTTGATTTGCATACAAATCATTGTGTATAGCAGGTGACAAGGGATAGGAATTCGAGTGGGATCGAATAAGTTTAAAAATGAAAACTGTTTCGTAACTCTACGTACGTGCGTCTGAACAGCGATATTTAAGAGATTTATTTTTTTAAGTAGTTCCGGTTTCTGATAAGGATAAACTTTCTTTTAGTGCATTTTTGGTCTTGTTTTACTTTCAGATCGCAGCATACATCCATGCTATGCTGTGTAAGGGAAGCAGTGTGCTCGTGGAGATTTTCGATATTCGGTTTTTAACATATATTTACGTTTGAACTTGATCTGCAGTCGTTTTGACTATTTTTCTGAGTGGTATATATATATATATATATATATATATATATATATATATATATAGAGAGAGAGAGAGAGAGATAAATTTAACAAATATTAACAGTGTGATGACGACATTCCTCTCTCCCGACTTTGACTAGTACCAATGTCCTAACAGTTTTTCGGTATTTTGGCATCAATTTATTTGTATTTGTTTGTTTTTGCTATATAGTTCTGTATGCATTTATTTTTATTTGTTTATTTTTGTTAGAAATTTAGATTTCAATGTGTATTTTTGAAAAAGATTTTGTCTTTAAAAAAATATTTCCAATGTGTCCAATGTTACCATATATTTCCAATATTTCCAATGAATGAATATGGCCAATGAATCTGACCTGTACAATTGTATCGGTAGAGTTTTGTAACACCCTGTATAGCTAAAGTAAATATATCATCGTAAAAAGTTATTATTGTTTACCGGTATAACGTCGTATTTTTGCGAATATAACTACTGCAAACAGTTAAAGTTCAATAACTATTCAAATATGGCCTCGAGCAAATAATAATATAATTGAGACGACGAAATCAGCATCGAGCAAAACGTTTTATTTTATGGGTATAACGGCTATTTGTTTCGTTTGGTACCACTGATAAAGAGTATAAAGGTACCTGCGCCATATCTAAAGTTCCCCTTATTAAAGGCTGTGACTGTGAAGCAACGACAATCCAAATAAAAATCCAAATAAAAATGAACAGGCCTTATAACATTTTTATTTTTAAAGCCACAGTAATTGTGGTACTATAATGGCTTTACTGTATTCTGTATTCCTCCACGCAAGGCTCTGAAAAGATAATTCCGGATAAAAATAATCCATTTTTCTACACACTAATATATTTAGTAATAAATGCAATCAACAACAAATTACTGTACATACTATTTATCTTTACACGGAAATTTTTAAATTATCTTTACATATTGTAGAGATAACGAATGAGGAAGCTCAATTACATGTTAATACTACATTTTTACACTACTAAAGAAATTGCTACGCATATCGAAAGAATTCAATTTTCTTGGATGACTTGCACTAAGTTTTCATCACTACTACAGCGTACTTGAAAGGAAATAAAAAGAGACTACATTTCACATGTTTTTACATCAGGGCCGGTGGACTGATGTTTTATATTTTTTCTTCTACTGGGAAACTGAAATTGTATAGATTTTAACATACAACACAATACATAAACATGGTCAGTATACCGTAACCACAGTATTCTATAATATGTATGTATATATATATATATATGCAATGGGTTCTTCACTATCACCATATCACCAGCCATAGCAACGTACCAAACCTCAGTGATCAAACTCAAAAAAGATTCGTTAGGGTTTGTTCACGATCTTTTTTCGTCTTTTTTTCATTAACACTTTCCGAGCTACTAGAGTTGATAATTTAATTTTCTAAATATTGTTTTCAAAAAAATATATTTTCGAAAAATGTTCCTGTTTTAAAAATTATTATTATTATATTATATGAATTCGCCCCCTGCGCACCCCCTAAATCCTTCACTGAATTTACAGAAGGAATTATTTAAAGTTATAAGATTAAAAATATTTTAGAAATGATTTTAAACAACAACAAAATAACAGGTACCCGAAGCAATAAACAGCTAAATTATTTAAATAAATTGTTCAATGTGTCCGCCGTTAACAGTTAAGCAGTACCCTCAGCAGTCATAAAAATATCTTCTGACATTGCACAACTGGCGTACCGTAACAGTACGCGAAGCATCGATAATTCTATTTTTCATCTCGTCTACATCATTAGGTCTCTCTTTCACATAATCAAAAACCACGGATGATAGATAACCCCAATAAAAGAAATCTAAAGGTGACATATCGGGACTTTGAGCAGGCCATTTAAAAGGGCCGAATCATCCAATCCAGCTACCAGGACACGTGGTGATCAAAAATTCAGCTGCGCTATGAGCTGGCGCTCCATCGTGCTGAAAAAATATATCAGCAGTTTAAAACCATTTTAATTCGTTTATTAACAGCCTACATGGACATCTTTTAAATATTTTTGTTGTGACAATAAAATTAAGAACGTCATGGACTGTCTAAGTATCACCTTTGCCTGGTAAACACGGGTAAAAACAAGGAAACTCGTGTGGTTAAAAAGTGCTTTTTATCAAACACAAAAATTCATTTTTTCTCCAAATGACATTAAAAGCGGCCTTTTAATGACACTTGGCAGGCTTAGAAGTTGTACTTTTAATGCCTAGGCAGAAAAAGTCCAATTTTACTGCCTAGGCAGAAAAATTGGACAATCAGCACATCTTCAGAGAAAGATCCTATATTTTTCTTCTGTCTATATTCCATGAATCTGCTGTATGTGAGTTCATATACAGTTCTTGATTTTTTTGGTAAAAGGTTAAATTCCACATCTCGCGCCTGGTCTCTTATCTCAGGTGGTGTTAATTGCATCAATTCATCCTCACTTTGCAGTAAATCCATTTCTAACATGACAACTTTTCAAAATAGACAATGACAAAGTAAACAGTAAACAAACATATTCAACAAACATCATCAGCGGTAAACATAGTAACGCAGGGCCCGGTTACCTTTGATAAAATAATTTAGTTATTTGGATATTGATAATGAAACGCAATTTAAATATGGAAAAGTCGATTTTGCGTGGAATTGGAACAAATTTGAAGAAAAAATTATATGTTTCACACGGCAGAAAAGCAGATTTAATGCCTTGGCTGGTTTCATAGCCTCGCTACGCTCGGCTATGAAACACCAGCCGCGCATTAAATCTTGTGCTTTTATGCCTAGTAAAACAAATAACTATTTTAAGTATCTGGGAAATTTTTTGATACAATTAATATCTTGACTTTCGAATTTACTTTTGAAAAGGATGTTTTTTTGAAAAAAAAATAAGTTTAAAAAAAACCTATCGTAAAAAGTGAAACAGAAAGATTGAAACTTTTCATACCATCTACTACTATCTAGTATTCGAACATGATAAAATCTCGTCTTATCCGTCTCAAGTATACAAATTTTAAAAAATATATAAAAATAACTTTTTGTAGATATACCTACACCTATTTTTACCTTAATTATATTTATAATAATGATGCAAACAAGAATCTCGGAACACAACCATATGGAAGGTGATATTTTTATTTTTATAACCACATGGCATGTGGGTGTGTTTTCGCATTTCGCATGATTAAAACAGAACAAAAAACCAGTCTCCATGAAATATGGACTTACTTATCGAATTATTCCTGTAAATTGAGAATTTTTAAGCGAAAAATAGCTTCAGAATATGACTAACAAATTATTAATAATGAGAAATTCTTTCGGTCTATAGGTAATATATTGGAGAATGCAAAGAATAATTTACAAGCTAGTGCAACTTACGACCATCAAAACTCAACAGAAAAAATTCGGTCAAGTGCAAGCTATACTTGCAGAACTAGTGTTCCGTGTCATCAGCCCCCCACCTAACCTGAGCAAACCTCGGCCTTCCGATCTCCGCCCATCTACCGCGCTACCCGCCGCCAACGGCACCAACGCCGTATCACATCGCGTATGCGCGGAGCTGAGTGGGGAGTGTTTGGTCTGAGCCAAATTAAAAATTTACACCTAATTCTTAACGTCCATGATTTTTTTCAGATTTTTCTGAGCGAGTATTTTGCTGATGAAGGTGGGGGGACAGCAATTTCTAAGCGTTCTTCAACGGGTCATCAAGATTTTAGAACCCTTCCAGTTGTCTGTTTTAAAGGTGAAAAATAAAATGGTTCAGCACCCAAACAAAAGAAAAAAACGTAGATATCAAAGCATTTACTCTGTCAGATCCTAAAAGGGGGAAATGATTGAAAAAAAAAATTTTACTTTGTCATTACTCAGCTAATCTGCATCCTTGTTTTTTGTTTCCTAATGGTAGAGATAATAATATGTAGCTTCAAACTAAAAATTCATTTAAACCTACGCGTAGTAAATATTGCCTATTGTTATTGTTTAATGATATAACTGTTTCTGTTATGATACCAGTGTAGGTAGTTTTGATATTTATCAAGCCCTTTGGCTGTTTTTACCTAGTTAATAAGACTTAGAAAGAGAAAACTTTAAAAAATTACAACAAAATTACAGGTTTCACTCAGTGAGATATGAAAACACACCTCTGATACAATGCTACAAATATGCAGTTGATTTTTTTAAAATTTACCAATTCTTTTGCTTATCGTTTGCAGAAATGTATTTTTTAATTTGCTTGATTTTGTATGTATTGAATTAAAAAAAAAATTCGGAAACAGCCTGTAAAAAGTGAATTTTCAATAGTCCAGCTTTTCGAAAATTATCCTACTATCTCACTATCTATAATCTCACAGTCTTTCGTAATTTCACACTTGCTGGAACTCAAGACATATGTAAATAATAATAACTGTTTGATTAACACATACAGGGTGTCCGAAAAGTCTCAGTATGAGCAAATAACTTTGCTATTAGGTATATCTTATTGGTTAATAAATCTACTTTTTTATGTAATTTAACTTTTTCAACCCACTTGAGGGGTGACGCTAGGGAGAAGAGGTCAAAAATTTTAAATGCAACCCTATGCCGTGCGGTACCACATTTTAAAGGTCTTCATAAAAGCCTATAAGAATTAAAAATCGTGAAAAGAAGTAGAAATTTAAGTACCTTTATTTCTGTTATACGTTAACAGTTGTTCAAAATGACCACCATGGACTTCTTGGCAGTAATAAAGTCGATTTTGGAACTCACTTTTCACATTTTCGAGAAATAACACTTGCCATTCTCGAAAATGTGAGAAGGGAGTTCCAAAATCTACTTTATTGCTGCCAAGAAGTTCATGGTGGCCATTTTGACCAACTTTTAAAGTAGTAAAAGAAATAAAGGTATTTAAATTTTTACGTTCAGATTCACTAAGAAGGTTTATGTTATTAGCAGGTTTTTGTCCTGTCATTGTTAATAAGTCCGCATTAAAAACTTATGAATTATTCTGATATTTCAGCGATTTGCTTGGTTTCCAAATGATTTTCATCTATCACCTATTGTCGAAAGTACTTACTAAAATTGCCCTTTTCTCAATAAATTTGCGAAAAAGCTCAGAAATAAATTCATAGTATAAAACGTAGTGGTTCTTATTCTTACACTTGTCAGTTTAAAACTTTTGGTTGTCAAATTAGACCGGACTACCGTTGGAAAATCTGGCTGTTAATTTTTTTTCACGATTTTTAATTTTTAAAGGCTTGCCATTTAAAAACTAATTAAGATGCGTACGTCGGGTTTGCGGTAAAATGTTTCTTTTTTGAAGACCTTTAAAATGAGGTACCACACGGCATAGGATTGCATTTCAAATTTTTGACCACAACTCCCTATCAAACTCCCTAGCTCTAGTAGTAACGACTTATACCGAAAAATGAAGAAAAAATTAGTTAATTATCCTAGTAATTTTCTTCAAAATAATATTTTTAGCGTCGCAATGACTTGCTTTCGAATCATGCATAAAGAAATACAATCATGCATATTTCCTATTGCCGCAATAACAGCATATCTCTTTCCAAAATCTAGATACGTCACGTTAATCGCGAGTTTTACAAAGTCAAAAGTATACATAACACATTTTTCCAGACGTAAATATTGCACATAGTTTCAAGTTTCAGTGCGAACAATCAACACCCGCTGTAAAGTATCATTTTACATCTGTTGAAGCAGCGTATGCGTCGCATTTCCGCGAAATCGAGTATTGGTGTGAACCTTTACCTGCAACATTGAAGTACGGGTAGTTTTAGAACATTACCATTCATTATCGTAGTACGAGGATTGGATAAAAAGTTTCCTGCCTGACACAAATCACTGCACACCACTGGAAATGAAACACATGGCTATATAAAGAACAAAAGAACAGTGAGCTAGGTTGTTGTGTTGCCAGGTCCCTTAACAATATTTCGACGTAACAAGTTTGAAGAAATAATATTTTTAATACATTACCTTTAAAGAAAGAAATCCTACCAACTCTTCCAAAATTCTCAATTTCAAGATGTTAAAGTACTGCCTATAACACAATTTTAATAAAACTCTCTAGAGAAACGCTGTTTAAACCAAAATAAATACCTCAACTTCAACTAAACACCCAGAACTAATTTAAAATGCACATCACTAGGCGACGATACGATATTTTGTTAATATTAAACGGCTTTAACTTTTGTTAATATTTAAGGGCTTTAACTTTTTCTTTCCCCAATTAAGAAATAAATAGCAAAATTAATGTAAACGGTATTATTAAACTGGTCAATATGGATCCATGCACAGCTGACGCTGACGCACGAGTTCGGCCAATCGGAATCACTCTAACGGACTGAATTAGGATAGCAGAATGGGGTCAACAACCCTTTAGCTTCGCCTCGGCTACATCAAGATCTACCACCTACTTTACTGCTTAGGCAACTATACAAGCACGCGTGGCCTGCTTATTATCAATATTTTTTCATAAAGCAGTCCCTACACGATCATTATTACTGTCAGTATTTCACACAACAGTAATACTGTCAGTATTATAAAAATATTCGAATAATCTTCAATAATTTACATTTGCTCCATTCGATCATTCTATACCCCGTACACGATCAATATTACTGACAACATTTTTTAATACTGACAGTAATAAAGATCGTGTAGGGTCTGCTTTAGAACTAGAAGGTAGTTTTAAATAATAATGTACCTAGGTAGTTTCTTTCTGTTTTGCGACCTAGAAAAATAATGCCCTTCATCGATTCGTTGTTAACTAATATTTTCCTTATTTTTATTTGGTTTGTGCTTTGATTACAGAGCTTCTTAAATTAGTTTGATAGGGTTAAAAACTAAATTAAATTTACCACTAATAATATTTACGTAATATGTAACGTAGTAACGTTTAGGGGTGCAAGAATGCGATTTATGAAGGTACCTACATCTCGACTATAGAAAAACTCATTTCGAGGATCATTTCAAAAAAAAATCGGTAAGTTACGATAATTTTATTGGCAAAAGAGCAAATAACAACTTTCTGAACGTGCCGTGTAAAACAGAATAATGTTTTTTTTTTGTCAAATGCTGTAATGAAATCATTTGTCCTGTCGCGTGTAAGTTAAGATGACCAACTATTCTATTTCCTTCTTCAACAAACATATTTTTTGATGTTAAATTAAGTACATTTTTTGAAATTTCTTCGAAAGATGCTTTTTCAGTGGACAGCCAGGGATGAACAGACTGGGAGGAAGGCAAAGGCAATTCCAACTGCTGGAAAAGTTACGGCGACCGTTTCTTTGAATGCCGAAGGCATAATTTTTTTGCCAAAAGGATGACTTCGGAAGGTATGCTCAGCGGATACCCGTTTACTAAGTGAGGAGAAACACTCTCACAAATCTTGTTAAAAAAGTTTGATCAAGAAAGAATACCAACTTTATTTTACTGACTATTGCAAAAATACCCTCTCTAACCTGCTCTATCTCATTCCCATAAATTTAAAACTTGACCGTTTATGCTCTGATAACGTTCGGTCTCGCTCGAGAGCGAAAACGGAAGAAATATAACGTGGCTGCTGAAGATAAGGATCGTTTTTGCGTCGGCATTGTCTTATGAATTGATATGTCGTACTGTACGAACAGGTATTGTGTGGGCACTGGGCATGGACAATGAGTGAAAAATCGAGTCGATACTGTATCACCTTACATGGAAATATAAGGATGTTTGGTATTGTTCTTTAAAGAAAATTATAATTACGTGCGGCAATATGATGTAGTGACTTGAACCAGAAACAGGCTCTCTTTATATTTTTTTCGGGACGAAACCAAATTTGCTTTCCATATAATGGCGTCAACTGTCATACTTGACAGATATACAAGCATGGATGAATTAGAAATGATTCGGTGTTCCGTATACTGAGCGTATCGAACGTGTAGCCTGTTTATTTGTTGTTTGTTATGAAAACATCTTACCCTAGAGGTCCAGCTTACGAACTTTAGGAAATACGTAATTGAGTCAAGAATGGTAGTAGAAAGAAATAAAATATCATTGGAGTGTTGGATCTCAGAAGTGTTGCTGTCTCTGTTGGTTGCTTAGGAAATACGTCTGAACACTAGGTTACACGTATGTCTTTGTCTAATCAACTAGAAAAGGAAAAGTGCGACTTATAGGCAATAATTTGGAAATGGTGAGGGAACCAATGAGGGAACATGGACGTATATTAACTTTTTTCCTGAAATTTTTTCTTAGAGAAACCACAATATCCTTAACTTATTTCCATCCGTTTATACATATATCAAACTAAATAGATCTGTAAACTGTGTCAATGCATTTACTTTACTTGCATAAACCCATTTATTACCACTTAACCGTGTAAAACCATTAAAAACTCTAAACAATAGACTATCGAAAAAAGACCATCAAGATGGCCATAGGAGACCGAGGCCAACTGTTTCTGTGACCGACAAAGAAACAAACAAAAGAAAACACAGCAACAATGTGCCGAGGAGATTGCAAGATCCAAGCGTGCTTTATTTGTTTCTAAAACAATCAAGTCAGTTTGAAAGAATCCATTTGTGTATGTTTCTTTTAGTAAAGGATAGATGTTGCCACATATGTATATGGCATAATTTTAAAGTGTCAAATACAAAAAGTCATTTTGCTAGCTGCAACAGTGTTACCATTGACCTTCAGCCAGAGGAGACCCAGCTGTTCATTCGTAACTAGCCTTTTGTTTGGTTCATACAGTGTGCTTGTGTAGGGCAAAGACCAACAGCTACAATTCCGTCTCGACGCGCCACCATAATGGCTTTCCTGTATTCTGTATTCCACCCACCAAACCTATGAACAGTCAGTTCTGGATGAAAATAATCCGTCTTTTCACACAGTTGGCTACCAGCACTATAGTTTGCATCCAGCGGCGTTCACTTGCAAGCCGTTTCAGGTTTTTTATAAATTTAGCTGCTAACAATTTTTCCAATTTCTCGAAAACTAGACATATAAACAGATTAATATTTACAAGGTAAGTTAAGGGCTTCTAGCATTATAGTTTGCATATGCCGGCGTCCACTTACAAGCTGTCAGCTTTGAACAAATTTGGTTTATAAATTAATTTTTCCAATTTCTCGAAAACTAAACTAAAAACTGGATAAAGTTCTATCGGGAAAAACCAAAAATCACGTAAAATATCACTACACACGTATATTCCAACCTGCCTGAAAAGTACAAACAAAATTACTCCTTCAGATTCATCAGATTTCTGAATGAAGCAGACGACGACCTGGGAAGCGGCGTTGCCACTCTTACTCAAAATTTCGTCACCATGCAATAGAAATAAACTACTAACAATTTAATAATTGTAAAGTATTTGGCAATAACTTATTAACAAACATTACTTACAAGTTGTAGCATGCAATTAATTGCACTGGCATGACCGTTTACACATAAAGCAATTTATCTTAAGGAAATTTATGAGGTGAGTAGTTAAAAATATAATTAAAATAGTAAAAAATGTAAAAAATTAAAATGCATAGACTATAGATATTGTGACTTTGCCAAATTTATGAAAAAATTTCTTCTGTTGGCCATTTGTATAAAGTCTTTATACTGTCTAATAAACATTGATTTTTATACTATACTAAAAAGCGAAAAAATATGCAAATCCACAAAGTTTGTTTGAAAGGTATAATACTTGTTACATATACAAAATCTATAAAAACTAACTTAAAAAATCGCCATAATCGAATGCAAATCTATTCCGAGTATCGGCAAAAACTCACATAAACGTATAAATACATTAATAACAATTAAAGCATGAATTATTACGAATAAGATATGCATGATATTTACAGTATGACAGAAATTCCATGAATTTTGCATTTTTAAAAATTTTGTAACTGTTAAAAAATATCGGCGGTCTTTATATCTCTTTTTTTTCAAATCAAGGTCGAATACAGACACAAGGATAATTGAAAGTCCAAAATGGAGAAAACACAATACAGTACATGCTACAAACACAGAACCACTGGAAAAAGGATATCAACTTGTGGAAACAGTAATGAGCAAGAAGGAGAGAGAGAGAGAGAGAGAGAGAGAGAGAGAGAGAGAAAGAGAGAGAGAAAACAGAACATAAACGAATTAAAAAACATGCACTTTTGTTACGGACTGTACCTATGCAACCGGTCTACTGCGCTTTTAGTGGGCGTGGCTAACTTAGAGGAGAGGAGAAAACACATTACCGTACATGCTACAAACAAAGAACCACTGGAAAAAAGGACATCAACTTGTGAAAACAATAATGAGCAAGAGGGCGCGAGAGAAAGAGGAAACATAACATAAACGAATTAATAAAGCATGCACTTTAGTTACGGACTGTACCTATGATACCGGTCTACTGCGCTTTTAGTGGGCGTGGCTAACTTAGAGGCAAAGCTATATTTGACAAGCTGTACCATTATTTCTCGTCATAATAACTTTTTAGTCATTTATTTTCATTGCATGATGATTGATGAATAACCCGCAATATGTTTGCAGCGATGCCAACGCTTCATTTATTTCTTAAATTTGGGTCGCACATCGTGGGACTACGTCACCAGAGGCCTTGTCCCCGTTTTATAATGAGCGACGTTTGATCGCTATTGTGAGGGTAAATTTGATCAGAAAAACCTCAGCGAGCAAATAGAGTACTTTTAAGTAACATTTTTGCTAAAAGAAGTTTTTTATTTTAAATTTATGGGAAGTCTAAGAGTCTCTTATTTAATAGAAAAAGGAGTGGTCAAATTTTATGTACTTATTTATTGTGTTATTTATATCATTGTAACAAGTGGAAAATTAATAAAGCCGTTACCTATTCGTTTTTTTATTGTAAAAGCAGTAAAAAAATTTACCGTGCAACAAAAAGTAGGTAATAAATGCTTGATTATGTAGGACACTGACGGCCGGGTTTATTATCGGCCGAGATTATGAATATGTATTAAACACATAACAATTAAGTTGTTTAGCTTTTGACGGCAAAATTAAGTAGGTATATAAAATATAAATGTATTAATAAAACCAATAAAATCAGGGGATTCTCGAAATTTTATTTCAAACCGGTCAATTTTAGGAATTGAGTAGACACCGTAGACTTATCAACACGGGAAAAAGAATCCATTAATTTATATAGACGTGCCAATTTTTAGAAATATATTTTTAGTAGTTTTTGAAATATTTGCAATATTTCAGACTTTCTTGACACCCCGTATATTATTTGCTTGCTTGTTTTGTAGGTATCCAGGTATTTCTAAGTTCTGGGATTTTGGAAAAATAAATTTTAATGCATTACAAAGTAAGAGAAACTAAAATATTTATTTCGACAGCAATTTTTTTTTATAATTTTAGAATTCATGGGGGTAATTACCCCACATTACCCCCACCCCCGTAAATCCGCCCGAGCAAACCTGTGAAAAGGCAGTTTCGGGTTTGAAAAGAATCCAATTTTCCACACATCTGACATCGACGCGCCATTTTCCTACGTTTATGGATAAAATCCTTTTGAAAACACAAAAAACACTGAGAATTTCACTCCAACACATGTATCCACCGATAGGCAACCCTGTACAAAAAAAAACGTACTACACCTCTACAGCTGTTTAATCCATGAATGAATAGGTCTAGAAATTGAAAGGGGCGTTACCACTAGCATTCTAATGATACTTGGATCAAAGATAAATTAATTAAGAAGTAAAGGGTGACAAGGTGGGGGGAGGGGGGGGGGGGGGTAGAAGAGGTACACTAAAATACTATTTTTTTAATTATCAAGTAATATTTTAAAATTTTGGGATTATTAGGACTACTAAAAAGAAAGATTTTTTTTAAATAAAAGAAAAGAAATAATCAAATCTTTAATTAAATAAGTAATTAATCAATTATTACAAAACTAAAAATTCCGCAGTGTTAAAAAGTAGGTTACTTTTTGAGTTTCATCCCACTTTGGGCGCGTTTTCCCTACTAGTGAATTAATTTTGATTGTTAGTTTCGTATTGTTGTCAATTGTCTAAATACTTAAAGAAAGGAAAAAAACTTTTTCAGCATGTGCCAAATATGAAAACAATAACTTTCTTTGAATAAAAAGAACTTTTACTAAAATTAACATTAATTAATTAAAGTCCCAGAAAATAACCCATGTCTGAACAATACAAGATTTAAGGACAATAGTTTTATTATCTTTAAAATTTCAGAGTTCTCACGGTCAGTGAAAGAATTATTTGCCCAGTTAAAGTCAATGAGATAGGTAATTTAGTAAAAAAAACCTAAACATTTTCATAATGAAATACCGTACTATGACCAAACAAAAGATGCTGATGCCCACGCGGTGATTGGCTAAGTAAATTGATTATTATATACAGACGTAGCTGTATATAGTTTTTGAAGTATATACCAGGTCACACAGGAAGTAGTTGCCCCTAATTTTCATCCCATACTCTATGTTTATTTTCCTTATTACTTTAAAAGTTCAAAATGGCCACTATGAACTTGAAAGTCGATTTTTGAACTCACTTCTTACATTTTCGAGAATGGCAGGTGTTACTTCTTGGCAGAGTTCCAAAATCGACTTTAATACTGCCAAGAACTTGATGGTGGTCATTTTGAGCAACTTTTAAAGTAATAAGAGAAATAAAGCACTTACATTTTTTCCAACATTTTTAATTTTTATAGGCTTGTCATTTAAAAACGAATTAAGATACTGGTTTGCGGTAAAAAGTTTCTTTCTTAAAGACCTTTATGAGGTACTACACGGCATAGGGTTGTATTTAAAATTTTTGATACCAACTCCCTAGTATCCACCCCTCAAGGGGGTTGAAAAGGGTAACTTACACCTAATATTTGGCGTCTCTATCTTTACCAATAACGAAGATATGTGCTCATACTTTTAAACTTTTCGGACAACCTGTATATCTTTATTTTTCCTTAGTTTGTTTAATTTTTTGTTATGTGAAAACATAAACATTTTTATAACGTGTATTTGTTCGTTTTAATTCTATGTTGTGAGACTTTATTTTACTTTTATCAGCTAAATGAAGACGTTGCTCTCAAGTAAAACAACTTATAAAGGGTGGTTAAATTTTTTTGTGGTGCTAACCCCCTCCCAGAAAAATACTATCTACGTCCTTGGTGTACCCGCAAGTTTCATGTTCAAACAAATATCAGAGTCCATCTAAAAACGCCAAGTGAAAGTGGGTACTGTGCACTGACACGGTATTACACATGTTCCTACGCACAGTACCCACTTCAACAAAAAAAATCCATACAATTTGTTCCCAATCTGTACGATAAATCATTTCCCTATAAAGAAACACGGTCATAAAGCATTCTACTTGACCGTATATGAGGTGTACATTTACAACAGGACATGTAAAAAATCTTAACGTGTTTGCGAGATAGGGACAAGTGGCGCAATCACAGTTATTTTGTTTCATTGATAGACTCGTTTGGGTTCTAATGGATGCTATTATTACACGTCAGGATTTTTTAAGAGAAAATGTACAGGGTTGGGTTCCTGAAACGGTTGGAATTTTGTGGGTTTTGCAGCTGCGCCATAGGCTCTGCACATAGTTTCTCGAATACATGCAGTTGTTCACGATGGTATCGGACGTTGCAAATGGTGTCCAAATTAAACTGGACTGCTGATATTTAAAGTTCAATTCGTAAATATAGACATAGGTTGTGCGTAGGGTTACCATCTGACCGGATAAATCCGGTCATGCCGGATTTTAAACGCGTTGACCGGACTCCGCCCGGATTTCATCAAAGACCGGATTTTCTGCACCATCAGGCAATTTTCGGCAAAAAAAGACTTTTTAAAAGCCTAAAAATGAGTAATTTTCGTGAGAATTTTTCTTAAATTTTCTTTTTTTTTAGAAGAGCGACTCTGTACCGTAGAAATAGAATCATTCCTTTACTAAAATTTAATTTGCCCGGGTTTGATTAATATCAAACCCAAGCAAACCCAAACAGACCGTAAAAGGGCTTTTGGCGGTAATTCGGAGTTTCCTCTGATGGTCTATTGAGAAATCTGCAAGCAACCCTTATTTTGCTTTGCGAATTGCCGATCCATAGAGTTGACTTACATACAATTTTAATTTACGTAGCTAACATCCATATCTTTATGAAAAATATGTTTTAGCTTTTAAGTTTTCAACTAAATTAAGTATTTCTACATGGACATTGGCGTAGTAAACTCTTAGGCATAATTTCATCTGAGAGTAAACTAAAAATTTACTAAAACTTACATAAACATGTATTCTATGTAAACTGATATAACACCATACACAAATATTAAGAACGGTCCTGTTCAGTAATACGAAATGCTTTAACCTATCAAATGCGCATGCGTTCCTGTGGCACTGCGCGCGGTGGAAGAAAGAAGCATTCTTGGTTCAAGCTATATTAGTCCAATTTAATTTGAAGGTCATTGGTAAATATTTGTAATATAGGTACTAGATGATTGACTGTATGATAAAGAATACCGATAGAAAAAAATCATAGCCAGGTTATTACTTATTTGTAATGGGTATCGTTGGACCACCTCGTATGTCCAGATTATAACCAAAGCAAATCATGGGAACCAGGCTAAACCTACCTTGAATTAAATGGGCAATTACGTAGTCCCATTATAATATGCATAAACTTGCGAGTGTAACTTACTATACAGAGCGTTTTTTATGGCCAGGCCTCCGATTTCGCACGGAATGGAATGCCTGGAGCGAAAATAATTTCTAAATTAAATGGCTTTCGATTCACAACAATAATGGGCACCCATAATAAGATCAACGGTGTTTGGTTTTGGTCGTTGGGATTTCAGAAAAAAGAAACACGTCACCCAGGGTCAGGTTAAAAAGTATTTTTTCTTCAAACGTCAATAAACCTGACATTTTTCTACTAATTTTTTGACGTTAAAATTTTGTTTTTTTGTCAGTAGGCGGTTGCTATGAGCAGCGGAAGTGAAAGTACTTTTTCTGCCGCTGAGAGCGATGGTAAAAGTATGACTGTGTGCTCATGAATAAATATATGTTGAATAATACAAGAAAGTTATGAAAAAATAAAAAATAGATAATATGAATTGGTTATTTTCGAGCATGTGCTGAGACGCGTAAATTCGCGACAGCATGAACTCGAGGTAGAAGTATCGGTCATATTGTCTTGGCTGACGTTTATGACTTTTGAATTGTCATTTGTCAGATGTCATTCCGAAAGACTTGAGTCGACAAACTGTCTCTTTGTTAAAGGAAATTGAAATCTAGTTTCATCCCTCCTGTTTTTACAGATGAATTTTTGTTAGGGACTCTAAAAGGGTTTCTTATTTTTATAATAATTTTGAATGGACGTGAATTCTAACTTATAATTTCACGTGTTGGGATCCGATTATATAATATTACTTGATGGCAGCAATAATCGTAGCTTGCTTCTAAATCAATGCAATCACCCCATGTCGAACTGCCAGTATTTTACACACTTACATTTTGTGACACTGTCATTGTCAGTGCTTGCTATACTGATCGACAGGCGTATTGCAGCAAAACATATTAAGTACTGATAAACTTAACATTCAATTTTAGAATAATTATAACCAGCTTTATAGATATAGAACAAAGATTTCGAATATATTTAAGGACATTAATCAGAACACCCGGTATACGCAATATCCAAAAATATTTCGCTGTTAGCGACACTCTTTTTATTTTAATTTGACGACCAGTTTTAGAGCCGGGTTCGTTTTTACGAGAAAAGCCATTAAGTCTGGAGTTGAGAATGGGCGCGGGAGAGTCAGGTTGCAGATCGGTCAGCTTTTTATGCATGTGAAACGTATTAGGCGGTATAATAACCTATAAAATGCCCACGTAGAGTATACAGGGTGAATAGCCTCAAAATTTTATGAGTTTTGGTGTGCTTTTGATAGTTTATTTTCATAGTTTTTTTTGTATTTCCGTGAATTTTACCCTTTATCCGGAGATGGAAACTAACCCAACTTTTTTTTCAAATTCAAATGCACATATTGGGATAGCTCGCGTAAAAGGGCGTAAAAAGGAATTTAACCCACTATTTATATTTGAATTTCTCTTACCTGATATACGTGAGGAAATAATAAACAATAAGAAAATTATTTAAAAAGTCTCATTTTTTTAAATTTTTTCTCGCTTATCAGGTAACAGAAACTGAAAAGTAAATGGTGAGTTATATTTCTATTTTTATGCCCTTTTCCGTGAGCTATCGCTATACATGGATTTGCATTTGAAAAAAAAGTTGGGTTAGTTTCCATCCCTGGATGAAGGATAAAATTCACGGAAATGCAAAAAAAATGTTTTTGGATTTTTTCAAGGGATGGATGGATTTTTTGTTACCAAATATTCCAGTTAAAAAATTCGTCCTGTTTAATTCAATGCTCTACGTATTTTTCAAGAGCCCCACACAAAATTTGAAATGATGGCCCCTCCATATTGCCCCCTCCAACGGGGGCGCCCCTTAATCTGGCGTCAGCGTGAGAGAAAACTTGGTTAACTGCAATATTGTGCACTTAGATATAATAAATATCATAAAAGCTAACCATTCTACAAGCAGGCTTTAAATTCTAAACATCATCCTCATATAAGTAAATTAAGAAAATACTTAAGAAATCCGATTATTTATGATGTCTTTTTCGTTATTTAATCAAGTTACAGTTAACGATATGGTTGGTGAATGGCGATCTCCGTTGTTGGTAGAAACACGACAAAAGCCATTAGTAAAAAACGTACCGTAAACAAGAGATGCGTTTAATGGGATAATTAGTCCCACTAATAACGTCTAAGTGTTGGATTACGACGTACAAAAATGCGGTTAACATAATTTTTATCGTAATCGTTTAAGAAGTCGAATTCTGAAAATTTTACGGCGAAATATCAATTTAGAAATGACACACAGCTTGTAGAAAGATAAGTTTTCCATTAGCATATTTCTCATAGATTTTTAACGATTTTAGATCAATGGCCTCTTTGTTAAGTTTGTTTTGTAAGGGGTTTTCTGTCTATAATAGGACCTTTACAATGCTCAGAGTTCTTGCGATTTAGCATAATTTATAAAACTCCCTTTCACATCTAACCTGCACTTTATTGGCCATATTTCCCTTCCATACATCATGCATAAGTTATTTTCCTGATACTTCTTTCCCCCTCATGCGCATCCATGTGCGTACCCTGGAACTCTGTCATTGCAGGTGAATAAAAACCACATAGAAACCTTTCTGCTTCTTCTCGTGCTTTTCCATAGCCTGTTTTACTGCAGAAATTGCATCTGTTTCCACAGTTACCTTAAAACTCTAAAAGCTATCACGCAAGTAGCCCTTTCACTTAATATTTCTCAAAGCTCAAAACGTAACAATCAAATTCTTTTCAAATAGCTTTGCAAGTTTGATTTTTTCACGGTAGTTAAACAACAGCTGTTCACTCGCTCCGTCTGCGGCCGAAAAACCGCAAAACTTAAATTTGTTATTGTATTTCAAGGCGTTTCGAAATTTTTTCGATCATCGGACCGTACAACTCGTTGACAGGCAACGAAACGTAATGTAGCTTGTCCAAATATCGCAAAACATCGCCGACAAAATTCGATCAAAGGGCCGCCACGATTACCAAGAACGCTCGAGCGTAGCAATGAATTATTGATGGCTTTTTATGGGTTTTATAGAATTTTATATGGTTTTTATGGGTGTTGAAGATCGAGCAGGATGGTCTCGAGTACCTATAACATTTAGTAATAGAAAATTGATTTATCGGGTATAAGATCGTCAGAAACCGCTATACTAACTCTTAAAACACTAACATTAATTACCTGCTCTCTTCAACTACCAATCCTATTCGCTGAAACTCTGACGAAAATCCGATAATACTCTTCATTCCAATATTCAACTATCGAAACAATAGCTGGATAATAGACGTACATCTATGCATGTATCTCTTTGGCAAGATTTTTAATAATTAATCTTGGACTGGGGTATTGTCAGGCTTTCAGTTATGTAGCATATTCGCAGATTAATAGACTACTAAAACAATGCAATTACTGTGGGTTAATACTTATATACAATCATAAATGCCACATAGGCCAGTCAGTGGCTACAAAACAAGGCCCGTGTCTTACAAAAGGTGGAGTAGAAACGATTTTGAGACTAACAAAAAAAATGTTTACACAAAAAATGTAATGAAATTTGTTTTCTTTAAGCTTGTATATAAACGCTTTTGTCATACAGCGTCGCTTCACGTGTCGTCGTCTGGTTCATTGATAAATCCGATGAATTTGAAAGGCGTAATTTTGTGTAAACAAAAGGCTAGCTATTATCAATAAACAGCTGCGTCTTCTCTTGCAATGAATATACCTTAGGTTTCCCTGTTTCGGGACCCTCCCTTTTGGCCTACGCCGCTGATACAACTTAATTTTAGACTAACAAATCCATTAGTTTCCATCATTAATTCATTATTCATTGTTGTTAGTGCCAATAGTTAAAGGCATCCTCGTACTCCACGATTTTTATATTAATTGTTCCCAGTCATGGGCTGCAATAATCGTTGTCGATTTTTTTCATCTTCGACGCACCAGAAAGCGAAGCAATGCGTATTGTATCTTCAGTATTTAATCTTCCGTTGTTATCTTCTTTTGACATAAGGCAATTTAAAATTTTTACCGAACAAGATAGATTCTATGAGTTGTTATTGTTGGATTTTTAGAGAGCATATCGAAACATGATGAATTATTATGGCTTGTGCGTATCTCGATCCGCTTTCTTTTTCTTGTAATTTTTAATGTGGAATGATCAAAACAAAAGGTGGCCTATTTTTAGCCAGGTCAGGGCCTAGACCCACATGTGGGCCCTCTAAACACTAACGGACAGTTTCACCAATTCTAAGGAAGGTCTAAGTTGACAATCAATTGGTAAGTGTAAGAATAAGACATTTAAATTGTACTATTCTGAGTACTACTATTTCCTGTTTTTTCGTAATGTAAAGAAAAGGACAATTATAGTATCTGTTTTCCTAGGCAACTTCTTCTGAGTGTTTTTTTCCTGTTGCAGAGTATGTTTAGTTGTAAATCTAATAATACTTTTATTTCCATGACATGTGACGTCACAACCAATAGAATCACGTTTCGCAAGTTTCGAATTTTGTATGAAAATTTATACTTGGTAGAAAATATGTTTTCTTGTTAATAAAGACCAAAATAATAATTATTATTATTATTATATTATTATAATAGGCATAGTCCTTATTCCTAGGTGTAAATAACTACATCTATAAAATCTAAAATTAGCACTGATGATGCCTACGAGAAATTGAACAAAAGCTCACAACCACAACCACCATTAAAAGTGCAAGGACAACTCTGTTAAGACGGTCCCCATTGATGCGTGCATATCGCAAATATCACCGGTGGGAACGAGTATTTATGATTGAGCATTATTATTTGTTATTTTTGGTGATCGGTGTGGTAAATGAAACATTGACCTTACAGCACAGTGGCGTGTTGTCAATAGAATGTTCTCTAAGAAGCTTGGTTTTATTTGTATAAGCTCATAGATAACGTAAGATCAAAAATAAACGTCCTCAACGTATGCCATGGTAGTCTGAAGTTTTTATTTTTAAGAAAATTACATTATTGTCATTGTCATTGCATAATACAGAATTTAAAAAACAACATATACAGCACAGAACCTAAAAATTATAAATTTAAACTAAATGAGAGAGGTGACCACCTTCTACATCCAAACATGTTCTCATTCTTCTTTTTATAGCATAAAAAACATTGATGAGCACTTGGGGGGAGTCGTTAATCCCCTGAAATTCATTTGTAATTCTAGCCTGTAGATCATCTAAATTTTCACAAGGGGTTTTGAAAACCGAGTTTATAAGGTGTGGCCATAGAAAAATTCGCACGGCGTGAGATCGCAGGAACGTGGTGGCCACCTAACTGGCATATTACAACTAATGATTCGGTCTTCGAAAAATTCTTTCAAGAAATTAAAATTATTAAAAGTGAATTGGTGCTGGAAGTAGCCTTGTCGTAAAACACAAAATTATTTTATAAATTTTTTCACGGATTCTGCTCAGAACTACCAAAAATAGCCCCTCTTTTGACCCAAGGATTATCGTATAGGAAGACTTAAGTCTATTATATAAGTACATAACACAAAAAAAGAAACAGAAATCTATTAAATATATTTCCCTCCTCCACAATTTTCTTCTTCCTACAACTACGATTGTATCAGACTTATCTAATCTAAGATCTCATCTGGGAAATCGTATTTTTTCGCCAACGTTCTAAGGGATCCGCCATCAGATAGAGGCGGCTTCGTGAGATAACTGTATACCAAATCTGGAGAGTTTTCAGGGTCGACATTGTAGAGAGATTTCGCAGATATTTATTGTTTTTATTAAATTGTTATAAGGAATCATAGGTTTTAAAGGGAAAAATGCGAAAGAGTCGAAAATAAGTCAAGGACAGGTGGACAGGACAGTGTGCTGTACTTCTTCCTGATTGGATGTATCCGATGAAGGAATAATAGAGGCATGGGGGCGCTTCAGAGCAAAGGGCGGAGTGGTATCTCCCCCCTGGCCCCCTATACGACACGCCACTGCAAATAGTCCGAACTAAGAATATTTTCAGATTAGTCTATCATGATATAAATTAAAAAGGAAAACGTTTTCTTGCAAAAACTCTAAAGTTGCAACTTATACCTTTCCTGCTGTAAGAACGGATATTACTTAAATAGCTACGAGTGCAGAGGTTAATTAACAAACGGATTATCTATAAATGCGGCCGTAGGTAATCAGCTGATCTTGGGAGGAGCACACAGACATAGATTTTCTTTTAAAATGAGGATATTTGAAAGTTGTTACAATCTTGCACTAAAGAAAGGTATACTTTGAGATATAATTTATTTATAAATATAGTTCATGTGCTATTTAGAAAATTAATCTCTTTGGTTCAGGGGTACAATAGTTTGTTAATATTAAAAAGCCTTAAAACATTTTCTTTCACAAATTAAGAAACAGAAAACAAAAAATTCCACTGCATTATTAAACTCGTCAATTGCATCCATATTTGCATCACACTCACCAACGGCTGACGCACGTATTCGGCGGACCAATCAGGGAGGTCGGAGGCACGGTGGCGCACAAATCAGGTAGGAGCCTGAGATACAGCTGCGGAATAAAAAGGTAAACAACCCTTCGGCTTGGCATATTATGTATTTAAACAGAATAATTTTTTTTTTTTGCAAAATTTCCTGCTATAATAAAAGAATATTGGTTATAATTTTATAATAGTGCGTAGTTGCGCTCAATTAGTGTGATAGTAAATTATATGACTTTGGTGCGACCACATTACTGAATATGTTACTAAATTCGAGGCTCGGCGGCCACCGAGATGCATGCGTTTTGATTTTTAACCTTTTTTTTGAGGCAGAAAGTTTAAGCTAATAGAAAAAAAACTTAATAATGTAATAAGTAAGTGATCATTCTTTGTGTTAACGCTGTAACATAGCATGTTTCGTTCTGCTTACAATATCAACTCAATCATTGCGATTTGAGGGAAAAAATATTGGGTAGACTACCCCAGGAGTCCCCCATTCAAATATATGCAGTGAATTTGAAACACCCTAATCCCTATATATATATATATATATATAGTGACATGATATTCCTTAAAAAATATCTCCCTATAATTAGAAAACATAAAGTGGATAACCATAAAAAATTGATTTTTAACGCCGTGACATTTAACAGTATATTTAATACTTCCCGACTTTTCTTTAAAATTTAAATAAGTAGTTTCATGAAAGCGCCGACTGGTACAAAGAGAGCGAAGAGCTTATTCTTTGGTAGTAAAATTTGAATTTATGAACGTATACTCATGTGTACTTGTACTTGTATAACTATTTTCGATACATTGTATGTGACATTGTAATAAAAAGAAGGTTTTATGCACATATAAATTTACTCGGTTTGTTTTAGGAATTCATGCAGTATCACGGACGCGCATTTCACGTATAGGGTGAATTTTTTAACTGGTATAAATTCGGTAACAAAGAATCCACCCATTCCTTGAAATAATCCGAAAACACGGGCACCTTTTTTGGATTCAACAGTTTTTTTGCATTTCCGTGAATTTTCCCTTCATTCAGGGATGAAAACTAACCCAACTTTTGTTTTCAAGGAATGGATGGATTTTTTGTTACCGAAATTATTCCAGTTAAAAAATTCACACTGTACATAAAAGCATTAGATTTGGAACATTGGATGAATTAGAAAAGGATTCGGTGTTCCGTATACTGTGAGCGTGTCGAACGTGTAGCCTGTTTATTTGTTGTTTGTTATGAAAACATCTTACCCTAGAGGTCCAGTTTACGAACTTTAGGAAATACGTAATTGAATCAAGAATGGTAGTAGAAAGAGATAAAATAGCATTGGAGTGTTGGAGCTCAGAAGTGTTGCTGTCTCTGTTGGTTGCTTAGGAGATACGTCTGAACACTCGTTTACACGTAGGTCTTTGTCTAATGAACTAGAAAAGAAAAAGTGCGACTTATAGATTTATAAATGACTCGAAGCGACTTTAAATAAGCCTTTAGAAATAATGTATTTAAGAGCTTTCTAACCTAAATTTATTATTATTTAGCAGAAAATAAATAATTTTAGGGCTTTTATTACTTTTAGTAAATCTTGTGATGCTCATAACGTATTTTTTGTACAAAAATATAAGGTAAAATAAGATGTAGCCAATGTTTACAAATTGTGTTTACAGGGTCGCTTAGAATGGTTTGTTTTGGCTTCAAAGAATATTAAATCATCCCGTATCCATCCTTAATTCATTCAAGTGTGGAGCGGTATTCCAAATCTTTTTAATAAGTATTTGTAAAATGCAATGCATATCTGAAACTTCGAGTTGTCAATGAATGTATGTCGTCGTTACTTCAAAAGGTACAACAAAGAATGGCAACCTGCCTGGTTAGCTTATTTATACATTGAGATAATTTTATCGTTCAAAATTACCCAACGGAGACCTACAAACATTTAAATAATCTATTGTTTACAATGAATCATGAGAAGTACATATTATTAGAAGTATATCGTCCCGCTTGGAACCATTGGTGGAGAAACCGAAATGATTCTGACAAATAAATGTGAAAATCTATATTATTTCAGTTTGGACATAGACCTTAAGTAAGCGGAGACGACGCAATTCATTCATAACTAGCCTTGTGTTTTGTTTCATATATTGCGCGTATGTAGGACAAATGAAGAGGAGAGAAAAATAACCCTAAACATCCGACTTCGCGCGCTGTCGCTATGGATTTCTCAGCCATCTGTATTTCACCGAACAAACCTGTCAAAAGACAGTCCCGGATGAAATTAATCCATTTTTTCACACACATCCTTAAAATTTCACTACAGTGAGGAGGAACAAATTTCCAGCTAAGCAAGCGCTTGCCTGAATTATATAGTCGAAAAATTTTGTTTAGTTAAATTGTCCTAATAATTTTCTTCAAAATATTTTTTTTGGGTTTGTAATGAATTCCTTAAACGATATATGCAATAAAAAAAATACATCCATATTCCTTATAGTAACCAGTCCTCTTAACCCCGGCACTGAATGTTGCACAGGCAAATATCGATGTCCATATTCGATATAATATATCGTAAGTGCACCACAACTACCTTAATGTTAATTGACCATTGTTTGGCAAATTATACGTTCAATTTGATTTGTTTGTTTCTGCTTCAGTCAGCTGCTCCAGGAAGAAACTCGATCGATTCGTGCCTATTTGGAATACATATCATTGAATGACTCAGCCATTATAAAGGCCATTTTTATCCACTATTTAAAACAATAACTGTTCCTTGATAAAATGGGTCATGTAAAATTCCTTTATACAGGGGTTTTTCGAAAATACTATTTCGATGTGTATACTTTTACAAAGATGCCGCAAAGCAAAATTTTTTACGTTTACGTAAGATTTCAGATGAATTATAAGAAATTAAATCCATATTTTTATAAAATTTTAGAATAATGTTAAAAATTATGCGTTATTAATGTATAAAAATATATTTTCTTAAGTGAGTTGCGAATTATCGTAAGAAACATGTATAAAAATATAGTACTCACCTTTCTTATGTTAATGTTATAAAACTATTAAACAGCCTAGTAGCAAACCGATTAAAAAAGTCCTTGCCGCAACACACCCTATTAATAATGTAGCTCCCCAACACGGATCTACGGTAGATTTTTTAATTCTAAAACATAACCTTAATAGATTTTTACGAACTTAACCCAGTTTTGCACGATTATCCATTGTTGCTTAAAAATCATTCGGCATATCGCGCGGGGAGTGACGCAATTTTAACTTCACGAAGAATAAGCTGTCGGCCTTAGATCTGATTCATTAATTAAGTTCGTTAGAAAAATTTTCTATAGTGAAATTAGTGAAATTAATTGTTAACAATTTGTCTTGTAATATTATAGCCGATTGTGATTCGTAATTAAAATGTAGTTCATTGTATACGACCTATATTACCCACTAGTCACCTCAATATCAACTAGTCCACAATAGTCCATTGTGTGCGGATCGAATCGATTCAAGGGTAGCTCTGCAGTCTTTTAATCATGGTACGTTGGGAAGTTACCACACACTGAAATTCAATTCTAAATTCATTTTCGACTTTATATTTTAAATTTTACCTCAATTATCGTAATACTCGTAATTGTAATCACTGGGGTTCAGTAAGAGAAGTAAGGTAGGATCAAAAACAAATCGTCCTCCGTGGAATCCAATCACGCATGTATTGAATTTTGAATTATTACTCTTGGAAGGTAACATAGGTAAATTCTAGGTACCTAACATTATTTCGAACAATAGGGAATCGGTACTTCGAGTACTGGGCAAATACCCGTTACTTTGTAACGGGTAGGTATTTTTTTACATCACTAGAAACCAGTTCACTTGACCGTCTAGCGGTTACTAATAATGGCCCAAGTCATTTCTAAAAAAATCAACGCTTTCGACTGGATGCCGATGCCGCCGTCTGAAATCCCAGAATGGGAACAGTTGGAAGAATCAATTATATGTCTTAAATCGAACATATTGATAATTTTAGATCACTGTTTTCAACAGAATTTATACCTTAAGAATTTTATGAAATCTCTTTAGAAGAGTGGAAAAACAGTTCGATTGAAGGAAGATGGTTAAATTTTTTAAAAAGCACAACAATGCCTGCGTAGTGCGTACAATGCAAATTGCAAAAGAATTTTTTCCTCAGTGTCCATCCAGTGGTCAGAAGAAAGAAATCGTTTATTAGCTGAGTCCGTTGAGGCCATTCTAAAATTCCAGTACAACTTTAAATTCTTAAAATTTAAAGGTACACTAAAGATCAGAAAGGTGATCTAAAGACAATCACTTTATCGAAGAAATATAACACTGGCAAATCCTTAATATCTTTTTTAATTTAGGATGTACATTAATACTATATATAGATATATAGTAGTAATTAATTTTTTGGGATTAATATCTGACTTCAAAGTATTTCTATATGAGCTATGATAGAGCTACATTACATCACTGATAATGCAACTCAAGCGGATCGCTAATAGATCGTCTTGTCATTTCTTAATCCACGCATCTCTTCGTGACTATACCGGCGTGAAACTATGCCGATAAAATAATAATAGACCGTAAGCCATCTTAAGACATAATGGTCAGTGACCATCCATCTATTCATTGTACGACTTTCTTTATTTCATTAACTTTGATTAAGATCGCGTCAAAGTTAGAAAAAGAGCCGCTTTCAAGAGCAGGAGAGCTAATTGGCATTGACGTGAGAATTAGTTCTATGTAATGACGGGTATCTATGATCGTTTGTGGCAGCGATTCAGCGATTCATAGGAACCATTGGCCTGACAGACTTAATACTGGCTGTTTTTTCTTGAAAGTTTCAACTAGAACGAATACGAATATCTAACGATATTGTCGGCATATTCGGCAAGATGAAAATACATGGGGAAATGTAAATATGTAAATAAAGACGCTTACCGAAAGGGGTGTCGGTTCTTTTGATAGACACGGGACACCGCATGTAATATGCGTTGTAGGTTGTGGGTCATCAAACGATTTTATAGTAGGCCGATTTTTTTTCTAATAAACAGAAAAAGAGATACCGCAATATGTATTATTAGCATGAATCTAAAAAATAATCTCATATACTTTTATTTTTGTTATATCCATATTCTTACAAACAATAACAGTAAAAGCGACGAATTCCCATGTTCTTTACAGATTTTACGATATATGATAAACGTGTCAATTTAAGTGTGAAAACTGAAAAAGAAGCGTCAGACCACCGTGTCGACCATTCACTATTTTAATGTATTTAAATGGTTTTATCTCGAAAAACCTTAAATTATTCACATTTTAAGTCCTAACAAGGTGTGTCGGGTAGATTAGAAGAAATCAAAATAGATGCTCGAGGCTTATTCACACACCGCATGATCTGTACACTGAAAGAAATATTTTCCGAGAATGCATTTTGAGAGTGGTCGAATGCATACATAAATCAATAATATTTTTTGACAGTGATTTACAGCTTAAATGATGCAGTTGCATTCAAAACTATTTGAGTACCAAACTAAAAAATTTACATTAATATTAGGACTGCATGATTTTTCGTCACAGCTAAAATGATGCAGATATACTAGGTGCAAAGAAAACAGCCAAAATTACGACGCGAACAATAATCAAAGTAGGTACTGACATCCAGTGGCGCACCCAGGGGGGGGGCTGCAACCTCACCAGACCAACATCTTAGATACACAGAAATTTAAAAAAGTTCACTACTAATTGAAGAAATCCACCGAATTGCATCATTCAGCCCCCCCTCAAGACAAATCAGCCCCCCTCGACCAGTTTTGCGGAAGAATAATTTACATGGCAGAACAGCAAGAAACAAACCCTTCATTAGCCGAAAGAATAAACTTTTAAGACTAAAATTTGCTCGCGAACATCTAAAGACATTTTCAGGTGGCTCTGGTTTTAGTTACGGTTGACGGTTAAGTAATGAATAAAACTTCATTTGTCACCAGTTTGGTTGACAAATGAAGTTTAGTCCATTGTTTATCTGTCAACCGCTACCGTAACGAAAGCCATCTGAAAACGTCTTAAATGAAATTATGGTATTTTGGAAGTCTGCAGATGAAACAAAAATAAATTTATTTGAATCTGATGGTAACATAACATCCTGGAGGAGACCAAATGAAGAGCTAAAAGAGAAAAATATCAAGACAACGGTGAAGCATGGCGGAGGTAGTGTTATGTTGTGGGGATGTATGGCATCTGCTGGTGTTGGTAATATACATTTCATAGTTCCAACATCGGTATCGATGGAAATATACGTTTATATTTCTTATATAAAAGGATACCAAAATTATTAAATTAATCACAAATTACACGGTTAAATAGTTTTAAAGTTTGGGGCCGTTTTTGACAGAAAATCTTGTCTCTCTAACCAAACATTTTTTTCAGTGTCATATACGGAATCGAAATAGCGGCTTGCGGTACACTTAAGCACCATAGACGACATCTTTATTTTATGGCTTTTGTAGGAAATGATCCACCGCCGAAGCCGATGCCGCATGCCGGCCCAGAGAGTAAACCTTACACAGATAATAAATATTCGCATTTGGACCACACACTCGTCGTCGATTCGATTCTCTATGTGTGGCATAAGATGTGGTAGTAGTAGAAACCGCAAAGCAGAGATAATTGGTCGTTTATTGTGCAATGATGCACTTCTTTCATATACAGGTTTTTATAGAGATGTTGCAGAAAAGATTTTTTTTCTTCTTGGTTAAACCAACTCCTTCCTAGTGAAGGATGTCTTTGGCACTAGGTTTAACAGATACGGAATTGAGATATCCGACCCTTCGAAAGGGTAAGTGGTAAACACAAAATAATGGACACTCAACGAGTTGACAACAAGAGAGATATTTCCATATAATTTATTTTCATTTATGTGTGTATGTTTTATAAATAAATATTAGTGAAAATACTCCTAGTATTGACAGCTAGTCATTATTTTTTAAGTAATTATGGTTTATACAACTATTATACATAGTTCTCCACTATGTGTCTTTCTATAAAGTTACTAATAGTTTTGTTACAAACCCACTTAAATGTAGATAATACAGGCGCAACAGTCAGTAAAGGCAGTAACCCCTTGAATTGTAAAGTAAATAACGGTGTCCTAAAGAGATCTAATGCCTTTTATTCCATAAATTACTTCAAATGAGGAATATGCATGTGTGTTTATTGTATAAATCGTTTAAGGAGGTCATTACAAACCCAAAAATATTATTTTCAGGAAAATTACTAGAATAATTAAACTAAAAAAATAACTTCTCGATATAGTTTATTACAATTTAAAAAGCACCCATTTGTCTTAAACAGGTTTGATATGCAACCCAAAAACATCCACGTTTCCTAGCGTCACGTACCCTATCCGATTGATTTTACCTTTTCGCAACACGACATCAACCAATCAGACGAGGAATTTCGGAATCAAAGGTATGCGTTTAGAGAGTCGTCTTATTTGCCTAGATAGAAATTGTTGTTTATGTTACGGTTGTGTTTTATTATTACAGTGTAATTTGTATATAATTATTTTTATTAAACAATGAATATATTTAAAAAAAACTACCCTATAAATATTGTAATCTGCCAATGTGCAAAAATATCACTGCTAGTGGCCTGAAAACCTCACTTTTACACCTTTGTTCCTGAAGGGGGGTTCAGACAAGATTCTGGGGTGGACTGGGCCCATTTGGCCTCGTCATAGTTACACCTATGACTGTCACTACCGTCTTACTAACAACAAACCCGAATAAAGTGATTTAAAAGCAAGCAGATAGTTAAAATATTTGCTTTGGCTTGAGGTTGCCAAAATATCATGTCATTCGTATACTATTTGTTCTTAAAAAGCTATGTATACCACAGTACATTAAACCGACTTTACTCCAATCTAAAGGGACTATAATCAGGTTATTCACGTTTTAAATGTTTGAATAAGTACAGTCAAAATTTGCATAAAAATCGCGTGCAAGTGCCTCGAAAAGTACGCCCATATGTTAAATTTTGGCCATAAAGATAAATACACGTACAGTTATTGGGCATTTCACGAAATTAACTGTCTCTGGTTTTGAAGTACTTCGGCCGTTTTAGAGAAAATGGAACATTATCTGTGCGTACATGGTGTCCCGAAATTTTTTTAGACGCTTATATTATCATGTTATCAATATTATCATAAATTAAATTATTGCTTTTAGTGGCTTTTTAAATAGGTAGCTAATGGAAGTAAATTCATAGCATAAAATTTATTTTTCCTACCTCTTATCAATTTAAAGCCTTAATTGTCAAACTAGACCGATCAGCAGTAGTGAACCAGGTCGATAATTTTCAAATGCTGAAGATAAGAACAAAAGCCAGTAAGAATAATAAATAGTAGAAAAAAATATAATTTTTCGTCGTTAAGCTTCTCGACTGGATTACTGCTGGATAAGCCCATTTTGAGACGCACTGTATTTACGTACAAACCCATTTTATGTTGTATATTGTCATCGTTAGTGTTTATTCTCTTGGGAACCATCTCTTTTAATCTCTGTAATACTGACCTAGTCGAAACTGTTTAGCATAGGTCGCATAGCCTCAGGCCTCGGCCTACTATCGACTCGCAGGCCGTTGTTGGAAACGCCTTTTTGTGGAAAGCACATTGAATAACGGGTTAACGCAGATGAGTTGTAGTTTTCAAGATAATTAGCTGTATATCAGTCTTTAGATTAATAAATAATGAATTAATGGATACATGCCATGGTGTTAGTAAGAAAGAAACAGTGTGATCATCTAATATGATCTACCGACTGTAAATTAGTTAGTATAACAATACGCCAATACATATGTATATGCATATCCCAGATTGTTTCCTTTGACATATCCAAGGCTTTTGACCCAGTATGGCATGATACACTTTTTTCTAACGGTCTTCTTTCAAACTGTGTACCTGGATCGGTAACTTTCTTTCCAATCGATGCATATCGGTCCTGGTCGACGGTTACCTATCTAACTTACATCCTATCAATGCTGACGTACCTCAAGGTTCAGTTCCGGCATCAACCTTATTTTTTCTTCACCATAATGATCTGCTTTCTTTTACTACCAATTCCACCCACAATTATGCTGACGCACTCTCCACTCCAATACTAACCCAAACCAGGCAAACCACCAAATGAAGCTAAATCTTACAGGCCCATATCACTATCCAAAATCATCAATTTGGCTTTAGATGTAAGTAACCACTCCACGATAGACCAAGTCCGTCGAATAAGAGACATAATAGAAAAGGCACTAGAAGAACAGCTAATCTCCTCAACTATCTTCCTTGACGTAGCTCAAGCTTTTAATAAAGTTTAGCACAAAGGCCAACTAAATGTTACCAAAACAATATGTAGAGTTGCTAACCTCCTGCATTACAGATAGATTGTTCAGAATTAAACAGGATGATCAATACTCTAAACTGAAAGAAGTTAAAGCAGGTGTGCCTCCAGGAAGCGTTTTGGGTCCCGTCTTTTTTTGCTCTACACTGGTGATCTCTTACATAAAAAAAATGCAACTGTGGCTACATTCGCGAATGACACTGCTTTGTTAGCAGTAGGGGCAGACCTAGATGCAGCAACCAGCCAACTAGCTAGGTAGCCAACCAGCTAGCTAGCGACCAGATTTACAATTGGACCATACATTTGAGGATTAAGCTATTGATGTCAACTTTA
Source organism: Philopedon plagiatum (assembly GCA_963971165.1). Lineage (NCBI taxonomy): Eukaryota > Metazoa > Arthropoda > Insecta > Coleoptera > Curculionidae > Philopedon > Philopedon plagiatum. The sequence continues at coordinate 88,048,965 of OZ020195.1, forward strand.
AAAACAGAAGAAAGGCAATCATCAACCAGTCAACATAAATGGTATCATAGTTCCCTATGAAAATACTGCCAAATACCTGGGGATGACCTTAGATGCGAAACTAAGATGAAAAGAACATATCAAAACTAAACGGATTGAACTAATGCTCAAATATAGACATGTATTGGCTCTTGAGACGAAAATTTAAGCTGTCAGTACACTGTAAAATCATGATATATAACCAGTCTCGTTTATTGCATCCAGTTATGGGACTGTGCCAAGGAGAGCCACATCAAACGCACCCAAACCTTCCAAAATAAAGTGCTACGGAACATATTTAATGAACTTTAGTATATAAGGATTTTAGTTTTTAAGAATTTAGAGACAAATTAAAGGTTGGTCTAATAGATCAATTTTGATATCGGTAAACGCCCCAGGCTTTAATAAAAAAAAACGGGAATAGCTTAGCCTTGCAAAACAAAGAAGCATTCGAACTTGGTGGCATCTCTTTCGAACACGATCTCAGCTGGCACAAACACATTACTTTAACAGCCACATCACCTGCTAGAAAATTGTGTTTTCCTCTTCGGAGCCAAAAGATACTTCTCCCCCAATTTATTATGCTCTATATTTCCCGAATAGGCCTAATAGGCAAATGACCTAGAATATTGTTCCCACATCTGGGGAGCAGCATCACCTTCGATCCTTGGACGATCTGCCTCTCTTCTACACATATTTAAATTTGATATCTCCCTCTCATTTACACCTATGGTAGCAAAATTATGAAACAAATTTCTTGCAGAGGTTTTTCCATTTTCCCTCTCCATATTCACCTCCAATTATTTAAATCCCTTATAAATTTATACATTTCCCTTCTGTCTAGACGCCCACGGTACGTTAGTACTTAAGCTAGAAGTTTACGTGGGCTACGTCCCAGATCAAAAGAATTAATAATCAAAAATAGAAAACATGTTTCCATGATCTGAAAATGGTAATAATGAAACTATGTAAAGAAATCCGACGTCACAACCTTATATATGTATACGACCTTGTCTGTCGATGGCCCTCCCGCCGTTTTAAGACTTTCCTTAGTACCAAGTAACTAAAAACATATTATTAAATTTATTTTATATCCAACAACTTTTTAAAAAAGGCCATAAAGCGATAAATGAACTTATTAAACTTTGTAAAAATTAGTAGAATTCAAAAGAATGGGCATTAAATTTTCCTTATTTGGATAATAAACCCGCACAACAATGCTTACTAAGTGTGTAAAACTGTACAGCGTGTAACAAAAATATGGGAACCTCGAAAAATCTTGCAAACCGTTCATCCTTTTTTTATGAAATTTTGTACAGTTAGGTACAAAATTACGCCCGATCCAATGGTAAGTTCCGCATTGTTATCAACTTTACCGTTTTCCTGAAATCGGCAGGAACTTTTTATTTAAATGGAATACCCTGACTCTCGCTGGAGTACCACAAAAAAGTGTATTGGGACCTGTTCTGTATCTACTATACACCAGTGATATTCCTGAATTAGAACAGAATATAATAGCCACCTTTGCAGATAACACTGTCATTCTGGCAGTAGGAAAAGATCATGAAGATGCAGCTAGAAAACTGTAAAACTCCATTAACAAAATTAATAATTGGACAAAACGTTGGAGAATTAAACTGAACGAGACTAAATCTGTTCACATAAACTTTACAAACAAAAGGAAATACTATATTCCAGTTAGTCTAAACAATGCCTAAATGCCATACGCCAATACAGCAAAATATTGGGGTATTACCTTGGATGCAAGGCTGCGATGGAGGGCTCACGTAAAAAAGAAAAGAGAAGAACGTGGCATCAGGTATAAAAAAATGTATTGGCTGCTTGGAACACATTCTGACCTGTCAATTTATATCAAAATACTCTTGTACAAACAGATACTTAAGCCTGTATGGACTTATGGCATCCAACTGTGGGATTGTGCCAACAAAAGCAACATAGAAATCATACAGCGATTTTAGAATAAAGTACTAAGGAATATAGTCAGTGCTCCTTGGTATTTCAGAAACAGTGACCTACATCGATACCTGGAGATGGACAACCAGACCACTGCGAAGTTTGACAAGAGTCACGAACAACGACTTTTGAAATGACTTCTCAATCACGTTAACGTCGAGGCCATTCAGCTCCTCGACAACACGAATTTGAAAAGAAGACTAAAAAGAATAAAACCTTTCCAGTTAGTGAAATAGTGTTATTGCAAAGCAGTGAAAAGTGCGGTAGGTATATACGTTAATCTTAGTGTAGTTATTAGAACCCAAGGATTATTGTTGGGTAATACCTTAGTTTAAAAGAATTTAAAGTAGTATTTTATACGAGAAAAAAATCCGTGTAATGGATCTCTTCTCCACACTCACCAATAACAAGAAGTGTGTTATTTATATTACTACAATTTTTTTTTAAGTTGGCCGTTACTAAAGTCAATAGCTTGCTCGACATGTACATCACAAAAGAGAAGTAGTTTTGAAATGCTTAAAAGCACTGCTAATTTGAACAGCTGTTTGATGAATGTTAAAATCTGAAGTGATGTTGAAATGTCGCTGTATGTAATTTTGGTGGCAAAAAAATTAAGAGGTTTTTTATGCTGTAAAGAGTTTTAACGCTACTAATTAAAGTTCAATGCTTCGCGGCAGAAGAATGTGAAAAAGTTGTTATTTTGTTAGCGTATATCGACTTGTAATGGGTAAGAACACTTTCGCTTACAATGTATTGTTATTTTAATCTTGATATCAAAAGCGGCTTTCGACAACTCAGAATTTTTGCTTGTTTTGCTCCGAATTTTTGACAGGCATATGACTTATTGTTGTAGATAGTAGGACTGATCACGTGCGTGTGAAAAAACCGTTTACCTAGAAACTATAATTAAAATTTAAAGCCTTTTAACGAAAGTGTAAATTACCCTAACATCATTCATGTGCTGAAGCATTGCATCCCAGGTAAATTAAATTTCTTTCCCTGGCACTCTGTACACATTTTGCCCAACACCGTATGCAACTTCCCAGCAAGCGCCAATCGGTACATTATAAAATCTCTATAACTATAACCATCCTTGCCGACTTCAAAAACTTGTTAAATTTTAATTATAACATTAGACAAAAAAACCTCATGACATTAATGTAACCTTGACTGCAAAAACTCTTCTTAAAAACGGTAACGTTTTTCGAATTTCACGGTTCCGGTACCTAAACAGGTTCACGGGCAAGCCAATCGAACGCATGCTGGTATAAAAGCAATTTCAATTCATAAGTATAAGTTTTTATTCGTAATCGCATGTCGAATTCAGTAGCGTACATTATTCGCGAATTTTTTGCTTAAAGCTTTCCTTAAATTTATTTCTTTAATTACAGTTATAGCCCGTTAAATGGTTTTATAGCTTAGTGTATATTAAGCAAGGCGTTTGACCAAGACAGAATTACTACATATTAAGCAAACAGTTATTTGCCAGACCCTTATTAAATACCACACTATGGCAAAGACAGCTTGCTTAATATATACTAAGCAAACCTGTCTTTGACAGATGCTTAATATACCACGCGTTGTGCTCATCCAAGTTTGCTTAGTATATACTAAGCACACCAAGACATTTTTGCTTAGTATAAAGACGCTTAGCATATAATATATGCTAAGCGTCTGGCGTCCAGCGTATGACAAAGACAGGTTTTCTTAGTATATATTATGTACTAAGCAAACCTGTAAAGACTGGTTTGCTTAGTGTATAGGGTATCCCAAACGTTAAACCAGGTTTTCTTAATGTATGCTAAGCTAAACTAAGTCATATTTTACGCTACAGTTTGGCAAATATCTACAGTTTGCTTAGTATATACTAGGCAAACCTGTTTTTGCTATAAACCTGAACAGACTTGTTTAAAGATAAGTTTGCTTAGTATATACTAAGCAACCTATTCAGGTTGTGTGTAATTAAGCATACCTGTCTACCAGACGCTTAGTATATACCAAGCGTTGTGCTAAGACAGGTTTGCTTAGTGTATATACTAAAAAAACCAAGACATTTTTGCTTAGTATATAATAAACAAAGTTGTCCTTGCCAGACGCTTAGTATATACTAGGCAAACCTGTCTTTGCCATATACTGGCTAGAACCCTGGCAAAGACAAGTTTGCCTAGTATGCCTGAGCAAACGTATCCCAGAAGTTAAACTAGGTTTGCTTATTGTACACTAAACAAACCTCTCTTTGTCAGACTTTACTAAAGTCTGAACAAGGCAGGTTTCTTTTATACGTAATAAAGTTGTGGTGGGTGAAGAAAGTTTTAAGCTAAAGGTAGATTTTTTACAACAACCATCCTGTACATATACTACTTTATTACACCGACACACAACGTTTAGAAAACAAATTCTGTATAATTATAAAGAATAAGATCGCCAATGTCCGATAAGAAACTCGGCAATAAATTTGAATAAAATATTAGAATAATTCAGAATAAAATGGTGTCCCATTAAACGTAGGTAGGCACAAATTATACGTTAAATTAACAAACTTTTACAGTATTTAATTATATTATGCAAAAGGATATCCTTAGGAAAACAACGAACGGCGAAGTGGGTGTCGCATTTTAGTACATTTACCGGTATTTTAATATTTATATAAGCTTATATTGGTTCCTACATAATATAAAGTCATTAATATTGTCACTGACAGATATATTGTCTTTGTTTTAATAGAATTACAACGCTTAATTTTGCAACATGTCAATTACAAATATAGTACCTATTACAAAATTTTAAGATACAAATAAATCACGAATTTTTTTTTCTGAACTTACAGCTCGGAAACTTCCTAACTTGGAAAGTGTTTCTAAACTGGGAATACAGAATTAGAATTCGGTTTGTTCATTTATTGATATGAAGTTTATTTGACAGATTGTCTTATTTTAATAGAGCTAAAACCCTTGATTTTGCAACATATCTATGTACTTCAGTTGTAGGTATTCTATTAATGACTATTACACGCCTCTAAGAGAAATTATGAAACTACTTTTTCGTAAATTCCCATCTTGTAAACTTTGTACCTCGAAAACTGACAAAAATTAACCTGTTGTGTTCCTAATTTGTAACTTGACGGATAGGCAAGCTCATTAGAAAATTTTTAGGTTCCAAGTTGCATAGGTAGGTAAAATTTTGTCAGTTTCAAGTCTGAGTTTCAAAACTGGGAACACACAATTAGAATCAGATTTGCTCAAGAGGAAAACCTCTGCAGGCAATTTGTTCCGTCATTTGGAGACCCTTGGTACGAATGAGCGACAGAAGTGGTATGTTCTAGGTTTGTGTAGCTGGACAGTAAGGGTTGTTGTTCTGGTAGACACAATTAAGGGGGAGAATAATGGCGGCTAGTTCTTCTGCGGAAAATCCGTGAAAATATCTGTGGAAAAGAGACAGATCCCCAATAGCGCGCGATGAGCGAGAGAAGGGAGTTTGCTTGTGGGGCTGGATCATTGATGAGTCGAATGGCTCTTTCTTGGATAGAATCAAGGATGTTAAGTGTCTAAGGTGATGCCGCTCCCCAGATGTGGGAACAGTATTCTAGGTTAGGTCTTATTTGGGAAACATAGGGAGGGTATAAGTTGGACAGGGAGAAGTATTTTCTCAGAAGGGAAAACCTAGCTTTGGGATTATATAGAATCAACAGAAAGTTACATTAAGAAAAACTGTATTTTTTTAACCTCGTCCATCAATAAAAGTAGTCTCTCTCTCTCTCTCTCTCTCTTCACAAGACACCATCCTTAAAGTGGAACTGAAAAAATAAAACTGCACGCGGCCCAGCGACGGTGTTTATTTTATTACACTTTTATTTTTGCCGTTTATTTAAACAGGTTTTTAACAGTACTTTTTCTGGCTGGGTAAGTTCTTTTTTGTTTTGATAATCTCATTTCAATACACATTTTTTGCTTCTTTTGATTAGGCTTAATTAAAAGAATGAAGAATGTATCGTACTGTATGACGATTTATAAACCTCTTATTGTATACAGGGTGGAAAAGGTCAAACATCTCAGAATCCGTTATTCAGTTTATACAATCTAATGAGAAAGTACTTAGATACCAACTTAAAAATGATGTGGCAACGATAGGGCATTGTCACTGATTATTTGGAATAAATTTTTCGACATTCCTTTCGGAAAACTGTATTTTCGAAAATTCTTCATGGTCTTAACCAAATTAAGCAAATTTTAACAAATCCAGGAATGTCGAAAATTTATCATTTTTAAGTTCATTTCATTTTGAAATGAAAAGAAGATTTTATGATATTGCCATAGGCGTACCTAGGAAATAATATGTTGTAGGTAATGTTACATTAGTAAAAAAGAATGATTTAGTTAACAATTTGATTAGTGGGTTATGGTAGTGAACAATGCCTTAAAATATACTGGCTATCGATATCTCATGGTGATTGACGTATTTTAGACAAATCGCTCTTTCCACAGAGAAGTTGTTTACTTGCAATTATACGGGGAATCAGGAAAAAATAAGACCTGTGATTTTTGGAGATTAAATTGACAAAAGCAGATAGATTGAAAAATGTAGGTACTTTTTAATTTTATTTTGAGTTGTGCAGGAGTCAGCAATGAAAAAATATTTAAAATAGAAAAATTATTTGAAGTTAAGTGAATAATAAAATAATTTTATTGGTGTCTCCAAATCAACATCTTACTTTGTTTTACAGTCCTAAAATGTCTATTTATAAATTTAAAAGCGTAAAATAACCTTTCTTTACCGTACAACCTAATCAAATACTGGTGCAGAAAACTTTTGCAAGGATGAACAAAGCGTCTATCTTTACAAATATTTACAAAATGGGTAATAACATCATTTTTTAAAACAATGTGTTCAAAATTCCTTTGAAATATTATTTCTAATAAAGATATAATTTACAAAATCGTCATGGGGCATCCTTAAGTTACCAAATGTATCTAAATTAACCTTTTGATACGCTCTGGAGTAACAAAATATCGAGGTTTTGTCCCAAGTTTTAGTGATCTTTCGAATACTCGTCACATATGGCGCATTTGTAAAGAGTATTACTTAATTAGATAATATTTGGTAAAACAGGTCAATATCTAATGTATAATTGATCAAATTATTTTACGATTGTTCAAACTTAACTTTTATTCAAAGAATAAAAAGTTATTTAAAAAAAGGACCATTATTGGTAATAAAATAATGTTTTTTCTGTGTAGACTCGATTGTCTTGTTAGTCATTTTTATAATTACCTAATGTCGTATTAAATTGTCCACGAAGCTGGTAATTTTATAAAAAGTAATGGGGGTGGAATTCCATAAGTAGATAATACCTACTTACTGACACAGCCATAAAGTTTACGAGTGTTTATAACCTACAGTTCAAAGAATAAAATGGAGGGTGGAATACCGAATAAGAAAAATGCTTTCACAACGTAGGTATGCAAAATAAAATGTAAATGACCAATACATATTAACATTATGCACAATAAATCATGAAAATACGCCTACAAGCGTTTACTTAACCGCATGGCTAATACAATTAGCGACTTATAATACTGAGTTACCAAAAAAGAGCTAGTTGATTCTAAAGTTTACAGGTAACCTACGCCTAATGTATTAATGAACTTGTTAAATGGCAGCTTTTATTGCTAGCTTGATTACCGTTTACTTTTTGTATGTGGATAAAAACGTTTATTTCGAATGATTGTTTTACCCAGTGGCGGCTCATGACTGCAGAAAATGTAGAAAATTTTACTGAAGTCTGGTCTATTTTGCGTTTAGAAGTTGGCTGACAGACGCCTCAAAAAGCCAGTCTTGCTCCCTGTCGCGCAAAAAATCTAGCAACGCTTACCCCATCCATATGAATGGCCAGGCCCTACGAAACAATGAAACTTTCGGTTTTCTTGGCATCGCTTTCGCATACGATCTCAGTTGGCACAAACACATTACGTCAGTAGTCACATCGGCAGCTAAAAAGCTTGGTTTTCTCTTTCGAGTGTCTTGTCAAATATATTTTTGTCAAAAAACTTTTTCTCTAAAACCAATGGTTCAGCAGTTATAGGGAAATAAACAGTTAAATTGTTTCTAGCAATTGATCGAGCCAGGATTTTTTAATCCTGATCATTTTCGCTCAATCTACACCTAATTGTTAATGTTCGTGATTTGTTTCAGATTTTTCTGAGCGATCCTTTTGGTGATAAGGGTGGGGGACAGCAATTTTGAAGCGTTTTTCCCGAAAAATGTTTAAAAAATGCATAAAAAAAACATATATTGTGAATGTTGACAACATACGTGTATCTTTTCGGACATGATGATCATGATCGAAAAGATACATAGGCCAAACAGGCAGATCATTGTCAACACGTACCTATACCAGAAGATAAAAGAAGTTTTATTAGTAATAAAAATAATTCTACATATTCAAACTATCTTTTACAGAATCGACATACATTTGATAACAATTCTACAATACTACTTGTAGAAAATAAAGGTAAAAATTGAATTTACTTGAAAATCTTCAGATAAATCGGTTGAAAAATTCGGACCTATTACTTAATGATCAATTAGAATTAAATAACTTACCCTTATTAAACTTATTTACCTAATATAAATGAAGCTCAGTGGGAATTCCCTATAGTAAATTAGTATAATAATAAAACCTAAATTAAAATTTTATTTATCTACCTAGATTGTTGTATTCAATGACACCTTTGTGAACTTTTAGTTTAAGATTTAGTCGGTAACAAACATCCGATGAAGTTATAGTGTAGCGAAACGCGCCATGTTATAAAGTATTAAATACAAGTGGAAATTTGGCTAAAATTGTCTATCACTTTGTGTATTAAGAAATACAGTTACAACGAAAAAGGCGACCATTATTACTGAAGATGATTAAAATCTCAATTTTAACACCGAAGGTTACTGTCTTTATCGACTGTTGGGATTCTACTTAAGCTTTTACCTTGCCATTCAAAAAGGATAAATATTTGAACATTTCCGTGTTATTACTTGAAAGAAACCTGAACCATTCAAGAAGATAGGATGATCAATTCCTAAAACTCACTCAAAACAGATGTGTTTCCACGACATAAAAGGTGATGAAAACTAAAGAAAAAACAATAGTTCCGGTTGTATTTAATTACAGCTAATTCTATCTGAGCAAATCTATTTACAAAACCTATTTAACAAAATATTTTCTAAAATCATTAATAACATAAAATTTATGAGGTGCTGTTTTTATTTCAAAATATTAAGGACGTTCCCACGTAGTCAAAATGATAAAACGTTCTAATATGGTAATCCTAAGGTTAAATTTTAAAATAACGTTCGCAAAATACGAACCCAACAAACCTGTTCAAATGTGCCATGCTTACTTTGAACAATATTAATTTTGAAGCAACTAAAAATTTGCATTTTGCTCAAAAAATGTACCTACCTTGCGCAAAAAATCCAAAAAGCCCTGTTTTCTCCACTCTCTCGCCAAACAAAAACGAAAATCTCGAAAAAAGTCACTGAGCGATAATTACTTAAACACCAAACCGGCACCGGACTTAACTAACACGCTAAACCAAGTCAGTCAATCAAACCCGACGCGACACACGTCGTCGTTTCCACTGACCCACTGAAGAAAGGTCCGCCGAAGAAGTCAAGCGATCTGTGCTTAAAAAAGCCGGCTTTAGCTAGAAACAACTGAAACGCAGTGAGAAACAACTGAAAGCGGCCGAGCTAGAGCTTTCCCGTGCTCAAGTTGGCGCTGACTGACGCCTACAGTCACTTGTTTTAGGCGCAAGCAGGTGAGCAAATGGCTTGATAAGATCGAGAGGCGCACTGGAGAGGAGCGCTTGTTCGTCACATGATCAGGGGGGGTATTTGTGGTTAATAATTGTTGAGGGTTTAATATCTTAAGGATGATAACGGAACCCCCCGTGGTCAGTGTCGCACCGAAGGGGGCTACCGGGCTGACCCCCCCCCCCCCCCCGAGCGTTTATAAGACCAAAAAAAGATTTCTGCCTGCTAGTTAGGGTTGCCAACCCTCTCGATTTAGGCGGGAGGCTCCCGATTTTCCAATAAATCTCCCGCTTCCCGACTAATATATTAAAACTCCCGCTTTTCCGTTTTTTACAGTAAATTATATACAGGGTGTCTAAAATAGGTGATACCTCTATTGCTATCTCCGAAACGGTAAAAGATACAAGGTCGGTTAAATTGGAGAAAATGTGCCCTTTTTACTCCACATTTATATTCCGTTTACGGAGTTGCCATATTCTCTATACTTTCTTATCTCCGGAGGATTTTTTAAAAATAGCCAAAAACTTATTTATTAGATATTGTTTTGTTTATACCATTTGTTTTTATTGAGTTACTGATACCAACTTGTTTTTTTCAAATACGGACCTGGACTTTTTGCTCCATTTTTGTAAGAATACTTTATACCCTTTACAACTGTGTAATACTGTGTATAACTTGAAAATATTTTCCGACGTTTTGATTAAGAATAGCAACATCATCAGGATTTTCTAACAATACGGACCTGGGATCTTCCATGGTAAGGCACAATTCATAACCTATCGCTATGGTTTGTGTTTTTTGTGGTTGTGAAATGACGCATTTACTTGAAAAATGCCAGGTCCGTACTGGTAGAATATTCTGATGATGCTATTCTTCACCAAAACGTCGGAAAACATAATTAAGTGACCCACAGATGTAAAGGGATGAAGTATTAATTCAAAAAATGCAACAAAGAGTCCAGGTCCGTATTTGAAAAAAAAAAGTTAGTATCAGTAACTCAATAAAAACAAATGATATAAACAAAACAATAACGTCAATTTAGAGAAGGTAAAATATCGTGTGATTTTTGTTAAAACAATTTTTTTCTAACTATAATAGTTTTCGAGATATTTAACAGTTAAATTTTTGACAATTTTTAAAAAATGGCCTGTGGATAAGAGACTATAGAGAATTTGGCCACTTCGTAAACGAAATATGAGTAGGGACTAAAAATGGCACATTTTCTCTAATTTAACCGACCTCGTATCTTTTACCGTTTCGGAGATAGCAATAGTGGTATCACCTATTTTAGACACCCTGTATACATAGGTATTTATACTTATAGCTCAGTTATACTGATCAGCATTTATACTTCTCCTAAGTTTATATCTGTTTCTGTTTATAATAGTTATAATTAGAGTTCCTATTCTGAGTTCCTAAAATTTTGTGTTGATTTTTTATGATATAGGTTAATAGCTATAATATAATAATATAAATGTTCTTAAGTTCCCATTCTGAATTCCTAAGATCACTTACAACAATATGTTTTTTTAAATGTGTTAAGTGTTAAAAAATAATGTTTTGATATGTCTAGTATTTAATTTAAACATATCTAAATTGCTTTTACAAAATAAAATCTGACTTATTAATAAGTAGGGCAAAAAATATTTACCCATTTTCTCAAATAATTATTTTTACGAAATGGCGAAAGAGACAAAAATTATAATATCGGCAAATCTCGCTTTTAGTTTCCTGAAATCTGGTAACCCTACCTGTGCCTGTGGTGAGATATCCGCTGTCCATTTGCCTGTATGTCACAGTCAATTATCCACGGAACGGTTTATTTTTTTAACACCCTGTATATGTATATCAAACGGAGCATATAATGTTTCTTTATTGGATTTTCTTCTTTTTTATACCATAGGCTCTGATATTTTAATGAAAAATTTTAAATTGTACCATTATGGCATCCGCCATTTTGTTTTCGTTGCTATTTAGTATAGACTGTCAATCGCGAAGCTGAGCTAAGACGAGTTTTTGACACTTCATTTATTAAAATCAGTGCAACCGTTATACAGTAAAGATCACCTACCTGCGAACATACTGTACTAAGTTATCTATGGTCGTATTAACTGCGGTGACGGCCGAAAACTATCAAGCTCTGCCCGATCGCTGCAGTAATACTTGCGTTCCCGCTCCCCGCTTTGTTTCTAAATTTATGATTCAAATAATATGCCTTCTGCCATTTTTCTCCTATTTAAATTTTATATAGCCCTATGTCGCTTGCGGAACAAAGATTCTTTGCCGCAATTGTCCGCACTTATGCACTGCCCAATATCACGGAGCTGCGCGAAATCCCGATTTTTGTGCAACAAAGACCTAAACTTACTCGCAGCTTCAACACCAGGGCCATCTTTTAAAGTTTGTAGAGCTTAATACAAATATTAAATCATATGTAAAGCCCCAATAAGGCATCTGCAGCTGCCGGTTTAGAGCATGTTTTTTACTCGGAATATGTCGTCTGCAACTAAAGGAACTCCAACCCACGATGCACTTGTCACAAACAGACATTGTATTTCCTTTCCATTGTAATTTAGGTCAGAAAAGCGATATAAAAATCTTCGAACTTTGTACCCAAACGGGAAAGAGCGGCGAGGTCTCGACATCGCCATGCTAATCGCGAATAGATAAGCAGCCCGCTGTGCTCCCGGTGCTTGCTGCGGCGAAACTAGCCGCTCTGCCGCCTTCCCTCGACGTCGTCCGTTGCTTGGTAACTACCACCCTGCAATTACCCACGCTTACAAAGCTAAAAACACTGTTGTTCCTTATGCGGTATTCCATATTATATAATACATATTATTAACGAAATAAAATCAGCCCATGTGCGGCGCTGTTTGCGACGTTGCCAGTTGTGCTTCATGGAGGGTTGAAGACGACTGTGCCCTAACGCTCAGGCAGAAAGCGGTCTCGCCGGTCGCCAAAATGTTGGTGATATTCACGAAAGTAGGTATTTTTATGTAAACTTAGTAGGAGTGTACGTTTTAAAAATAAAACAAAATTTACTCAAGTGTAATAAATACATTTATTCGATCAGAGGACGTCAGTATCTCCCAATGACAAATAATTACATCATCACACGGACAGTCACAGTCATGTGTGATTAACCTATCTAATTAATACCAAATTTACCCATAAGATCATGTCGGTTTCGTTAAAGAAATCAATTTAATTTTGTACTTTTATTTAAAACCGTGCCCCAAAAAAACAATAATCCGGTCTCAATTGTGGCGGATAGAGGGCGCTACCTGTGGCGGATAGAGGGCGCTAACTGTGGCGGATAGAGGGCGCTACCTGCGGCACACATCGCGCTTTTAAAAAGCTCAAACTTTTTTGTGAGTAGGTGTTTTCGTTTACAATTGCCATTTCGTAGAAAAATAACATTGGATCTAATAAACCAGTGACAATAATTAATAGGTTAATCACACACAACTCACTTGTAAGAACATTTCATGCTTTTTTACAGTATAAACATCTTATTCACATAAATTTAAATTATGTCAAAAAAATTGGTTTAACCTTAAACTACTAAAATTACGAAACACTGCGGATTCGCGGCGAGGAATGTTTATCACTATGAACCAGGTTAAATTATGGTAAATAAAAAAAAAAATAATGACGAAAATTCCCCACCACAAACACCCCAAATAAAATTAACTTGGAATCTCTAGACCACCAACAACAAGCACCCTGTTAACAGGCAAAATAAAAAAAAACTGCCCTCATAGCGCGGTTTTATTATATCACTTTTTTCCTCTCGTAGCTAAAAAATAATATTTACATCGTTAGCTATAACATGTAAAAAAAAATAATTTAATATTTTCCCTGTAAAATACAAAAATGGTTTTAGAGAGAAGCACATTTCTTACTACCTGAGAAACGTACATATATGTGCCTTGAATAAACGTAATGTCATACTTGTCTTGGTGAACAGGCCTTGTCTTAAAGATGATTGTCTTAATGACACATTTTGTCTTAAAGACACTCGTCTTAGTTATGCGTCTCGTCTTAGTGACGTGTCTTGTTTTAAAAACGCTCCTCTTGGTGACGTGCATTGTCTTAAAGACGCTTGCCGCCTTGGTGAAGCGTCTTCTCCTAAAAATGCACGTGTTAGTGATGTATCTTACCTTAAAGGCGATTGTCTTAGTGACGTGTCTTGTCTTAAAGACGCTCGTCTTACTGACGTATCTGGTCTTATAGATGCTTGCCTTAGTGACCTGTGTTGTCTTAAAGACGCTTGTCTCAATGTACGTGAATTGTCTTAAAGACGTTTGTCTTAGAGACGTGTCTTGTCTTAAAGACGCTCGTCCTACTAATTGGATCCGGGACAATCTCGGTGAAACCGGAGATTTTTTGACAGACAGCGAAAAATCAGACAAAGTGTTATAAAATGTCAAGAACGTTATTTTTTGAGTGCTAATATCTCGAACACTGTTTAACTAAGACACAGCCTTCGACATTCCATTTACTTAAGGCACATACTAAAATCACATAACGCACATGCACATATGCCCCTCTGTATGTATCTTAAATGGTACTAAAGCATTTTGGAACTATTTTTCGATTGTTTTTCAATACTGGGCGGTACTGGCGGTAAGACTGCCTGCGAGTCCAGTTTCGGCTTGGATGGCGGTACCGAACTGTGTTCCGACGACGTCGAGGCCTTTTTCTCCTCTCGGAGTACTGGGATTTCTTTTATTTCTTCCTTGGAAAAGAATAGTTTTATTTCTTAAGGATTACGCAACCTTATACTGGGCGTTCGTGAGTGTTTGATAAGTGTGAATGAAGATGAAAATCAGCAAGAAGAAGCGTGATTTCAGCAGGTCATATGGGTCATTCTTTTACAAATCGTACGACCAAAAATCTTCATGATTTTCAATCGGTTCAAATTTCTTTTTACAAATAATATACAGGGTGTTTTCTAATTGAATGTCAATATTTAAGGGGGCGATTTTTGGGTCCATTTTAAAAAGAAAACTTCATATGAACGTATGTCCTAAACGTCTTAACTTTTGAGATACAGGGTGGTAGAGTTTTCAAAAATAAATAGTTTTTTATTAATATCTGTAATACCACTTTAGATATTTTAATTAAATTTGGCATACATGTACTATGTATCAAGAGGCATTATTTAGTGTACCACAATTTTTTTTTATTTCCACCAGTGGCGTTCGTACGGAATTTCACCTGCCTATTTTGGCAGACATTGATGGTACGCCACTGATTTCTCGTAAAATTAAAATTATTCCTGAAATTCCCAATCATTTCTAAGCAAATTTGATCTCTTCAATTTTTTCAATCCTATGCACGGTTTTCGCTTAAAAAAATAAAAACCTTTTCTCTGCATGATCATAACAATATCGTTAATATGACAATATCACCATGCAGAGAAATAGATTTTATTTTTTAGATCAAATTTGCTTAGAAATGAATAAGGATCTCAAAAATTAACTTCCTTATTCATTTCTAAAGAAATTTGATCTAAAAAATAAAAACTATTTCGCTGCATGGTGATATTGTCATATTAACGATATTGTTATGATCATGCAGAGAAAAGGTTTTTATTTTTTTAAGCGAAAACCGTGCATCGGATTGAAAAATTCAAGAGATCAAATTTGCTTAGAAATGATTGGGGATTTCAGGAATAATTTTAATTTTACGACAAATCAGTGGCGTACCATCAATGTCTACCAAAATAGGCAGGTGAAAGTCCGTACGAACGCCACTGGTGGAAATAAAAAAAATTCTGGTACACTAAATAATGCCTCTTGACACATAGTACATGTATACCAAATTTAATTAAAATATCTAAAGTGGTATTACAGATATTAATAAAAAACTATTTATTTTTGAAAACTTTACCACCCTGTATCTCAAAAGTTAAGACGTTTAGGACATACGTTCATATGAAGTTTTCTTTTTAAAATGGACCCAAAAATCGATCCCTTAAATATTGACATTCAATTGGAAAACACCCTGTATACAGGGTGATTCAAAAGTAAGCGGCATCCTTTCGGGGGCGTAATCCTTGCATAAAAATAAGGCAAAAAGTTCCTATTAATATGGATCCGAAAATGCTTCCTAAGGGAGCTACGCCCCTTTGAATAGGACACCTTAAAGACGATTTTTTCTCTATAACTTCAAAATCATTTACAATTAAATTTTGAAAATTGGTGTACGGTATAAACATTTGATGGAAATAAGAGTCTAAATTCAAAATTTTAAAATCTTATTCAGGGGCGTCACATGCGGGGGAGGGTGAGGGTAAAAACATCCCTTTTTCTTTTACTCTTTAGGTTATTGTGATTTTGTTTGGAAATTATAAAATTCTAGAGTTTTTTACGTAAAAAAGGTACTCTTAGTTCAATTCGATAGAGCGTACCATTTACGAGAAAATCGACTTTGAAAACTTTCTGGTAGTACGTTTATTCATAATAAAATTACTAGATACGCATTGAAAACGAAGTTCAGTGCCTAATTTAGCTTATCGTGGTTCTAATGGTAATGATTTTGAACATTTTCTCTAAATTGTTAAATAAAATGTTAGCAAAAAAGTGTGTTTTTTTCTATGGTAATGCAGATTAATTTTCATCAATAAACATATGCAAATCAGAAAATTTTCAAAGTCGATTTTCTCGTAAATGGTACGCTCTATCGAATTGAACTAAGAGTACTTTTTTTACGTAAAAAACTCTAGAATTTTATAATTTCCAAACAAAAGCATAATAACCTAAAGAGTAAAAGAAAAAGGGATGTTTTTACCCTCACCCTCCCCCGCATGTGACGCCCCTGAATAAAATTTTAAAATTTTGAATTTAGAATCTTATTTACCATCAAATGTTTATACCGTACACCAATTTTCAAAATTTCATTGTAAAGGGTTTTAAAGCTATCGAGAAAAAATTGTCTTTAAGGTGCCCTATTCAAAGGGGCGTAGCTCCCTTAGGAAGCATTTTCGGACCCATATTAATAGGAACTTTTTGCCTTATTTTTATGCAAGGATTACGCCCCCGAAAGGATGCCGCTTACTTTTGAATCACCCTGTATAAAATTAGCCAACACGTGTATCGGGAATTTTTTTTACTGTTTCTTCCGCGTTATGTTATTTATGAATTTTAATAGGTTGCTTGTTTCTGTCATATTGCAAATTCATTATTTCCGGTTCTAATCATCGGATTTATACCGTTGTCTCACCGTTGTATTTATTGTTGTATTAGCTTTCTAACTGCATGCCCCAAAGAATTTTATATAACACTATTTAATGAACATTAATAACAAATTAATTTTTTAAATATTTTTTCATGCCCGCCTCCACAGCGTATAAAATCGCAAAAATATCATTATGTGCGTTGTGATTTACTCTAATAAGCCATCAAAAAAAGCCCTGTAAACTGGCCTGCAAGTTCTCCTGATCAGACCCCCCTTGAATTTTTTCTTGTGACGATTTATAAACGAAAGAATTATGGCTACAGCACCACGTCGTTTTTGAGATATCGCATTGTAATACTTTAAAATCCGAACCCCGTATTTATACGATTATTTTCGAATAATTCTTACCCTATTTCTCTCTTCGACCTGGGGCTTTACATCGACTTCGCCTTGCGCTTTCAGTTTTTCCGCTTCTTTCGCCTCCTTATCTTTCTGCAAAGCTTTCTCGATTTTGTCTTCCACTTCCAAAATTTCCTCCTTGTCTATCAGCTCTATGAGCTCATCTATCTGCTTACTGTTCAGTTGTACGTTCTCCTTGCCTATTATTTCGATAACCTAAAATACAAAATTACATTTTATAAAAACCCTGTATTGCCCTGCAAAAAAACTATACTTACTTTTAAAACATCGTCAATCTTCAATGACCCGTCATGATCGTCGTCCATCTTCCTCAACACCTTCGTGATCTTCTCCAGCCTGGCCTGGTCGGGCACATCTTTGATTTTGTGAATGGCCTCGATAATATCGTCGATTTTGAGGAGTTCCTCCTTCTTCTTATCGCTCGGACCGGCTTCTAAATCCTTCTTCAGCTGAGCTTCTTTCTTTTCCAAGTTAACTAATACCTAAAAAAAATTAAAAATTTTGAAACAAGTACCTCACGATAACTTTTTGGTAAACCCATATTTCTCGGACGCTCTGTATAACATACCTGATCCATTTTGTTAATCATCTTATCCACACTCTTGAACAACCTCTTGGCAGCTTTGGTCTCCGTAATTGCCGGCTTGGGCGTGTCCGCTACGGCCTTAGCGAGGTCTTCGACGTCCTCCTTGTAATCCGCCATCTCGGCTTTGAGTTCTTGAATTTCTTCTTTTTCAACAATGAGTTTCTTCTCTTTCGAAACGGTGTCGATGGCGTGCTCGATGATTTTGATATCTTTGGTGTGAATTTCTTCCTCTTTTCTGTCCTATAAAAGAATAGTTGGATACAGTTGTCATATAGAATTAAAATGAAGTATATTAGAACGTATGTTTGTTTATATGCATATTTTTGTTTATGTGCATATTTCTTTTTGCCCTAGAAAACTTTTATATTGCTATTATTTTTATATTTCATTATATTTTTAGAATTCTGTCACGCTCTATGAAAATAATTATGATAATCACTAACTTTTTCCACTTTCTCCAATTTTTCGGCAGATATCCTTAGAGCTGTATCCTCCAAAATAGGCGTGGTTGTGGCAGAAATAATGGGGGCTTTGTCCACCAGCAATTCCCTTTCTTCCAACTTCCGTTTCTCTTCCCTACAAGCATTAAAACACAATGTTTAAAAACCTCAGTCATCGCAGAACGTGTGATTGCCACAAAAGTGATTCATTTATGAGCTATTTTTACGGAATTACTTTATAAATCGTACACAAATCATCAGTTTTGTGACTACAATGTGACACGAAACTGACGGCCACGAAACTGGCGGTCACGGAACTGACGTCGACGAAACTGATCGCCACGGAACTGACATCTTATGTCTTAATTGGACATAAAAAAACTGAAAAATACACTGCAAAAAAATTAAAAGAACACCCTGATGGTTACAGTATACTTACTTCTGTTCCTTTCTCTCCTCTCTGATCTTCTTTTCCTCCTCTTTGAGTAACTCAAGCCTGATTTTATTGTCAATTTTACCCTCTTTCTCTGCAATCGCCGCCTGTGTCTGCTTAACAATCGTTTCTGGCAGTGATGAAATGGTAGCTTTGAGTTTGTCACTTGTGGGAATGGCCTCGGGTAACATTAGGGCTCTTGATAAGAGCAAGAGAGAAGGTGGTACCTTGAGTAAAGAGTTTTAATTACATACATTATTTATATTTAAAAATCTATCAATCTAATAATCTATAACTTTTTACATACAGTGTATATTAACTGAGTTTTTCTTTCTTTTACATTCAAGTATTTTTGTCTATTCTCCTCTTACCCTCTCATTTAAACTTAAATCGAGCCACTGATTCAACTGCGACCTTAACCTTTCATCCGACACTCCATAAGCTCTCATTCCTCTAGCCCTGCAGGCTTGCTGCACCTCTGGAAGGGTCAGCGAGTGAACACCTTCCTTTTGTATCATCTTGTCATCAGCGACTAACTGTCTTAGTTTCATTCGAAGCTGAAACCTAAAAATAAATATTTCCATAATACACTTGTAATTTTTCTAATTTTAATTTTTACCTTAAAAAATTATTAGTTCCCAACGTGTGAACGTCCAGTACCCTGCACAATGCAATCAACTGGCTCCTACTTAGAGAATCCAGAGTTATTTCGTCCTCAAACAATTTCGAAAATTTCATAATGTCCTCGTTGGACACCGCTTCTCCAGAAGTCCTAACTTTGTTAAACCATTCTACAAATTCTTTTGCTTTCTCCGAATAGCGATCTTTGTGCTGAACCGACATTTCGTCTAAAGTACCCTTAAAGGAAATTGTAAGGCTACATTCTAAAATTATATTTTTATTTCTGTTTAATTTAATCTTTTCTTTTTTAAAAGTTTTTTCCTTTAAATAATTTGTTTGTTTGTTGTTTATTTCTGTTCAATTTAATGAAATTCAAATTCAAATTCAAATATTTATTGATCCTTCGGCTATTATTTTTTTATTAAGTCAATCAGCAAGTTTTGCAATATTGCTTTTTTGTAAGGCATATTAATAATCACACTTTATAATACTTTATAATACAATTATAAAGGAAAACAAACTTTATTTCAACAATTAGAACATAAACAGTAGTAACAGTACAAAAACAGATCAAACTATTGAAAAAATAACACGAAGCGAGTATTTCAAATTCAGTATTTTTGTTAAATATATAATTATTATTATTTGTACTGTAAATTTAGGTACAGGGATTTTGAATAAAAATCGTAGAACTTAAAAAATACGTCACATTGACGTAAGTGTTACAAAATAGCAGGACCAAAAAACATGATAATTATAGATCACAGATTTATCCGTAATATTAACACGTTTTGGTTGTTAAATATATCAGTACCACCAGCAAACAATACCCTCAAAACAAATAATACTTGTGCAAATATTGGGACATCTGATTACACAATTATCTTTTATTTTGTTGAATAAGACAAAATACAATCAAAAATATTTTTCTAATTTAAAAAGAATATTATGTATTGTTTATAACCGAAATAAGTATAAATATTAGACAATAGTTTCTGAAAAAAAAACTCGAGAATAAAATTTTTGCAATTTGTCTACTATATACAGGGTGGTCCATAGAGCAACAGTAGATTCCTGGCATTAAAATATTAAGATTTATTGAAACTTAATAAGTATGAACATTCACGATGAGAATTTTAATTTCGATTTTAATATTTTGAAAAGATTTTGGCATATTACAGTCAAAATTGGAACGGGGGGGGGGGGTTAATGGCGAGAAAAAAATCCTTCCTCAACTTTCCTCTAACGGATAGAGGGCGCTACATACGGCATACTTTATGCTTTCAAAATGCTCAAACTTTTTTGCGAGTAGATATATGAAACTTTCGATGGAAAAATATTGTTTTTCTGTCCATCTGTCATAGGCGATTTTGTTTTGTTTTTATTTTAAAACCACAATAATATAAATAAAATAATTTACCTCTATTGTTACAATTTGGTATCAATCCCGGGATTTTGGTTCTTCGATCCCGAAAATCCCGGGATCCAAATATACGCCCGGGACCTGGGACTGCAAGCCATACCTTTTTCGAAATTTTTAATTTGGCTCAGTCAAAACGCTCCCCATTCAGCTCCGCGCATATGCGATGTGATATGACGTTGGTGTCGTCGGCGGCGGGAGTGGGGCTGATGGGCAGAGATTGGGCGGCCGAGGTTTGCTCAGGTTAAGTGGCGGGCAGATGGCATGTGACACTAATTGCAAGTATAGCTTGCACTTGACCGAATTTTTTGCATCAATAGGGGTATTATTGTACAGTAACAGGGATATTTCAAGAAAAACCACTGAATCTGATATTAATGTGGAGAATATTTCGAAAACGGTTAACTTTAGCGTCATTCAACTGGTATAATTTTTTCTCTAAAAAAGACAAAAAAAAAATATTATTTTTAAAGTAAAAGTTCAATACATCTACTCACAAAAAAATTCAAGCATTTGAAAAGGATGATGTGCCCGGCACTTAGCGCCCTCTATCCGCTACAACACAACTGAAACCGGATTATTTTTTCTCGCCATCAAAACCCCTTAATACCAATTTTAACGGAAATATGTCAAAAACTTTTTAAGATGTTAATTTGAAATTAAAATTATTTCACACCCTGTACTTCTGATAATATCAACTTCCAGACCTTCGAACATGTTAGGCTAAATCACACTATTTTGATACCAGGAATCTACTGTTGCTCCATCCAAGTCCCATTTTTTTTAACCACTCTATATAATAAACACTCATATGTGTTTTTAATGAATCATTGGAGTACAATAAACTACTAGGGGAATTAAAAATAAATTTTTAATTTACCAAGTCATTGACTCTACCCAAAAAAAGTCACTGGATATATTCCAAATTATCTTTTTACACACCTGTCTTTTGCCAAAAATAGCAATTATTTTAAAAAGGACTACCACAATTACAGTCTTTATTTTATTAGTAGGTACTTGACCTGTATTCCTCCCAATTGAGCTTTATTGATTGTCAAATTGTGCCCCTGATCCTTGACCCTATTTCTATTTTTTACTTAGAAAACACATTATGTTTGATCAGGGGAAAATACAGGGTGTCCGGAGAGTCTTAGTTTGGGCAAATATCTTTGCTATTAGTAAAGATAGAGACACCAAATTTTAGGTGTATCTTATTGGTTAATAAATCGACTTTTTTATGTAATTTAACTTTTTCAACCCCCTTGAGAGGTGACGGTAGGGAGTTGAGGTCAAAAATGTTAAATGCAACCTCATTTTAAATGTCTTCAAAAAGAAACATTTTACCGCAAAACCAGAGGTCCGTATCTTAATTCATTTTTAAATAGCAAGACCCTAAAAATTAAAACTTGTAAATAAAATAGTTATTTATTTGTACAGAGTATCCCATACTTAAATCTAAAATTTAAAAAGCATTTTTGCAATATCTTTTGGAAGTCACAGTACAAAAAAATACACATACCTGTAAGAATTTGGCCATTTCAAGTTTAACTTTTAAATTCTGCTTAATTTTATCTTCTCTTTCTGATGCCGTTTGGAATGTGCTGGGTAACATCCCCGGAAAGAGCTTAATAAACACAGGTAACAATAATTCCATAAATGGTACTATTATAAAAACAGTAAATGGAACAAGACGGAACAAATCCCCTACAGTACGTGTTAATAGGCGGTATTCCCTTCGAGTAAGGTTCTTGCCTTGAAGAATACGCCATACCAGTCCTGCAGAAATCTTAACATCAATTGCTAACAGCCGGAAACCATGGTAATAGTGTACCAGTTCATCGAGCACTTTTTGCCCTATAGATTTTTTTACTGTGGGTTTTGCTAACTGGGTATCTTGAACTTTTAATTCTTCCTCCTTCTGTTTTTTTAGTTCTTGGACAGTAACTTCAATTTTTGATGAGGGTTTAAGAGGTTCCTTATCAAAATAAGGAGTTGACAGTGAAATATACCTAGATTATAAATATAAAAAATTTTATGGTCAATACAAAACAATGTGTAATACAAGTGAGCTTTTTGAAACCTCTACATACCTTGTAAGTTCATAATTATTTGTTAATACTCTTCGATTGTAATGATTTAATAGATCTGAATGTGTTGTAAGTGAATACAATCGTCTGGGCTCGAGAAGGCTAACATTTGTATACTGACAGTTTAAACTACACAAACAAGAGTGGTTTAGAGAAAAATTTCGACAACCTGCAAGCAACAGAATCGCTATTCATACGGTTCAAATAATAATCATGAGTTATATGGAAATTATATAATTAAAATAGCCCAGGGTCGGGGGTTTCTAACCTAAAAATGTAAGGAAAAACTTACATTTTACCAACTTCGAACGGGTGTTTCTTAACTGGACCGATCGTAAGACCATGTACATGTTTCTTAGTTTATTTTAATAACAAATAGCACTTGAAACGTCTTCGCTTGTGTTGTGAAATGTGCCATATAAATCAATGTTGTCGTAATTTTTCCAGAGATTTTATTGTGCTCATTCGCCGATGACTTCAAAATTTTCCACAACTATAAAAAATGACGTTCTTTGACAGCTGAGTTATTTCATTGTTGCCAATTTAAAGTAATTAAATATTTGTATTCAGCATTCTTTAAGCTTCAATTTTTAATATTTTAATCATTTCTTTAAAATGCTCTAGGTTCTAGAAAATAATAATAATTAACTTATTTAAATTTCCCACGAGTTCTGTATAAAAAAAGAACATAAAATTTAAGTAATTCCAAGAATTTTTCGTTTGCACCCCTTCGAACTGTCGTTGGCTGAAAAGACAGGACCGGACTTGTACTTGCCGTTCAATATAATAATAAACATCAAGAAAATCTAGTCTCTGAAATCTATAAAGTCCAAAAGTAAAATATTTAAAACATACTAAAAAAGAACACCCACAGAAACGCTTAAAAACACCAAAATCAAACGAAAATAAAACGAGACCTGTCGTGTCAGCTTGATACGACCCACTACTGATCTAGGGACTTTTCGAAGGAACCAATATCAGCTGTTAATGTCATCTGTGATTGTCAAATGTCAAAACGCTGAGTTTTATGATAAATTGAACTTATTTGGTTTTTAACCACTAACTTTTAATTTTAAACTAGATTACAACTTTTTTTATTCATATAATATATTAATATTAGTTACTTTAAATTTTAAAACTAAATTAAATGTCGAGGTTGAACTTTGTGTGGTTACTGATGTTCAAGGCACGCATGATTTTGACAATATTTGACATGTACAATGCAACCTTGAATCAAAAATATCGCAATGTCGCACGTGTAGGATATCACCAATAAATGTTTAAAAAAATATTTTAGGATAATCAAAATCTATACATTTTTTGATATCCAACATCGATCGGTGATAAAGTTCGCTCTTTGTCTTTTTCATCTGACTGCTATTCACGTGTCAGACAAAGAAAATACCATAGCAAAATTTCCCAGCAAATACATTTTAAAGAAGTCGATAATTTTTCTCACACAAGCGCAAAAGATATGGTTGGTCACAATGCAGGTGCGCAAATGGTACATGTGGCCATCGTTGCCAAGTTGACCAAAAACTCCTGGGATATATAGAAAATAGTTTGAATTCCAATACTACTTTGGAACTTTTCAAATCTTGATAATGCACCCTTATTGACCACGTTTCCACCGGGACGTTTCGATGCGATCGAACGCATCGGATGGAACCGCATCCACTCGAAAATTGCGTTATAAACGGGTAGAATTGAATTTTCGATCGGATGCGGTGGTTCAAGTCAATTCTATAACTTTTATGATTTGAGTTGACTGAAGTGGATGGAATATTATTTTTGGCGATAGGAACGGAATTGGAATAAATAATGGATTCAACTGACAGTTAACCCTTCAGCAGATGTTCTTTTTGTGGATAAACATAACCTTTAAATTTGTTGTATTTAGTATTTCAATTTTTTTTGTATATAATTGGAAATGTAAGTATCAAACCTAAATTCACTTGTTATCTCGTGAAAGAATGTTGTTGATTACTGTCGCGATTTTCGGTTGCTTTAAAGGTAAATAAGAATATATTTATTTCTTTCTTTTTATGCTCTTTCCCTATTTAATTTTAGAGAACTGAAATCTGGATTAGTCGATCCGCTGTAAAAATAGACGATAAATACGGGGTTCGTTTTTAACAACTTCCATCCGATCGGTTCCATCGGATCGACATTTTACGTTGGAAACGTGGTCATTGAAGAGGTAAAGTAGGTATGTGTATGTGTTTGTGGACTTAAACTTGGGCGTACCCAGGATTTTGTCTTGGGGGGCTGATGTATTTGGGGGGGGGGGGGTCTGAATAATGCAATTTGGTGGATTTCTTCAATTATAAGTGCACTTTATTTTTTGGTGTCTGGGATGTTGTTTGGGGGGGGGGGGGGCTGCAGCCCCCATCCCCTCCTCTTCTACAGATTTCTGATTCGTAACTTCGTTTGCGTACCTAATTCACAAACAACCACAAAAAATGCCCTTGTTTTTGAATGGATTGCTATGTAAAATTTTAAGTTCCATTCGCGTTGCAAGTCTGGCAATGTCGCTTTAAGCGGGATTTAGTCTGATTGGCAAGGCCTCCGCGCCGTTCTGCCATGTTTTAATAAACCTGTGGGGTGTGTTGTAGAAAAACCGCCTTTAAACATCTTTATCGCACTACAAGGTATGACAAAACTTATTTTTAGTTTATTTGGACGTGATTTAATAAAAATATTGCCCCGCGAACCGCTGTCAGTGCTCAAATCACAATCGTTTCACTTTCCACGTTTGTTGTGCAATTGTCTAATGGCGTACGTCTTGGTTGTTTAGATTTTTTGTGTCAAGTGGATTAGTTTTCCGTGGAATACAAATATTTTTAATTGTTGTCAGTGGGTGTTTCCCACGAATTTTTATACTGCAGAGTTTTTCTTGTGAAAATCGTGAGTAATCGCCGCTTTTTTACAACGCTATACAATAATTATGTGAGTGTTTTTTGGAAGAAGAAAAAGAAAGTGCGTTCGTTGCGTGAATGTCTCACGGCCAACCAAATGAAAACAAAATCCTATCAAAAAGTGAGTGCATTCGTGTGCAACGTGGTGCAAATCGTGCAAAATGCAAATTTCATTTTTGTAGGTCAAAGTACGCACGCCAATGCATTCCCTTACACTGATTTTTACGTGTAAACCCCTTTTTAATTCCGCATTGTTCAAGGATACAAAATAATTTGGGACACTGACGTGGTTCTATTTCGAGTTCGAAATCTGTCACGTGAAAATCAGTGGACGTATTTAGTCTACGATTTTCGAGGCGCATTCGGAACGAAGAACGAGAAATAGGAAAATGCACTGTACGCCCTTGTCGCTATTTTTAGGAAGTGTGTTAACCTTTCCTTGTGCCTTTAGAAGCGGTCGTTTTTTGTCTGGTGAGGTACGGCGCAAATTGCTGATGAAATTCTCGGAATTCCGGTGTAATGCACTTTTGTATTTTTGTCGTTTTATAGATTGGGTGATTTTATTTTAAAATTTTCATTGTGTACCGCCCACCCAGTGTCTTGACTACCTTGATTTTTGCGCGTTTCTCAAGGTCATGCCATGAAAGTAGCAATTTCATAAAAATAAAATACCTAATAATTATTTTATTTTCGTTAATTCTTTGTAATTATTTAGTACTTTATGTACCGACCGAGGTATATTTATTGAGCAATGTCTGTTTAAATTATAATCATACTGCATCATTTGTCTTTTCAAATAAGCAGTTACCTACAATATGTATATTGGTAATGGTAAATTATGTGAACATGTATTTTCACCTTAGATTATGTAGTATAGATCGAAATTCTGTGATGTAGTGAAGAACAGATGCATTTATTTACTTCTGGGTTATTTTTTCGCTCATGGGGTATTTTCGCGGGATTCCGTTGATATATCGGGAAATGCCGGGAACTACGTACATGTCTTGTGATATTTGCATTGATATATTAAGTGACACACGTCACACGTGGCATGATATTGTCGGTAGATCAACGGGATCTCGCGAAAATACCCTATTTGACAAGTGACGTTTGTCTCGCTGAAAAATGTCAATTCTGACAATGGGTTTGTTCAGTCCATATACTTACTATATACTTATATACTATATAGTAAGTATATGGTTCAGTCATTTCTTGTTTCTAATAAATATTTTATTATACGCAAAAAAAATACGCCAATTGGATGGATAATAACGAAAATAAAGGTTTAACCTTTGACCAAATTCAAAAAATACAGTTTCCAGC
The DNA here is from genome assembly GCA_963971165.1 of Philopedon plagiatum. NCBI lineage: Eukaryota > Metazoa > Arthropoda > Insecta > Coleoptera > Curculionidae > Philopedon > Philopedon plagiatum. Next base: position 88,076,196 of record OZ020195.1, read on the forward strand.
CTGACGTCGCCCTACGAAAATCAACTGAGTATAACGGACAATGTGACGACTCAAATTAAGGATACGGCAACACTGCCATGTGCCCTATCGACCTTTTTAGTACTAACAACCTCGAAAACCAATCCACTGTGTACGGAATCGTCGTAAAATTTTTGCAGCGGTGCCAACGCTTAAATTAATTGTTAAATTAAATTACACTAAAATATGTTCTGGTGTAAACTGTCCATGGAACTGACCAATAGGGTAAATTATTGTTCAGTTGTTTTTTCTGTCATCATTCTCACAAAATTGGATACAATATAGATACTGAATAGCAGCATTGCCAAAGTTGGCCAAAATATAAATTTGTCCAAACCCTTAATTGCGATATCCACGCAAGTGAAGCCGCTGGTAAGAGCTAGTTACGAATATATTAGAAAGGGACAGAACACAGTAATGGAATTAATCACTGAACTAAAAAACTCTCTTATGTTATTGTAAATTTATTTATGATGAGCCACTTGCATTGACTTTTACGAAGAGCTTCAGTTGTACTTAAAATTAAGTATGATTCAGTGGCGCACTGTGAAGATGAAAAAATTGCATCTGAGGGCATAGTCACGCCACTGACAGACTTAAGTTTGTCTTAAATTGGCGACTCAAATTAAGAACGTGGCGTCCTCTTCAGCCAGTTTGCTAACTACTATAACTGGGAATGTTTTCGTTTCGTCTTTGTCTTCATTATCGCCTTATTTGGCATCTTTGTCAATTTTGTCGTCTAGTGAGCCCTTCTCCATCATCAGCTGATGGCAGCTGGCTGCCTTAATTTGAGTGTCCAATTAGGTTTCGTATTACTCTACAAATAAAAATAGTGCAGAGTAGTGCAGTTTCGTGCAACACAAACGAGCAGACAGCTATAAATAAGCCACATTTTATTTTACCCTCTGCAATCACAATATTTTTTGTTTGGAATTAAATGCCATTATTTGTACTTCACCTAACTAGCAAATGGCATCCTGCCAGTGTTTGGTAATATAAGTGGAATTTGCCCTTATATCTTGAAACCCACTTAAAATCATTCATGTCAACAAAACGATTGTTAGTTTATAGATTATTCAACTCTAGTCCTCACTTTTTTTATTTATTTATTTTTAAATGTTTAATTTCATTGGTGAGAATTTGAGTATTGTCTGGGAATGAATGAACAAATATTTACCAAAATTAAAAATGGTTGTTTTGATTTTATTATTGAGGTCTTATTAGTTTTTTCTTAGTAAAGTCATATCTGATTGTGATTGTATACTTTTGTTGTAGGCTTACAATGGGGCCTAAAAAGCCCTGCAAGTTGTTGATGCAGTAAAAAACTAACTTAATTAACAAATAATAATCCAGGCGTATCTAAATTAGTTAAGGTAAGTTATACAGATATTGGGTATTATGTATCAATAATATTGTTAATTGTTTTAAAAACTTGCGAAAAATATTTGAGATTTGTTAAGAAGCGGTACTATTGTTTACAGGCAACGGACAATGAATTTCCCCAACTAAAATGGATTTTGGCATTGCCAAATCCTTTTTCGTTAAGCCCTCACCTCTTGGTGGAGCGAACAAAAACAAACAGGCACCGTACAAGGACATTCTTCTCTTCTATTTTTTATTTTGTAAGTAGTTCTAGGTTGTTTCTGGTATTTTCCAATTCATTTTATTAATTTTAATAAAAAAACAAGGTAAATTAATGGTAAGTTGCTCAAATTCTGTTTTTGTTAATTTTTATTTTTTGTTAGATATAAATACACACTGTTTACAGGTCAGATTAAATATTTCTATTGAAAGTACGGCGATTATTTGTCCTTAAAATAAAGAAATGTTCCTAATTTGCGTTATAAAGTCATGTTTAACTTGTAATATTGCTCACCCCGTAAACAATGAGTCGTTTAAAATCACCAGCAGCAATTGATATACCAGTAAAATCTACCCCTAACCGCCACCTTGTAAAATTAGTGCTGCCACCTATAATCGTTTGAGATCGCGAACAACAACTGTCGGAAATCGCATCGGAAATCATCGGGACTCTTGTGGGATCACTATAAGGTCATCGTGGGATAGTAAACAATATATTCCATGTCACAGACGTTGTATATCTTCCTTTATAAATATTAAGTCTGAAGTATAAGCGGTAACATCACAATAAATACAGCGTTGTCGATTTTTTACAAATTGGAAGAAATTACTGCAAAATTTAATCATGTATCGATTCACAACAATTAAAGTGCCTTGAAGATAAGCTGATAAAACAAAAACAAATAGCATGCAAGGTTCCCTTAATATGATCGTGACATTATAATTGCTATATTTTTAGATAATTTTGAAGGTTGATAGATTAGTAAATTGTAGTGAGTAAACCCAATTGCTATTATTCTTAAAATGATACACTGTGATTTGCCCTTTGGGTGCGTTTATCTTATTAACTTAACACTGTATGCATTTTCTTCAAAAACGTGTAAAATTAATAAGAAAACCAAAGTAGAATTTAAAAAAAAGTTTGCGGACTTATAAGGAACTTTTTTTTCTTATTTTTTGGACAAAGAAAGGGTTGTCGTTAGTAGAGTTTGGCAACACTGTATACCTACTATTTTGCCTTCAGCTAATCTGAAACAGTATATATAGGGAAAATACCAAAATACAGTAATAAACCCTACCAAGAAAATATCTTTTTTTTTCAAATGAACTAGAATATTATGAAGTATCCCCAACTGGTGTCAATGCCTTCAGCCGTATCAGATTGGTTAGAGGAACAACTGGAAGCACGAGGAATCGACTCAGAAGTTTACACTCGCTACATACTGAGCTTGCTCCACGCTCATACACTTGATGTCATTTACCCTGAGGACGATTTGCCGTTTACTCAGTTAAAAAAGGTAAGATAGGGAAGAAGTTAGTCAATAGTGAGTTGTTACCTCTTAGCAAATTTTCTGATTAGCAAAAATCTCTGCTCTAAAAATCTGATGTAATATATACAACTTTCTTGGAAGAAACATGTTTCCCAGTGATAAGAATGTTTTTAGTGTTACTTGAAGAAATTCTGAGATACTTGCCTTGCTTCTGTTCAAAAAGAAAAAACTGTTTTCTCAAAAGTGATTATTTAATAACAATTCCCATAATTGTAACATAAAAAATTGATATCAGCTTATTTTTGTGAATTAAGATTGATGTTTGGAGAATTTATTTATGAAAGATAACGCTGTCTAAATGTCTTCTTCTCGACGTTGTCACTTTTCCAAATTTAACCTGAAGCACTCCATAACACGCTGGTATTGCCTTAATTTCTCTAGTAATTTGGAATTAACTCTGAAATTGGCATACACGTTTTTCTCGGTGCTTCCCCACGAAAAGAAATCACAAGGTGTTAGGTCTGGACTTCTTGGAGGCCTCTTTATGAGCTTTATAGTGTAATAAAGCATATTAAGTTTGGAAGGGTGCCTGCGGCGAAAGGGAAGGTATTTAGACCTATCTCAAGGACGAATACCAGGAAGAAACTCGCACAGAAAAAATTAACATCTCATAGTTTTTTTTAACATTTTTTCCCGTCACGTTTTGGCTGCGTTTTAGTTTTTTCCTTGTAGTTTGTTGCTTAATCCCCCTTTTCCAGTTTTTGCAATAAATGATTATTTTTGCCATAATTTAATATCAATCTCTATACAGGGTGAGTTGTTTAAAGCGTTACAAGGCTATATCTCGAAAACGGTTTAAAATATTTTCATGAAATTTTGATGAGTTAATAGGGAGGTGGGGGGACATATTTAAACAAACTCACCCTGTATATAAAAGAAGAAACTGACGGACATATCAACGCACAGCCCACACCGCTGGGTCTAGAAACTTGAAATTTTGCACAGAGGTCTCTTATATAACTTAGGCATCTACTAAGGAAGGGTTTTTCAAAATTCAACCCCTAAGGGGGTGAAATAGAAATTCAAACTTTGTATGAAGAAAAATATTAGATGGTTGTCGAAACTTCATAGAAGTACTCTAAAAAACAAATGTTAAAACACGTATTTTTCAGTTTTTAATAAATCAACCCCTAAGGGGGTGAAATGGGGGTTCAAAGTTTGTAGTAGAGTAAAATAATTGTTATACGGTTCTATTATCTTGAAACTACGTAAAAGTCTACCACCTATACCACGCGGACGAAGTCGCGGGCGGAAGCTAGTATACTATAAGGTAAAAAAATAATTTTTTCCCTATTAAATAGGGCTCAATTAGTACTAAAAAATAGTTTGCCACCCCCTACATTGTCCCCATCCTCCGACAAACAATTTTAAAAATTGCCATTTAATGAGATAGAAAGAAAAAAACAAAAAATTAAATGTGGCAACTATGGGAATCAGATAACCCGCATAAGGGATAAATGCTGTTAGGATGAAACAGAAAGATGAAATATATGAAAGAGATGAAAAAAGCAATATTGTCAGCTATCGCCTCTTCATAGTTTTAATAATTATGCAAAAATGATCTTTTATTGCAAAATTAGACAAAGATACAAGAGATAGTAAGTTCCTTTCACTCAGTCGTTTGCCATAACAAAACAGTGACTTTCCAGTGTACACAAATAAGGCACTTGATTCATTAAAGAAATAAAAATTGTATACTTGTTCTTTAAAACCGCGCCGTGCGGTTTAAAAGGAAAAGTACAAAATAAAGTATTTCCTTTAAAACCGCATCGGGCGGTTTCAAAGAAAAAGTACAAAATAAAATTTGTATTTCCTGAATGAATTATGTCTATGAATCTACACCGGAAAGTCATTGATTTTTTATAACAGATAGCTGAGCTACAGCCTATCTTAACAAAAAGAAAACAACAAAATAGTATTAATGAGAGCCGATACGCCTCTTTAGACAGCTTTTTGTGCTAGCCTATTTTTTTAATGAGTTAATGACATCAAAATATATAACATGATACCAAACCCTACGATTCTGAATCATCATTCGATTGTCTTTGTTTAAAATAAATTAATATAATATCGATAACCTCTGAGTGCGCAATAATCCCAGCCGATTAAAAAAAACTTTAAACATTAATTTACCGCAATCCATTGGTTTATTATTTATTAATGATTTCAAGTATTATCTATTCAAAGCAATGTTAGGAATTTCACTTTCTACCTAATAAGTAACAAATTGACTCAATATCTGGAAATATAAATATTGAAATTAACTATTATTACATTTTTTGTTTTGTAATTAGTGATAATTCGATATTAACACTGTTTGTGATTGTTATATTTTGATACCACACGCCGGTGGATCTTAGAAAAGTTTTTTATATAGTTTTCTTTTAAAATGACCTTAGTTTTTACGGTTTTACAATTTGTTTGTTTTTTAAAAGAACAGTTAGTGTAGACTTAAGGCTTCATTTGCCGACCACACCCAGTTATTGCCAACTTATTTTTATTTTAGTATATTTTCTTGCTCTATTTTTCATTTGTATGAATAATTTCACAATATTAACCGTAGATTCATATTCTATGGGTATTTTTTAACGTATTAATAAAAGTTTCAAGATATTTTATGATTTATTTTAGGAAAACAATATTTAAAAAGAATATTGAAATCCTAGTGACAGAAAAAATGACACCATAGATCTCTTAAAGGATTAATGTTCTGAATGAAATTACTATACACGTTGAAATTTTAAATAATTCACTAAAAATTGCTTACAGGATATGAATCTATACTTAAGATACTCATAAGGTTATTGTTAAAAATTTTAAAGTCGAAAAATCATTGCAAAATGAAATTAAGTTGGCGACCATGGACGCGATTTGAAAATGCCACCTTAAGGTGTTTACAATAAAGTGACTTTTTAAAACATGGAAGATGGTAACTGGATGCTGTTGGAAGTTTGTTGTGCTGTCTTTTTCAAGGTACCTTGTATATAAGTGTCGTTTCTAAATCCAGCCGGTATCCTAACTTTTTTTAGAGGCATACATGACATTTAAAACTTGATTGTCATAATTTTAAATGCATTTTTAGGTATTTTTCTGAAGCTTTTTTTTTGTGTAATTGGCAAATTAACATAATTTTAAGATTATGAAATTTATCTACAGATATGTCAAGTTTTATATCTATATTTCTTATAGAACAGGGTCTAACATGGAGTTAAAAATTTAACATGTAAACCCCTTTTTTAGATCCCATAATTATATTATTACTAACACCATGTTTTTTCCATAACACTTCTTCAGGACGGAGGACGGGGCGCTGCTTTCTCTAAGCGAGTCCGTCGCACCGGAGCCTGGTGGAGACATGCTGATGCTGACGCCGAACAGATCAAACGTTCGGCAGCCGTCGAGTGTCTCATGTTAGCCGCTGAACAGGTAACGCCTGTCATATGTGTCAAAAACCTTAAAAATCCATGCACCTATCCCTTTTCCAAGATCATCAATTAAAGCCAAGAACCTTGCTCAGTTGAACGCCTCCAAAACCCAGTCTTGGTCCCTGTCACGCAAATATATAACAACACCTATCCCATCCCTACAAAACCAAGAAAGGTCCGATCTTGTTGGCATCGCTTTAGAACATGATCTCAGTTGGCACAAACGTATTACTTCAGTAGCCACATCGGCAGCTAAAAGCTTGATTTTCTCTTTCCAGCCAGGAAGTATGTACTTCTCCCCTTCTGACTTACACACTTCCTATGTTTCCCAAATAAGGCCTAAACTAGAGTACTGCTCCTACATCTGGGGAGCGGTATCACCTTCGACATTCTTCAAAACAGCCAGTCGATTCATCAATGACCCAGTCCTCATAAGAAAACTTCCTTTTCTCGCTCATCGCCGCACTGTTGGGGATTTATCCGTTTTCTACTGGTACTTCCACGGATTTTGCTGTGAAGAACTAGCCGCTATAGTTCCCTCCTCGACTGCTCCTAAGAGAACAACAAGAGGCGCGTTACATATACATCCCTTTACTGTCCAGCTACAAAAGCCTTGAACATCCCAGTTCTCTCGCTCATTCATACCTAAGGTTTCCAGATTATGGAACAAATTGCTTGCAGATGTTTTCCCTTCTCTTCCAACCTCCGATCCTTTAAATCCCTTATCAATAGATTACATTTCCCTTCTCTTCAGACGCTCACAGTACGTTAGTACTACTAGGCTGGTGAGTTGTCTCAGATAAAAAGAAATTTTTAAAAATATTCTCGTTTTCCTTGAATCAAAAAAAAAGCTCTATTTGCTCTATCGTTGCTCTATTTATTTTTATTCTGAATCTTCAAATTTTGATTTGTTTTAATTGATTTGCAGAATTGTGAAATAGAGTCACTAGTGGACGAGCTCTGCGAGAAATTGAAGGAAGTCAGTTCCGAGTCTGAAAATTGTAACGAAATTAATCGAGATTCTGAAAGCAACACGGAGCCCCTGAAGCAGAGAAAAATTTCCCCTAAAGAGCTTGCCGAAAGGTATATAACGTAACTTAGGGTTGTTTTCTTAGGTTAAAACTTAAATCCGCGCGTTCCTAAAAATTCGATAGACGTATCGAATTTTGCGACGATTTTAAAGAAAATATGTAAAGAAAAAAATTGATTTATTAAATGAATCATTTCTTTATATGCAGCTACACCGGGATGTCCTTATAATCTAAGGGAAAGTCACTGTTGTTTAGCAAAACAACAATATTTAAAAAAAGAATAGTAATGGGCATTGAATACTGCTCTTAATGTTCTTAAAATGTCGTACTCTAAGTTGGGAATTTTTTCGTACGGCTTACGAAATGAAAGTTGCAGGGTTAGGACTAAACCGAGTGTCCCTAGCTAATTGTAACATAGACAGGATATAATTTCGCATTTCTAATCTAGTGAAAGTTGAAATTTTGTTGTAACCGGCTACCTGTCCTACTACCTGAGACCTTTAACTGCACTAACTTAAATTTAAAGGCCGAGTATTTGATGCTTTTACATTTTTCGACCTTTTTTTCGGTAATAAATGATGTGAAAATTTGCTACCATTTTAAAGAATAAACCCCGTTTAAGAGGAGCATCAGAGGGTCATTTCCTGTAAAAACCAGGGTTTGCCAAAAATTATGATTGTTCAAAAAACAATCACATTTATTTGATTTAATTCATTTTTTTTTTATTTTACTCAAATTTTTATTGGATTAGTTGGGTTTTAATTGTTGGAGTGGTTTCATATACACAAATTCATTTAATTAATTAATTAAACACCAAGACAAATCTTTATTTTATATAAGTACAAACAAAGCGACATGTTACTAAAAAATAATATAAACAGTATTTTTTGTAACACTATTTCAACCCCCTTGAGGGATGACTCTGGAGAGTTGAGGTCAAAAATGCAACCCTAGACCGTGTGGTGGCTCATTTTAAAGGTCTTCAGAAGAGAAACATTTTACCGCAATCGTGAGGTCCGTATATTAATTCGTCTTTAAATGGCAAACCTTTAAAAATTAAAAATCGTGAAAAAACATTCTAATTTAAATACCTTTATTTCTCTTATTTCTTTAAAAGTTGTTTAAAATGACCACCGTTCACTTGGTAGTAATAAAGTCAATTTTGGAACTCACTTCTCACATTTTCGAGATTGGCAGACTTCCAATTCGACAATTAGGATGTCTTTGAAGAACTATTAAAAGTATTTTTAATGTGTCTATACTGAAAAGTCATTTCTTCATTATAGGTATATAACTTGGCAATTTTTTCTGTCACTGGCGATTTTCTCTGAAACTATTCGACGTAAAAATTTGAAATTTAGCACAGAGATAGTGTGGTGGCCCAATTATAGACGTGAAGTATAGAAAGTCGAATTTTGATTAGAGCTTGCACTTGACCGAATTTTTTTAAAATATTTTTATCCTTTAGATATTACGCTGCATTCCCACCTCTGAATCAAAAAGAAGCAGACTCTTACCTAGCCTCCAATATTAATTTAGTAGCCGGCAAGTGGCCATCTCCCGAGAAAAGTCTAAATAATATCGACATAATTGCTGCCGCCAAGTGGACGTCTTCAGGTAATTTGGTGTTTTAATATTCTGTATAGCTAATATATAGGGTGGCCTAAATAAAATTGTGTAACTCTAATTATCTATTATATTTTGTATTATTGGATTCGCCTTAGGTTTCCTAAACGCAGGTAGTCTCGCCCCTCATATTTTTGTTTGTTGTTAACAAGCAGGTCTAAGTAGTAATGGATACGAATCGCGTCATACTGTGTTTAATCTAAAATACGGCGCAAAAATATACCAGGACTGGAAGGCCAGGCATTTTTCGTTGTTTCCGTTCAGTTATTTGCTATTAAATATTCCTCAAAGAAATTTTATTTTTCACTTTTCCTTTCAAACCACGTGCCGCAAAAAACCGACAGACGTTTCGAATTTTTTTCAGCTCTCGGTTTTCAGGGAAAAGTACAAAATTTTGATTTCTGTTACGAATAATCTGTGTCTATACTGGAAAGTCATTTTTTATAGCAAATTACACAGCAACAACACAATTTTTTTTAAATGTACCAACTTAATGATAAAATGCATTTACATTAATAAATTGTTAATAAAGAGTAATAATTTTAGTTATTTATTACTGAGCCTAATGGTCACTCTAATTGTGTTTGACTTTAAGTAATTTATTATTTATTATAATTATATTTATTATTTTTTAAAGTCGAACACCAACAGGACCGCCGAACCGCTATGCTAAACACAACGGAGAAAAGATTGAAATCGGTGCTGTCATTTCGAAGTACGCGCGCAAGAATTGTCGGTTTTTTTTAGTTTTTCGCAGTTTTTTTAGGTTTCCACTCATTTCAGCAAAATCCCTTAAAATGAGGCAATTCGGGAGAACCCATCTACAAAGCAAAAAAAAAATTATCTAAATCTGTTAATCCGTTCAAGAATTATGCTTGAACATCCGGCGCGGCCCGTGAAATTTAAAATTTGTATATCTCTGTTGCTACTTATGGGACCCGTGCCAAGTTCAGGTTTTTTAATAGTGGGCCTAATGTTTTGGCGAAGAAAAAAAATATTTTGTAATTTACGAAAAAAAGTTGAGTTTTTGAATTGACCCACCAGGGTAAAAAATTAACACGCTTAGATATTTTATTTATTATTTTTTGTAAACAAATTTTACATCATTTAGACGACAATTCTTAAATTTTAAGAGAAAAAAATGTGTTAGTAGAAAGTTATAGTCATTTGAATTTTTTTAAACCTATAACATAATTTAAAAAAAAATTCAATTGACTGTAACTTTGTACTAACACATTTTTTTCTCTTAAAATTTAAGAACTGTCGATAAAATTGTTTAGAAAAAATAGTAAATAAAATATCTGAGCGTGTTAATTTTTTACCCAGGTGGGTCAATTCAAAAAATCAACTTTTTCGCAAATTACAAAATATTTTTTTTTCTCTACCAAAACATTCCTAGTAGGCCCACTATTAAAAAAACTGAACTTGGCATGGGTCCCATAAGTAACAACAGAGATATACAACTTTAAAATTTCACGGGCCGCGCCTGTTGAACATACATAACAAAAAAAAAATGACATACGGATCGAATTGACAATCCCTCTTCCCTCTTGTGAAGTTGGTTAAAAAACCAACAAAATAGCTGGTATGACTCTTGAGTAAAATAATTGTGAGGTTGACGAGGAAAATTCATTGGGATGGCCTACATAACATCTTCAGGGCCCTATACTTACTAGGTATTTCCTCTAGGTAATCTATAAGGTTTTAGCAATTTTTGAGATAGAAAGTGATAATTTTTTTAATTCACTAGGTTCCCCCAAAAAAGCGAAAAGGAAACCGAAAAGGCAACCTTACGATACGATGAAATCGTCGTCCAGAACCTGCCAAAATCGAAATAGATTCGGGTACAAGAAAGCGCACTGCGTCAGAACGTTGACGAGAGAGATGGCCGATAATAGAGCAAATTGGGAGTTTGTTTACAATAACAACAATAACTACGAAATGGAGGGTAAGTAAATAGGCTTAAGATGATTTTAAGTAACGTTATGGCATTTACTTGTTTTTTATTTACTTATTATGAGTCATGATAAATACGATTTTACGGTCACCATTAATGAGTCATAATAATTACTGAAAAGAAAAACATTTTTACAGGGCATTGTCCACTCTGGCCCCCCAAAAAGCCGCCACCCCAAAATTTTGGTTAATGTTTGATGTTTTATAACTTTTTTATTTATAATCCGATTTTTAATTTTTTAGCAGTTTGTGAATTAATTAATTGAAATTATAGTGTATTTGTTTAATAACAAACTTTTTTTGTTGTTTTTCATGTTATACAGGTCTAAACAAAAATGTTGTTTTTTGTCGTAAGTTCACAACACCCTGTGGAAAAATTAAAGCACCGGTTTTTTATATTTTGAGTTCTTGGTTATAAAGTTACATGTATTTCGAACATTTTGTTTTTTTATTCATCTCGGTACCTATTTTTTGTAGGAGTTATACATGTTTAAATAAAACCCTGTTCTCAAAGCGATTTTTTATTGGAACCTTAACAAAAAGATAATAAAGTAATGAGTATTATTTTGAATTTTAATACCGTATATGTACGCTATATTCCTGATTCGTGAAAAGATCTTGGTTGCACAGGACGACGACGAGCGACTCTTTAGTTCATCCCAAAAGTTCTATGGGGTTTAGATCTGGGCAACATGCGGGCCATTTCAGTCTTTGAATTCCCACTTCATCCAAAAAATCGCTTACAATTCGTGCAATATGGTGTCTAGCGATATCATGCATTAGTATAAATTGGTCTCCAATTAAAGGAGCAAGTGGAATAACACCAACTCTTTGTACTAGGTACCTAAGTACCTACTTTCCCATTTGAATTTTATTGGTACCGGCAGGCTTAAGCTCCTTATAAGCCCCTTCATAGTACCATAAATTAGAATCAGTATCACAGTATCGCATTTACAATAGACGAAATTTTGCAGAGACTGGTTTATTTTGAAATGTCCTCTATTCGACATTTCTTCCTTTAACAACGTTAATAATTTTTGGGCAAACAAGTTTATCAGTGCCCTTTTGAAAATTAACCGCGAGATTCACTTCGCACTGGTTTAAATTAAGATAGAGCAGATCAATTAGATTTTGACTATTTTTTTCTTGTCATAATTCGGCATTAAAACACACAAATGAAGGTTAAATAGGTCATCTCTTTTATAGTGCTTGTCTTCTGAGGGTAGGCAGACGCTTTATACAAAATTATTGAGGTTTCTGATAAACTCCGGAAAATGATTGCTGAGGTTTTTTAAGCTTGAAAGTCTTAATAAGGCATCGCTCATAATGGCATTGTTGTAGAGATACGGGACGTTAAATATTAAATGAAATATGCAATGCGTTTTTTTTAAGAAGCCATAGGGTTCTATTAGAAGACGGCGTAGGTAAATATCAGATTCTTAGGAGTATGTTAATTTGGCAAATATGACAAAAAGGCCCCAAAAAATACCTGAAAAATGCATCTAAAATTGCGAAAATGTATTTCACGGTAAATATAATTCAAGGGATGTGAATTTTCAAAAAATAAATGCATTTTTTAGGTATTTTCTGGAGCTGTTTTTGGCATAATTCTATTCTACTTTATTTTATATAACAGTTATTTAAAAATGCAAAGATTAGTTAGCGATAAAATGCGAATATTGTGGACGGTATCCTTTACAGAATTATAAAAAAATAGTCTATTTTTTTTACATCGAATTTGCTCATTTATCTCTATATATAAAAGAAGACTTACTGACTGACATATTACTGCACAGCCCACACCGCTGGGTCTAAAAGCTTGAAATTTTGCACAGAGGTTTCTTACATAACGTAAGCATCCATTAAGGAAGAGTTTTTCAAAATTCAACCCCTAAGGGAGTGAAGCAGGGGTGCAAACTTTGTATGGAGAAAAAAATATTACGTGATCCTATTAACTCGAAGCTTCATAGAAGTACTCTAAAAATAAATGTTTAAACACGTGTTTTACAGTTTTTAATAAATCAACCCCTAAGGGGGTGAAATGGGGGTTCAAAGTTTGTAGTCTAGTTTGCGGGTGAAAGCTAGTTTGGTATAAAAGCCAATGATTTTCCGATATACTCATATAAAAAAAATTGAAATGAAAAAGATCAAAATTGTATTTTGTGCTTTTTTTAACAGCATCTTCATACTAACAGTAACAAATAAAAATGTTCAAAATTTTGAAGTTGCAATGCAATGTTAATTGTTCAATCTGTGGTAATAAATAATAATATTATTGATAATGATGGTAATTATAAATAGGTAGTTGTACCGACTTTAGAGCTCCGAATATTTATGTATATTTCCCTAACCTCGTGTTCCTAGAATTTGCTGGCAAACCGTACCCTGTAAACGTAAAACCCCAGCTTTATTTTAATAGTGTCATAAAATAATTAAGGTAGAATAGACCTGAGCAAGTAGTCCGGGAGTGTACATTACCACAAAGAGGTTTACTCGGTGTTCTTGGTGACCTGGAGAACCTGATAATGATAAACCTATAAATCTCGGGGAATGCATTTTTGGTGAGGGAGTGGTCAGGGAACGGCTAAAAATTCATCAAAGGTCAGGGAATCGTAATGGTTAACATGAAAAATAATTGAAGTTGTCCGAAAAAAATTATTCAATATTATATGCTCATTCTATTAAGCTGACCTTGTTACATCAACAACAAATGTAGCATCCCTTGTTTCTCTATAAATAAAAATATCTTGAAGGAATTTTTTGCGACATTTTTGCGATATGTCGCTAAAAATTCAATTGACAAACCATTTACTGGAGGAGTCCTCCAGTAAATGACGTTTTAAAAATTGATATTTGCGATAAAATGAGAAGCAACCAACTAACAAGTCCACACTAACTTGTATCATTTAAAAAATAAAAAGGGAAAATTGGAGAATGACACTTCATCGTCACAACTAGAAATAGCAGAGTTAACAAGAAAGATATAGGAATTTTACACTCAAAAATTCAAGTTAATTTCTCTAGTTGTAGTAATAAAAAAACAATATTTCTGCTTTTTTACTTTGATTTAAATATTATTTACATTTTAGTTTAATTTGAATTTTCCTTCTTTTATGGTGCCAAACTTACAGAGTGATATAATACCTAAGTTTTCTAGTACTTTTAGTATTTTAATTCATTGTGCTAGCCGAAAAGCCAGAAGTGTATGAAAAGCTATTATTTTGATAGTAGTTGATAAACTATGTTATCGGTTTAAAATACCTGGTTAATATTAAACGAAACTTTCTGATTTATATATTTTTAGTGTTCCGTGAAACGGAACACTTATGGTATCACTTCGCTGTCTGTCTGTCCGTGTGTCTGTCACAGGCGATTTTCTCTGAAACTATTCGATGTAAAGATTTAAAATTTAGCACAGAGATAGAGTGTAGTGGCCCAATTATAGACGTGAAGTATAAAAAGTTGAATTTTGATTCTGGGAGTTAATTTCAGGGGGTAAATTGGGCAATTGAAATTTTTTTAGGGGCATCCATCGCGTAGGGTATCAAATGAAAACGCTTAAAAATTGCTGTCCCCACCCTTATCACCAAAAGAATCGCTCAAAAAAATCTGAAAAAAATCATCAAACATTGAGAATCAGGTGTACATTGAACCAAAATTATCAGGATACTAATGGCAAATATATTTGCCCATACTAAGACTTTTCGAACACCCCGTATACTACCTCTGAAGACCAGACATTGACCAAATATGATTATGCTAATCGCTTTTTACCTACTATTAGAGATCTAAGTTGCAAACCAACTTAAGCTATCGCGGGGGGATGGATTTTCTTGATTCCTATTGGTCAGAATAGCGCATCATTTGATCTGTTACCTGAGATACAGTTATGAAAAGTGTTGGACTCGCAGATTTTCTTCAGTTTGCCACAGCTTTAAGCTGTGGTAGTGTTTAGTGAGATCCGTATTATTTCAGAGAGTAAGCTTTTTGTATGAGGAGTGGGTGTGCATATGAGATAGGGGCTTGGTTGAGGGTAAGAAAACAATTTTTTTTTCAAATATATTGAAAATTTGATTATGAGGCGCTTACCTGAGATGCTAATTTGTTTTTATAAACATAATTTGTCAAGATGGCTGCTATAGATTTTTTTTAATATGGCGGCCATGTGTATTACAAGAAAATTGTTTGAATTTCAAAGTTTAAGAGATTTAACGCAACGCTGCATTACAGAAAAAATAAGATTTAAAAGTAAAGTGCATTTACTTAGATAACAAAAATTTAAAGTTACCTATGTTGGGAATGTTTCACCGGTATGTGCTGTACGCCATCTTGAATTTTTGGAACCACTGTCTAAATGATACATTTTTTCAAAGATAATGCTCTTTTAAATCATTATTTACACGCCTGTTATCTACATATATTCTAGTGCTATAGTTTCCATACAGGATGTTTTGCTAGTTGAATGTTGTACTGCAATGTTGTAGGCGTCAGTACTTCATCAAACCTTATTACTCTGGACGCCATGTTTGATTTTTAAAACTAACTAAAGGAGATGAATGCCACCTCTTTTAAAACATTATGTTCATACTTCTCCAAATATTTTTTTTCAGTAACAACTTTTACTGCAATATATGCCATCTTGGATTTTTAAAAGTAGAATACCACTTTTTTTAAAGGTCTGGCTCTTAGTATATCGTCCGGTTAGGGTTTGATTTTTGATTTTTTTTCCAGTACCTATAACGTTTTACTGAAATGTTGGCGTCACTGCGTTATGTTTGATTTTTAAAAATGAACTGAAAGGGTAGAATGACACCTCTTTGTAAAAGTCTAGCTCTTAGCTTATCGTTAAGAGTTTTTTAAACATTAGAATCGTCTATATTACAGTGTTATAGTTACTCGAAAGATTTTTTTCCAGAATAACGTTTTAGTGGAATGTTGGCGTCACTACGCCATGTTGGATTTTTAATAACAAACTAGAAGGGTAGATGACAGCTCTTTTTGAAGGTTTTACTAAAATGTAGGCGTTAGTACGCCATGCTGAATTTTGAGCATAAGTTAAAGGTCTGTCTCTTCTTAGTTTGTCATTAAAGGTTGTTAAACGTTAGAGTCATTCATATTGTAGTGTTATAGATCCCCTAAAGAAGCTTCGTTTGTAAAATAAGTAGCTTAAAGGTAGGCGTCAGTCGCCATATTGAATTTTTAAGACGAAATACGTCGACTCAGTCGGAACGTACTTCTGAGCGTTGGCATTTGTCTATGAACCGCCAATCAGAATTTTAAAAGCCGGCGTCGTGGTGGCACGCGCAGTCTCGAGCTCCCTCTGGTGTTAGGGCATGACAACTAAACGGTAAGAACCGGGTTGCAGAGTTGCCAGATAAGATTTTAAAAATTTCCCCCAGACTTGATAATTTTCTCCCAAAAACACACGATTCAAAAAAATTGAAATCTAATAATAATGGCATATTTGCAATGGATTCTAACACATTCTTTTATGCCAATTTTTTAGAACTATCTGTTATAATAACCTAAAAATAATTAAGCCATTGAAATAATGATGCAACGATATCAAAAAACGATAAATGTCGATGTGCTAATATCGATATTTTCAATACTGATGATTATCAATATGCACATGAACGAGAATGTCAAAAACAAAACAAATTCCCACAATTTCTCAATTTATTATGTTTTTAGTAATTAAGAAGTACCTACCTATCTTGAATTTGTTTTATTTTGTTATGTTGAAAACTAAAACCGAAAATTTTAGATATAATATCTAGTATACATAAGTACACGTAGAAAATTTTGGATTTGCTTTCCAAGCTAGTCTCAGCTAGCTAAGCTAGCTCAGCAATAAATCATAGGGCAACACTGTTTCATCTCGGAAAAGTCTGACAGATGTTCTGAGCAAAGTAAAATTCCCCAAATATTTCCCTGTTAAAAAAATGTCCTTCTTCACATATTTTATTTCCCCACAAGTGATTGTATTGGAATGTACTATTTTATGTAAAAAATAGGCCTTAACCATAATATTAAATCAATTTAAGATCTTACACAAAAATAACACAAACATATTTGCTTAGTCCGTTTTCTAGTTTATCCTTTCTTTGTTACTTATTCTCTATTTTGTTACTGGTCTGGCCTGTTGGAAAGTCTTCCAGATCTATTGAAACTAACACACACAGTCTATTTTGTTACAAAAATATTTTTAATTGCAAACTAAAATTAATAATAAAAAAATATCACTCAACTTTTGTATATTCCACAGTAATAGAACTAAATTAATTTGACAAACTAGTTCCAAGATAAAAATCATTTAGAAACCAAGCACATCGGCAGAAATAATAGAATTTACTCATAAGTTTTCAATGACGACTTGGCAGGACAACAACTTGTCAAAACCTAACTAGTCCGCTAGAAAATCTAAATTTAAGCCAGCGCTAAGTGTTAAACCTTTTTAGTGAATCCCAGGATGGAATTTTCGGTTTATGTAAAAGGTAAAAACCCGATCAAAAAATTATGACACCGCACTAAAAAGAAAAGGGTAAAAAAATAAACTCGGCTAGTTTTTCCGATCACCAAAAGATGCTCTGGACTCGGAGATTCCTTTTGAGCTTTTAATTTTTTTAAATGTAGCATATTACATAGTTCAGCAAATACACGATGGCGCCTTATGTTACAATAAACGGATCAGGATGTAGCACAGCTTTGAAACATATTCGAATTTTTCAAAAAATTCGTTACAAATTTTGTATTTTTTTTTATACAGACCAGTGCTTGGACTCTCTCGTTCCTACCATGGCAGAACCACGCCCCGATATCGACGAGGAAGATTTTCCAGTTCAGTGGATGGAAGGCTGGATGGCTGAAGTAGAAAGAAACGAACGGAATATAGAAGTAAGTGAAATTTCACGGTTGAAATGCGCCCGTACTAAAACTTTCCGGATATATGAAATTTTTAGTAGGTTGGTCAAATTTTAAGTACTTTCGGCCATTTTTAAAAGTAGTCTGGTGAATTCTGAAAAGCGACCGTGGTGCCTGAACCGTGCGTGACATCAAGCCCGCACTTGTCCTAACTTGTAGATAACCTAATTTTTATCTATTTAGGTAATAATTAGGAAATACTGATTATCTTCAAGTACCTACTGATAATCTCCTGTTTACAGGTATATATAAATCCGCAAAAAAATAATTTTGTACAAAACCTACCTATTAGTAGAGACTAATGGAAGACTTGTTATTACAGGAGAACAATCGTGAGACGAGCGACATCAACCTCGACCGATCGCAATTCCTTATCCCCCCCTACTACAACCCATCGTCCATATGGTCTAATGAGGAACAGCCCACTCGTGATCGGTTTAGAAATGCAAGAAGCGACCGGCCTAGACCAAGGCCGTTTGATTATTATCCAGGGATTGAAGGAAGAGGTACGATAAAAAAAATGTAAAAATATCGTTATACATACAGTGCTATTTAGACTTATATTTCCAATAATGAAGTTTAAGAATTAACACAATTAGGGAAAATAAACAAAATTTTTTTTAGCGTTGCCAATTTTCTCGGAAATCTTTAGAGTAATGTTTTTTTTTAAATGGCAACACCGCATTTTTTAACAAATTGTAATTGATCTGGCAATTCTTAGCACATCAGTATGAAGTCAGAATTTTTCCAAACCTATAGAGGGTCTCCCAGAAAATGGGTTGTGATGCTATTGTGTTGGTACTTATATGTGACATCAAAGTAATTCATTTAAAAATATTTTCTTATGCCCCGCTCCGCCCACCCTATGCAAATAAATATTGTCTACAAAAAAAGGAATTAAATGTGAAATTTTTTAAAAAATATATTAATCACTCTGTATATTTGTAAAAAATTTCAATATGTTGTGCAATAGATAGTATTGCGTATTGTGTAGTACACAATGAGTTGTGGTTTAACTAGAGCTCCAGGAACGTACTAGCCCCATCATTCGTAACCCCGAAATTTTGTCGACTGTGGAACGATCTTTTACGTGAATCCTGCGATTAATTTTTTTCATATATATATATATATATATATATTATAAATTATCACATTACCTACAAGTACACAACATATTATCTACATTTTCTGGAGCACCCTGTATAATAAACGAGAAAATAGGAAGTGTTTGAATCCTAATAAGATAGATCGTGACATGATGACATTTTTCCACCAAGATCGCTGAAGCTAATGCTGATATTATTTCTTGTCTGACATCGACGAACTAGACAAAATATTTAGTGCAAAGGAAGTGGAATGTACGAACTAACAGGTAATTTGCTTCCTCAGGGGAACAATCTTCACCAGAAGAACACGAGAGCGCCATTCGCGATGAATACCAACGTCCCATCGCAGAAGAAGACGAAGAAAGCGCTATCAAGATTGAATACGAACGTCCGTTTATTAATAACTTCAGAGCCCAGAGTGGTGGACAGTGGGCTGGCAATACTGAGGACAGATCGATCCAGATCGGAGGCAGGTGGTCGACTAGGATGGAGCAACCGATAGACCTAGCAGCGGCAGTTAGTCAGGATGCGATAGATTTTGGGCTGGTGAGGTCTGATGGCTATAGAAGTCTCGTTGACGCAATAAGTTCTGTACTGACGAGGTCCGATGACCGTGAAAGTCACGGTAAGTGTTAAAAATGGACCCATTCGGTTGTAGGTTATTTTTCTGGGGATTTATTTAGCGCTGATGATTTATATACATTTTTTTTAGTTTCAGATGATCTGTTGGATTGGAACGTACAGAACGAAGCTAACAGTCTATTAGAGAATCTAGGAAGAAGATATTCATCACCATCTTTGTTTGGAGATTTTCGTTCTTTGCCTGTCGATACTTTGATGGGTCACGGCAGTACCGATGCTCCAATCGCTAAAAACGACTGCTTGTTGAACGAGCTGACTTTGAGTTTAATGATGATCAACCACAGTAAGGTAAGTAAAGCATTCAAAAATCAAAATTTTATTTTGTAATTTTTCTTCCAAACAATGTTAAAACATTACAGGAACATATTAAATAATACTTATTTGTGATGACATTTTTCCACCAAGATCGTTAAAACTAATGCCGATAACTCTTTTTGTCGCTGAACTAATATTTCAAAACATAATACCTTATAGATTCCATGGGCTTTAAAATAACATCATTTTTCTTTTATTGCAGGAACGCAGCCCATTTGGAGAATATGTTCGTCCCACTGTTCGAAACAATAACAACAACAACGTGTTTCTACCCCCTAGCGGTCCGTTCAGCCGCCCTTTTAGGCGCCCCTTTCAGGGGCCCGCTATGCCCGCTAAAGTCGTACCAACTCCTCAAATACCGCCAGGGGGAATGTGGGACTCTCCGCTAGTCGTTTTCCGACCGATTCAGACTCCGCCACCTCGATCAGACGTCAAGGAACAAAAAAAGAAAAAACCCAGTACTATTACGAAGTATCAGGATGGAGCTACGTTTGCCATCAGAGGTAGTCTGGATAAGGTAAGGGTCGAATTGAATTTCTCTCGAAAACTTAACGAAAATCTCCCAATCTAACGACAAAATATCTAAGCTGGCAACACTGTAATCGAAGCCGGGCTAATACCTTACGAACGAAACGTTGTGTCCTCCGTCCGTCCGCTCGGGTAAAAGCGTCTCGCATTTCATCTCGCTCCAACAAACACTACCACGGCTCAGGAAGTTTGTCTTCAAAAATTATTTACAATGCCTCTAGTTTTAATTAAAAAATCTTTTTTCTCTAAAAGTACACAGAAACCTCGAGATTTAGATACAAAATTCCTAATCTGGCAACACTGTAAACGAGGCTGTGTCAAAAAACGTCGATAACGAAGCGTTCTGTCCTCCGTGCGTTCGCTCGACTATTAGCGTTTCACATTTCGTCTCGCTCCAGCAAATTCCCGTCAAAAATGATTGAGCAAATTATAGATGTAATCGGAAAATCTTTTTTCTCTAAAAGTGAACAGAAACCTACAGATCTAGTGGCAAAATTATTCCAAGTTGGCAACACGGTAAACGAAGCCGAGTCGAGAACGAAGTGTTCAGTCCTCCGTCCGTCCGCTCATATACAGAGTGTTACAAAAACATGTTAAGAAATATTAAGGGCAGATTCTACATCTAAAAATATGAAAATAAGTTTATATAAACATGAATCCTCAAACGCAAGTGCTTTTTGATTTAAATTTGTAGTAGATGCTACTTCTCTCGAACTCTTCGAAATGCTTGAGTTGTGAAAATATTAAACACCCTGTATCTCGACAAAGAAGCTTTTGAGGATCCGTGTTTATATAAACTTATTTTCATATTTTTAGATGTATAATCTGTCCTTAAAATTTCTTAACATATTTTTGTAACACCCTGTATACTCGCAGCTTTTTATCGTCCCGCTTGAGAAAACTTACGCTACCGTGGCTAAAGCAGTTTCACTTTAAAAATACTCCAATGATTTTTTTATTAAAAATGCAATTATTTTTGTCTAGGTGGAATTTCAACGAAGCAACTCGGGTGCCCTCTTTGTCGAAACAGAATTTGGTGAAAACAGGAGGTGCTACGAATACAATTCCCAGCCACCAAGTATTAATTCTGCAAATTTTCCGAGAGCTGGACCATCGACGGAGCGGCAAGATTTCAAGCCTAAGTTCTGGGCTTCCCAGAACGACAAGGTACGGCCGAGGGGGGTCAGTATTTGCTTTTTTATTGTTTTGCATGCATTTTTTTTTGTCTTCAGGTTTTTGTCTTCCATTTTCATTCAACTTGCTTAGGGTATTAATGTTTATATGTAGCTGGTCCGTCTCTAATATTTAAGATTTTGGATTATATTCCTTATATTTGTGTTATAAATTTTTTAGATGTAATTTATAAAATTTGCAGGCTAGTCAAACCGAAAACCCAAGTGGCCTTCTTACTTTTGCCATCGCGAGCAGCTTCAGTGCAATAGAAGAAGCCGCTTACAAGGTGATGGAGACAATGGACTTTGAGAAAGAAAATGAAAAACCGGAAGAAAAAGAGGAAGAAAACCCAGAAGAAAAAGAAGAAGAATCAGTAAAATCGCCGGCAGAGAGCAAGGAAAAATGCGATCGATGTGGCGCATCTAAAAGTGACATCTCTAAAGGTAATTATTTTATTTCTTTAAACACTGACTATATAAATGCCGGTAGAGCCTAAATAACATCTTTATTTTATAACTGTTTGTTGATACAATTTCCTAAAATGCTTTATTTTCGAGGAATAGGTTTCGTTTCATTGGATCTTAAATGTTTTTTGAGATAATTGTCTCAAAATTTGTTGTTAGCACTTTTAAAAAAATAACTTTTCAAACAATTTCATGGTCCCTTTTAACCTCACCAACTCTCTTGTACGACGCCACTGACTTATTTTAATTAAATGATTAGTACTTCTGTTTAATTCTAAAACTTTTTGGTCCGTTTCATTTTTATGATATAAGTATTGCATCCTTTACAAAATATTTAACAAAATATCTGTGCTGACATAAGATAAAAAAACTGAAAAAGTATAAGAAAATATCTATTTGAGGTTTGAGAACACCCTTAATCTTTATATATATATATATATATATATATATATATATATATATATATATATATATATATATATATATATATATATATATATATATATATATATATATATATAATTTGAATTTTAAATACTTACACATCAGAACCAAACATACTGTTATTGAATCAAGAAACTAAAATAATCGTTAACTAAATTAGATTCTTGTTACAGGCCTTATGAAATTCGATAATCCAGAAGACTCTAAAAAAACCGAGAGTGTTTCTGATTTCGCCGAGAGGGTTTGGGAAGACTCCGAAGAAAAATGCAAATTGTGCAACGGAAAACACCAATGGCCCAATTTCATGCAGAAGTTCGACGTTAATTGGGATGCTGAGACTTTGAAGGATATTTGGGAAGGAACTGGGGTGAGTAGTGTCCCCAGTTAAGTTGAAGTGAAACCATTGCATTCAGTGAATAAAATTCATTGTTGTGAAATTTTTTGCCTCGTCGTCCAACTCTTGTATGTTGTTTGCGGCTCGCAAGAGTGTCGGTATTTATTATTACTATTATTATTTATTCAGATACGTACATTACAGAGAAACTCGAAATAGTACAAACCATAAAAAAACATGATTTTTGTCAACCCTGGTGCGATTCGTATCAATTACTAGATAGTATCGGCATATTTTTTTTAATATAGACTTTTTTTGTTCTAGATGTGCCGTCCACAAAGCACCACAGAACCACCATCACCGCCTCCCGAAACCAGTTCACAGTTGCGGGAAGAGACTAACGAAGATGCAGAACAGCTCTTGTCTGATATAAATAACGTTCAGCAAGCCTTCAGTGACTCGTCCACGGTCACGGCAACACAAGTATCCTATACTGCTCCAGCTGAGAGAAAAAGGAGGCACAGGTTGGTTTCTAATTTTTCATTTAACCAATAATCTCTTAATTACATAAAAATTTCAAGTGCAAACCTGATATTTTTATGTAATTAGTACCTATTTTCAAATAATAATGTCAAGTCAGAACTTGATATTTTATTTGAGAAGCTACCTATAGGTTTCTTCATAAACTTTTTACAATCCAGTAGTTTTTATTTTTATGCATTCGTTTAATTACATGAAAATATCAAGTAGAAAGTTGGGATTTTAAAGAAATAGTATTTATTTTCAAATAATAATATCAAGTAAAAGCTTGATATTTTTATTTGAGAAACTATGCATGCAGAGGTTGGTTTACGAACTTTTTGTAATTCAGTAGTTTTTATTGATAGTTATAGAGCGCCTGGCTGGCGCTCTATATACCGCCCCGTGAGTGAGAAAAATGTTCGTCGGTTGTCAGATTCTGTTTTTCGACAATCTCAATTTTTTTCTCCGAGACGGTTGCAAGTGGAATGTTCAAATTTTCTGGGTTAATAGAGGGATGGTGCATCTAGCTTCGGTAAAAAATTCAGCTATACAGGGTGTTTCGTTTCGGAGTTATTAAACGTAATCGGTCCCATACGAATTCGCGGAAATTTCGACTTTGACGTTTAATAACTCCGAAACGGAACACCCTGTATAGCTGAATTTTTTACCGAAGCTAGTCGCACAATCCCTCTATTAACCCAGAAAATTTCAACGGTCCACCTGCAACCATCTCGGAGAAAAAAAATTCAGATTGTCGAAAAACAGAATCTGACAACCAACGGACATTTTTCTCACTCACGGGGCAGTATATAGACCGCCATCCAGGCGGTTATTCTTTTCATACTTGTGGTTTTTATAAGTTCTAAGATACCGCTTTCTTGCATTGTAGAAGAAGCAGGTGTTACAAAAAATGTGTGTATGTGAAGTGAAACTTTTACCCCAGCTAAAGAAGTTTCACTTCAACTAGTTAAAACTACTGGATTACCGAAGTAGGTTTTTTCTACGGTCTGATAAAAAAATCTCTACAGCGGCTTGCTTTTTCTTAGTTATATGGACAATGATACAGAGATGTGGAGCTTCGCCACTCGTCTGCAAGAGGACTGCCTCGTTAACCTGTCCACTCTGCCTACCCGGCGCTCTGTTACCTTGTAAAAAAAACGATACGACGGGTAGGACCAAATCTAGTTAAAATTTTGTAACTCGACAGAACTTTTTTGCGAAACCGTTGAGAAATTGAAATATAATAATACGTTTCAAAAATGCAAATTTTTCACCGCGCCAGAAGAATGATGGATCATCTCCCGATGATGCTAACGGGGTTAGCGAAACGCGCGTAAAGTGCGAGAATCTTGTTTTGGTGCGGTAAAAAATTGTGTATACAGGTTAGGTCGCCGGAGGTTCGAGAAACCCAACATGGCAGCGCAATAATCAATAGTTCATTATTCACTAGTGAGTTAATATGCCTTATAATTTACTAGTGAATTACAGCTGTGAGTCACTAGTGAATTACAATGAAAATATACGCTATCAGGCCTATAACCGTTTTGGAACGTGTTTGTCTGTGAAATTTGTCAATTTCTCAATGGTTTTGCAAAAAAGTTAAAATTGTACTGTCTTGGGTCGGACACAGTCGACAGGACTTGAGATTTTTAATGTGTTCTAACGTTGAAAAATTGCTTTTTTTATTTTTAGTACCGGTTTAACTGATTACTTAAAAGTTTTAGCTGTGATTCGTTAGAAAATAGAAAGCAATCTTAGTTTTTCATTTGATTTTGAGCCATTTACACTCAGTAATTATTAACAACCGACTTTTCTAGAACTTCATCGCATATAAAGACAGTATTTAATACTTTTGTCTTGTTTTTTCCATTTGAGTCAGTAGAGTTTCACACATATCATCTTAATAATAGAGCACTCACTTTAGATTTTTTGTTAAACAAACGTAATTTTTAATTTTGCCAATATGTGTCTTATATAAACTAAAGATTGCTAGTTAAATGACAGTAAAATCAATTTTACTAATACCCTTTTTTCTCTAAATCAGTGACCACATCTTGACTTTGCCGTCCGTATATAATCTAAAAATGAAAAATGTTAACATCCAATGGCCTAGTCAAGACACGGTCGTCGATTTTAAAATCGTTTATGGAAGCTTTATTTTTTAATACTTTTTTTGCAAAAAGAAGCAATTTTTCATCTCGAGCAATACAGAGCTCTGTCCCTCGACAGTACAACTAGCAAAATGGCTTCGAATTTAGAATTGGACCGACAGATTTAAAGGCGCAACCCACTCCCGTCTTTGTGATCGGAGGTCTAAAGGTTGCCACACACGAGTGACAACTGCCATATTAGTTTTAGTGCAGACGATGTACGGTCTCGATCTAGCGCCCGAACAGATCGAAACGCGTCACGAACAGGAATCTGTCCAGGTCCATCGAGATACTGCTTTTGTATTTTTTTTGCCCCGCTATAGTAAATTTTTGTTGTATATTAGTGTAAAGTTTTGAAATTGGGCGCGGCGACGTCGCTAGTTTTTTTTTGTTCGTGATCGTGCCGCCCGCCTTTGTAAATGTTTATTCTTTCATCGGTATGGTTTTTAAGTGTAGAAATTTTAAGAAGAGATGGTTAGATTTTTTTTCTTTCGTTACGAAGGGCGAGAAAACCTGTACAGGGCGCCTTTCTTAAGCTGGTAGTGTAAAGTAAAAGGAAAATAATCAAAAAAATCAATAAAAGTACGCAGATGCATACAATAAACGCAATATTGTCGCTGTTTTTGTGTGTTTATACAAATACAAGCGTTATTATTGTATATATAGTGTAGATACGGCCTCGCGGTTTCTTTCTATACAGCAATTTTTTTGGGTCAACCCTGTTTTAAATATACAAAATTTTGTCTTTGTTTTTTTATGACTAGATTTTCTGAACATATATGAACTTCATGTGAAACCCCCTGTATAATAAAGTACTTTAAACTAGAAACACTTTCAATAAAATGAACTGTTACAAATGTTTTTACAGACTAAATTCATCTTATGGGAGTTTCTTACACACTTGTCGCTTAGACTGTGAAATTTTCATATAAAAAGGGTTACCAATCAGATAAAATTGCTGCAAGACCGCGAGGCTATAGGACATAAAAGTTATTTTCATTTTTCATGCGAGTGTGTTCGGTACCGCTTCAAATTTTCTTTAAAATTCTTTGGTAAAAATGTAGTAATAACGTAGTCAGTACCTTGGGGTCTCTGTTTTTTGTTTCTTTTATAGTAGTTTGTTCCCTTGTTTTATTTGTTGCGATATACTTTAAATTAGACGATCTTTTTTTTGTAGTTTTTTTCTAATGGAGAAAATATTTGTGGCATGTTATTCTTACTTTAAATTTTGTCATTTATCAATAAGCCTTCGTTATTATGTGGCATAGTACTCCATGTACCTTAATCTCAAGTCACTTTGGTTACAGTTGCGCTTGCCAGTTAAACAATAAGTTAAACTTCACTTGTCTACCTGATTGATGATTGATGACAAATGACGTTTAATGCATTGTTTATCTGTCAACCGTAATCCTAACCAAATCGTTATAGTATAGATGTTTTCAGGTGGCTTTCGTTAAGGTAGTGGTCGACAGATAAACAATGGACTAAACTTCATTTGTCAACCAAACTGGTGACAAATGAAGTTTTATTCATTACTTAACTGTCAACCGTAACTAAAACTAGAGCCACCTGAAAATATCTTATGTTATAGACTGTCACGGTTGACAGTTGTTATTTGTCATCAGTTTGGTTGACAAATGACATTGAATTCATTGTTTTACTGTCAACTGTCACTGTAATCATTAGGTATGTTCCAAACGTAACCATTTTGGTGTTTTTGTGACCCGTATGTGACCAGAGCTAGATTGGTTACTGTTTGGTGACTTTCGGATCGTACCCATAGTTTACTGTTTATTTTGATGCCTCTAGCCAGTTCTCTCTAGACATTCAGCCTGATTCTCCAACGCTGATACGGTCTAATTTGACAACCAAAAGTTTTAAACTGACAAGTGTAAGAATAAGACAACTAAGTTTATGCTATATTACTATGAATTTATTTCTGAGCTTTTTCGCATTTTTATAAAGAAAACGACAATTTTAGTACGTACGTTCGACAATAATAGAACTAGATTCATTACAGCAATTCGTTTCAAGATTAAAATCATTTGGAAACCAAACAAATCGCTGAAATAACAGAATAATTCATAAATTTTTTATGACGACTTATTAACAATGACAGAACAAAGCCTGTCAAAATATAACTGATCAACCATAAGATCTAAATTTAAACCAGTACCAAATCTTAAACCTTTTTAGTGAATCTGAACGCATAATTTTAGATGTCATACCAAGTTAATATTTTTTTTATTTCAACCAGTCGTCTAATATAAAGTGTATTGCAGACCACTATAATCTTGTTAACTCTTTAAAATTTTGTTATATGAGAGACCCCAATATTATTTTTAAATATGTGGTTTTTATTTTTCTATATTTAAAAACTATTGTTGATTTTTTTCATTTTAAATAACTATATCATGGTCTGCCTGAACAAGTAGCCAACAAGCTACTACCAAACACACTGTAAAAATGTCACACTTTTAGCGAAGAGGCAGACCTTCATAACGTTTTTGCAGTTCAAGTGTTTTAACATCAGTTTTTTTCCGTTACATATTGAAACCTAGGGCATTATTACCTGCCCTTGAGGATTTGTATATAATATGTCATACGTATGTCAAAAGAACAAGAAACTCATTGTTTTAGTTTTCATGTTTCGTTTCGTGGTTAAGTTTAGGTAGTGATTGAATTCGTCACCTATAGGCTGAAAAACTTGGTCATATTTTAAATCTTGTTGAGAAAAAACTTGTTTTATTTTCATTTCGCTGTTTTCGTTTATGTTTATCTTCTAAATAAAAGGATTTTCCGCCTATAGTTGAAGTTGTACAAATAAATTCAAAAAGAATACAGAAAAATATACAAAAAAAAAATAAATAACGAAAAAACAAATAACATTTTTTAGCTTTTAGCGATTTGTGGTTGATAAGAAATGTGTGCCCGAATAAAATAAAAAAAAATTAAAAACACTAGGGCAGCTAAAATCAGACTATAATATCTGAAAATTTTTGGTTTAGCAGATTCTTCAAGTGAGAATCTAGCGTGTATAATTAGGACGAATGTAAGTAAGTTTCTATTTTGTTAGATAACTTTGAGAGAGCACCAATCGAGGTTTTATTTTCCGAATAATTTTTTCTTAGTTAAAGTTCAATTCCTTTATCAAAAGCCAGAGTAGAAATTCTTTGTCCTTTTTAATGCTAGTAAGATTAGGTATTATTTTTGAGTTATTTGGGAGATAGAGCTGTATTAAAAAAAAAAAACGGGCATATGTCATCGGTACTGATTTTTTCAGTCTTGGACCGCCAAAGATATATGCTTCCTAAAAAATACATTACATTTTGGTGCTCTCTATGTTCCAAATCCTTGTGGTTCACTACGTTCACTTTTATTCAGTTTTTCGCCATTTCATCAATAGGTGTGTTTCCAAACATTTGTATTTTACTTTCTTTGGTCCGACGTCTTTGTCTACCTCGTTCGAAATTGTTAAATATGACAGAGACAGCGGATCAGACTGCTGGAAATTGTTAATTCGCAAAAAAAATTATTATAGTGAACTTCCCCTTAATGATACCATATTTAATAACAAAAATATATACAGTGTGGTTGGGTAAAATAGCTTAATACCCATTAAACATTATACCAACTAATGTATAACTTAGACAAGTATCATGTAACCTTAAAGTTAGTCGAGGACGCCTTGCCAACCCACTGAAGTTATGTTAGTTTAGGGAAATACGCATATTTTTATTTTGTAACCTTAGCATTAACTTAAGAATAACTTAAATATGCCTTACCATTTGTTATAATCTAAATGTAGGTTTAAAAAATGTCACTCGATAAGTTTTTTTTTGGAGTAGTGTTGGTTTTGCATTTTGTCACCTTGGTTACGGTGATCATTGACAGTTCAACAATATATTTCATTTGTCAGCCCAATTGACAGTTGAAGTTGTTTAACTATCAACCAAGACTATAAACCAAAGACGTTGAAATTTACCTAATATCCATTCTAGTGATGACTTACAATATACAGTGCATTTCTTACCTTAATGAAAAGAATTTACTTTAAAATATAAACCTGTATTACTTAATAATCTTATTTTAAAAACAGCGGTTTACAGCCTAATGCTATTATTCATCTTCAAAAGCCTATTAATATTGTTTAAATTAATTGTGTAATAATAACAACAAATGTGTATAAATCTTCACTAAATTTTTATTCTTAAAACATGACAATTGCTTCAATACACAGTGTCTTCGTCGGTTGATTTGCTGGAGTTTGTTGTTATTATTTTTTATAACGGATCTTCATCAAGTAAAGGCTACATCAATTCAATATTTATTTAAATTGTTCTGTTCTATAAATCCTACAGTGGCAAAATGCAAAATTTTAATTTTTTTTTTGATTGTAGAATAATTATCATTTTGATAAAAACATTGAGTGATGCGACGACCTTAACTATGTTTTTCTAGTTATTTTTCCCCACATTTTCTAGTAGAAAATTGTTTATTTTCGGTCAGTTTTTAAGTTTAATACTAGACAACATTAGTAGAGGTTTTAGCATACCGTAGGAGTATAATTACGTTTTTTTAAGAATTTCTTATTATGTTTTGACCCTTACCGATACGGATAATATTATTTGTACATTTACCATTTGTACTACAAAATCGTAGAAAACGTTTTTGTAAGAGGGCGAAATTTTCATCCAAATATTATCGAAAAAACAGGATTGTAAGGGGAGTCATTTTACTTAATATCTAACATTTCCCGGTAAGGCAGAAATTCGATGATGCTTGTCGAAAAATGAGGTGAAAATTTTTTGCGTAATATTTGACTATCGGGGCTGGGCAAATCTTTTAAACGTTAAACTTCCCTATGGCCTAAAAATATTTGAGTAATTTTCATATGAGGATTGTTCTTTTGCTCGTACTTGAAAATTAGTCAAAGATTGACTGGATTATCGAACCTAGATTTTTTTGCTCAAGTCGTGAGTTTATTTTGCTTCATTTATGGTGTATCGAAGAGTTAATTGGAAAAAAATATGCGTTATTTTCTAAGTAAAATGGCTCCGCTGAATGTTTTTGCAAAACTATGTAAACAGTCTTATGATGAATACATAATTGCAGAAATTTCAAATTTGTGATTTATTTTCAACAAGAATCCCTTTCCCTTAACCCCCACCCTTAATGGCATTCACTCGTGCAAGTGTACGACGTGTGTGGGTGCGCGAGGACTGGCGGAGCGCTTTGGGGCAGGCGCACCATGAACATTATATGGCAGTCCTTGAAGTGCGAAGACTTATCTGACGCATGTATGCAAAACCAGCTTTGGAACTTGCCTGTTTAGATAAGTTTTAACAATTGACCTTTAGCAAGAGGAGACGCAGCCGTTCATTCATAACTATCTTTTTGTTTGGTTCATACACTGTGCGTGTGTAGGATAAAGAATGACAGCTATAACTCATCGGCGCGTCACCGTAATGACTTTTCTGGCCGTCTTTATTTCACCAAGCAGACCTCTGAAATGAGTTATGGATGAAAAGAATCCGTTTTTTCACACGGTTGGCACTGACGCATTATTCGGCAAAGTTTATGGATACAGTTTTGTCAGGAAAAAGCAAAAGTCACGTAAAGTATCACTACACACGTATATCCTGACCTGCCTGGAAAATACAAACAAAATTACGCCTTTCAGATTTATCAGTGAACCAGACGACGCCACGTGAAGCGACGTTGCCACTCTCAAAATAAATTACTAAAAATTTGTTACGAAAAATAATGGTATATTGGTATATTTTACCTTAGTCATATGGTTTAACCTGTGGTATTCATGATTGTAGTAAGTGTTAACCCACAGTAATTGCATTATTTTAGTAGAGTCTTATATATCAGTCTGCAAATATGCTACCTAACTGAAAATCTAGCAACAGCCATTCTCGAAAAGTATGTAGGTGCGAGACCATATATTGCCATGTAGTTCGCGGGGCTAAAAATGCTTTGGGAATCCCTGATTGTTCGAAAACGAAAATAATGGTATCTTTACTTAATTCTAAGTCAATGGTCTTAACACTTGCACGAGTAGGGTGTGCAAGGACCGGAATTAAAATATCTTTAGGGTCAGGCGCAAAATGAGACTCGGTCTCGCAAAGACGATAAAACATATTCGCAGATAGGTGTTAAAAAAATTGGTCAAGTGCAAACTATACTTGCACACTTAGTGTCCCGTGCCATCAGCCCCACTCTTATTTTGAGCAAACCTCGGCCGCCTGATTTCCGCCTATGTGCGGCGCTACCCGCTGCCGACGGCACTAACGCCTTATCACATCGCGTATGCGCGGAGCATTGAAAAACTTGTAAGGGCAAAAGTTGTTCCTTACATTTTTAAGCGTTTTCCCAAAAAATATTTAAAAAAATGCATAAAAAATACATCATACATCTATATTGTTGAATTTGTACTTTAATAAGCTTTCATTTGACACCCTACCTACACGATGATCTTTAATTTTTTTTCCATTTCCCAATTTACCCTCTGAAATTAACCCCTAGAATGAAAATTCAACTTTTTATACTTTTCCACACTCTATTTCTGAGCCAAATCTGAAATTTTTAAGTCGAGTAGTTTCAGAAAAAATCGCATTCCATCAGTGTTCCGTTTTCACGGAACACTAAAAAAAAACCGTAGGTACAAAAATAAACAAAAAAATTGTAATAAACATTTTTTATTCAAACCTATATTCTTACATAATATACATAGTACAAAAAAATTATATCCCCAAAGAGGGATTTAAAAGGAAAACACTTTCTGTACAAAAAACTTATATTCTAAACTGTACAAATATAACTCGTAAGCAAATAAATTACTGTGTTTTTAGAAACAATATACATATATATACGAAGTTAAAAATTAAACTATACAAAAACTCTGAACTAAGCCCTTCTACCGGGCCTTAACGTACACCTAATAAGAACAAAAAGACAGTTTTAACATACTAAATCGTTGTTTTTTTCAACAAAAAAAATCGAGATCACTTTTTAAATGACAGATTTGCCAGTACAGCTATAAATTTCCCTCTCCCCCCATAATGAAAGCCTTAAAAAACAAACAGGAAAATAGTTTTAGTCTGCCTAAGAGAATAAGTTCAATTGGCACTTCAAAAATAGCACTTTTAGGTTTTTTAAGTCAGTTTTTTTCCTACTCACTTAACCCACGATAGCATTCCATAGCAGCGAGTTTTAAGTAAAGGGTTCAACCGGATAAATATGACTAGTGGGCCCCCAAATGGCAACCTATAACGAAACTTATGTTATACTATCGGCTTGATGTACCAACACGATTTATATAATATGACCTTGAGATATGGACAAAAATGACCGTACGCATGACTATCGTTCAAAGAGACATATCTCTAACTAAGCTAGATAGTTAAAACCAACGCGAGGCCTCGGGTAACCTTACAGAGAATATTATAGATATTTTTAGATTTAACGAATTCGTTAAATCTAAAAAAAATATATAGAATATACTCTGTAAAGTTACCTGAGGCCTCGCGTCGGTTTTATTTCCCTAGCTTAGATGGTTTTAGAAATATGTCTCTTAGAACGATAGTCATGCGTGCGGTCATTTTTTCCATATCTCAAGATCAAAGCGGAGTCCGGCGACCAAACATAAATCGTGTTTGTACATCAAGCCGATAGTATAACATAAGTTTCGATATAGGTTGCCATTTGGGGGCCGACTCGTCGTATTTGTCCGGCTAAACCCCTTGAAATATCAATTTTTCTTAGCTAAAATACATTTGTTTTTGAACAGGCACAGTATTATAAGTTCTTAAAAATAACACTGGTACTTTTTTAAACAACAAAGATATATAATTAAACTCAGTATTACACACTCGGACTATAGTGTCGGATAATTTTGTGACGACATTGTTAGGCCTTAAAACATTTAGTGTGCAGTTACAGATATGTTCACGAATATTAATTAGTACAAATTTTTCTCTTACATTTCCTCTGTTTTCAAAAAAATTCATCTTACTTTCTTGGAAAGCTTTATTTGCTAATCTCATATTTTTATATTATATATATTAGCTCATTAGTTTTACTTAGTTTTCAATAGAAATAGATTGAAAAAGTAGTTTTATGAGTAGTAATGAGCTATCTCTACTATTTCGGTTTTTTATTGTTGTTGCCCAGTTATCTATAGTAATATATAAAATCCTTAAGTGACTTACTTATTCATCTCGACCCAGCTCAAACCGCTTGACCTAGAAAGCTGAATTTTAGCATACAGGTTTATGTTAGGGTGTAGGGATGCGATAAGAAAAGATTTTTCAAAATCCACATTTCAAGGAAGTTTCGATTTCTTTGATTATTTCCATCTTTTAAGTGTACACCCCATAAAGTCTTTTTTTTATAGAAAACTAGCTGGTACCCGCGACTTCGTTCGCGTTATTTTAGTACCTCTTTATAAACGTTTTCGGTTAAATTTCTATTTCTTCAATATCTTGAAGGTAAGTACTTTATATTGGAATAGTAACGATATTTGGATCAGCTTACATTTATTAGATAACATGTATCTTATTGGTGTCCCGTAGTATTATTTTAATCGATAACCAAACTTAAGGTTGATGTATAAAAAAAACCCAGGAGACCCCACCGTGAAAAATATATAGAGATGTACCCTAAGGTATGAAGTATATTATATTAAAAGAAGTTTTGCCACTATCTGCAACTCTGGCAGAAACAGAACTTTTTGTAAGGGACTGTTAGATTAGTAGAAATAGGAAAAATTTTCGGCCATGTTGTGTTAAAGTTGGCATTATTTTAAATATATACTTGGAGTAAAGTGCTATATGGTTAGCTTTTATTAAAACTTGATTTATTTGACGAATCATATGTCTTTCTTATGTGTCTACACGATAAGAATATTGTTTTTTATGGCAAATAACTGAGCAGCAGCAACATTTAACAAACCAAAATACTAGAGATCCCTAGCTGATTAACTATTCTGAACAGAAAATGAATATTTAGTGTTTCTAAATCATCTGTAATGGACACCGGTGCAATTCTCATCGCTTTTTCACAGTTTAAAGAAAATGAATTGAAAAACCAACAGGTCCGATAAAATGCCCTTTTTAAATCCTACAATGACACAAAGCAATCAGCTCAGTTTGCTAACAGTAAGAATTTGTACATTTGAAGAATTACATTTAGCTTGGGTGAACGTCAAAAAGGATTATTCTCGAGTGTATAATAGTGGGTTGTTCGGAAACGAGTCCCCAAGGACCGCAACGGACAAAAAGTGTAAACAGGCTAAATACAAGTTCTGTGTGTCAGAACCGACACGAAAATCTACAACAGGAAGTTTTACCGTGCAACTTGCAACCGAATTTTAAGTCTGCTTTGTACAGGGTCTATCCTATGTACACATTGAGAAACGGGATCGGCTTGGCCTAAGGACGTATGTACATTGAGTCCGCACTAAGCAGGGTATATCACACTGAATCGCCGTCCTCCGGGGAACTAGGATGGTCCACCGCCACGACGCGACGGCCCAGTCGCTTGTTCACGACTGAAGCCAGATGGCCCAGCGCGTCTTTGACGGCGTGATAAATAATGTTCTTAATTTGGAGTTTGTCCTCGTGGTTCGAGTGAGTGTCGCTGAGTCCGCGGAACTCTTGCGTCAAGTGGAAGCAGTGCGCAACGTTCTCGGGACTGACAAAGTCTTCTGCCACCTTGATGCAGTTGTGCAAGTTTCGGACTTGGTGCGGTGCACCCGCGGGAATGAACACTGCGTCCCCCAGGCACTGCACGATCGCGTAACCTTCTACGCCATACTCTTTGTAGAGTCTCTCGCGTAGAGGCCCGTCCAGGTACCCACTCTGGTCGTGAATCGGGTCGTTGTGCGGTTCTAATCGTCCACCGCGTTCTACGGTCACTTTATTTAACAAGTCTCTAATTTTGTCGGCGTCGCGGGCGTTGTAGATATGCCACAAAGCCCCGGGCAGTTCGCCCTTGTCGCGCACCCGCCGTCTGGTTAAAATATCACATCCAGCTTCGTCGATTGCGCGGAAGGCTTCTTTAATATGCTCCTCGGAGTCGCCGTCTTTCGGAACCCCTACGTACACCATGACGTTGACGGCGTCGCTGACGTCCAAGTGCAAGTTCGTCGTTCCTTTGCTAGGATGCAGCGCGGAACCGTAGGCGTTGTACATCTTAGGTCCTAAGTCGGGTCTAACGAAACAGTCGGGTAATCGCGACGCTAAATTAAGCTTGCCAGTACGCCTAGTGTACTCCTGCAAAGGCAGGGCTCGCATTAAGTCTTGGAATCTCGCGGGTAACATTTCTGCGAAGTCTTCGCCGGGGGGCCAGTCTTTGAGCTTCAGCAACATGGGTTGACCCCTCTCGTCTTTCAGCCGCTTCGAGGGATCTTCGAAACCTTCCCAGAACTTGCGCATCGGTTGGTTAGGTACTAGGTTGCCAGTCATACAGTTGACGAGGTCGTTCTTCTCATCGCCAAAGTCACGGGCGAATGCCTCCGGGTTCCACAGATCTTTCTCTATGAACTTGCAGACGTCTGATACTATCACAGGTTGACCTCGTTTCCATTGATCCTGAAAATAAAAAATATTATTAATGCCTTTATTTCATATACAGAAGGTCGCAATTCCTCAATGCCTTGCCAAATAATAATATTAAAATCTTGTAAAATTTCATTACTCTCACCTGAAAAATCTTATTGTTATCCTTGCAAGTCGGATCGCTTAGCCTCAAAAGCTTGCCGTCGCATAACCACGAATGGGCCACGTTGGGATACATGATCTTACTCTCCGTTAAAGTCATTATTCTAATTGGCAACTGCTGCCGCCCTTTGTGCTGCCAATTGTATCTTCTAACATAGTGCTTCAGCTCTATTTTTTCCTCTGGCTCCTCTTTCTCCGATTTAACTGGTGCCTCAAGACCAAAACTAGACAACGGATCGGTCTCGATATTCTCAGACTTTGGCTTTTTCTTGTCGCTCTTCGACACAGGTGAAGCCGCCCTCGAGGACCCGTTGGCTTTGTGAGAAGGTCGAATTAGAAGTTCCCTTAGCGTTGAAAAATTGCCTTCTTCTTCACTGCTGGATCCCTCGTCCTTTACATCTTTCTTCGCAGGTTCTTCCGACTTGGAAAGTGCCACGTCCGTGAGCCACGTAAGCGACGAAGGTTTCTCGTCTTTGACGCCATTCACCGCCGTTTTAGGCTCTTCCTTGACTTCTTTCTTCACTCCGTTCATCTTCTCCGCCAAGATCATCTTGACGACCTCCTTGCACTCCACATTGTTGATTTTGGCATCTTTGGAGCTGGGACATCCGCAGAATTGTTCGATAGTCCACAGCTCGCGCATCTCGTGCACCATCCTGCCCAGTTTGAGAAGGCAGTTGTCTGCGATAATTTGGGTAAGCATCAGTTTTTCTTGTTCGTGTGATGATCGATTCGTGCAGAGTAACCACTGGCATTCGTCTCTGTCTTTACCGGACTCGGTCACGGCTTTTATTGTACCCTGTTTGCGGCTCTGTAAAAAAACCAAGAAAAAGTTAAAAATTGTGTTTTTACAATAGAGATGTCATATTAAGTTAGGGCAAGTAATCAGTAATAATCCCCACTATCCTTACCTAAATTAAAAATGCGAAAATCTGTTTTGATACTGAATCACATCTCAACGGAGCAACGGATCGCGATAAAACTTTGCATAGACAGTGCTGCTGATTCAAAAAGAGCAAAATAGTAGGAATGTTAGCTGATTATCCCTCTGAAGTCCCAATATGGAAAATTATCGACTTACCTTATAACAATCCAAACAAACGACAAAACCACATTTTCCACACGCCCAATGATAATTAAACAGAGTCGTTTCACAGACATCACACATCTCTCTTACGCCTTGGACTACTCTCTTCCATGCTACTGTCTTATCTGAAAAGGACAATGGATATGAGTAAAAGCGCACCAAATTTATAACAGAGAATTTTCGTTCTTACCTTCAGACATGTGCTCATCGAGAGCTTCTTTTTCCTGGACTAGAAGATCACAAAAATGGTCGCCGACTTGCGTTAGCAAAAATCGAGACATATCTAAGTCTAAATCAGATGGAGGACTATCAGCGTTGGGAAGCCATAGTTTTATGTCCTCCTGAAAAAGAAAGATTTTAAAATGTTGCTCAATGGCAAAAACTCATATTTAAACATCTTATAAGAATGACGGTTTTTCCTTACCTCTAGCGCATCCTTGTGCGGATCACTAAAACCGGCAATAGCAAGTTGACCGTTTTTGGTGTATCTCAGCCTTCGGAATGCGTAGAAACGACAGAAAATGTTTGGCATATTCCTAGACCGCTGGTTGGGCGTCCATCTGCATTCTCTGCATTTTGCCAGTTTCGGAGCGACCTATTAGAATAAAATGGAACAAATTATGGTAAGCAATTAAGGTGTTTAATGGTAAAATATTAGTAACGTTTCGCCTTCGGTTATCAGGATTTTTAAGATGCAAAAATCGTAGGAATGACTGGCCCTAAAAACGAAATTTTCAGCTCGGAATACCGGAACCGGAAAAATGAATCAAAACCCTGTATGACTGTCAGAGTTGTGCCTTGGTCAATTGGCCGGTCAATCGACCGGTCAATTGGCCGGTCAATCGACCGGTCAATTGGCCGGTCAATCGACCGGTCAATTGGTCGGTCAATCGACCGGTCAATTTGACAGCGGTAAATATTAGGTGGTCAAATACTTATTAAAATTGCTCCATGTCGAAACAAAGTGCGTATATGTGGCCGACCTGTACAAACGTATTTCGGAGAATCACCGGCACCGATCGATGACCTATGCGAATTTCGGGGAAGTCTCGGTTTATTCAGGGACATTGTGACGATATTCGCAGTGAACATGTAGCAAGTTCAGTTTATTATTTACTTTCAAACGTTTTTCTTTATCATTGGTACTAACAGTATTATAAACTGTGAGGTTTTACAAAAATGTAATATTGCAAAAATTACTGATCAACTTAATAAGAAAATAATTCTATTCTGAAAGAGGACCCGGTGAAATTGTCGGTCAATTGACCGGTCAAATGGCCGGTCAGTTGACCGGTCGATCGACCGAGAAGTTGTTGACCGGTCAAAGGCACGACTGATGGCTTACCTCAAAACAGGGTCCGTCCTGCAGGAAACTTTCTCCGGTCTTTTTCAGCTGGCCCACTGGAGGTTTGCGAAAGGGGTCGCGCGGGGGCTCTTCCTTAGGTTTTTTCGCGCGCGGCTCCTCGCCCTGTAATAACAAAGATTTTTCTTAATGGAAGAACTTTGTTACTTAAAATTAGTAAAAACATATTGATACATTTAGGAATAGTCAGCTCCCATCTCTACTGTTTTGGATTATTAAAGGTCATTGTTGTTGTGTTATTTGCTTTAAAATACCTGAACCTTTAAAAAACCAAAATAGAAGCGATGGAAGCTGGTTACTCCTCTTAAGAGCTTCATAACTAACTAACTTCTAACCTTGTCGTTTTTTGAACCCTTTGGTCTTCGTCCTCTTTTCCGGGGTTCCTTTCCGGATTTCTTACCACCTCCGCTTCCTGAAACGGTAGTACTAGCTCCCGAGTCGCTATCTTTAGCGCTGTCAGACTCCTTGTCACTGTCGCTTCCACTCTCACTTTGTGGTGGCTATAACAAAACAATATTATAAGAATAACGTGCTAGCGCCTCAGTGTTGATAATTAAATATACACACACCCCTATAAAAATCACCCCAAGTAAGTCTTGATATATCTTCTAAACTTACCAACTTATCCCCCTTCCTTTTCTTCTCCTCTGCCACCTTTTTTGCCAACACACTCCCGCCGCCCTTTTTTCTCTTCACTTTGGGCGGCTTCCTCTTAGGCGGACTCTTCCTCCCGCTCCTCTCCTGGTCGGAACTGGACGAATCGTCGCGAGTCTTTGACGAATCGCTCGGATGCCCGTTGACGTTACTCTCCTTCGTTTTCCTGTTCACCGGCTTCGATGCGAAGTGTTTGGTTTTGTTTATACTGTTCACCGCCATGCTGCCGACAGAGTGAATCGAATTCACTGGGTTCTCGTTTTTGATTGGGGGAGGACTGGGAGCGCTTATGGTTAGTGGAAGTGCGACGCAGCTTCCGGAACCTACGACGCCTGTAGTGTCCTCTAGGTCCTCGCCTGTATGTCGCTGTAACCAAGCCTGAAAAAAAAATGGAAATTTTGTTATTGAAGCTACCTCGAGCTAATGGATAACCGCTACTGAGATCAGTATATGTCAGAGAGATTCCCATCTACGTAAATAATCAATAGTTATCATATGTCCCTACGATCTTGTCATCATGTTTCATAAAAATGTAAAAACTCTACGGTACTAGTTTATCATGCTTACCTTCTTCAAATGTCGCACGGGATAATTTGCTCCCGAACTCTTCTGAGGCCCTGGACTATTACTTTTCTCAGAATCCACAATACTGGGAGTGACGGTACCGCTCGCCTTAACAGGAGTACCCGGATTCTCTTCACTAATTGGAGGAGTGGGCGTACCAGCATTACTGGAAGCATTCGGTGTAGTCAAGAGATTGGGTGTACTGGTACCACTTGCTGTGGTATTACTACTATTAGTACTGCTTGTGTTTGGCATCATGTTGGTACCACCCAGAACCGGATTGGGAGTGCTCGGTTTGGGCGGCATTCCCAAGCTATTTGGCGTACTGGTGTTCCTCGGGGCCGGGCTGGAACTCGGTGGAATATTGGGAGTGCCGGGTTTGGCAAGGGGTATGGAATGTGTCGAGTCTGTACTGGCAGGGCGTGGCAGTTCCACAGTTACAGCGGTTACGCTTAAGTCAGGAAGGATCTCTGTTAACAACGTGGGTGACTGGGCACCACCCAGGGGGTTGTTTACTGTCGTTACAGGTGCTCTGAAAAAATAAATCGATAAATGAATAAAATATAAGAAATATTGAAATCAGTTCTGTGCTTGTTTAAGTCACGAGTTGATAATAAATAAATTTATCTTAAGAGTTTGTCAATTTCGCGGTCGTCGGTTTCAAATTGTAGTCCCACAACAGTCAGGTTATACAAGATTTATAAAAAGAATTCAATGTCAGTTCCGTGGTCGTCAGTTTTATGCGAAATAGTCACAAAACTGACGATTTGTAAAATAATTCAATAAGCGTTAAAAAGCATTATTTTTTGTGCCAAAATAATGGTGACTAATATACCAACCTGTACGCGGCAGTATTCACTAAAGTAGTTATAGTCGTGGCTGCACTAGCGATTAAAGGACTAGGTTCGCTAACTCGGGCTAGTTGAGGTTGCCCCGGCATCCCGGGCTGTGTAACTAAGTTCGTTCCACTTACACCAGCGCCCAAGTTCTTTAGATTTGGCTGCATGACCGTCGTCAGGCCCGGCGGGGTGTCGAGCCTTCTCTTTTTCACTTCTAAACACACCGGAGTGCCAATAACAGGTGTACTTTTCCTTTTTGGTGATGTAGGTTGGCCGCTATCACTAAAATTAAATTTATTTATGTTGTATGATTTTTGTGGACGTTAAGCTCAGTGATAAATTGAAATTTCGACGTATTGACGTTGAAAATACTGTTGTTAGTGGGAACTATGCAATAGGGTATTTTTACAAAAAAATTTTATGAAATAAAAATATCACCAACTTACCTGGATTTATTTGAACTAACTCCCAAATCCAAAGGCTGGGTCTGAACATTTTGTTGCAAGCCTACCGGTCCTGGAGACATACTATAATTCGTATGCATGCGCGATGTGCTAAGAGGAGCCGACGAAGCCGTCGGGGGTGACGTACCCGGTTGGTTTAAAAGTTTTACCGAAAGACTGGCGGGTGGCATGGCGCCCGACGGGTAGGGTAGCCGGTCGTAACTGTAACAAAAGATAATATATTACACAATGTGATTCACTAAAACGGTTTAAGCCTTCTAGTTTATCAGTTATTCTTTATATTTAAATGGTACAAAGTGTATACAATTTTTTACTCACCCCATTGCTGACGTTGTCCGACTACTGTGGGCTGGTGGAGGGCAGGTATTAATACTCGGTGCTGAAGCCATAGCTGGTGGATGGTACTGAGACACCTGTATGTCAAAAAAAATTCTTTACAATGTGCAACCAAAAATGTATTTCTTACACATTTACAACATCATTAATGACATTTTAAAATATCTCTTATTATTCGATATTAAGGTTGATACAAATTTGTCTGCTGCGAATTACCTGTTGATACGGTGACGGCGACACACTAGCCCCTAGCAGGGGCTTGTGCATGTGCAGTGGAGGCTGCGACTCATGGGGCCTGGTCACCGGCACCACGCTCACCGCCGTAGGTTTGCCGTAGATATGATGGGGCGCCGGTGAAGACACCTTGGGTTTTGAACTTGCCATACTCGGCGCCGTCGCCATCGTGTAACCTGCCGTCGTGGAGGAGAGGAAAGAGTAATTGGCTTTGGCTAAACAAAAAAAAAGAAGCAATTATTTAAAGGATTGCCAAAAATGACTTAAAAAGAACAGACGTTAAGGGAGTATGAGGGTACCGTTCCTTACCAGAACTAGGGAATATCATAGCCTGCGCGGCAGACTGCGCCTCTTGCCTGTACCTCAATTCTGGCGAGGGGTGCTGTTGACTGTGAGGGTGCGCCTGCCCGTGAGGCGACTGTCTTTGGTGGTGCGGGCTGGGTAGCTGTCCGCCTGAAGACCGGTGGTGTTGGGGCGCGGACTTTGACGCGTCCATGTGGTGGTGCGGGCTGGCGGCATGAGGGGCGGCCAGATGATGAGGGGACTGACTAGGGCTTCTGTAAAAAATGTACGGATTGCTCAGGAATCTACGAGATAATTAAGGATGCATTTTTAAATACCCTTAAAATTAGACAGTTTTAGGATATTTGACACCTTGGACTGGAAAAAAAGAGCAGGCTAATTTTGTTGATGTCAAAATCTGCAGGGTGAGTGTTACAAGGCGATATCTCGAAAACGAACCAAAATATTTTCATGAAATTTTATTGGGTTAATAGGGGGTTTATTGCTCAATTTACCATGGAAGAGAATTTTAATGCCCGTAATTATTTGCATCAAATATTTGAAAACAGGTGGACTGGACAAGCTGGTCCGGTCAACTGGCCTGCTAGGTTCCCGGATTTGATCCCCCTTGATTTTTTTTGTGGGGTTTGCACCTTCAATTTTAGATAATATAAAAGCCCGAATCCGCTTTGCCTGCTTATTAGTGACACCTGACATGTTATAGAGGGGACGAAATTCATTTAGAAAAAGAGTGAGAATGTGTTGGGAAGTTGAAGGGGAACATTTCAAACAACTTCCCAAGCCATGACAGACGATAAATAGGTTGAAATTAAATGGTAAATATTATTTGATAACCTAATAAATCATAATTCCATAACGTAAAGAGCAAATAAAAAAAAATTGTAAACATACATATGTAGTTTTTTACATATATTCAAATTTTATAAATAAAAGTACGTCATCCCATTTAAAATTCTAAAGTTACGCCTACACCTTCAAAATAGAGAGAAGGGCTGAACGGTAAATGTCAAAAAATATGTTTAAATTTGTCCCCCCATCTCCCGATTAATTCACCAAAATTTCATGAAAATATTTTAAACGGTTTTCGAGATACCGCCTTATAACACTTTAAAAAAACTCACTATAATAAACAGAGAGATAGATATCTATTAATGTCAAAAATTAAAATATATTTTACAGGGTTTAATTAACGACGTTTGACACTTACCTATATTCATATATATTCGCCTTCTGACCCCCTCCCCCGGACGCCGTCATATAATGCCCCATCAGTTCGTTCCTCAGCTTCGGGCTGGGACTCAGCGCTATCGAAACGCGAGGTTCCACATGGTGCGTCGATTTCGCATCATGCTTCACAATCACAGAATTTTTCATTTCGCTCACCAGCGGCGGAGGGTTGGGCAAATCCCTGCCGTCCATGCTGGTTTTGGTCACAACCAGGCCGCTGGCGGTCGTTTTGTGGAGTTCGGTTTTCTTTGGTTCATAGTAGGCGTTTTGAGGGGCGTGGACTTGGTAGCCGTACATAGCTAAGTCTCCTAAAAAAAAAAAGGAAAAATGTACTGGCTTTAATGATGTAGACAAGGGATACGAATCAATGATAATATTAAATTATAAAAATTTTTAAAACCCCAATGGTCAAGCTGAAATGGCTTACCTTTTGGTATCATTGACGGGTGAATATTCGTCATTTTGTCAGTCGTTTTGCCCTGCGACAGTCTACTGTGCGCGGGCGGGGGTGGGTACTCTCCTTTGGTTGGTACATTGGATTTTGTAGGTACCGATGCATAATATGACCTGAAATCAATATATTAAGGATGTAAAGTTGTGATAGACGTACAAAATA
Organism: Philopedon plagiatum; assembly: GCA_963971165.1. Taxonomy (NCBI): domain Eukaryota; kingdom Metazoa; phylum Arthropoda; class Insecta; order Coleoptera; family Curculionidae; genus Philopedon; species Philopedon plagiatum. Next base: position 88,120,183 of record OZ020195.1, read on the forward strand.
AATTGACGTGGATGAATGATAACGTCAGACACAGAAAAAATTATCAGCATTAGCTTCAGCGATCTTGGTGGAAAAATGTCATCATGAAATGATGCAAAAAAATGTTTGTTATGCTACGGCTTGATTTTAATCACGATTTAAATCAAGGAATTATTTGGAACAAATCAATGATTTAAATCATAGTCTTAACTACTTTTATTACTTAAAAAAATATTTAATATTTAAATTACAAAATAAAATCTTCATTTTCATATCTACCCTGGGAAAGTCATTGATATTTTATAGCAAATAACGGCGCAATATTAATGTTAAAAAAAAAAGATAAATATGTTACTCTTTTGGGACGGAGGCGCTAACTTAATTTTGACAATTCTTACCTATGATTAGCGTCGTTAGCTCTCACAGCCGCCAGATGCCTCTGTTGTTGTTCCCTTTGGTGTAATTCATTTTGTTTCCGATCGTCCTCAGACATACTCGAAGTCCTACTACTCTGAGGTGGTCTACTGCCTATCGAATTCCACTGTTGTTCCCTTTTCTGTTGCGCCGCCCTCAGTGATTTCTCAAAGTGGTTGTGCAGTGCTTGCTCTTGTCTTTCTTTCTCTTCTCTCTCCCTCTCTTGTTTTTCGCGTTCTCTTTCTCTCTCTAATTTGTCACGTTCCTGCCTTTCCCTTTCTAGCCTCTCTTTTTCTTTATGTTGTTTTTCTAATTCTTGTTGCCTATAATAAAGTTAGGATATGTATAGTGCGGTGCAAAAAAATGTATGACAAATGAGAAAAAATGTAATCCTAGAACATTACAACATTTTAACCTAAACATTCTAACTTTCTTTTATATTTTTTCATCTTGACTTACCTAATCATTCTTTCCGTATGATGTCTATCTTGCAACATAGCTCTTTCTCTTTCTAGCTCGTCAGCGGTATGACTTGGTTGTTGGCTACCTAAGAGATGCGCAGGAACAGATGCGTACCGTTGTTTCCAGATCATTTCTGAAAAGGGGGTGTGGTACAAGGGGTGTGGGGGTAAATGAGGGTGGCTTCCCACTGGGGAAAAAAGAAAAGATTAATATACCTATACACATCGTTCAAAAAATATCTTAAATGGAAATTAAGGAGAAGCTCTATCTCTATGAGGTAAACCCCTTAGAATAAAAAAGGTGCCTCTGTTTTTTTTTTACCTAAAAAAGTAAAAATACATCTTCAGATGCCCACCTTTTTTTCAGTAGTCTAAGTCAAAATTTTATCATAATAAGCCTGAATAGGCAATTATCAGAAACACTTCCATAACTTACCACTGGGAAGTCCTGGATGAGGAGCTAATGGATGGGGTGCCATTGGAGGATACAAAGCTGCTGCCGGATGGCTATTGGGTGCCGTAGTGGGCGGCTGTGGGCCAGATGAGGGGGCTTGCGGGTGCGACATTAGCAGAGACTGATGCTGCACGCTATGCACGTGCCGCACTTGGGGCTCCTCCTGCAAGAGACGGTACTATTCTACAATCGTGTTATTTCGATTGCAAGTTTCAAGGGGATCAAGAGCGTACCAAGAATCTGAACTAGAGGGGGGCAACCCATAGTATTTTCGAGGAATGAGGCAGGATGCGAATTTGGTTTGCGAAGATTTAAGACTTTATTTTTTCTTTAGGGGGGCAGCTCCCCCCCCCCCCCCCCCCCCTGCCCGACGCTGGGTACGCCCTTGGAGGTCATAGACCATAGGAAGGTTGAAAACTATGATTTTTAGCTAAACACTCCATATTTTACATCCGTAAGTTATTTTTATATCTTGGTATAATCAAATCAAATCAAATTTTGATTGATTTTGATTTGATTTTGATTGATTAACCTGAGCAAACCTCGGCCGCCCGATGTTCGCCCATCTGCCGCGCTCGCTATCCGCCACCGACGGCACCACGGCCGTATCACATCGCGTATGTGCGGAGCCGAGTGGGGGGAGCGTTTCGACTGACCCAAATTAAAAATGTTAAAAAACGTGCAAGGACAAAAGTTGTTCCTTACATCGCAAGAAACATTTTTTGTCAAAAAACTTTTTCTCTATAACCAATGGTTCAGCAGTTATAAGAAAATAAACAATTAAATTGTTTACAACAACTGATCGCGCTAGAATTTTCAATTCTGATAATTTTGGTTCAATCTACACCTAATTCTCAATATTCATGATTGTTTTCAGATTTTTCTGAGCAATTCTTTTGGTGATAAGGGTGGGGGACAGCAATCTCTAAGCATTTTTCCCGAAAAATGTTTAAAAAACTGCATAAAAAATACATCATCAAATTCGTGCTTCAGAAAGCTTTCATTTGAAGCTCTACACGATGCCCTTGAAGTTTTTTTCCATTTACCAATTTACCCCCTAAAATTAGCCACCAGAATCAAAATTGAACTTTTTATACTTCATGTCTATGATTGGGCCACCACACTTTATCTCTGTGCTAAATTTCAAATTTTTACATTGAGTACTTTCAGAGAAAATCGCCTGTGACAGACGGACGGACGGACACCGAAGTAATTCCGTTTTGCTGATTTTAACACGAAACACTAAAAAAAAAATGTTAAAAACTTCTTCATAAAATAAACATGCAAGCTGCAGAAAATTCATAGTAATTTGGTTGCCTGTTGAATTGAGTTAAGACCAGGTTAAAATAATATTCCTAATCCTAATTAAATTTTTAGTATGTGGCTTTATAAAGATGTTCAAACATCAGAAGAATAGACAACATTTATCATAAAAAGAAATGTTTTTTTTATTATAAAAATAATAGATATCTGATAATTCTTCCAATAAAAAGTCCTAAGTATAACAATCTCAGGGGGGGGGGGGGCACGGCGACCCCTGGCTCTTCCCTGCGGGCGCCCACAGACCTCGGTTCCTATCTTCTTTTCCTGTTGTTTACATAATTTAATTTGTGAAGCAAAATGTATTGATAACAAATTTAATTGACGAGTCCATTTACAACGGAGGCTTTAAAACCCCTTACAAAGTTTAAAAAAGGTGAATGCGAAGGTAAAAGGAAGTCCGGTCCTGTCTTTTTAGCCGACCTCTAAAATTTATTTATTTATTTAACGGATAAACCATTTATTTAACCGCTAAACCATTTTAAATAGACCAGACTTCAACCGGGAGCCATAAATGACAAGTGACTTGGCCACCATATTGTGAGATCTAACAAAAAGTTTACCACATAAGATTTTTTGCCTAAAATGAGCCTAGGAACCACTCCTTGAAATTGGTTTTTGGTATATTTACTTAATTTAAAATAATATAGTAGAAAATTGGTAACTTACTCTTACCTGCAGGAGCAGTCCGGGATCGCGCCAGACGCGCACCGGCTCGGCGGCTGGGGCGCCGGCCGGAACGAATAGGGGCGAACGAGTGGCTGCCGGCAACGATGGAGCTGAACTGGACGGGTGCCCCGTTGAGGTATTGGGCTCGTCGGATAAACTTAACGCGCTGGATCTGGAACAAAAATTATACAAATTAGTTGATTAACAACCTCAAAATACTATAATAGTACAGAGGTCAGAACAGGTAAACTAAATCGAAAATTTTAATTTTCGTAGGTTAATTCCAGATTATTCCAGATTCTTTTCGACAGAAGCCTACTTGGTTTGCAGTCCGAGACCGTCTCGATTTATTAAGCTGAGCACTTGAGCACAAACATCTATGCGAACTGTGAACTGAGGCCTTCCTTTCAAAATCCACAAGACCATACTCACAATGGCTTATATAAATTTCAAAAATTGTTAGAAAACCTGTATTTCAGCAAATAGAAACTATTTCCTAAATTCTATTACCTTCTTAATAACAAATTACTATGGATATTTGTTAGGATGGTGTAGAGGTCGAGTGCTGGGAGGTAATAAACGGAATAAAAATGAACACTTGTTATAAACATCGCACCATAAAAAGCCTTATAAAAGTTTTTATAGAATTTCTTATAACATTAGGGCGAGATATTCTCATTTCTTTGATTAAATAACGCAAAGGACAAATTGACGAAATCAAAAGGCGGGTAAAAACACACAAAGACAGCTCTAAAAATGTAAGGTTAAGTTAGGAGTTAGGAGGGATAAACTTTTCCTATATTCTCTTCTAACAAGATTACGGATTAATTTATTTTCCTTCTTTTTTAACTCGAGGTAAAAGTATAAGATGCACATATACCCTAGTCTAGTCTAGAGCAAGAAGAGTAGTTCAACAAACATGCCATAATGTGCCGTCCAACTATATTCATTACAACTTTAAAAAAATATTAAATTTGAATCCAAATTACAATTATGTTATTATAATTAAGTATAATAAAGTTTATTTATTAACAAATTAATTTTGTAAATAAGAAAATAATTAACAACAGTATGTCAAATTTCCCGCGATGTCTAGATGCATTTCCGTTGCCCTATTCACAACGAAAAAATGATACTTCACAAGCGTAAATTAGCAAGTAGGAAGTTAAAATTTGATAGAACATTCGAAAAGAATTTTTATTTAAAGGACTAAGATATTTTGTTGTATTACCATGGTTAAAAACACAAAACAACACTGTTTATTGATAATTACTAACAATTTACAATGTGTTTACTAGTGTGAATAGCCTTACCACCTGATGAAAATCATAAAAGATAAAATTACGCAACTTCCGGTCGCGGCGTCTTTTGGCGTGTTGCCGTTGCCGCCTTGTTGTGAGTTCGAGAATTTTCCTTCGGTAGAATCGGTAGGACCAGTGTGAGTCAGCTTTTTTCGTTAGTTATTTGATTAATTAGCTCTAAATCTGAAGTTTTATGAATGTGGTTTAATGAAATTAAGTTGTAAGTAAGCTTAATTCGACTGTTCTTTTAATTAGAAACATTAATTCTATAGTGCAACATTGGAAATAATAGAAGGGGAAATGTAGGTGAGTCCATTGTATAACCAGTCAACAGGTGGGATTGGTTTTTATACCATTTAATTAAAATTACATGAATAAAACATCGGGCATGTATTTCCTTTAATTGGTATATCCCAATAGATAAATAGAGCTACATAAATTGTAAAGAGAAAACTAAAAAGTCCCTTACCAGTTTTAACAAAATGGCGGCATGCTGGGAAAACCATAAATTCATGAAGATATAATACTTTATCAAAACCATGGATAAACCCTAATGTACTTTGTGCATTTTTTCTTGGATCTCATCCAACAAAACAGCCATTGTAGACATTTTTATTGCTTAACTCGGGGTTTACTTAAAAAATTTAAGTCGACCTTTTAGAATTTTGGGATTCCTTGGAAGCATGTTGCGCTTTTCATCAAATATCTTTTTAAATTCAAGTCAAATTGATTGTAGGAGGAGAATCAAGAAACCAAAGCTGCAAATGGGTTGTTTGTATGGGTAGAGAGGAGATTTTTAAGGTGAGTGTAAATCAATAACTCCTAAACATTAGTTGCTTGTTCCACTGTGTTTTATCTTTTTTTACTGATTTTTCCCAAACGATTCGCCGCCGAATATTTTTTATGAAATGAATAATTGTTACAAACCTGGATCCGGAGCGCTCATCCCCACTGCCTGACCGTAGGGAACTTACGCCCGAGTCACTGCGATCATCTGCAAATCGAAGCGAGTTGGGGGTCTCATTAAAATCCATCCTGCTGAGGGGCGAAGACGAACACAGTGGGCCGTCATCGTCACCTGAAAGAGAAAATTTCATTAATATCTATGCAACATTAACAAAGTTACTATTCCTTATTTTCTTTCGCAAATATCCAGATTTTATAATATTAAAAATAAAGAAGAGTTCTAGGTGGCTTGTTTAAAAGAAATACCATGTTTATCACCTACTAATACATAACTTTCCCAGAGTTGTTTAATGTCCATTTTCTTGTGCTTGGCAGTAGAAATTACCACAGCACAGTTTTAAATTTAGTTCTAGTTGACCAGTGCCGTCAAGTTTTAACAAATTTTGCTTAAAAAGGGGGGAAAATCAATTATTAATATTAAGAACACAGTTGTCTTATTCTCAACTAGCTTTCGCCCGCGACTTCATTCGCGGTATAACAATTTTACTCCATTACAAACTTTAAACCCCATTTCACCTTTAGGGGTTAATTTATTAAAAAACTGTAAAACACATGGTTAAACAGTTATCTTTTAGAGTACTTCTATGAAGTTTCGAGTTAATGGGACCATCTAATATTTTTTCTCTATAAAAAGTTTGAACCCCTGTTTCACTCCGTTAGAGGTTGGATTTTGAAAAACCCTTCCTTATGTAAGAAACCTCTGTGCAGAATTTCAAGTTTCTAGACCCAGCGGTGTGGGCTGTGCGTTAATATGTCAGTCAGTTTCTTTTATATGTAGCGATGTCAGTTGACGTTTTAAAATCCCATATTGTTAAATTACACTTGCTTTTAAAAATACTTGATCAAATAGTGTCCCACCAAATTTTTAATAGGGTGATGTAATTTAAAAATTAAGAAAGTTTAAATAAAATGTGAAGGTTATGCAGTGTCATCCCTCAAAGTTTGCAGTATGGTGGAAACATTGATTTCTCAGAAAATTTTAGTTCTGATAAAAACATACCTAATATAAATGTAACGAAAATTTAATTTCTGCATGACTCAATTTTGGCCAGGATATAAGAAAAGGCACAAAATAGAGAAATCTGATTTTCTACCGGTATTAAACAATTTTTTCCATGAAAATTATGATTGTAGAGAAAGCTTGAATGGGGAATATGTTTTTGAACAACAAATTCCTACATATAACGAAAAACTAAATAATTGTTGTGTTATTTGAGCAATTTTTACATAGATTGTTTACTCTCCCTGTGTATCATATTTCGAATTTGCTGGTAAAATTAGTTTTAGAGCTCTATTTTATGTTAAGTTACCTTCACCGATGTTAGACTATTTTCCTATAATTTTGAAAAATAAAATGGACCTTTGGTAGTTTTCCATACCCTTTGTATATGAGTTAATGAAATTATTGGGTTTTTAATGGAAACATCGACAATCATTAGTTAAGTGGCAGGTGCTCTAAGCAGGTGTTTCCATAGAAACCTTATACGAATTGGTATAAGGAGTATCGAGAGTTGCTTAAGTTTCGTTTTATCTTTTAAAACGGTTCAGCAGATATAAGGAAATAAACAATTAAGTTGTTTATAACAATTGGTCGCGCTAGAATTTTTCAATCCTGATAATTTTGGCTCAATCTACACCTAATTCTAAATGTTCCTGATTTTTTTCAGATTTCTCTGAGTGATCCTTTCAGTGCTAAGGGTGGGGGACAGCAATTTTTAGACGTTTTTCCCGAAAAATGTTTAAGAAAATGCATACAAAATACATACTTGATATAAACTGTTGAATTTTCGCTTCAATTAGCTTTCATTTGACACCCTAAGTACCTATATGACGCCCTTGAAATTTTTTTTCAATTTCACAATTACCCCCTGAAATTAACCACCAGAATCAGAATTCAACATTTTTTACTTCACTTCTATAATTAGGCCGCCACACTCCATCTCTGTGCTAAATTTCAAATTTTTATGTCAAATAGTTTCAGAGAATATCGACGGTGACAGACGGACGAACACCAATGTGATTCGATAAGTGTTCCATTTTGCTAAATTTAAACATTTTTCTATCTCTTCAAGTAGAAAAGTTATCTCAATAACCCTGTACAGTAGTGTACAGGGTCTTCCAACGAGGACTGAACAGGGGCTCATTTTTGAGCTTCCTTGTATTTAAAGAAAAATCTAAAATAGCCAATCGATGTACTTTTTCCTGCAGAATTCAAAAATGAAACCAAAAATTTATTTGAACCAGAAACAAAAGAGTTACGCTATGGATAAGGTGTTTTTTAAATGGAACATAGCTTTTTTTATACGATTTTCGGAACGAGTGATTTTTTTTATGTCCGTTCTGATTAAAATATTTAATATTGTGACAGCTATTTTTATTAAATTTTAATGTTTTATCCAGTATAATTTAACTTCAACCTGTTTGAAACATACACTAGGTAATAAAGGTAAAATCACCTTGAAATCCTTCAAAGTCAAAAAATTTGACAAATTTACTATAATATTGCCGAAATGAAATATTCATTAGATGAGAGATTGCAGATTGTTATCTTGTTCTACAAATGCCAAGAAAATGCAAGAGAAGCAAGGAGAAGATTTATTGCAAATTTTCACAGAAATATATCCGTAAATACTATTCTAAATTTGTCAAATTTTTTGACTTTGAAGGATTTCAAGGTGATTTTACCTTTATTACCTAGTGTATGTTTCAAACAGGTTAAAGTTAAATTATACTGGATAAAACATTAAAATTTAATAAAAATAGCTGTCACAATATTAAATATTTTAATCAGAACGGACATAAAAAAAATCACTCGTTCCGAAAATCGTATAAAAAAAGCTATGTTCCATTTAAAAAACACCTTATCCATAGCGTAACTCTTTTGTTTCTGGTTCAAATAAATTTTTGGTTTCATTTTTGAATTCTGCAGGAAAAAGTACATCGATTGGCTATTTTAGATTTTTCTTTAAATACAAGGAAGCTCAAAAATGAGCCAGTGTTCAGTCCTCGTTGGAAGACCCTGTACCTACAGTTGTTCACGTTTCATATCCCGAAAAAACATTAAAAATAAAATGTTATGTTGGCCATGACTGAATGAAAGCATATTAGATTAGTTTACGATTTTTTTAGCTTAAGTTAATTGCTAAATCCATAAAAGGATTAATTCGACAGAAATTTTGAAAAGAATTCAAATTATTTTTACTCAGCATTACTCAATAATTTTTGTAAAAAGAATTTTACCAGTTTATATTCACTCATACATACCTAACTGTTTAAGTTGTAGGGGACAAGCCATCAATCAATTGATTTATTAATACAAAAGGCAATAGGCGACAAAAAATAATAATTTAAAAAAGTTTAAAGGCAGACCGAAAAAATCCCATTTCTTGTCTCCTAATTTTAATTCGGTTATTATGTTATTAATATTTAGTAATTTTGTTTTTAAGGCTGCTATCGACAATTAATTATCAGCAAATAAATATAAATATTTTTAAGTTTACCTTGACATTTTATAAGCAGTAAAGTACTGAACTGTGATTTATTTACACACACATAAATTAGTAATACCATCCTTGACCTTTCAAAGGACAATCACACTCGCATTTCAGCGTTCGTTTTTAATGTGTCAAAAACGTTTTATTTAGTAAAAAAGAGTAAAATGCTAAAAAGAAAAAGGTTGAAACCCGGCATCCTTTTTTTTTTAAGTGATATTTATGTTTTTATGAAATTCATAAAATAATAAACATTTTGTATTTGGGGAAAATGTCACGCGATATACCAGACCTGCGTACATACATCTAAATTCACATGGCATCTTTTCGAAATATCGAATATTAGTTTATAGTTAATAATTTATTCCTTAAAACATGGCTTAAGTATCTGTTTATCAAGAAGTATATGATTTGGTGAATGCGCCAGGATAGGCATTTGATTACCGACATCGCTGGGAACGAATGCATTTATTTCCATCTGTGTTGCAGCCAACACCAGACAAACACACAATTTTAGAAAGTTTATTCTACATTTTTCTCACATTCTATATAAAAAAGAAACTGATTGACTGACTGACATCAACGCACAGCCCACACCGCTGAGTTTAGAAACTTGAAATTTTGCACAGAGGTTTCTTATATAATGTAGGCATCCACTAAGGAAAGGTTTTTGAAAATTCAACCCCTGAGGGGGTGAAGTAGGGGTACAAACTTTGTATGGAGAAAAAATATTACATGGTCCTATTAAGTCAAACCTTCGTAGAAGTACTCTAAAAAATAAATGTTTAAGCACGTGTTTTACAGTTTTTAATAAATCCACCCCTAGCGGGGTGAAATGGAGGTTCAAAGTTTGTAATGGAGTCAAACTGTTATACCGTCGGTTGGGTTTGCTTGGGAAAGCTAGTCTCTATAAAAGAAGAATCTGACTGAGTGACGAAGTCGTGGGCGAAAACTAGTAATTTATAAAAATTACAGTTTGTAAGAAGTGAATTTTTTCAATTTTTGACAAAATTGTTTTCTTCTGTCACTTTTTAATATGACGGAATAATCACTAAAAATGAACCTTTAACAAAAATCCACGATTTTAGACCAAAATTATAATCTTGCATCTTAAACTATAAAACATGAAAAAAATTGTCAGAACCTTGTAATTTTTATAAAGAAGTACTTTTGACAGCTAAAAGATGGTTATGTCTAATATATTTATACAAATTATTGACTACTGTTCCTTCAGTTTTTGAGTGAAGAACGGATACTTAGAATGTGGGGCATTTTTGTTATGCTTTATTATTTTTCTTTTTAAAAAACGATTAAATTTGATTGAAAATCTCTTTAATATTGACCTCAAATCTATTAGAGGTTACTAATGAAAATGTTCACTAGTGAAATTTAATACTGTTTCATTCAAATTTAATATTCCCTAACGTTTCGTTTTGCTACTTTTATATACAAACAGCTAACTGTAATGCATTATTGCCTTAATAATATTAAATGCGAAGACTTAAAAAAAAATTAAAACTCACCTCTAATTGAGCAATCCGTTTCGCGATCACCTCCTTTACTCGGCGTACTGAGAATACTACAATTTCCACCACTAAATCCAGCCACTATTTGCTGCCTTTGTTGGAAATCCACCTCGTGGTTCGCCACTATAACACAATCTTCGTCACCACTACTACGACTTGCACCACTACTACTATTTTTTTGCACTTCGACCACTACTGCTTCTTTATTTACTGACTGGTCGCACATAGACTCTGCGCCACTAGTATTTTCACACCGCGCATCATCATCATCATTTTCCTCTTTGGATGCACTGTCGAGCACTGCATCAACTGATTGCACAACAGATTCACTATTACTATTACTAAAATTACTTATACTAGGTTCTTGCACATGCTCAGACTCGTCTTCAACTTTTTGAGCTAGAATATCACAACTTGCTTCTGTAACTATGCTATCATCAACTTTATCACTACAGGAAGGCGCTGCTACGTCAGCTTGTTCTTTTACGTTAACTAACGGCACCTCTTCCTCTTTTATCTCTTCCAATATCTCTTCTCTACTTGACGGTTCTTCTGTTGTTTCTGCCGACGATTCCGACTCTACCTCCTTAACCTCTGACACTACACTCTCTTTCTCATCAACTCCTATTTCTTTCGGAAGTTCCTTGTCAGTTTCCTCTTCTTGTTCCTCTTCAGAAACGACACGGCTTTGCGTAGCAAGATATGTTCCGTTCTGCAAACAATCCTCAACGATAATTTCGACCTCTCGAAGTTTAGAGTTGTTGGCCTCCTCTAAAACTTTCTTTTTATTTACGGAACGGTTGTGATTCTTCTTTCTGGACTGCTTGTTTTCTAAATCTTCTTTTATACTATTGGCGTAGCGGGTTCTGGTTGATGGTGTGTCAGTCTCACTGGTTTTTCTTTTTCTTGTTTTTAGCGGAGGTCCTGGAAAAAAGATACAGTGTTAGTATGCGAACTTCTGTTAAAATATTTTAACATATGCTAGCTTTTTTATTTTAAAATAATAAGAGTGTTGTTTATCAATATATTGAGTAACAAATGTTGTATTCATTGCATATCTAATGGTTAATATCATTAACCATGACCGGGGAAGCTCCTAACAAAATTCCTGAACCGTAACCTTCCTGGTATCGCATTAAGAAATGCGATATTTATATTTCCTAGCGGAAAAAATTCACGTATTCATTGTTCTGATGATCATCGGCCATTACACAACAATGGCGCTCCGTTTTACCATTGTTCGCAGGCGTGTGACCCGGTTAAAATCCACTTATCAACACATCTTTTCTTCGTTGTTTAAAAATATAACCACGCTTTGGTAATTCGAGTAAATTCTTTTGAAATTGCTTCAGTTCTATTCTCGTTTCTCTCTCTTATGGTCTTTTTTCTAAATACAATGGAATGTCACGGGTTGTGAACTGAATGTTTTGTGTATTGTTAGCTTGGGAATAATTTATAGTTTCTCTGTCGTGGCTAATTTTATTTTTTTTGTGTGGTATTATATTTTAATTAGAAAATTTTGTAACGATTGTAACAGGTTTATTGAACTATGTGGCGTGAAACGTCGTCGTAACAAGCTGCAAGTATGCAAATCAAATAAGAATAAATCCGGTAGGTATAATGTGAATAAAAAAAATACGTTGGATTTTCTAGGACACGTACATATGGACATATAGTTCTTTCTAAACACGTATTCTACTATTCCAGAAGCATATTAAATAAATCTACCTACCCGATTCGCAATTAAGAATTCATAGAAACATTTATTTTCAACCGCAGTGTAGGAGTTGAATTTAAATGAGCAACGGGAAAGGTCTAATGGTGGGCGTAAATGAGCATTTAGAATATTCAACTCTTTATGTTTACGTATATATTTATACACAAAGACTTATAAATGATAAGTAGGAACCCAGATTAGGAAAGGCTTTTGTTGTTTTTGGATATTTGTTTGATAGAAATGCATTAGCAGTAACAGGCTTAGCGAATCCTTTAAGATGATTAAAGCTATTTTCGTTTTCATAAAAACCCTTGTACGAAATTTTTTGATAAACAACAAATCACATGATTCTTGATAACATGGCGTATTACGGCTTGAGTTATCCATTCGTTTGTTTTTGGTTGTAGAAGAAAGATTGAAAAATTAAAAATATTCGGTCAAGTGCAAGCTATACTTGCACAATTAGTGTTCCGTCCCATCAACATCACTTAAACTGAGCAAACCTCGGCCGCCCGATCTCCGCCCATCTGCCGCGCTAACCGCCGCCGGCGGCACCAACGCCGTATCACATCGCATATGCGCGGAGCTGAGTGGGGAGCATTTCGACTGAGCCAAATAAAAAATATTGAAAAACGTGTAAGGACAAAAGTTGTTTCTTCCATCGGCATCGTGAGAAATATTTTTTGTCGAAAAAATATTTCTCTAAAACCAATGGTTCCGCAGTTATAAGAAAATAAACAATTAAATTGTTTATAGCAATTGATCACGCTATAATTTTTCAATCCTGATTTGGCTCAATCTACATATAATTCTCAATGTTCATAATTTTTTTTTAGATTTTTCTGAGCGATCCTTTTGGTGATAAGGGTGGGGAACAGTAATTTTTAAGCGTTTTTCCCGAAAAATGTTTTAAAAAATGCATAAAAAATACACCATATATATATATATATATATATATATATATATACACTGTGTGTAAAAAGTCCCGGACCGGTAAATTATTTCGAAAAAGGCGCACATTATCAAAAAACTTCTTGTATAAAAGTTCTAAGGTTTTGAAAAATCCACAAAACAAGGATACCTGTAATTATACAGGGTGTCTTAAAAAGTCGTGGCCAACTAAAATTTTGTTTTTTTAAATGGAATGATTTCTTTTAATCACATTTTCTGATTTGAATAAACATTCTGAACAATTATTATGTAACATGGCATGTGGCTAAACCCGTTAGTTTATGAGATAAATCGAATTTAGAACATACATACGATTTACGATATTACATTCATTTTGTGTTTTTACAAGCTGGTAACAGAATATTTACCCTATTACTGGAAGAAAAAAAATTACTAAATGTGCACATGCAAGTTTTTCCAATAATTTAATAACAATAACAATTAAAAAATACAAGGAACAAATTAACTACCACCTTTACCAGAACAAAAATAAATTTAAATCGTTATTAAATTAAATGCTCAAAATGTCTCCCTGCGACTGCTTGACAATGAGCTAAGTTGTAATAAAATCTGTCAATAACATTTTGCAACATTTCATGACTAATTAATTCACATTCTTCAATAATTCTTCTTCTCAATTCGTCAAGATCGGCGGGTTTTGTAACATACACTCTATTGTTTAAGTGTCCCCAGAGAAAATAATCGAGGGGCGTCAGGTCCGGCGACCTAGCGGGCCATTCTATTTGACCCCTTCGTCCTATCCAGCGATTAGGAAAAGTATTATTGAGGTAAGTTCTTACAGCTTGCCCAAAATGAGGTGGCGCTCCATCCTGCTGAAACCATGTATGTCGTAAAAGTGGCCCTACTGTATTGGTTATTGCTGGCACAATTTGATTCTGCAGCATATGGAGATACATATCTGCTGTCAAATTCCCCTCTATAAAGAAAGGCCCCACTAATCTATTGCCAATAATACTGGCCCACACATTTACTTTTTGAGGTCGTTGAGTATGCGTTTCTCGCATCCAATGTGGGTTCTGATCTGCCCAGTAACGACAATTATGTCGATTGACAGTCCCATTTAGCATGAATGTTGCCTCATCCGAAAAAACTACTTGATTAAAAAAATTGTTATTTTCTTCCTGATTCTGCATCATTACTTCGCAAAATTCCATTCTACGATCGTAATCGTCTTCCGATAATTCTTGAACTAAATTTAATTTATAGGGATGGTATTTACTGTTTTTTAAAATAATTTCAACTGATTTAAAACATACATCGACTTGTGTAGCAGCTTTTCTCAGCGACAAATGAGGATCCTCAACAAAATGAAGTAGTGTCTCTAACTGTTTTTCATCACTAGTTGCAGATTTCGGTCTTCCCGAACGAATTCTGTCTTTGCAACATCCGGTTTCCTCGAATCTTTGAACTGTTCTTACAACTGTAGATTTTGATATGGGCTGTCGGTCTGGAAAAGATGTGTTGAAAACTTCCTTTGTTTCATTAAACGATCTTTGCCGGTCTCCAAAACCTCTGATCATTAGTAAAGTTATACGTTCCCTTTCGCTTAGAGACATTTTCAGAATTTACTATGACAGTGACACAAAAAAATTCTGGTACCAGCTTGTCAAAACACAAAATAAATGTAATATCGTAAATCGTATGTATTGTTCTTTAATTCGATTTATTTCATAAACTAACGGGTTTAACTACATGCCATGTTACATAATAATTGTTCAGAATGTTTATTTAAATCAGAAAATGTGATTAAAAGAAATCATTCCATTTAAAAAAACAACATTTTAGTTGGCCACGACTTTTTAAGACACCCTGTATAATTACAGGTATCCTTGTTTTGTGGATTTTTCAAAACCTTAAAACTTTTATACAGGAAATTTTTTGATAATGTGCGCCTTTTTCGAAATAACTTACCGGTCCGGGACTTTTTACACACAGTGTATATATATATATATATATATATATATATATATATATATATATATATATATATATATATATATATATATATATATATATTATATATATATATATGTATTGTTGGCCTTGTACTTTAGTAAGCTTTCATTTGACATCTTACACGAGCCCTTGATTTTTTTTCTTTTCCCAATTTACCCCCTGAAATTAACCCCTAGAATCAAAATTCAACTTTTTATATTTTACATCTATAATTGGGTCACCACACTCTATCTCTGTGCTAAATTTCAGATTTTTACGTTGAATAGTTTCATAGAAAATCGCCTGGGACAGACGGACGGACACTGCTGTGATTCCATAAATTCCATAATTCCTAAAAACGACCATTTAAATGTTAGAATAACGAGATATTTTATCAAAAATTTCGTAACCTGCCTTGTTTTTATTTACCTACAAACATTAAACGCCCTGGATCGATACAATACATAGACGCGCCCGTACATTTCACAAATTACTACAATTTAAATTGGGTCACGTCCATTTGGGTTGGGTTGGGAAACAAGCCATTCTGTTTTTTTGCTGAGAAAAAATGTCAACATCCAAATATTAAACAAAAAATGCTATGTATTAGTTGGAATGCTGTAATGCGTTTTTTTATTATCATAGAATATATAGATCATAAAATATCCAAAATTAAGAACCTAAGAAAGACCCCCACCATGCTAGTTGTGTCACCTCACAACCACCATACTAGTCGAGGGGTTAATCTCCGGTGTGTTGCAAGTATAGAGGTACATATCCACGATGATACGACAAAAAAATCGTGAGACAAAAATCTTTGGAAAATGTATCATCGTGGATATGTACCTTAAGTGCACATAAGTTTGATTTTATTATATTTTTTGTTGCACAAAACCAATCTATTTTACTCGTCATAACCATAGGTCATAAGTCATAACCCACTACCTCGTCAGTTCGGTGTTGATTTTTTATATGTTAAACAATTTTTTTTGATTCCTAGTTTTCTAATCTGACTAACCAAATCAAAATGCCACGGAACATAATAATAAAATACCCCTGACAAAACTAATTCGTCGAATTTTTTATGCCAAACAAGCTGAAGTAAGCGAGGTCGAATAACATCGCACTAAACGCGCGTTTTTAGCCAACGCTGCGAATTCGCCCGCTTTTATTCGCCTATGCCTCGTTCGGTCGTTCTTTGCTGATTTCACTTAATCTGCGGTAAAGTCAGCAGTTTGGAAATTACACATCGTCTGCTAAATCGATAGAAAAATGTCGAGAGTCGGCTTATCGGAGAGGTTTTGCACGGATGTCTGAGAAATTCTCCAGTTAGCGATAAAAGTATAGGTTATGGTGAATGCGCTAGAATACATGGGAAGTTCGTACACGAACTAATTTCAGGACCTTCTCTAGGGCCGTATTCTTTTATTAATTGACGAATGTGCCGCTGCCTTTTGGGCGGGTAGCACGTCCGTCCCGTTCATTTATGGGTTAAATTGTCAAGCGTGGTAGTTTGGGTGTAACATTTTTGACAGGTACGAATATACGCGTTGGCGTTGTAGTGAAATTTTAGTCACTTCTGGTTTTTCTCAAAAAGACTATAACCTATGAAAAATGGCTGGCCAGTGTCAGGTGTATGGAAAAGTGGATTCTTTTCATCCGGAACTATCTTTTCATAGATTTATCTGGTGGAATACAAATTTTTGGAAGACATTCGAAGCATCTTTTTTGTGTGTACTGTCTTAGAGCTTTTAAGTGAAATCCAGGGTAAATGTTCATAATAATGGAAATTTTGTTATTTCATTAACGTAAATAATACAAAATACAAAGAAAACTATTTCTATCTAGTACAAGGTTTTAGGAATGTCTAAAAAAATTTAACAACAATTAGCATAGCATTACCAAAACCGCAAAATTTCATATTCGAACTAAAAGTAATGTTTTAAGTAAACAGCCACATTTATATGTATGGATTCATGAAAAAGGAATGCTCACAATGAGCAAGTCGTTCCGCAGGTTCACATTAACAATCTAATTATTCTGTCCTTGGCAAATTCACGCAGTACGATCAAGCGAGACTATTGTTGGTTTAAACATTTATCTTAAAAGCGACAAGGTGACCCGACTTTACCGGATTTAGTGTCGCTTGATTTTTATAACGCTTGACGTTTTTCAGCTTCTACTGCTGTAATAAATGGTACACGAAAAGATAATTTTTGAACTATATTAAAAGTTCTTAATTGAAGTAAATTATTTACTTGAAAATAATAATTATTGTAATGCTCTTTTCACTTAAGAATATCGTTTTCTTAAGAACATTGTTAAAGTGAAGAAAAGTAATGATTTATTTAATTTAATAGTTCAATTTCCGATAATTAAGTAACTATTTTATGATTGTAAAAAATAATTCCGTTTTTCATTTAAGACTGAAGATATGTATCTATCATAAACAAAGATAATGAATAGCAAAAAAGGAAATATTAACCTTTTAAAGAATAAGATTAATAATAATTATATACAAGTTTCTAATTAACTTGAATTGAAACACCCGGATTTTGATTCGAGATATTCTGTTAAGAACATAAGTTTCTTACTTAAAGATGTGTGTCTTACACCAAGAAAGTTCTTTTAGACTGAGAATACAGCGCATTCGCTGGAGTTAACAAGTTAAAATAATATTCTTCAAACAAGACTGTTTCTTCGGTATAGGTAGGGGCTGATATCCACAACAAGTAATCTTATTTGTTAAAATATTTGTAACATTTTTGCGGATTTCCTATTTGCTAACGAATTACCGTTTAATGTTATAAAAATTATTGCGCTCTGATTCTAGTAAGTTGCAAATTTATGTTATATTGAGCATGTTGGATATAAAAATAAAAAAACGGTTAATTATTACGGTTACAAAACAATGGCCGCAGGTAACGACTAATTTTATTTTTAAACTGGTAGAAAGTTTTCTTGAATGTCGCGTCGGTTAAGCGGACAGCTTTCACTTGTTCAAGAAGTTGCGTCATCGCAGTTTAGATTATTATTTGGCGACTAATGTGTTTTATTTTCTGGTTCGCTGCAATTTCTCGCTAATTAAAATAAACGGTCATAAATTTGGTATGAATGTAAAATAAGTTGCCGAATGACTGGCCGTCTGATGAAACCCACTAATCTTTTATTTATATTTAAAACAACGCAGCGCCTCGCGGTCAGTAGCGGAACTAAAACATCGTGAAGTCCGTAGAATCATCGCGAGGCCAACGATATGCAATTGTAGCACGTAGAATTGTTTCCAAAATTAAAACAATACAATATTATGTTGGAAAATTTTTGGTATGATTTTGACAGTTTAGCCGCGGCTAAAAAGCTAGCTTTAAAAATGCTATAAATTTCTGACAATATTTCTAATAAAGGGACATAAAGAATAGAACGCGTACAATCGAAATTTGTTCTTAGTTCTTATTGGTTAAACTAAACAGGGACAGTTCTCTATTACCGTATATCATGAGCGGCTCAATATATTGGGCCTGGATACTCTGGAAACACGCAGAATTAAGCTGACCTTGGTCTTTGGTCACAAGCTGCTGAATAATGGGATAGACTGCGCGGGCCTCATGGCCTTGATAAATTTTAGAGTGGCATATGGCCCTACGAGGCAACAAGAACTATTTTCTATAAACCCTAGTCGTACTGATATTGAAAAAAAAACAGCACCATTAACGGAATAATATTGTACTTGAACTTGCTATAGAATCTGAATCTTAACTGTTCTGCGGTAACTTTTTAAAAACAAAATTAGAAATATATGATTATATACATTCTTATGCCTTTTGTGGAATGGGGTAACGAATACTGGAAATATATTAATGATTACATGTTGATGTTTTGTATTGTTGCACCGGATAAGTTTTGTCTACCGCATTTGTACTTTTTGCATTGTTTCATATGGTTTGTACCGTTTGGAGTTTCTCTGAAATGTACTGAATAAATAAATAAAAAAATAATTACTTTTGTATTTTGTTTTACCATAAAAAACCAAAACTATCAATATTATAGTTTTAAGAAACAAAATAGGGTGCAGAATTTGGCGACCTTAACCTGTGAATGAGGAAGACTACAAAAAAGCACATCATTGTTATCAAAATAAAGAAAAACTAAAAACGTAGGAATCCCACGATGGCAATGACTCGTACAATGAGACCCGACAACAAACAGTATATGGAGCCAGTTCAAGAAAACTAATTTATTAGCAGCCGAACGGGTAAAAACGCCCCGTATACGGTCACGATATGGCCTCACGACATTCGTCGGCCATAATGGCGGCTTAAGATGGTGATTAGCAACCAGTTCGCTTTTCTACAACCAGTCGCTGCCGGTTCAAAAACCGGTCTACTTTCCACGAAAGAAAGAAGCCTATTAAGTTGTTTTGTGCGAGTTATAGCGTCGGGTTGATCTTGTTTTTGAATGTGTAGCGCAATGATTTGCTATTTGAGCAGGTTTCGGTCGGAGGTAGGTAATAAAGTAAGAGAAGACAAGGCCGTGAATAAGACCTATAATTTAAAACCGAAAATATGTGTTGCTTTATCCTAATAATAAGCATGCTGGGAGAACAACATGTAAAGTATTGTTGGCAACCTTGACGGACGGAGTTTCGCATCACTTAATGATTGTTGTTTAATTATTCAGAGTTCGAGAAACTATTATGGTACACGATATTCTCGGTGGATTTGCGCACGCACAAGTTCAATGCCTTTTTGGTCTTTCTGTTACAATAAGAATATGTTTACTTTTTATTGAACCCCAAAAGTATTTTACGAGATGGAGCCACCCTCCCTCCAGGGCCGAAACGAAAAAGGAAATCATAAATCCCGAAAATTTCTTTACATTTAATGTTATTGATTTTTTCGTTTTTGTAACACTTTTTCTCTGGTATAGGCGCAATTTAGCACGTATAGATAAAACATTTGTCAAAATATATCCCCCACAATCACATACTTTTCCCCAACCAAAAATGACTTGGGAATCTAGGATGAGTCCGAACGGAACCATCAACTGACGCTGACGGAACAGCAGGAAGTGGCCGCAAAATGCCGATCGTGCACGAATGTGCTAGCCAATTGGCCGCCTTTCCGGGAAAAAGCAGACGCAAGCCGTAGCTCATTGGCAGCAAATACCCAACGTCATTTTCTAGGTGTTTTAAATTTAACTGAATTTCAATAGATTAATAATTCTCGATTAAAGAATTATGGAACACTTTTGAGAAATAAAATTAGCGTAAAGCACATATAACACTTCCTGATTGGGGATATAAGAAGAAATTATGAAATGCAGCTTTCGTCAAAATGCTCATAGTAAGAACCCTACCAAATATACGCTCCCAAGAATGAACCACCTCACGGGGATAAACTTTTGCTTGAAGTAGTGTTAAGAATTTAAAACATTAAGTTATATAAGCTTTTGATTTATTCTTGTCAACGACTTTATTTCACACTCTGTGTTTATTATGCCTTACTTGACCCGTTTTACCAAAAACCGATAACAGCAAACGACTCGAAGAATGCAAAGCTGACAGAACAAAGAACAAGGAACGAGACGGCAATAATTACGAGCATCAAAAACAAGTAAATCGGCATAAAAACGACATACAACGCAGCGAAAACAGCGAACCTTTAAGAAAACCGGTTCGAAAAGTTTTATAGAGAAATAAGGCGTGTCCCGCGCCGTTCATGCATAATTCAATAAGGTGGCCGGTGTTACTCGTTTCAAAATGAGTGGGTTCGGTTCTGAAACGGGTTTAAGGCCCCGGCGGAGTGAATGAAATTAGGAATTTAAATACACCCTTCGTCGTGTCGGGAAAAAGAAAATTATTTATGAGAGGTCGAAACGCAGCTAATCAAAATAATGAGTCAATTTGAATAACCTGCTTAAGAAGTGAGAGATGATGATGGCCGCTGTGCGTTTGCTTCTTTTTTCATATCTGACGCGCAAGGGTCAGATTTTTTTTTAAAATACAGGATATTTTCGATGATTCGCTAAGTGGCTTATGTAAGGTAATGCATGAGTCTCCGACATCGAGTACACGGAAAAGAACTGTTTGTTAGGAAAAATGGACCTTAGGTAAATAATAAGTTATTGGTTTGCCATATCCCATTGTCCCATTTTAAAATAATAAGGCATGAGCTGCAGTCGCCACGCTTAGACCATTAATAAAGTAAACAATCGACCCTCTAGGTACGATTTTATTAAAAATAATCCATAAAATAGTAAGTTATCAATCAATTACCGCCAACAAAAAACTCTAACGTTCTTATAATTTTTTTACCTTAATTTCACAGCCCACGCCACCATGCTCCATTATTATAATTTAATAAATTGGAAACAACACGCACGAAAAAAACGAAACAAAAAACCGGAAAAAGCTCACACACAATGGACTTCTAAAAAGTTCAAGGACGCCGATAAACAATTTTTTTATTTTAATTTCGTAATTAGTAATCGTCTTCGTGCGAAGCCGACATTTATGTTTTTTAGTCGACATAACCTTGAAAAATTTTATTAATGAAAAACGTTGCTCAGTCCGTTGAATTTAATTTGTTTATGTAAACAGCATTTTTTAAGGATTCATAATGCATTCATCGATTCGTTTTTCAGGTTTAAGAAATACGTTAGCCATTAACGCCTAATACAAATATACGGATTTGCTCGGTTTTTATCCATGCATATATGTATGTGAAATGCAATGTATATGATTGCGATAACGCGACTGGGTATACGAAGAATTGGCTAGGAACGGGAAATTTCATCAGACTAGCGTTTCGCTGTGTTTGGGGAGCCATCATCCGAATTTTTGGCGCGGGCCATGGCCGGTCGCGTTATCTCAGTCCTATAATAGCGGTTTGTATATGGAATACACCCTTTTATATATCCCATACACGGAAGACAACAGCAAATCTGTATGTCAGTTTACGCCGAGAGCTTTGGTTTTTTAACCTAAGCAAAAGCTGCAAACTTGACGTCCTAATCTAATTATAAGTTTGCGTTACTGAAAATCACTTCACTCCGTTTTTAGCTGTAGAGATATAATCTTTCCTTAAAAAACTTCACAAATCTATTGACCTCCTTAATAGTTGACGTTACAATACAAAAAATGCGTCCTGCTTTAAAGGTCAGTACTTCCACTACTTGTGGCGAAGATATCTTTTTATTTTGGTCAACTTTTCCAGAAAATTGATGGCATCCATGATTATCTCTTGGAATGGAAAAGGGTCAGATATTAAAGGTATTAAAACTAACGTATATAACTACAGAGCTCATTTGCGTAATGAATTACTTCCCGAATTACCTTTATAATCTCTATACATCTAATTAGAAGGGCTATTTCACAGTTTAAGCCAAGATTAAGAGCTGTTTCTCTTCAAAATGGAGGTCCAATCCAACACCAGATAGATACCTGGAAACGTTCTAAAGTACTGCCGGAAAAGCGAATTTTTGTTGTTTGACTTTTGAGTCTCAATTGTGCACTAGGTTATGAAATAAAAATATTTTCGTTTAAACTATTTTATTTTTTTCTTTATTCCCTATAATTACTTAACATTTGAAGTAAATATCTTTAATCTGGCAAGCGTTATTACCTGCCAATTAGGACGCATTTTTTTTTATCGCCACCCGGTATATAAATTATTAACTAATTAATAAAAATTAGTGTGACGTTAATAAATTGCGTAGCTTTTGTATTGCGAACTGTTATGCATGGCATTCATCAGTTCCACATAACAATAAATTAAAATCAAGATATAAATATGTGAAACAACTTCTGCAACTAATAATAATTCCTCCATTAATAATTCACGAAGTCGCCTTAGGCAAATTTTTATAACCATTACGATATTACCGAACACAACTAGATAATAAAATAAATTGCCTTGCCATATACGTCGAAGCTTTTTATTGTCCCAGAGTTATTAATATTTCATTAAAAAACCTGTTTAAATTGTTAAACTTGCCTCGATAGTTATCTCTTATTATTCTTTCTACAGTAGAACCTTGGAACAAGTTATTTTGCATAAAAAAATAAAAACGAAATTCTTGGAATATAATAACAATAAGTAATGATTATATCTGCGTGCAGTTTGTACTGGCGTGCAATGTGAATGTGACCTAATAAAAGTGCCAACAATTATTTAATTGGCAATTGACCTTTGAATCAAGACTACTCTCGAAATGGAATCCACGTTCCTTAATTATTAATGGGAATGGAGGGCATATGCTTTGCGCATTTTAATGTATGCATGTGTTTCGTTTTGATTATTCTGACGCGAGAATGAACGTTTGAAAAAGGTCGCATTCTAATTAATCCTTATCATCCGTTTCGAGGGGACCAAATCGATCAGATACATCTCCATCCGGCTGACGACCAGATACATCACCATCCGGCGTGAGGACCAGAATATGGTGGTTGAAAGTTCAAAATTAGGAGCAGTATTCACCTCTCATTCGTCATCAGTACTAGAATTCCGTTTTTTTTAACACTGATGTTGCGCTCTTGTCATAGAAACAAATGATTTTCCAGTATATATTTCCAGATTTTCCACATAAAAGACTAAGCAACGTATTTATGATAATCAAACATTTTTTTTAAAATAACCTTCCTTTTTAATGCAAATATAACACCACGCGGCTATTGATCTTTTTATTGTTACCAAAACATGTGACTAAAGCAAATCCTGTCAAATTGAAAATGTAAACTAAGCCACTTTTATCTTCATCTGTTCAAATATTGTACTAAAACAAACAGTAATATTATATGCGAAAGATTAGAATTATCTGATATTGGTATTTGTTTTGGCAATGTGATAAAGTGGCGTAACTGTACAAACAATTTTTCATATATTAAATAGTTCATATCAGTGTTACTGATATTAACAAAGAAACCACTAATATTATAAAATTCCTCATAAAAACACACGCATTATTTATCTTCATTATTTTATTAAACATGTACAAGATTGATGTGAACTTGGTTGACCTCAAAATAGATTTTATTTATTGTAAAAGATGGTCGGCTCATGTAAACAATATTGGAAACATTCCAAATATATATTAGGGACAGTCCGCTATCATTAAATATGCCAACTATCAACAACAACTGGAAAAATAATGATTAGGTTAAATTAGTTCCCAGTTTATTTGAAATAGGAAAATTTGTCGCAATCAGCCACCATTTAATGACATGTTTATAGCGTTTTGCGTAATTTTAATGGTTAAGTGTTTTAGCGTTATATTTTTAGATCTTACGTCATACCTTTATCGCTTTTTTATTAACTGTTTTTACAAGTGATTAATTAAAACGTAAAAATAACGTTATCTAAACTGCTAAAGTTTTTTTAATTACGCTTTATAAGCACTTGTTCAATTCGAATTTTTATTAATTTAAGAACTTGCTCATGTAGAAACATTAATTAACTTCTATTCCATTGCGTTTGAAGTAAAAAATGTAATTAATAAAAAGCTATTATTAGTTTCTTCTAAGTACCTTCTCATTGTTAAATTATTGGCTTATACCTTCGTATTGTTTAAGATCTCCAGTAAAAATGCTCTATTGAGCAAGTTAATTAATAATAATGTAATCATGACTTGATATAAGCATTTAAATATATAGAAAGTCAGTTTGACCTCTAAATGACCTTTACCAGTAAATCGAGTACTACAAGTCGTAGTAGTTTAGTAACTGATAATAATTGTTCTAGGAAATGCATATAAATTAGATAGTTGTTAAAATGTCATAAAATAGCAATTAACAAGATTTTCACTATAAAGCTAATTTAGAAATAGGTATCACGTTTTTTGTTTTCAATCGTTAAGAGTAAATGTCGATAACGGGTACAATTGTAAGTACTTATTTACGCAGAACTTGACGGGTTTGTTGAACAGGTTTTTAAAAAAACGACAAACATGGTGTTTTTTACTTGCTGTGAAAGATATTATCTTTGGCTTGATTTTATTTTGCTTAAGTGATTGGACTGAGAATATGTACGATTTAGAAAAACTGGTTTGGTTTTTTCCCGCATTAGTAACTCCGTATTATTCCCTTTATAAAACTTTAAAGAAATTGCCGATTGGGCAATGCATGAATTGTACATAAGTGGACAGTTATCAATGACTTGCATTGTGCACTATCTCGCCCGACTATAAACAAAACAACGGTAAAGCTAGTTCTTATAAACCTCAAATGATATTCTGCAGTCTACAGAACTGGTCAGAATTATATTAAAATTAGTTTACCCGTAACAGGTGGAGCTTTAATCTATCCACCAAAGAATTGTGTTATTTATCCATTAACATTTTAACTGTTCCCTCTATATTCTTGTAATATATCCACATACCTTATGTATTTCCGAGAACGTCAACATATATTAACCCTACCCTCTTTTTCCGTTTCAGGTAAGAAAATGTCATTAATAATTGTAATTCGACCCCCACACGTCAGTCAAAATGGCCTATAATATTGAAGAGAGAAAGCCATAGGGTCACTGTACTCCGTTTCAATGCAGAGTCAAGTCGGTGGCGCAAACTAGCGGCTGGATAGGCCAACTACATCAGTGAACACTTTGCAGCGATAGACGAATGAGTAGAGAAAGAAGGATCAGTTTAGGGGTAATTATTTTATACTCTAATGCGTTTATATACACGAAACTGTGGTCGAACTGAATTATTTCTCTGAAGTTATGTTCATAAGAATAGTTTTCACGATGTCTAATTTAAACCGTTATAACGAACTTGAAAAGGAGAAAGTATTGCGGAACAAAT
Organism: Philopedon plagiatum; assembly: GCA_963971165.1. Lineage (NCBI taxonomy): Eukaryota > Metazoa > Arthropoda > Insecta > Coleoptera > Curculionidae > Philopedon > Philopedon plagiatum. Next base: position 88,146,185 of record OZ020195.1, read on the forward strand.
AACTGGAGACGCTTATTCACGCCGTAATCTCTGGCTCGTTATTACTTAATCACTTGTCACCAGAGATGCTTTCTATAATGAATATTTTTTTCCATTTTACGTGGAGAGGGCTCTATAGAACTAGAAATGTCGTTTTCAACTTTAGTTATTGCACAATAATTTTAGCTCAAGGGTAGCTGATTAATTGATAATTATAAAAAGTCAGTAATTATTTATTGTTCTGCTGCAACACTTTCCAATTAGTGACGCGATCTGTATAAAAATTCCGCGGTTTAGAATTCCTCGTTTAAATAATATTTCTTGAACCAGACTAATCTGCTCCATATGGTTATCATTGATCATTCAACGTCTGACTTCTAGAATTGGTAAAATAAACAGAAGAATATTATAAATAAATGTGGTTGGTAATTTCGTGTTGAGTATTGAGAAGGCTTGGCTGCTAAGAGCGTTTCCCTGAATTTCGCAAGAAATAAATTGTAAAGATAGTTAATCCCTATATGGAAGTAAGTCCATTTGCAAATGGAGTTGTTTCGCGCGGATGCCTCAGTCGTAAATGTAAAGTCGCGACTTTGGTGCATTATTACCGAACTTTCACACCGTCTAGTGTATCTAATAAGGGCGATTTTGACACCGCAAAATTAGTTTCGCATGCATTTGCGTAGTTTATGATTCGAAACGACCATTCCACGTATGCGATTTCCGACCGAACCACGTTCCATCCGTCGCTATTTTCAACTTACCAAGAAAACTTTAAACACACATCACTTCGCATATAATCCAAATATATTGCACTTGAAAACATCCAGTAATAATAGTCCAATTGTTAATTAATTAATCCTATCAGTTGAGCACTCACTAATAAAAGAGAATGTCCTTGAAACTAGACACGGCGCAGCGTAGCACTAACAATCTCTATGACGGTCGGGTGCTGACTGCGCTCCATTCGGGCGCGGTCGACGGAGAATCGCACGGTTCCGACGGTGCACGATCGTCAATAGGCCGTTCGGTCGCCGAGGGACGGGGAGGGCGCGGGGCTCGAAAGCGAAGTCGACTTGATCAAACAAAAACGTGCAACAAGTGAAGATCATTTATTTTGTTTCTTGATGGATTCGACGGCTAGGCTGCCGCTTGAGCTGCTGATGGTCTCGACGCCGTTGCCGGGGTTGATGATATTTTATTGGGTTTTAAAATTTTAAAACGATTTTCTAAAAAGGAAAACAAGTTGTGTAGTAAACAAACCAGCCAGCGGTAATTAATAGCCAACGAGTCTGGTTAGCTATAAATCAAACAAATTGAATATTTACTGTCATATTTACAATTGATAAATATCAATTAAGTTGGCTCCTGATCGATGCGTCTGAATTCCTATATTAATATTATAAACGCTTATATTAATAGAATTCCTATATTTTCAAATTCTCATTCATTTACTAAATAATGCAAGACGGTAGACATTGAACATTAATAACTAAATACCATTTGCCCTAATTGGCAACATAGGAAGGGACTTAGCGAATGGGATGGCGATTATTATCATCCTACTAGGAATCTCAACGATGGGGAATAATAAAGCGACGAGCGATAAGGAACAGGAATGAATAAATACCGGTTTGAGAGCAGCCAGGCTGGATCGGAGATAAATCACGCGTGAATAATATAAAATATAATATTCCGATAGACCGATTGTGCAACATGAATTTTTTATTTGGTATCTAATTATTGGCTGGATTTGTCGAAAATTTTCAAGTAGTTTGAGTATTGTTCTTATAAAAAGTCAGATAGGGCAACTTCTTGACAGGTTATCATCGCGTGATTTGTTAGTCAATGGTTTTTACGGAGTATCTTGATGCTCATATAGAAATTAAATTTAAAATGAGCTAAGATCAGGGCTAGGTCGAGCCCTGCAGAACAATGAACCGTTCGATCTTGTTGGCATTGCATTCGAACGTGATCTCAGCTGACACGAATACATTATGTACTTCAATAGTCACATAAGCAGCTAAGGTTTCCTCTGTCGAGGCAGAAAATACTTCTCCCCTTCCAACATACACGCTCTCTACGTTTTCCAGATAAGAGTACTGTTCCCACATCTGGGCAGCGGCATCACCTTCGACACTTAACGTCCTTGATTATATTCGAAAGAGCCATTCGGTTCATTAATGACCCAGTTCTCACAAGAACACTCCCTTCTCTCGCTTATCACAGAATTTGGGTAAATACATAAAACCTAAAAGCACCCTGAAAATACCGGTATGCACAAGCATGCATGTTACAAGGCTAAGCGTATTGAGCAAAAAAATACTTAAAAAACTGCAAAAAGAAACAATTAAAATTAAAATACCACAAAGGAAACAAAAACCATTTAATTCTAATTTCGTTCCATATTTTCATCAATCGACGGCCGTTTCGAAATGGCAAATTTTTCCAAAGCTCGCCTATTCCATGTCGATTTACGCCTTGGCGCGTTGCCATAACGACCGCGGAGAGCAACTCGATTCTTTAATAAACACTTCGGTAAAATGCGAGAAAATATTCCCGTCGTAAAAAATGTGATTCTTATTTATAGATAAGTTTATTTTCGCATCACTTCAGGAACTTTTTTGTTTATTTGGAGTATGTACTTGGACGAGTGTTAAAATTTTTGGAATGTTGTTGAATTTTGGAGTTTTGGATCAGTAGTTTATTTTAATATATGTATGTATGTAATTGGGCATCATCCAGCTATTTAAAGACAGTTCTTACTTTATGTAGTTTAGGCCATGATCATTTTAACTTTAAATTACTGTTGCTATATAGGCGGAGAAATATGTATTTGTATTTACATGGTGAAGGCCTTTCTCTAAGTTTAGTATTTTATGTTTCTTGCGGTGTTTATTTGTAGGTAAACGATTTCTTAGTAGAAATAGGCACACAAACACGTAAAGAGGGATTTGAATATTAATTAGTCTACGATATAACCAAATAACAAAACCCACTTTTAACACAATATTTATACTGCCTTTTCGTACTTCAAATCCACACTTTTTGCCGGTCACAAATCGACTGAAATTAATCCGAAAGTGCCAAAGTTTTATTGGTTCAAGTAAATTTGGTTCTTTTTAAACCCAAAGCAATGCCTACCTGACAGATCCCTGACAAAAAAATTTTGACTTATGACCTATTGCCGGAACCACTTTGAAAAAAAAATAGACCAACACAATCAAGCATGTTCGGTTTCATGGTCGGTTTTAGCGCAAGCAATCTTTTGTAAAAACCACGTTCTACAACTTTTAGTAGATATTTTCTCGGTCATATGACGTCAAACGGTATAAAAAACGCACAAATTAACGAAATCAATTTATTTTATAGCCGAAGACAACAATCTAATAGGTTAATAAACCCCAGTGTCGAATTTAATTAGAAAAATAAAATGTTACATAATATGTATAAATAATTATAACGGAGACACATACATTCTCAAGAACACAAACATTTACTTTCAACAATCCAACTTATCAAACAAACTTTCTTGCCGTAACAACAAATCATTGTGTAATCGAAATCTAAACTATTAATGACAAAGCGAAAACAAACAAGGCGAAAGCAATTTTAACAAGTTAGAATCCAAGTTTATTTCGATTCGAGTTCCCTCTTTTCCCGATAAAATAATAAATGAGTATAAATACAACATTCTGATGCCGCTCTAATTGCCTTGGCGCAATCCAAACAAAAAACCAAATGGAGAGCCTCGTAAAATTAATGATTCGCTTGGGTTAAGTTAAATTTAGACTGTCATTTTTTATTTTTAGTCGACGGACCGGCCCCGAGAATCAGTGGGCATAGAAACTGTATAAAATTACTAAGAGGAAATTTTCGCAATTTATCATGCTTAATGGAATTTGATTACTTTTATTGTTTAACAGACTGTAATGTTTCAATAGTACGTAAAAACGACGAAATGGAGTATTTAACGCATATTTTAAATTTTTTTAAAGTTAGCTTGGGGTCAGTGTGCGTGCTCAAACCTTGTTAGGGTTCTTTCCTCAATTGCGATCATCCGCGCTCCAGAATTTCCAAACTTTTATCACAATAAAACAGCCGGAAGACTGCTCGAGTGCAGCCTGTCCCCAGGAAAGATTTCCTGCCCTATTTAACTACCAACCACATCCACAGTTACGCTAACAATAGTACTCTTCACGCCAGTATGCATTTTTCCAAACACCGAGATCTGGATAATCGACGCAGACCTATGCACACATCCCTTTTGCAAGATCTTCAAGTAATCTTAGACTGAGATGCCAAAAACCTTGTTCAGTGCAACACCTCCATAACCCAGTTTTGCTCCCTGTCACGCAAATATCTAACACCTATTCGATCCACATGAATGGCCCTACAAAACAAAGATGGTCTTCGAAACTTCTCTGGTTTCCCTTAGAACCCTGTCTGTTTTTCCACTCCCGATCCCTTCCAAATTTGAATATGAAATATCACATCACACTCAAGTAGATGTTGAAAGTTTCATGATTCCACATACCCGCAAATAACCTAAACTCCGCCATCAAAAGCGTTATCCTCCCCTGACAACAAATTTATCTCGACATCTAAAGGGAAAGCTGAACTATTTTCCAAACAATTCGCTGCCAATTCCACCCTCATTCCTCCTGCTAATTTCGCTCTTTCAACCGCTACGTCTGTACCCCACAAAATTTCCTACATAATACTTAAGGTCAAACAAGTTTAAAAAATTCTTCTATCTCTTGACACCAGAAAGTCCTTCGGCCTGGATGGCATATCAGCAATTGTTTTAAAAAATGCGCTCCCAAGCTCGCACCCATCTTAACTCGCCCTTTCCAGATCTCTTAAGGGTATCTTCCCAGAGAGCAGGAAGACTACTCGTGTGCAACGTGTTCCGAAGGAAGATTCCCTTCCATCCAATTATAGACCTATCTCTCTTCTCTCTGTTGTGAGCAAAGTTATGGAGAGTCATTGACTTACAAATTCTAAAATATCTAGAAAAATACAATATGTGACAGTACGGATTTTGTCACCAAAGATCCACAGCTGATCTAACACCTCTCTCACACACCCCCTCTTAAATATTAAATAGGAGTTGATCGTCACTTTTCTGTGATACTTGGTCGTAGGATTTCAAAATACTTAGAATAATGATCTCAGTATTATCTGTATCAAGTATTACCTGATGGCTTTATTACTCCACCTTTTCCTATCAAAACAGATATCAGTTCTTTAGAAATACCAGACCCTGCAGATAAAACTGCGTTTGCACCCTTTCTTCTGAGAAAATTGATTTCAATTGGACACCTTGGAGGTGGTTTCCTTTGTTTACCTTTTGACTACTACTGCCCAACCGTTCAGGCTCTTTAAGAATGATCGTGCGTGCATTGCGGCAAATACTTCGCATCAAAGAAAAGCGTGGAAGTCCATATTAAAATGCTCCATCCTGCAAAAAGTCTTAAAAAGGGCATAAGTAAGGTACAGCCTGTTCTTATTATTGCACGCAATGAGGTATTATTGTGCACCTTTAATAGCCCAGATTGGCCTGAACAAGTTGAGTGGCTTCAAGAGGATGAAGTTGATGTGGTGAGCTTTAACATCCTTCATTGTATCCAAAAGTAAGCCATTAACGTCCAAGTTCTCACCAGAGAACTCCCTTTCCTCGCTCATCACCGCGCTGTTGGTGATCCGTATCATCATAATATGAGTAAGTTTTAAATGTTTTAAATTCAAAAACAAAACATAAACAATTCATAGCATTTTAAAATTCATTTATTTATACTTTATTTAAAATCCAATTTGCTAGTATATCAGTACAAAATATTTTCAGTTCACTATTGAACAAATATTTTCTGGCGGTATTTTATTCAGTTTTCATCGGGGTTTATTTTTGTCCGACTTCATTTATTATTCCTGTTTTGTCCGGAAAATATTTGCGGAGCGAGAAAATTGCAAAGAGAAAAATTGACATGGTATTTGTTTTTGATATTGTACCATTATACGAGAATTTTGAAAAATGTAATTACTAGATCATAGATGATAAAACCTTTTGATGATACAAAAATGCAATTTTTAAAAAAATGTAAAAACCTAAAAGCATAAAAATGTTCTAATGTAAATTTAATTAGACTGCATTGAACATTTGAAAATAACTGTAATTATAAAATCGATAAAAACGTTTTAAAAAGTGTTGAGCTTAGTGGACTATATAGATGTGTGTTGGGAAAATTATCATTATAAATAAACCGTACTAATAATAGGCTGCCATATATCGTGTGGACTTTAGAAACTAAATTATACATGGTAATTAGAATGTAAACAGCTGCAGACGTAAAGGTTGTTTTTTTAATTTAGATAATAACGCTGTATATCACATTTGGAACGAATTATGGAAAATTTTTTGATATTACACTTGAATTGCGAACGTAAGCACAACGTATAAATGGAATGAATTTTATCATTTTTGTTGTTTATTTTAGATTAATATTTTTATCGCCAAGTGGTTTCCGTCTAAATTCGCCTGAAACTATTATAAAAATAAATTTCCACTACTTGGCATTTTGATTAGATAAGGTATAACCGGTAAATTAATGTTTTTGCACCATTAAAAATCCCATGTTAGATAACTGACCACTCCGGTTTGCTTACAGACATGCATGCTTTTGCAAAATTTGTCGTAGTCAAATGGTGAAAAAATCATTAATATCGTACTTGTCTATTTCGAATAGAAACTGAAACCGGACCCACGTCGTTTGTCTGTCAAATAACACCATCTGTCACGTGCCTCTCAAATGCCAAAACACGGTCAGACTGGTACATTTGATTATAGGGTTGTTTTGTAATTCTTATTACTCGTGACAAATAAACAATTAATAAGAAATGAACCCGCATTGAACTCGTACACTTGTGTAATACGCATTTCGCCGTATAATTAATATTCATAATTTAATTATCATGTATATAATTAACTCCACGTAAATAATAATGATAATACTGACCATGTATGATTTAACAGGAAGCGATTCTTTATTAATTATCAGTTGCACCTTTTAATTTAAATATATAATGGAAGACCTACCCTTAGACGGATTTATAAAGTTAGGTTTATTCATTTCATCATATAGTAAAAAAGAAATACTAAAGGGCATGTTACAGTAAATGAGGGAATAAGTATTTAAATGGAGTGACAGGACATGCAAAAAAATGAGGAAACATTTAAGGAAATGAAAGGACATAAGTAGAGGGATATGATGCTCCCCGAGTCTCCGCATGCGCAGTAGGGTCGACCTTGAACGCCCAGGTGTGCTATTGTTATTTGGCCTTGATATGCGCAGGTGTTATTCCAAGGTCAAGGTCAAGAACTTGGCCTTGAACGCGAGCAGATGTTTCTTTGTTTGGTGATGACCAGGTGTACGATGCTTATTTCAAGGTTACATTTGCGGTGCATATTTTCAATGAATGCGAGCAGCTGTTTCTTTGTTTGGTGATGACCAGGTGTACGACGCTTATTTCAAGGTTACATTTGCTTGGCCTTGAACGCGAGCAGATGTTTCTTTGTTTGGTGATGACCAGGTGGACGACGCTTATTTCAAGGTTACATTTGTTTTGTATTTTTCGAGGTCGTCGGATGTATTCCTCCCACCATAAATAAATACTTGACCTTGGATTACTTCCTAATAAATATGGCTCATTTCGAAAATAGCTTTCATTGTCACTCATACATCGTATGCGTTAACTGTTGCTTTGGCATATAAAGTATTGTGTTTGTGGTGTGTTCTACAAGTGTTTATTCAAGGTACTTGACAGTAATTGTTTTTATTGTATTTTAAATCATGAGCATTTCAAAGCAGACCATAGCCGAAATTAATAATATGATAAACCAAGATATTCAATTTCTGGAACGTAGAAAATTCTCTACATTAACGGTGGGCAAAATTTATATGATAAAAAAAATTAATTCTTTGACTTCACGTTTTGGAAAAGCCATTATCGTCACATTGTTTGATCCAACACATCAAGCAACATTTGAAACATTTTTACCATCACGCGTAGCTGAAATTCTGACAGAGGATACTATTGAAATGATGAATAACTCCGGTGATCAGTACACCTTAACTTATTTGGGGCAAAGCTCACATGTATTCTCTGGAGGTAATACTAGAGCGTTGTTAAATTTTGGTTGTTTGTAATATATTGTTGATTAGGCTATTTTAATGTTGATTTAAAATGTAATAAAATAGTTCTTGTTAAGTATATATCGAAAAACACACACTCACACACAATCACATGTCCATTATTTTCTATTTAAGATGTGTGACTGCCCTACTGTCATTGAAAATCGAGATATGTACATTAATTGGTTATCATGTAAATTAAGAGAGCTGGCTGAAGAAATACTACACTTTGCAAATTATGGTAAATCCGATGTGGGTTTTAGTGAAAGTCAGTATAGGAAGTATATGAAAGACGCCGTAAATTTCACGGCTGGAGCACATACGTGCGAGAAATACCTATATGGAACCATTGATCTGGACGAATTTTGCGCTGGAATGATAAATGAAGAATTGGGAAGCTACCTATTCGAAGTGCCTCATTTACCCGATGAATTAGCTAGAAAATATGGTTTGGCTCCCGCAGATGACACCACTATTCTTGATGACCTTGGAAATAAAGCAGTCACCAATGAAGTTGATAGTAAAGCATTGGGTACTGTTAGCGATGACGAAATGGAGTGTGTTCAAGAAGATGAAGAAAATCTTTAATTCATTGTATAATATAATAACATGAGATGTTAAATAAATGATTATGTACCTAAATTATTGTTTAATTTTTTTATAAATAGGCAACCTTCACAAAAATCACATCAGTTTAAGCTAAAAATGGGTCGTGTTAACAACACAATTGATAAATTTGGGCGCCAAAAATTTAATGACCAAAATCACATTGTTCTTGTTGGACAACCAGGAGTTGGATTTAGATTGACCGATGATGGTCAATATGATATACAAGGGAAATCTCTAACTAATGTAGCACCACCAAAGAATCCTGGGGATGCCGCTAATCAGGAATATGTTCTTGAACAAAGGCGTGAAATTATTAAAAAACTTAGTGAATTAGTGAATAATGATGTTTTGGAATATGTTAGAAAAGAACTTAATGAAATGAATAAAAAGCTTGCTGAAGAGGCGAATGAAGATTTTTTGCAATCTGTTACAAAAAGACTTAAGGAAATCGATTCAAAATTGTTGAATCAAGAAAAAGCTATTCAGCGTATACGTATTACGCGCATGTAGATAAAGAAACAAGTCTATTCTGTGTATGGTGACCTCGATTTTACATGGGATATGAGAGTGGAGGGGTTTGAAGGTCACCTAACAGATACAAATAGAGGCACAAAACTTTCTTGTTTCAGTCTGCATTTCAGTACTTCCAGAATACTGCATAGTAATTTATTTCCTCAAAATGCAGTCACCAAAAAGTGAACGTCAAATTGCAGTTGTTCGCCCATTCTCTGTAAACGGTCGTCAGATGTGTGCCAATTGCGAAAATTGGGAATTTATTAGTGGAATAATGGGTTTCTGTGAATGGTGTCAAAATGAGTACCATAAGAAACATGGGATGAAATCACCGCAACAAATATCTCGTGAAAATTCTAGTGAATCTCTGCAAAGTCTCGCTGTCTCAGTGGGAGGTTCATCAGAACATAATAATCACGATACGCCGGAATTCAGTCAAGAAGGGCAGCGCTGGACTTCTTCAAGCAATTTTGAAGATCTCGAAATAATTAACGAATCACCGCAAAGTCCTGTTTTCTTAGAAGGAGGAGGAGGAGGAGTAGGGGGAGGAGGTTCATCAGAACGTAATAATAGTGAGACCATGGAATTCGACCAAGAAGGGCAGCGCTGGTAATTCCGAAAAATAGAGACAATTTAGATATAGTGTAAAAGTTTCTTATGATAGTCATGTAATTTTAAATTTATGTGAATAAGTGCGTTTTTCTAATGATAGTGTGGATGTATTATTTAAATCTTAATAAAAATCTTTTTGTACTAAATATGTTTATTATTCACCATACATTTGAATTAACAAATCGCTCTTGATATATATTATTTCTGTGGTTCCGTTCTAAAATCCTCGCTAGCATTACATCCATTTTTGCAATTCTCCTTTGAAAACGATATCTATTAAGTATTAGTTGCTGAAAATTACTTTGTCTGGCTTGTCTATATGCAAAACACCAAACAGACATACGGTGGATAATATTTCTTTCTTCGTCAAATCTTACTTGCTTCATGGTGTATGGTAAAATGAATTTTTATTAGTTATGTCAATTATATATAGGCTGAACATAAAGAGAGTGAATTAGTTTTACTTTAAAATGGGTCGTGTTAACAACACAATTGATAAATTTGGTCGACAGAAAACTCCTGTTTGTAACAAGTTATCGCGAGGGTTGCCCGGAATCGGATTTAAACTTACTTCAGATGGACATTTTGATATAGAGGGAAAATTATTAAGGAATGTTGCCCAACCGATAAATGATAATGATGCTGCTACCAAAGAATATGTCCTTACGGAAGTTCATCAACTTGGTTCGCAGATAAATACCATACTTAGTAATGTGCTAGTACCGGTTTTTCAAAAAATGTTTGAAGATGATGAGACCAAAATTACGTATCTTAAGGAAAAAATGTATCAAATTCACTCACTTGCTGCACGGTATACTACAGCGAAGATAAAGGATCCAAAAAAACCAAAATGGAAACCAACCTAGATAAAGTTCTATTTAAAAACATAATTATACTGTTAAATTGAAAATAAAACGCATAATTATGAAAAGCAATATTTATTATTATCATTTATAATGCATACATACGTAACGTAAAACCTATTTGATAATATTTATACAATATCTGATTTGTCTATCCAAGAATTAAATTGATTTGGAAAACCTAACCATTTTACAAACAATTGATCGTTTTGATTGTTCTTGCGTTTTCTAAGAATTTTCTCAACTAAATAAACACCAGGGCTAGCTGTCTTTTGCAGTTCTGCTTCGTAAAAACATCCTTTAATAGGTTGACCTTCCAATGATTGTAGCAAGTAGGTAGGTGGATTTGTAATATTAACTTTTGCTATTTCAAACAGTTCCGTGGACCAGGATGGCGTATATCCTTTGTCAAATACACCTTTGTACTTGCTAATGCGAACAATGTCACCCAAATGAAATTTTTTTTTCTTCGGAGCAATTTTCAAATAGTCATATGCTTTAATAGGGGTATCCTCTTTTACACTGTTAGGCTTCATTCCAATGGTGCGGTGTTTAGTGTTATTATAGGTCTTCGTTATAGCTGGTAATATTTGTAACCATCTGTAAGAACCTCTAGCCGAGAATTGTTTATATAACTTATTTTTCAAAGTTCTTATAACACGCTCCACAATTGCCGCTTTTTTCGTGCTATATGTGGAATAATGGTTTATATTATATTTTTTCATGAGTGCTTGAAAGGTGCTATTATAAAATTCCTTTCCTTGATCACTCTGTAAATTGTTTGGTGCATATGATGCTTCTTCAATGATGCTTTTCATGGCATTCGTAACTTCAACACCGGTCTTATTCTTAACTGCTTTGGTGTACACGAATTTGGAGTAACAATTTATACATACAACAATGTAACGGTAACCATCATTGTCAGTAGCATATTGCTGCATTTCCGCCAAATCAATTTGCCACAAATCTCGATATCCTTTTATGACCGTACGTCTTCTAACAAAATTTTTTCTTGCTGTCCTATGTAATTCATTTACGACTTTAATTTTTTCTCGGCTAGGATCCATATTATAAGGTTCCACGTCTTATCAGACACTGAGGATGGCAACTACGTGCAAAACTTAATATATTATTCCTTCTTCTCGAAGCTCTTCCATAATTGACATAATCTCATTATCATGTCCGGTATGTCCAGCTACTTTTGACCCCCACAATAATCGTAATCTATCCACTAACTCCTTAGGTTTATTCCAATAAACATATTCAGATGATTTCGACGATAGGCGCTTTTTTGCTGGTAGTTGGATTTTGTTGTCGCCTTTTTTTCTTCCTACACCACCACCCAGTTTGGTTCCCATAATTAGCGGTTTTATGATTCGTAAATATTTTCTCCATCGGGTTTCCCTTAAACCACGTTTCTTGTCATAACCGTCGTAGGCCGCATCCGTCAATTTCAAAATGGTTTGGTATTTTCGAAGTACATCTAGACTAATTTCGTCTTCATTATCTAAGCATGCTGGATTTTTTAGAAAAATCAAATCGTAAAGCTCAGCCGTTCCATCGAATTCAGCAATGTTTGTTTTGTTCTTGTATAACACCATCTTTCCGTTTGTTAGAAAACGAACCACCAAGTTGCCAATATATTTTGTTGATTTATTGTCTTTTTTACCAAAGCGTACACCATACACGGTATCATAACGGGACGGTTCGAATTTTAATCCATTTAAATAATCTTGAATAGTTTTTGCGGCTGAACTGCTACCACTTGATGTGTGTGGTGATGTGTAAGATGATGTTATCGTTGATGGGGAAGGGGTTTCGAACAGTGACTCACGATTTCCACGTTTTGGTGTAGGAATTTGTGTTTTTTGCGAAATCGGTGTAGATGTTTCAAAATCCGCTTCTGTTGGATGTTCTTCAAACAGTTTCGCCATTCCCACCGAGCTGCTGCTGCTGCTACTCCGACTTTGTGGTTTAGTCGTAGTACTTGATTTTTTAGTTGCGTACTGTTGCTGCTGCTGCTTTACGGCTTTAGATATAGATTCTAGTGGTTTAGAAACTGGTTCATAAAACTTTTCCAAATCATGTTCATTCTGCACTTTAGCTGCTTTAATTTGTTTAAATTTTTTTCTAACCGCATTTGTAGTTTCCAGTAGCTTTCGTTTTAATTCGATTTCTTCATTCATGATGCTTTCAAAGCACCGTTCAACGATGAAATGATTATCCAAGTTATTATTATAGGAATATATAACTATCGAATCCCTTGCGGTATCTGCCCGAATTTACATCACTGTCCTTGTCAATAACTAAAAAACCATATTTATTATCCCAACATTTAGCACACATCTCTTGAAATTGTGTAAACGTCAGGTCGGGTGAAACGTGATCGGAAAATATATGTTTCATATTCATCTCATCTTGTTTAAACATAATAATGAAGTTGGCATTATCCCGGACGAGCTGCTTAGGAACACGAGAATACGTTTGCGCCAAGTAAAAGGCATCCACATTTTTGTGACGTCCCATGCTAAAATACGATCTTATAACGTCCTGTTTCTCACACATAACGTCATCAAAAATAAATATTGAATTAGGTTTAGCATCTGACGGTTCCACAATGTTATTTGCGTCGCTAAAAGCGTAGTAGCCAAGACCTTTGATTGATGATAAAATTTTCTTTAAATATTCATATTTCGGTTGATAGAGCGACTTTGAGTAGATATAAACATTTTCGAAACGCAGTCCCGAGGGGTGAGTAAGCAGCGAAATCATAACATTTGTTTTTCCACAGTTTGAAGGTCCTATTAATAATCCACGAATAGATGACGGTAGCAAAGGACCATGTCTTTTAAATAATTTTTGTTCTAGTCCAGATCCGACCTTTACATCGAGATTATCGACGGGAAGTTTTTGTTTAAGATTGACGATACGCATCTTAACAAAATCTATATTTTATACTGAACTTGCACGTAAACTATCATTCAGATGTCGCTCGTCAGACGAAGTAGACGGTCTCGTTTATCAAGTAAGACTGGAAGCGGTATTGTTAATTCAGTAATTAATAGGCTACCGTTTGAGTTACACATTCCCGGCTATCAGTATTGCGGGCCCGGGACGAAAGTAGTAAAACGTGTGGCAAGAGGAGATCAAGGAATTAATTCTTTGGATGTCGCATGCAAAAAACACGATTTAGCCTATTTGCGTAATAGTGAAAATTTAAGTGCTCGCCACCAAGCAGATCAGGAACTCGAGCAAAGCGCGTGGAAAAGAGTAAAATCTAAAGACTCTAGCGCTGGTGAAAAAGCTGCAGCTTGGTTGGTAACCAACATTATGAAAGCGAAACAACGTTTTGGTATGGGTGTATCATCATCATCAAAATCGAGAAAAGCATCCACTAGAGGTAAACGTCGCTTCCAGCGCCGCCGCCGCCACACTAAAGGTAAAGGCGTTGGTAAACATAAGCGACTACACAAAGTAGCTTTTGGATCATCTATTAGACGACCCGTTCGATCAGAATTGTTAAAAGCTGGTGGGAAAAAACTTGTCGAGAAAAATATCATGAAAGCATCGAAAATAGCTGCAGTAGCTGCACGTAAATCCCTAAGAATAGCCGGTGGCAAACGAAAAATTCGCACGCCTAGAATCATTCCAATTCCGAAGACTGGGGGGATATTACCGTTAATACCAATATTTGCAGGACTATCGGCCTTAGGTTCATTAGCAGGTGGTGCAGCAGGCATCGTGCGTGCCGTAAAAGCAGTAAAAAAGTCGACTGCAGAAAAAATAGGTACCGGCTTACATCTAAGTTCAAGAGGAAATGGATTATACTTGAAACCATATCGCACAGGTTTGGGATTATATATAAACAACGGCAAAAATAAGAAATCAAAAAACTAATAGAATCCCTACCTCAAAGACCACTATCCAATATTGATATAGAAAAGTACGCCTTAAAAATGAAAATACCACACTTTCGAGGCGTATATATGAGAGATTCATTACCTGTACGCGGTCCCAAACGTTATGAGGCCGCCATTATAAATTTGGATAGTATGTCGGGTGTAGGGACTCATTGGGTAGCATATAGAAAAAGCAATTCTGATGTAACATACTACGATAGTTTCGGTGATTTACCCCCACCTATGGAATTGGTACGATATCTGCAGATGGGTTCCGAAGCGACGAAGAAAATTTACTATACATACGACCGTCAACAAGAATTCGGAACAGTCTGGTGTGGACATTTGTGTTTGAAGTTTCTTTTACAATCGTAAAAAGTATGTCTTTGACACCCCAAATGGAACGTGACAACTACACCAAAATGTTGCTATCACTTAAAGCATATCGTGAAGTCGGAGGATTACAAAAAATGACTGCCGAACAGTTAGAAAATACGCCCAAAGAAGTGTTGATCGCATTAGCTCCAAATGAAATAGCACTAGTTTGGGATAGGTTACCTAATCACCTAAAAAGTGACGTCGATATATTGAAATATCAATACTGTTTCGAACATTATAATAGCAATAATTCAGATTCGGACGAGGGCGATGGACCGATACCAAAAAAAATATTTTGTTGTTATTGCAAAATTAACGATGTGAATATAAAGGCAGAAAACAGTTTAAAAACGTCCAAAGGAATAAAGCAACGCTTCAGCTTAAATCCATTTAACTGTTGCAAACAGCAATAAAATAGCTACACAAATAGTTTCGTGGTCAGTCATGTCTTACACATTCACTCTAACAGGACATACAAGTGTCTTAAGTGCGGATTTTTACCCACCCATCGAGTTAAATACAACAGACAAATATGGAGTTGCACTGCTGGGATTTTACACATATAATTCGATTTTTAATATCGACGAAAGCAATAATTCATTCAGCCATTTGAAAACAGCGATACCAAAGTATGTAAGGATTCCACCAGGAGCTTACGAAATTAATGAAATAGCAAAAGCCATGTACACCGCTTTAAAAGAGTCATGCAATGAAGTTGGTACCGATTTATTTTCATTAACAGCCAATAATAATACGTTAAAATGTGAGCTAAAGTCAAAATATAGCATCGATTTTCGAGGTAGCAATAGTATCGGCAAAGTGCTCGGATTTGGCTCTGTGCTGCTGCAAGGTGGACAACGACACGAATCAAGTACCATCGTGGACATAATGAAAGTGCGCATCGTACGTGTGGATTGTAATATAATTTCCGGAGCATACCTGAATTCTTTGGAAAGTCATACGTTATTTGAATTTGATATTGACGTCGAACCCGGTTACAAAATCTCTAAAGAACCGCAAAATAATATTTATATGCCGATAATGCCGGATGGTCGTCAGTTTATCGACAACATTACTCTACGCATCTTGGACGATAGCGGTGATTTGATCGATTTTCGAGGTGAGAAAATAATAGTTAAACTAGAGTTGAAAAAAATCGTATAATGGGTTTTTGCTTTAACCGTCAACTGCATAAGCTGTCAACAATTCAAGATTCAGTTAAACGACATAAAAGTAAGCAGACAACACAGTCAAGGTTCATTCGCAAGTCAGACGGACGATCGAAAACACATCCGCACAGCAATCGCCAGCTCTCCGCGAAAGATTGCAAATTTCTACAATCGATCGGTTTGAAAGTGAGAAAAATTAGAAAATGATGGCCGCTAGCAGTGACAAAATCGAAGTTTTTACCGAACCCATTTTTGATAACTCCATTATTAGTTTTCAAGAACACACATATAAACCTTACGGTTCTCCAACATTCCGCAATTCCGATGAAATTCGTATACCTGTACACTTTCAAGATATCATTTTGGATATATCGGATAGTTACATTTACATCGAAGGAACATTTAAACCCAAAGATGTTAGTAAAAAATGTTATCTATCAAATAATGCCATCGCCTTTCTATTCGACGAATGTCGTTATGAAATGGGAGGGGAGCAAGTTGCCGTCGTTCGGAAACCCGGAATTACCACAACGATGAAAACTATGGTGTCATTGGGTGCCGCACAAAATAGAGCTCTCATGGCATGCGGATGGGGTCTAGACGAAGCAAATCAAGGGATACTAGATTCCACAAGTAACATGTTCTCCGGCAAGCTTCCTCTAAAATATCTCATGGGTTTCGCAGAGGATTATTCAAAGGGTATTTTTAACGTCAAGCAAGAGTTGATTTTAATTATCGCCCGCACGTTCAACAATTGCTATATCGGCGAAGTAGATGCAGACATTTCAATTGAAAAAATTGAATGGAAAATTCGTCACATTATTCCAGACGATCGACAGAAGTTAAAGATATTATCACGCATGAATAAAGGTGGCAGTAACGCAAACGTTCCAATGGCTTACCGTAAATGGGATCTTTACGAGCTACCTTCTTTGAGAGAAACATCGTCAGACGTTTGGGCCTTAAGAACTAGCACGAGTCTCGAAAAACCGAGATATTTAATTATCGGTTTTCAACCAACTAGCTCGTCCGACAACAGAGCAAAAGATAGCACACAATTTACAACGGCCGATATAAGTGATATTAGGCTCTATCTGAACTCTGCCGTATTTCCGTACGAAAGATGGAATTTAGATTTTTCAAAGAAACTGTATGCCGCAGCCTATTATAATTATGAGAATTTTCAAGCTAGCTACTACCAGCGAGAACTGAGCGATCCTATGATGAGTTTTGCCGACTATCTGAAAAATCCGTTATTCGTAATCGATTGCAGTCACCAACCAGAAGCCGTGAGGACGTCCACAGTGGACGTGAAATTGGAGTTTGAAACACGCAAAAGTAAATTTCCTAAAGACATTAAAGTGTACGCGTTAGTTATTCACGATGCATTTTTTAGCTACAATATACTTAATGGTTCTGTTACTAACAAATCAATACATTAGTTTGAAGTTATGTAATTCTCCAAATTATATATTTTTACATATTTAAAATAAACTTATAAAGGACATATTTGCGTTTTATTTTTACTATTGCCTTATTTTAATACTTCAAATGTGGGGCTTTGGTAAATAAGGTTATGAGGCGAAAAATAGAGAGAAATTTAGGAGAGGGGTGGGGAAAAGAAAGTATATAAGACGGGATTTAGAAAATTAAATTCACTCGAAGCCACAATGTCGTCAAGCTCGGATAATGGTTATTCTAGTGACGACGAGCAGGCAGTCGCACCAAATGTGCAACATAGGCTCGTACGCAGACCGCGTAGGCTTAGACCTAGGTATTGCATCATGCAATCCTACGTCTCATGGGGGTCTAGAGATTTGTGTATGAACTGCTACACGAGAGGATTTGGAGCTGCGATTATGGATGTTCATTTCGTCACAACCCATTTTACAGTGGGTTCGCGAGGTGATCAAAGGCGGAACCACTCGAGGTGTGCTTTGTGTAGGGAGAGACTGTTTACCGTCGTTCATCAGCAGTCTTGCCTTATTTGCAATAGAATGTAAATTCTATTACAAATAAAGCTCCTCATACGACAACCCTGCCTGTCCCCTGACAAAATCAGTCCTTTTCAGGACTACAGAATATTTGATCGTAGTTTGTAGTTAAACACTATGTTTCCTAAGGAAGATATTTCTCGAAGGAAAAATTGTGTTAGTTTGGGTGAGAGATGCATTATGTGTTTAAATCATACATAGATGGCGAGAGAAAGAGCATTTGCAAGATTTAGCTTGTAGTTTTTATGTATGATAAGAACGCATATGCCTCTAGTTATTCAAAGTGACATAACTTTCTATCAAGAAACATATTTTAAACAATAAATTCACTCTGGGTTGATACGCTCAAAAAGATACATCTGAATTTGTGTCGTTTCACATAGAACGTTGGCAAACCTGCTCTTAAGTATGACAAAAACAGACGTATCCTTTCAGTGTAACAAAATATTTCGAACAAGAAATCTATTCTATAGGAAATATTTTGTTACTCTGAAAGGATATGTTACAACTGTTTAGCCCCACTCTCACCCCCACTCTCACCCCCCACCATCCTAAATGCTTTTAAAAGCGGGAGCAGCCATCACAATTTTCATTTCTCAACCAGCCATGAAGTGGGACAGGCTGATGTTAAGGACGACAAGGGAGTCCAAAATAAGCGAGTTTTGGGAGGCTTGGCGTTTAAAAAACGCGAATAAGCCAACGGCTATCGTACAGCCGATCCCAAGACCGCAACCACCACCGGAGCCGGCTCCAACAGAGCCCGTGGAAGTGGTGGAAGGACCACAGATGCTGCTGGGTCCTGAAGAAAGGGCGGCTCTGTTAGAAGAGCTCACGGAGCGTCGCCGGAGCCGTCGCAGCACTCGGCTGGAGGTGCGAAGACGGCGAGCTGCACCGCGATCGGTGCAGATCGCGAGAGGGGAACAACCACTCTAGGTTTCCCTCTCCAACCCACCGTGAAAACGGCCCTTTTCAGGGCCACAAAAGATTTGATCGTAGTTTAGATATTCTTAGTCACTTTGTGTTTGACACTGAATCGGTGAAAAATGCAAAGATGACCAAGGATGACATTTTCAGGACGTTTAAAAATAGACGTTGGCATTTTTGCATAACTCTTTTCGATAATTTACCTAGAAGTGTCTAAAACTTATTTTAAGTTAAAGGTCCAAGATCCGTTAAAATTGTTATTTTTCTAACTTAAAAATTGTATCCATTTAGTTATTTCCGAGACGTATATTTTTGGAACTAAAAATCGATATTTGTCGACCCACTAAGATTTTTATTTTTGTATATTTTTAACAAAAAAAGCAACCACATTAACCCTTATATAACAAAAATATTTTTATTTCGGATCAAAGCAATGACAACAAGCACATAACTTGTGGGTTTGCTCAGGTTTGCTTGGGTTTGTTTAGCCAATACAAATAATAAGAATTTTGTTATTAATATTATTATTATTATTTGATAGTTCAAGGACATTTCAGAACATTTGACATAAAACTTTTTATGATCAAAATGATCAGACTAATCAAAATTTCAAGAATTATGGGGTTTGATTGGGTTTGCTCATGAATAACGGGAGAAGTGTAGCTCAGATCGAAAAAAGTTATAGGAAAATATTTTAGAGTAAACTTTTTGTGATTGGAAATGACTTTTCAATTTTTAATTTGGAAAAATTGAAAAAGACATTTTTCAGATTTCTAATTAATTCAAAGGGGTAGTATAGGGAAGCTGTGGGGAATAGGGCGAAGGCATGAGGGATGGGTGGCATAATCGTTTTTAAATAAGACCCGAGTGATTTGAGTCATTAAAAGTAATAAGAGGTCGGTCAAAAAAAGACCTAGGGAGTAGGTATGTATTTTAGGGAAAACAGGGAACTATGAAAAGATAGTCAGGTCCAAACTAATGTGAATTGTACAATTTGACTGTTATTCCGGGGTTCGGGGGCGAGGCCCCCAAACCCCCGCCAGGGGCTACCGCCCCTGGACCCCGTTTGGTTTTTGCGCAACGGAGGCGGGCCAGCGGGTGGGCGGTGGGGGCGGCCGGGGGGGCGGGGGCGGCGCTAGCTGCGTAGCAGCGTCGTTAGGTCGCGAAGCGACCTAACCTCCGCGCCGCGGGGCGGGCGCGGCGCGGAGGTTAGGTCGCTTCGCGACCTAACGACGCTGCTACGCAGCTAGCGCCGCCCCCGCCCCCCCGGCCGCCCCCACCGCCCACCCGCTGGCCCGCCTCCGTTGCGCAAAAGCCAAACGGGGTCCAGGGGCGGTAGCCCCTGGCGGGGGTTTGGGGGCGGAGCCCCCGATCTGGGGGGGGCCCGGGGGGGCACGAAGTGGCCACCCCGGGATTTTTCGAGGTTTTTGGGGGTCTTTGGGGGTCTTTGGTGCAATTTTAGACCTTCCAAAACTGAATTTTATATATTTCTTTTTCTTATATCTTTGCACGTAAAACACCCTTCAGCGTTTAAGTTTGTCATCTCCTAAGGGTTCTATCATATCTTGGTAGTCGTCATAGAATCGCACCATCATCCCCTCCTGTATTTTTAGCAAGGGTGGGGGAAGCTGAGGTCTTTAAAAGCAGCTCGAGTCGACTGCTTACTTCATTACATTCGCTCATCTCAACATGGCATCATCAGATGATGATGGATACTTAAGCGATGATACTCCTAGGAATTTGGATAATTGGGCACTTAGACAGAGGAAAGTTTTCCCCGTCCGATCCCGCCGGGTGTGCAAGATCTTAAACCTGGTGAAGGTGGGTGATGACGGCTGGTGTATTGGCTGCTATGCCGACTTGGAAAACAAGTCGGCTGGTGACCAATTCTTCAGTGGTCATGTAACCCAAGATTTCGGTAGTCGCGCGCACATACCGAACTGTAAAGGTTGTGGAGTAGCTCTTGGTACTCTACAACATAAGAGTGCGTGCCTTATTTGTAATCGAGCCTGATTACAAATAAGATTTTATCCCTTGAAAAACGGTCCTTTTCAGGGCCACAGAATGTTTCATCGTAGTTTTAGTTACCTAATGCCATAGTACATGTGGTGTTAGGTAGAAAATTATATAAGTCCAGTCGGATCGACTATAATTTTCCTTGCAAAATCCGTCCTTTTCAGGATGACAGGATATTTTGATCTTACTTGTATTTATCTAATGCCACGGCATCTGTACAGGATATTTTGATCTTACTTGTATTTATCTAATGCCACGGCATCTGTGACATTAGATAGAAATTATGTAAGTCCAGACGGATCGAGCATAAGTTTCTTTGTCGGTCACCTTTCCACAACACAATTACACCATTTTTGAGAACTAAAAGCAGTTTTCGACAGTGAAGTCCGCCAGTATCATTTTTGGATGGAGGGCATTTGTATAATAAACTCTAGTTTGTTGGCGGTGGAAAGGTGGGGATGGAGTGGTGGAGGGGGTAGATTATCTCTATTTAAACGGTTACGAGCGGGTCACAGAATCACTTCATTTTTAAATCTTAAAGTACGAAGATATAACTATGGATTTCGAAAGACCATTGAGTCGCGGTTCATCGGTTTTTAGCGATGATACCGTTGACATGAATGATGTCGATATGGATGACCTACTCTTGGACATCGAACGACTTCTAGACATCGAGGCAGAAGATATGTTTAATGCCTGGGAAGATGAGCGGGCGGTCGAAGAAGCAGATGTGGGTCTGGAATTGCCAAACATGGATTGGCAAAATGGGGAGTTGTCGGCTGAAGACATGGAGCCAGACTCCAGCACTGATTGGGTGCCACCACCGCCGCCGGAAGGTCATGACGGTCCGGCCGATTCATCCACTTGGTGGATCACGGACCATCAGGATGATGATGGTCCAGCTGATTCCACCAACTGATCCCGGAACCATGCCCTCCCCGACCTACCCCGACAAAATCAGCCCTTTTCAGGGCTACAAAATATTTGATCGTAGTTTGTAGTTGATTCATGTCACATCCCAAGTAACATGATATTTCTCAAGAATTAATTTCTTTTGGAAAATATTGTGTTACTCTATAAAGACATGTACGTTCTTACCATACGTTAGAACTAGCTAAATTTCTAGTAAGTTCTCTACGAAAATGCCGAGAGTTTGGTCTATTATCTTACTTGCAATAAAATTCACATTTTATTACAAATAAGATGCATGTTCTCAGGCATTGTAACGGGTAGCCTCTCTTCACAGATATAACACTTTATCGCATACTTAAGTTGTGTGCATCTAATGATTACACACCTAAAGTTACGGCCCTACATTTTTTCGTCTATTCTTTTTTCTATTTTGCATTTTTATTTTATTTTGTGTAACTTTCGCATACTTATTTTAGAAATAAAAAATATTGTTTCATTTAACTTTTTATTATCATATATACAAAAACATTTTATTTTACTTATATATACAACACTATTACAAAAATAACTTAACTCTATATTTACAATAAAATTCTAAAATTAATTATATGGAAAATTGTCCAATAACTTAAGTCTTTTTCTACACACTTCCCCTTCACTTTTACACTGTTCAATTTTCGCCTGCAGTTCCTTAATCTGTCTCTCGTATTGCGCCACATCACTATCGTTCTTTTTTAGTTCATCAACTAGTTTTTGCCTCGCACTAAAAGCCACGGAGAAGGCACACTTCTGGCTTGGAGAAAACTCTTCCATCCAGTCCGGTATCGGCACTTCTGCAGAAGAAGCAGCAGCAGGTTGACGGGGTTGACTAACCGCCTCGAATAGCCGCTTGCACCGCTTCTTTAATGGTTTGCGGCACATTCCACGCCCAACTATTGGCGATATCGGCGCACTCGCGATCGGCGATTTTTCGTCAGCGTCGGCCACCAACACAATCGGAGGCATGGACTTCGGCGGCTCGGGCGTTGTCGAGTTTGAGCCTTCATTAATGATGACGACCGGTGACAGAGGCTTCGGTGGTTGTGACGTCTCCAAAAAATCGGGGTATTGAACTGGCACTGTTGGTCGCTTGAACACGAATTTCTTCTTCTTCTTCTGTTCACCCTCCATAGCTGCATAAAATTGACTTTTATTGTTGCCGGCTGTCTTTGGCAATTTCAGCAGCTTTTCCAACTTCGTAGTGGGTTGCCGCCTCGCCTTCTTTACCACCACATCACTTATGATATTGATGCGCCCGCCGTCCTTCTCCGTCCAGTTGTTGACGTAATCAACCGCCGAAGATACTTTTTTTTCACCCACATTCCCTTCTTCCACAAACGCAGTGTTTAGCACGTCGTCATTGTGCCACTCGTCAAACACACCCGGGGTCAGCAGGTCAATAACGTCCTGCCCCATCAACTCTGCTTGGATACTTCCATCCAAGTTAAACGCATTTAACAACGACTCACTACCGGAATTCATTTTTCTAACTAACTCACTGCACTTAACTGACGAATGTATTTACTTGGCGAACTGTTCTAGCGAACTATGAAATGCTCTGCCTAGCAAACCAAATTTATACTTATCACCCCACCATAAACTCCCCCACCCTATCTGACGGTTGATGCTTTAGAGGCCAAACAAGTTAATTCAACTTACAAGGTTGCGTTCTACGGCTAAACAGCGATTCAAGGACATATTTTCAAGGTAATCGTGTGTCCTTACTTCTGTTATTGTTTGTGCTCTCAAGGTTATATGACCCAGACAACCCATATTTATAGACACTCTCTTTCCTTCGATGCCTATTATCAGAAACTATAATGTTGCCCGCAGATCAAGATAACAGTCGTCCAGCTGAGACTTTTTCGGGAGCACAAATAATAATTTCTGCTGTTTGCTATAATTGTAAAAGAGAAGTATATATTTGGACTGACCACATGCAATCTTACAGTTACATTGAATTGTTGAGAGTAAGGATTGTTAAGTGTCATTACTGTGGAACGCTGATGTGTCGACGAGGGCCGATTAGCAGATCTGATATGTTGAGAAGACAATGGATGCTACGAGAAGTTTACAAGCCAGACATTAATTAGTTTTTATTTTTGTAACTTTATTACTATATTGTAAAATAAAACAACATATTATTGAAACAATTATCTATGTATTTTCCTATCCTGCGTTATAAAATTTCAACTATTGCTATTACTATAGTGGTTAATAAAACTACGTGACATTGGAGTTAATATTTTTTTATTTTTCTAAAACATAGACTTTCCAACATTTTTCTAATTATAACTAATATTTTCGGGTAAAAAACTTTGCATAGCTTGTATTAACATATTTAGGTTATCTTCAGGGTTTGTTTCGTAAAACTTTATGTCTGGGTGCCCCCAAGGTAGAGTTTTTGTTGTTGATGGTATAATATAACGTTTATCGTCGTGGTGACATAAAGCAACTTTATTAATTATTTCGGTATAAACGTCGTGTTTATAACTTCGAAAGGTTTTCATTTTTCGAAATATCTGACCACCACGTTCTACGATATTCCGATAATCTTCCAGGTGAAGCTGTTTTTCAATTACACGTTTTTTTATACCTTTCGCTTTTTTAATTTCGCTACTGATTGAGTTTATGTAATAAGCTTTGGCTCCGGTACCATAAAAACTTATTATTGGATCACCTGGAAATTCATCCTTCATTCTACCTACTACTGACTGACTTTTTTTTATGTTAAAAATATTTCCTTCGGTATAATTGGATGTATCGAATTTATCCGGATTTTCTGCAATTATACGATAAAAATTTTCGGTGTAAACTTTTAATATTAACGAATCTGTGTCGGTATACAGTAAAGAAGCATTTTTGCCAAATTTTGCTTTAATGAATGAGTAGAAAAAATCATAAATTACTGTTTTCGACATGTCCAGTATGGAAAATCCGATATAAACTGGTTTATTATAAGTTACCTTTAATCGATCCATATGAATGGCAACGAATTCTTTATTAAAAACCGTTGAACTTTTAAAATAAGGACGAGAAATTAATGCTCGTGCCCCAATTTTATTCCTGTCATTTTCCCATCGGGTGACTAGTTTTATATCATTACGATTCTCCACATTTTCCATGGTCTTGCCGAAAACAGCATTAATGATTAATTTAAAAGTGTCTTTACCAAACTTTGTTGTTGCCCTATTGCGCAAATCTGTATTTAAGTCGATATATGTCTTTAACCAGGGGGATTGATTAAATTTTAAAATTCTGTGTGTTTGCATTACCATTAGGCCGTTATTGATTGCTTGTTTTAATGTTCGGTAATGAATGATGTATTTCTTTTTATCGTTTAAATTCGGAATTAACTTTGAAAATTTTGCCGATTCCGTGGGTGGTACAATATTTTCAACTAAAAAGGGTAAGTCGGAATGATCATCATATAGCGTATCCGGATAATGAACGTCAACTTCCAAAACGTATCCTTCTGGACCATTATCGTCCACATCCATAATATTTAAATTTAAAATTTCATGCTCTGATAACCATCTAAAGCCGCCAAATGGTAATGCTTGCGACATACTATGACCGTACAGATTTGTTGCATCAAGATAAACAATGAAAGATGATGGCTCGTTAGGATCGTAGTTTGGTACATATATGTTGTTGGCAGCGTGCATCCTTTCTGAACACTGACTTATACCGCCTCGAATACCTTTTTTGAAAAAATGAACCGTGTCGATATCGGTCAATAGCTCTAACTCTACCTTAGAAATACGCAACATACAATCAAACGAATAACTTGGAAGGGTATGGTACTGTGCTGGATCCAGTTTATACGTTTCTAAACAAGTATCGCGAAACTGTTCAAAAACATCGGTTAATAATAAAACATCAGATTTCAAATATAAATCCGAATAGTCCCCCAAATTCTTACAATTAAATGTGTCCCACACCTTTTTAGCTCTATCATAATCTTCATCGCTAATGTGCTCCTCTGACAAACTATCATAAAACTGATTTTTTGTGGGTAAAGTTGGATGGTTCATTTTGTCTATTGAATCGACAAAACTATAGGGAAAAACACCTTTTTTACGCATTAAATTAAACTGCTCATTATCAGAAAAATATTTTCCTGTTTCCCTGAAACTACCCACAGCTAATCCATTACCCAAATTTTCCAGTGACGTTGATAGAAATTTAAAACTATCGATGAACCGCAATTTCAAATATTTTTTCTTTATTGTCCCACTTTTATTATCGACATAATCGTGAACGTAAATACTTTTCGTAAACGAAATATACTTTTCCTTGCTTTGAGCTAAAACATCGATCTTGTCTCCGTGACGACACAACTCTTTAATAAACATGTGGCAATCGTACCCGCTCAAGTTATGAAATATAATTGGAATAAAATTGGGTAACTTATAATTTAAATTGCAAATCGAATGAGCAGCACCAGGTCTTTTTTTCCCAGTTATGTGACAGTGGTCCTTTACTTTACAATTATTATTTTCAAAAGGTCGTTCACATATACCACATTTTGTGGCATTATTGAACTCCGCTATTTGGTCAGCCGTTAAAGTTTCCATTGCTTTTATATCTCTTAAGTATGTATTGTAAAGAGATCTTAAATCACTTTCAAGTCGAGAAACGAAAACCTGGGCTGCGTCGTTTCCCCGGTAGAGCTCAAATTTTGAAATCGAATCGTCAAAGGAGCACTTAATTAAATACGCAAAAGAATACGGTTCATGTTTGATGCTTTTGACTAAGTAAGAATTTGTGGGATTCGGTTCCACTGTATCCAGTGGTTTAAGCACCGATTCAAAATCCGCGTAAACGACAAACGGTACACGCATTTGCTTTTCTATGTTGTCAAATTTTAATATATTTTCACTTACACTCCTTCCAAATTTATCTATTTTTAAATTTAGTGATGGTGTTAATGAATATTTGTGGTTACAGTCATTTTTTTGGTGTGATATCAAAGATGATGGTGAACTAAAATATATCAAACAACCATCACAAAAATACATTTTATCTCTACGTGATGTAATTTGACTGGAACATAATTTCGATAAGTCTTTTATCCAACAATAATGACTTTTAGAACAACGCGTATCACAAATATGTTCATCATCATCTTTAATACTACAATCCTTTGTTATTAACAACAAGTTGACATGTCTGTTAAGTTTTCTACCCGAATACCTTAATGGACCGACAACTTCGTACTTTAACATATTATTTTCGAAATTTTTTTGCAAACCATAAACGTTAACTGAAATATTATTCATTTCTTCAAATTTTGATATATCACGCAACTTTACTGGAAAGTCTATACCTGTAAAATTCAGCACTCTTGAATAGTGTGGATAAGATTGAATCTGTGATGCCATTCTAGTGGTGGGGCACAAAGCAGACACGATTGACCACGCAAAACAACACTCATCTTGATTAAACACATTGATGATGGCTTTTTTCAATTCGATGAATCGGGGTAACTTTATATATGAAGATCCACCAAAAGGTTTATACTCGTTGACATTTACTTCCAGGTATAGAATTTTTTCCAGAGCCCAACCTACGAAAACAAAAAGGAATGACATAAGTATTTATTTTATTTTTAGTCGTTAATTTATAACATACCTGAATCTTTTTCCTGAAACTCAGTCGATTGAGTCTTCATGGCTTCCACTAATGATTGATATATTTCTTCCAAATCGCTTCCTGAAGTGACAATTTCATTGCGTGTATTAAATGACTTGTCACTGTACATATTATCTTGTGTTGGTAAAAGATACCGACCAACAACCACCATATTAACTTTCAAAGCACAACGCACTCTTACTAGGTCACTTACTACCTCTAACACTCTTGCTTTAATTTCATCAAAAAATAATGAATAGTCAGTATGTTCATTATCACTTGATATACGGTATGTGGCAATCCTATTTCTAAAAGCACTGGACACTAGCTCAACACCAGCTGATATTGGTGAACATGCATTACTTTTATGGTGTATTGTTCTTTGATGACCTGCCATTCGATTTGCTGGTATGGTTATATTGCAGCAAGTGCAAGTACGCACCTCGGATGTTGATGCCCCATCGTCAACTTTTCGCTGTTTTCCACCATGCATATTTTCAAATCGTGCTACGCACGATTCTCGTTTATGTCGTAACATATTATAACTCCGAGTAAATGATTTACCACAATTTTCACACACGTACGCCATGACTTTCAAATTAACTTGCTTGAACCGTTTTACTCAACACAATGTTCTATACTAAAATTTAACCCCCCCTACCCTCATATATACCGATCCACATTTAGACCCAACCCACTCGACCGTCATACCAAAACATGTTACACCCCAGTAATAACTCAAGGTAAACTAACATCATAAATGTAACCTTGAAATAAGCGTCGTCCACCTGGTCATCACCAAACAAAGAAACATCTGCTCGCGTTCAAGGCCAAGCAAATGTAACCTTGAAATAAGCGTCGTACACCTGGTCATCACCAAACAAAGAAACAGCTGCTCGCATTCATTGAAAATATGCACCGCAAATGTAACCTTGAAATAAGCATCGTACACCTGGTCATCACCAAACAAAGAAACATCTGCTCGCGTTCAAGGCCAAGTTCTTGACCTTGACCTTGGAATAACACCTGCGCATATCAAGGCCAAATAACAATAGCACACCTGGGCGTTCAAGGTCGACCCTACTGCGCATGCGGAGACTCGGGGAGCATCATATCCCTCTACTGACATATAGTGAAGGAAATATTTGAAAGGAGTAAAAGGACATATAGTAAATGAGGATATTAATATTTAAAATGAGTGAAAGGGCATATATTTATGAGGAAATATTTAAAATGAATGAAAATACCTACTTACAGGAAATGAGTAAATAAGGAATATTTAAAATGAATGAAAAGACATACAGTAAATGAGGAAGTATTAAAAGGGAGTGAAAGGACATATAGTAAATGAGGAACTAAATATTAAAAGGGAGCGAAAGGACTTATAGTAAATGAGGAAATTAATATTTAAAATGATTGAAAGGACATATAGTAAATGAGGAAATATTTAAAATAATGAAAGGATATACAGCAAATGAGGAAATATTAAAAGGGACTAAAAGGACATACAGTAAATGAGGAACTAAATATTAAAAGGGAATGAAAGGACATATAGTAAATGAGAAAATAAATATTTAAAATGATTACATACAGTAAATGAGGAACTAAATATTAAAAGGGAACGAACGGATATATAGTAAATGAGGAAATATTAATAATCCCTAATGAAAGGACATGTTATAGTAAATAACCTTTAAAATGAATGAAAAGACAGACATACATTAAATGAGGAAGTATCAAAAGGGAGTGAAAGGACATTTAGTAAATAAGGAAATAAATATTAAAAAGGAGTGAGAGGGCATATAGTAAATAAAGGAAGTAAATATTTAAAGGAAGAGAAGGGACAATAAATAAGGAAATAAATAATAAAAGGGAGTGACAGGACATATAGTAAGTGAGAAAATGAATAATTGGGGAAATAAACAAGGGAGTAAAATGACATACAGTAAATGAGGAAATAAATATTTAAAATTAGTGAAAGAACATACAGAACATAAGCAAATGAGTAAATTAATATTTAAAAGAAGTAAAAGGACATTAAATGAGGATTTAAATATTTGCATGGAGCGAAAAGACATATAGTAAATAAGGAAATATTTAAAAGGGAGTGAAAGGACATACAGTAAATGAAAAGATACATATTAAAAACATGTGAAGAGACATATAGTAAATGAGGAAATCTTAAAAGGAAGTTAAAGGACATAATATAGTAAATAAGGACATATTTAAAGGGAATAAAAGGGCATATAGTAAGCGAGGAAATAGATATTAAAAAAGAGTGATAATAATAATTGATACAGCCGATACACAGGAGCGAACATGCAATTTGATTTTATACGCCGTCCTCACGCATCTAAAAAATCGCTATACTTCTCAACAACCTCCCTCCTCGAACATCTGTATGAAATGCAGCACTTCGTATTCCTTCTTTCAAATAGAAAATATAAAACGTCATCTGGCCGAGCATTTCCGGCGATTATGCCGAGATATAGTGCTCTCGGAAAGTAGGTGAATGCTTAAGAGAGAAGAATACAAAGTGGAGTAGCAGGGGATGAGGGGAAAGGCCCCGGTAATTGAATAGTCGAGTCGGTGTAGTCTCGTGACATGACGGAAAGCAGATTGCCGGTTTAGCGTAGCACAACTTAAAAATGGTAATGTATGAATCAGAATCGCTTGATGCCTATACTGGTGTTGGATTCTATACCGGGAGCCAAATAAATAATAGGGTCAATGCTATTGTCTGGTGTTATGATTTTTTTATGTTATATTCTCCCAATATAAGGTCTAAAGTTACGTTCAGTAACAGCGCCTATGCTTCGTTATATTCCCAAGAAACTACTTTATGTTTTGACAGAAGGCCATCTTAAGTCTTCGGGTATGAACATTAGTTTCGCTTTGTACTCCGGTCTCAAAGTTAATTATAAGTTTATTTTCACCCGAATCCTTAATACAAACATCACTCAACTTTAAGGAAATCGTGTTACCAGCAAACCCTTTCCCCAATTCGAAACTGGTGTTTCCCCTCAAGGCCACCCCATCGTAAATATCTCCACCGCGGACAAAAGACCGTCGCTTGCACGCGCCAGATGCTCTATTGTTTTACGGACCCTCCCGTATTGTCGGTGGCAGGACCATGCGATGGATGGTAAGAATGCATGTGTCGGGTTTTGCGTTGTGTATGTAACGTGCTTGTATATTAATGTATTCAGCAGAACGGCCGCAACGGTGCATTGAACTTGTGGACGAAATTTGCAGAGCCAGCACGCCGTAACCAGCAACAGGGAACGTTCTAAACTAAACGGACGGTAGCCATATTTGAATAATAACTAGATAGGTAGATAGATACTTCTCGTGAAAAGCTACGCTTCATTGGCTTGGTACTAAACATATAACCCATATATGTAGAATAAATTGTATTAATTATTTTCAAGAATGTATGTACGTACATGATGTATATGCATACATAATTACACGCGTAATATGTATGTGTAATGAATCCTGTTAATGTATTCATAAATACCATTATTTCTGGTTAAGTCTATTTCTTTTGGTTTAGTTTAATTATCGTATTCATTGTTCTAATAAAACTAATGTAAGCCGTAACAATATGTGTAAAAAATGGACATACCCCCTGATCGACAAAATTTCGTGTCAGTGCTAATGTGTACATACCAAGTTTCTTGTGTCTGAGGTTTGATGTATAGGAAATTTGATGGCTCGGCTCTCAGAGTATCATATACATTACTAGCTTTCGCCCGCATCTTCGTCCGCGATATAACAATAATTAGATAATAAACCTCTCTGCAAAATTTCAAGTTTCTAGACCCTGCGGTGTGGGCTGTGCGTTGATACGTCAGTCAATCAGTCACTCAGTCAGATTCTTTTATAATAGAGATTAACCAAAACTAGGTAATCAGCTAACATTGTTATGCCAGTTTTAAGTAAAATCTTGAATGCTTAAGAGCGAAAAATAATTCGACCTTGATTACTTAAAAATTCCAACAATTCTTGCGGTTAAATCGTAAATTCTAGTTGAAATAAAACTAATTACTGAAAGGTAATTGTAATGAAGAAATAAATATTAAAAGTAAGTTAACAATGACTCACAATATTTTAAAAATTGGAAGTATTACCGCTATTTCTTAATAAAACCTATAATACCCACTTATCTGCAATTCCGTAACACCGACATTAATTCAATTGAATAAAGAATGAACAATAGGGTAATAAAAAAAAGAAATAAAAATAGCAAGTTTATAATAGAACAAGCAATGTCGAAATAAAATATGCAACGAAATGTAAAGCAGAACGTTTCCACCGCACCGGTTCGGATCGAATAGAAAGTTGTTATTAGAATGCATAAATTCACGTTGGCCTTGGAATTTTGCCAAGCTTGCCGCCATGCCAGCTCATAGTCAAAGCGTTCTTTTTTTCTGCAGCTACTCGATCCCACAATTAGTGTAATAATAAACGAGGGAATTTTGTTTACGATTGCGTTGGAAGGATGTAAAAAAATTTAACCTCTGATCTTAAATTTAGACGCCGAGCAAAGCTTTATTTTTGTACTGTCTGAACTAAGGAATACTGAGGAACAGCTTTTATGAATTCTGTCGAATACTAATTGTTCTTTGTGTAGAGTTTATTTTTTTCATCTGAGACAGTCCACGTAGACTTAAAGCTTAAGTACTAACGTACCGTGGGCGTCTAAAGAGAAGGAAAATGTAGCCTATTTAAAGGACTTGAGGTTGGGAGGAGAAGGGAAAACATCTGCAGGCAATTTGTACCATAATCTGGAGACCTTAGGTATGAATGAGCGAGAGAAGTGGAATGTTCTAGGCTTTTGTAACTGGACAGTAAAGGGATGCATATATAACGCGCCTCGTGTTCTGTTAGGATCGGGCAAGGGCTAGTTCTTCAGAGCAAAATCCGTGAAAGTACCGGTAGAAAAGGGATAAATCCCTAACAGCGCGGCGATGAGCGAGAGAAGGGAGTTTTCTTGTGAGTACTGGGTCATTGATGAATCGAATGACTCTCTTTTGGATATAATCAAGAATATCGAGGGTTGTTGGAACAGTACTCTGGTTAGGTCTACAATTTGACGACTTTCGGGTGTAGGATTTTGAAGATTTGTTTTGTGAGCTTGGACATTTTAAGCCTGGCTTTATTAGGTCTTGGAGAACCGTGGCTTTTGATGGTGGAGTTTAGGTTTCTTGCAGGTATGTGGAATGAAATTTTCAATATCTGCTTGAATGATATCTGTGATATGAGAGCAAATATTAGAGGGATCGGGAGTGGAAAAACAGAGAGGGTTCCAAGGGAAAACAGAAGAAGTTTCGAAGACCGTCCCAACCGACAGAATTGTAGTGCCAGGTCGTGCGTTCTGGCATGATTTCAACGAACTCGGGATGTATGGGACAAGAAACGGTAATGAGGCCATGATCTGAATGACCAAGGGGAGCTCATACAGATGTTAAGTATGGCTCAGGATGGGTGGTAAGAAAAAGATCTAGTGGATTTGGGTCATGGGTAGAAACGCGGGGAAAGTATGTTGGCTTTCTGATTAAATTGGTAAGCGAGTTGCTGATTGCGAAGTTTTCTGCCGCTCTGTCTTCTGGGTCGGTTTTTGTAGATCCTAGCCATTTCTTGCTATGGACGTTGAACTCGCCTAGGATAACTTCAACGGAGGGAAATTTAGAGATAAGATGGTCAATTTTTGCCGAGAGGATAGTCAATGAATTCATTGTAGGAGCTGTAGATGCAAAAGATAAATTTAGTAGAAGATTTAAGAGTAAGATTTAGCCAGAGAATGTCGGACTTGCCTGATTCCAGGTTCGGGAGTCTGGTGCAAGAAGGACTGCTGCGAACGTAGGCACATAGCCCACCAT
This sequence comes from Philopedon plagiatum, assembly GCA_963971165.1. Lineage (NCBI taxonomy): Eukaryota > Metazoa > Arthropoda > Insecta > Coleoptera > Curculionidae > Philopedon > Philopedon plagiatum. The sequence continues at coordinate 88,179,803 of OZ020195.1, forward strand.
AAAGACGAAAAGATTGGTTGAGGATTTTGGACTGATTTGTGTTTCGGTCAGAAAAAGAATGTGAGGTTTGCATGATTGGAGGTAGTAGTGGACAGAGTCCAGATTGGAATTAAGCCCGCAGATGTTGGCAAAGGTTACTTTTGGATTTCTTCGATGGTGGGCCCCCCTGAGCACCTGGAGATCCGAATGGAGGGGTAGTTTACCTCCGGAATTTCGTACCCCTGGGAGCGCCATCATCATTTCCAAATGTTTTTTTTTTTGAAGAGGTGGATAGTTAGAAGAGAGTAGGATTAGAAGTGACAGAAAGAAGAGAGACGAGAAAAAATAACAGTCTGAAGAGAAAAGAAAAAGAATAAATCGACTCACGCACCCTGGGCTGAAAAAAATTTCACCAGCTCTTTGAGTGGGTGCGAGAGGTGGTGCCTCCTCGGTCGAGGAAAGCTCCTCTACCACCTACCAATTTACTTGTAATGTGAATTCACAACCAATAGCGCGTTTCACAAGTTTTGAAATTTGTACGAAAATTTGTAATAGAAGATCCTTTTTTTTTTGTTATTACAAACCATAATAAATGGATGAAAACATTCATTACATTGATTAAACTGGACTGGGGCTTATAGAACTTCATTCACATTTTATGTCAGTTTTTTCGTCCAATCAAAATCAGAAATCAAATTAGACAGTGGGTGGCATAAATAAGTAAATATTTTTATTTTGGCGACTCAAACTGGGCAGCAAATTTTGATTAACGTGATTTGAAATTCTATTTAATTGCTTCTAGACCTACGCGTATGTGTTATTTTTGTCCCGATTGCTGAAAATTGAGGTAAATAAAATTAGGAATGTCTCAGCGGTTGGCCAGAAAGTTAATTAAAATAAGACTGTTAAAACAACTGGAGTCAAATAACCATTACGTAATTGTTTTTAATAAGCTTATTGTATTCAATTATGCAGGCAATGTTATGGGTAATAGAGGTACCGGTATAGTTAATGAACACTGAAATTGAATCCAGAAAAACTGCATTAGTAACTTAATATCCTCTGTCATATTCTGTATAATCTTTAATCCCCCTGTAATTTGATCACCTTCTTCTGTCGTTGAAAAGGACTAACAGAATATAATATTTATCTGTATATAATATATCCAGAGAAATATTATTTCTCTGTACTTTATTATAAGCTGACTGTCAAAGAGTTCTTATTGCACAGAATACTTAGGTGGGGCTTTTATTTGATCGCCTTGCTTGGAAAATTTATTTAATATTCTTAAAACTGATCAGTGTAAGTAGAATACGAAAGTTCTCTGTTTTTGTAAAAATTGAGCTAAAGAAGACAGGGTTTTGAATTCTGCGTAAAATTTCAATCATATTTCATGTTATTATACCCTATATCTAAATTAAACAGTTTTTGAAAAAAAACAGTTTTTTATACTCGCTCTGTGCATGAATATCTAAATACAGGTTTTCAAAAAAAATTAAAATTATCTATATCGCAGCCTTATTTTCTAACTAGAAAAGTAATTAAAAATTATTAATGAATTAAAAAATTATACTAAAAATTTGCATACCGGCCAAATTAAAAGCTCAATGCCTGTCTTGCTTTTCATGTATAATAATAAAATACCAGTTTTAAAATATGTATCTCAGTCGGGTTTCTATCCTAATAATACATTTCAATATATAGAATTTAATAAAGTCCCGTTTTTTGGAACGGTTCAGCTTTTATGTTTGCAAATTTTATTAGCACATTTTTTAGACCATATCAAATCTAAAAACACCTATTAAACCGAACTATGTTAACATGCCATGTTTAAAATAATTTATAACCCATATAATGCAGAAAAGTTGCGGTAAAAAATCATCAATTTAATTTAGATTTCGCTGGTAATATTTATTTTTACAGTACCGCGATTAGCGATCGCAGGTTTCGGTCGGGTTAGCCCAATTACGATTATTGCACTCGTTAAAAAATTAACTTAAAACCAACTAAAGTGAAAGTGATATATTTAATTGCATTTAAAATAATTATGTTTTAAAAATTACGGATCTGCTAATAGATTGCACGATTGCACGCCGATATAATAATGGTAAGGTGCTGTAATTTATAGAAAAAGGGGAAGTCTAATTGGTATGAAGTAAGATTCCAAGAAATTTACGTCGCGTCACCGTATACCCTTTTAACGGTTCCTGACTGTATTTATTATTTCACAATATTTCGTGCTTGCTATAATGGGCTTATCCAGCAATTTCATTATTTCATAATACAATAATACTCCATAAGAAATGTCTATCCCCAGAAATTTTTGAAACATTTTTACACCCATGGATTTATTAGGACTGGATACGGGATGAGTTCACATTCTTTGAAGCCAAAACAAACCATTCCAAACGACACTGTAAACACAATTTGTAAACATTGGCCACATCTTATTTTACCTTGTATTTTTGTACAAAAAATACGTTAGAAGCATCACAAGATTTACTAAAAGTAATAAAAGCCCTAAAAAAATATTGTATTTTTCTGCTAAATAATAATAAATTTAAGTTAAAAAGGTTATATTATTTATAGGTTATGTTATTTCTAAAGGTGTTTATTTAAAGTCGCTCCGAGTCATTTATAAATCTATATAAATCTATACGTCGCACTTTTTCTTTTCTAGTTCATTAGACAAAGACGTTCGTGTAACCGAGTGTTCAGACCGAGGTTCAGCCGTGTTCCTAAACAACCATAACAGACAGCAACACTTCTGAGCTCCAACACTCCAATGCTATTTTATCTCTTTCTACTGCCATTCTTGATTCAATTACGTAGTAATTCGTAGTCTTGTCTATGTTCGTTGTTCGTAAACTGCTCCCCCAAGAGAATAACAAACAACAAAATATAAGGCTTCACGTTCGATACGCTCACAGTATACAGATATCGAATCCTTATTATAATAAATCCATGTTTACACCCCATTTTCTTAAAAAAGCTGAACTTAAACATTTTATTTAAATTACACCCAAAACAATCGTTATAATAGTGGGTTGGTCATCGAGGTTATATTATTATTATCAAACTGAATTGTATAAAAAAACGTAATATCCGAAATTTATAGTGAACTATTACACATAAATATTAAGAGAACTAAGAAAACAGTCGGTGCACAATGTTCTTTAACCTAAAACGTATATTTATGCACGGGCATAAAAGAAATATTAACTATAATTCACTGAATGACGGGGCCAAAAACCTACAAGCTGAGGTTATTCGACAATGGTTATTTTTGTGGTAGTTTATTGTTATATTTAAATACACTTAAGCAGTCCGAACAAAATTTCTAATAAATTTTAAGATTAAAATAGCTACAATAGTTAAAAAAAATATAAATATTCCCTGTGCTAAAACAGTGCGCATGGCGGTGTTGCCGTATTCTTAATTTTATTCTTCAAATTGCGCGTTACGTTTAGTTGTTTTTCATGAGATGACGTCATGGGAGAAAATGAATTTTGGAATTTGGTCGAATTTTAAACCTTAATATTTTTGTTATTATCCGTCCAACCGACGTAATTTTTTGTGTGCGTGTTTCGATTGACTAATTATATAATAATATTAACATATTTAATGAAAGTGGGAAACGACTGAACAAATCCATCTGTTTTCTGAGAGATTCTGCTTGTCATTGAAAGGCGATTAAGAAAAATGGTCGTATTTCTAGGGCTAATTGCCGGGAACTTTAGTCTGTAAAGGCCTCATGGATATTGTTAACCATTAGACTGACTTATAAAACAAAATATTGTCAGAAGGTTATTAATTAAGAAGTGTTAAAATTAGTACTCAACAAGCCACTAACCAAACAAACCGTTAACATTCAAATTTCAAACAGGTCTTTACTCTGTTTTGACCTTGGTAAATGCGAAATTCACAAATATTTGAAAATATATATTAATATATTTTATATTTTAGCATTTCATTGAAGTGTCCGCGTATTGGTGGATTATTAATGTCTGGCATAATTTTATCTAAATAAACACCCACCACAGCGAAAACTGTTTTGCCATATTGACATTAGGTATGCCGAGCACGACCGCTATTCGTGATACCCACGCATCATTGACAAAACAGAATTTTTTATTTCAGGAAGTTGGTCAAAAAATGAAGGTAAAATAGTCCGGGAGAAGCAACGAATAATTAAAAAAAAAATACACTTATTATTTTTCCGCCAATCGTTCAAAAGTCGAAAGAAAATAAACACGTTAAGCGCCACCACAGAATCTGAAAATCTGGTCCAAATGTCCAACTTTTTTTATTGTCAAATTCGCTTCTTTCAGGCATTAGTTTAGTAAATACACAGAGGTCATGATTATTGGTAATGATTACTTCCAAAAAGTCACATTTTTCTAAAACTTCCACCTTAGCCATACCTTCAGTGTCTTCTGTATCGCTGTCGGTGTCGCTAAAGAACTTTTCGAGATTAATCCCGAAAATATTAATCGATCCCGGGATTTTAGAGTCCGGTGTATACTCTGGGATCCCGGGATTGACAGCCTTAAATTGCATACTTTCTAGAGTTGTGTTTAAATATGACATATTCTAAAAATCGTGTTTTTCATCACTTTTGAAGAACACTTAAGGAAATATTTCCTTACAGTACAGAAATGAATATGTATGTATTGTAATACTGATTTTTTCTACAAGAAAATTAAATATCAGAAATGTTAAAATTTTTATATGATCGGCGAAAATTTTTTTACTGAGTACGTATGAAAGTTAAAACTTCTCTCATAAGAAAATACAGCTGATATCTTACACAACCCAAATATATTTCAGCGAAAAATAAAATAATAGTGAACATTTCCACACCCGAAAAGGATTATTCATCCGAAGAAATCCCACGATCCCATAGCTTATTTACAAGCATCATTAGGGACAGGTATAAAGAGCTTCTAGGTATGTATTACCATTTAACATTTTATCGAGGAGAAGCCAAATAATAAACAAAAACAGGTTTTCACCGCTGCGTGACCTTGAGCCTTATTTCAAAACTTCTCATCTGTTAAAAATTTCGATGCGGCTATGGTCAGACGCCATCGCTGTCGAAAATAAAATTACATTCTTTTGTTGGGAATCGCCCCGAGATAAGTGTTCCCAACTGTGAGGGTTGATATAGTTTGTCTCACGAGTGATGGCGAACTAATCAAATAATTTTATAATGAGTTTTACAAAGTTTTCATTTTACAATCGTTGTATATACGTTCAATATTTCCTTGTTGGTGATTTTTTCATTTTTTGTAGTACTTTTTTTGACTAGAGACGCAGTTTAGCATGTAGGGATACATTATTTGTGGAAATATATCCTCCACCATCGTTATCATCTACTAAAAATCTATTGTCGATTTTCCTCTACAAAAAATTACTTGGAACAAAACCATCAACAACGGATGATAGAACAACAGGACGAGGCCGCAAAATGCCGATCGCACACGAATGAGAGCCAATCTGGTTTTTCCAAATTCGACTGAATTTCACTGCTTTTTTATTTTACGATTAAAAAGCTGTATAGAGTATTAAAATTATAAAATTGGAGTTTTGTGAAAGGGCCCATTGATACGAACCTGATGGATAAGCGTAACTACAATATAGGGATGCGAAAAAATAAATGTTTTGTTTAAATAAGCTATTAAAAATATTGAAGTTCCCCAACTGGTGCTAAGTTAAATAATACGACCTTCACTCCATATGATTTAACCTAATCTATATTCTGGTGATTTTTAATAGATCTTAAAATTACACCCAATCAGAATTAAAATAGCTCGGTCATCATTCTCGGAACAGCCTATATTAACTCGCACGTCTTGCTCCGCGCTACATCCTACGATATTGGAGTGTAAGCACTTCTAAGAAATCGCATTGGAACAGGTCCAAGAAAATTAAAGTGGATAGACGTCGGACGATTTTTATTTTTCGTTTACAAGATTTATTGCGCCAGCATTGTTTGTTTGTGCTGGATTTTCGGGTCATTTATTATTATCGTATTTCATGGAAAGAACATATTTTAGGCAATTTCTTTTTTGTAGTATGTACAGTGGCCGTCAGATAAATTTGTACGCCGTTAGTGCTTCAGTGTAAATGTAACTTTATACCTTCTCACTGACGAATTATTTGACACTGTCACTTGAATAATTTGTCAGAGTATATTTTAATTTCGCAGCATAGCTTAAAATGCCTCATTTAAGCGTATTAAAAAAAAACAAAAATAGTTGCTTAATAGAAGAGAGGATGGTCTTACCAAAAAGTGGTGGATAGATAGTATATGGAAAATCAAAAAGTACATCAACACAGATTTCAAATCTTTTACCTCTAAAATCCTTACGTGGGTATAGTTAACGGTATACCAACAAAAATATTGCTCGTTAAAGTAAAATCACTCGCGATTATCAACTTAACCGAGCCAAACCGGTACAACACGATGCGAAAAAGAACTCGACGTTAACTAAAAGGTAACAATACTCCTTTTGGATCGTATATAACACGTAGAAGAATGCCCATAAAAAAGAACCAGTTTACAAAGTAATAAAATTCCTTGTATGTTCGTTCTTAGTTTAGTAATGCCAGCTTTGCCTTTTGAAACAACATCTTTTGGTCTTATTACGGTGAAACAAAAAGAGGAAAACAGTTCGGAACCGGTTTGGCCAGAATGGATAGTATAGGAGTTGCAGTTGTAAGTTGAAAATGCCGTCAAAAGCCCAAAATTGGTAATTTATTATAAGAGTACCCAGTAGTTGCCCTCTTCTAAACCCGATCCGCGAACAAACTATATGTAGATTTTCATACCTATTTATCACAATTTCGCGGAAGTCATTATTTTGTAACAAAAAAGCACCTAAATCAAAAACCTTGGAAGCTTTCATTAATGTCACAGAATATTTTTGATAATTATCATTGTTTTGAAAATATTATTAAATTAGGTATGTGATTTTGATAGATCAAGGTTAGGGTCGATCAAAAATCAATAATTTTATTTGTTGTTAGTTTGGATATTAAATTTGCATTATTTAAAATTACTTACTATGAAAATGCGTAATACGTATCTTATCTGTAGGCCACACTTACCTAGAACAAAGGAAAAAATCATTAATATTTTGTGCATATATTCATTATATTTGACTACATTGGATTGGAAGTATAAATAAACATAGACTTTATGTGTGTCATTTCTAAAAGTTCTAAGAAGCATTATATTATTTACTATGCACCTTTTAAAATTAAAATTTAAGGACTTTGCGACAATCAAAACTTCTTTCATTTTGTCCTTTTCTCAACTTTATAATATGGAGTATCAACGTTTCTGGGTAATCCTCTACGCAATCCTCTCCTGTCATGATATAATTTTACCGATATAATTAATCATTATTTCTCGTCATCAGATGAGACTTATTCTTTCCTTTATCTTTTTAGGCATTTCTACAACGTTGCCCTTACTAACCAAGACTGACAGGTACATATATTTATTTCACAAGAGAAATCCAGATTTTATTATAAATATGACGTTTTTGGGAAATGCCGAAATTTTAAAACGAAACCTGCAAATAATGGGTATTTATTAACATTATTTCACAACAAGACGTGCGTCGTATGCAGAATCATTATGCAAGATTTGTTATGACAACAAGTCTCTCTGTATCCGACACAGAAGCATTATGCAGAATATTGAATATACATATAATCCAAATAAACCTGAAATAGTTTTTTATATTCTCTACATAAATAAAGAATTTATAGTGGTTGCTTTTATGAACAGTGATAAACAGAAACGCGAAAATTCACTTCTATTTCCGTTAGAGCGGCGTGAATTCTCATTCGTTATGCCTCTCCTATTTATCCATTCTAAATTCGTTTTGGCATCGAGCCAAAGCCCAATGCAAAGTTGCGGGGTGTATAAACACTAAGCAAACACGAGACGGATAGAATCATTAGAGAAACGATTAGAAATAAATGGAAACAAGTTAAATTTAGAGCAGTTAGACGACATCAATTTATTTATTGACGAGTTTTTAAAGCGGATATGCGTTTGGACTTCACTTTGTCTACAAGCGCTGATAGAAAGGTAAATTTTGACATCGTGGATGTGTCATCCGTATGGTAATGTCCATTTTCAAATAGGGTAACTTCATATGCGTTTAGGGTTGCCAGACTATCAGAATTTTAAAGAACAGGCGACCGTATTGGCAGTTAATATTTAAGTATGTAACTGTCAGTCACGAGAAACAAAGCTTGGTGTTGCCGTTTTAGTCCCTTTAGAATAATTGGGGAGTTATTTCTTTTTTAATTATGTAGAAAAATGTTTGTTGATTTACATTTTTTGCTTGTTTAATTTAAGTAGAAGTTATGTTGTAAGAATTTTTTGTGTAGATATGCCTTGTTGATTTAAATAATTTTTTTGCTTGTTTAATTTAAGTAGTTATGTTGTGGGAATTCTAGACAAATTGGGATTTTTTTAAATTGTGTAGATATGTTTGATGATTTACATTTTTCTGTTTGTTTAATTTAAGTAGAAGTTGTCTCTTAAGACTTCTTTTAATTGTGTAGATACGCTTTGTTGGTTTAATGAATTTTTTTTGCTTGTTTATTTCTTGTTTTTTAAGTAGAAGTTATCTTGTAAGATTTTTTTATTGATATGCCTTGTTGATTTAATGATTTTTTTGCGTATTTAATTTAAGTAGAAGTTATGTTGTGGGAATTCTAGAAAAATTGGGATTTTTTTAATTGTGTAGATATGTTTGTTGATTTAATTTTTTTTTGCTTGTCCAGTTTAAGTAGAAGTTATCTTGTAAGAATTTTTTTGTATAGATATGCCTTGTTGATTTAAATAATTTTTTTGCTTGTTTAGTTCAAGTAGAAGTTATGTTGTGGGAATCCTAGAAAAATTGGGATTTTTTTTTAATTGTGTAGATATGTTTGTTGATTTACATTTTTTTGCTTGTTTAATTTAAGTAGACGTTAGGTTGTGGGAATTCTAGAAAAATTGGGATTTTTTCTAATTGTGTAGATATGTTTGTTGATTTATAGAAATGTTTTGCTTGCTTAATTTATGTAGATGTTTTTTTATTGTGTAAATTTTAGAGAAATTGAAAATTTTGTTTTTAATTTTGTAGATATGTATGTTTGTTGATTTACATTTTTTTGCTTGTTTAATTTAAGTAGAAGTTATCTTTAAGACTTAATTGTGTATGTAGATATGTCTTGTTGATTTAAATAATTTTTTTGCTTGTTTAATTTAAGTAGCAGTTAGGTTGTGGGAATTCTAGAAAAATGGGGATTTTTTTTCTAATTGTGTAGATATTAGGTATGTTTGTTGATTTAAATAATTTTTTTGCTTGTTTACTGTTTGTTTAATATAAGTAGAAGTTGTCTTGTAATTGTGTAGATATGTTTTGTTGATTTATAGAAATGTTTTGCTTGCTTAATTTATGTAGATGTTTTTTTGTGTAAATTTTAGAGAAATTGAAAATTTTGCTTTTAATTGTGTAGATATGTTTGTTTATTTACATTTTTTGCTTGTTTAATTAAAGTAGAAGTAATCTTTTAAGATTTTTTTTTAATTTTGTATGTAGATATGTTTGTTGATTTACATGTTTTTTGCTTGTTTAGTTTAAGTAGAAGTTATCTTGTAAGAATTTTTTTTGTTTAGATATGGCTTGTTGATATAAATATTTTTTTTGCTTGTTTACTGTTTGTTTAATTTAAGTAGAAGTTGTCTTGTAAGGATGTTTTTTAATTGTGTAGATATGTTTTGTTGATTTGTAGAAATGTTTTACTTGCTTAATTTATGTAGATGTTTTTTTTATTTTGTAAATTTTAGAGAAATTGAAAATTTTGTTTTTAATTGTGTAGATGTGTTTGTTGATTTACATTTTTTTGCTTGTTTAGGTTAGTTAGTTAGATATTCCTTGTTGATTTAAATAATTTTTTTGCTTGTTTATTGTTTGTTTAATATAAGTAGAAGTTATAAGTATATAGCTTTTAAGTAGATGTAAATGCATTATTACTTAATAAAGTTTTTCTGGCTTGGGCAGGTCTGCCAATTAGTAAAGTCAACTCATGTTTATGAAGTGTTTTTATTAAAAAATTATCAATAATATTTGCCTTTTACGTTGTCCGGCTTTTTCCAAATTTCTAGCCAAATATGGCCTTTCAAGTCTGGTTTGACCTGGCAACTCTATTAGCATTCTAGCACAAACAGTTGACAAGTAAATCCGAAGATCGACTTAATTATTACACTAATCGTTTTAACGTTGTGTTGATTTAGCTATTTAAAATTGCGTATTTCTCTAGCATATCTCGTAACAATTTTACTTTTTGTAGTCGTTTATTCTTTCTTTGCTGATAGTAAAATGTTTGTACTATAGCTAAGAAACACGTATTCTGCATGTGGTGGTACCCTCATCATGTAACCCAACAATCCGCATAGTAGGTATGTACATATATATCCAATCCTCACGGCTACAAAGTGTACATGATTTCTTTGCTGTAAAAAACTGCGGTCGCACCCGTATTAACAGTATTATTATTACAGGTCTATGAATGAAGTAATCTCTATGGCTTAGTTGTCTATTTATGGTTTATCTTCATATTATTATTGAAATAACCTACACGTCGCGTCGTCGTTATTCCAGCTTTTGTTGCCCAATCGTATAAAATTTTACTGTCCATTAAACAAAGAGAGTCCGTTAAATAATTGAAATTCTCCATTTTCGATAAAATTCAAGTCGCCGACCGCCAACTCGATCGATCGTTCAGAGTTGCTATTATCGGAACAGCTGCCGATGCTAGTGCATGCATCATGTATTTGTGAGAAGGTGAACAGATGTTTTGTGGGTCGGAAAGAAAGTACACAAACGACGAGAGAGCTTTATTATTTGTTTCCTAAAATCAGTAAATTAATAAAAAAACGGAAAGCATAACCATCCTAGAATTTTTTTTGCGTCGCCACACGAAGGTCACCTTGAAATGTATTAATCATATTCTGATATTAGATAGGATGTAGCTTTGTGATAAGTAACGTACTTAAGTCAAAGTGGTACTCGAGTAATTAAAAACTCAAGTGCTTAGGTTCAGATCTTAGCTTTAGTAGAATTTCTGCCCTTTGGTGTTTCTTTTGAAAAGTTTTTTATTCTATACAGGGCGCAGAAAATTTCCAAGGCTGTAAGTGTTTCGATTCCGAGATTCCGGTATGCTTGGTTTTCTCTTCGGATAAAGAAAAAATACAGGCAACTATTTTTCTTATTAATTTTACACATTTTTAACGATAGTTCATTGCAATTTTATACATACAACAACTTTGGGCCTAAGAATCATCTGTGAAATTGTGTCGGGATATTTTATAACACCCAGTATGTCTAACAACAAACAGTGAAAGGGGAATGAATTTAAGACTGCAAGGAATTAAATTGGAATCCAATGAAGAGCAGGACACCACAAGCAAAGAAAACGGATTTTAATGAAGCAAAAATACACACCATCGAAATATTATCACTGCATCCCTGCATGCACATGGGGTCAGCCCAAACATGTGGTCGTCGTTAAACGAATGGAATGCCGCACCTACCGCTATCTGCATCTCTTTCTAAATCAACCAGCAAGGGCGGAAACCTTTAACACCGACAGCAGGTGTGCGTTAATTTCCAAGACGATGGGGAAAAAGGTTACATTGAAAGCAGCTTATTGTCCTAAAAAAGGAGCACCATATTGGATATGCGGACAGGTGAAAGAAGGAAAAATATAGAAGCGTATAAAAAAAAAGGTACAAAACTATTAGAAGGATCTGGGTGGTTAGCTAACGGCGGCGGCGCGCAGAGTATGTAAATGATTATGCATGCGGGTTCATTAGAGATGATGATGTTTATGCTTTATAATTTTTTTTTTGTAAATTTTAATGCGATACTTCGAGAAAAGTCAATGAACTCTCATTAGTAAGATAACAGAAGTGCTGGCATAGTAACAGTAAACTATTGTTGAGTTTTTTATTCTATTGTTAGAAAACAGTTTTTTTTATATAAATGTCTCGAAAGTTTGTAAACCAATGGAAAATTACCTCGGGGTTCACTAAGATCGTCCTAATTTGGGGTCATCAAGCACATCGCTAAAATATTAGAATAAAACTCATAAGTAGAGTTCGTAAAGATGGTGTCTGACCATACTAATAATAACTAATAACACTAAAAACATTTACCCAGTAAATTTGTGTACTGTGGTTACTACCCAATTTTTTATGGATTCGTCAGTAAAGCTCTGAAGCCTTTTACTGGCTATTAAATAGGGAGATGACGGTCCTTGTGGATTTATTGATTGAACTACAACATTGACCACGGAGTTTTTCTTTAAATTCGTTGATTCATCGATGGTCATGGTTAGCTACAATTTTTTACTGTTTACTTTCCACCGAATTGCGTTTTCCATTCGTTCGCGTAAACGTGGTAAATAATTTCGCAATATTGCTTCGCATGGCAATTATGTGGATTATATTTTGTCGAAAAATTACGAAACGTTTTTTTCTGGACTTCGAGATTATTATTCGAGCAAATCTTTTACTTTTAAGCAGAATCATGGAAAGGAGCTCGAGTTGATTTTAGACTGTCAAACGCGGTGGAGCAGCCTTTTCATGATGTTGGAACGTTTCGTATTGTTGGAAGGTTGCATCCGGAAGGCTATGGTTGATTTTAAAAAGCCTTTTTTCTTTAACACGGAGTTTGCGATTACTAAAGACCTGTCAAAAATATTATAACGCTTAAAAATTGCTTTCCCCCTCCCTTATCACCAAAAGGATTGCTCAGAAAAATCTGAAAAAAAACATGAACATTGAGAATTAGGTGTAGATTGAGCAAAAATTATAAGGATTGAAAAATTCTAGCTCGATCAATTGTTATAAACAATTTAATTGTGTATTTCCTTATAACTGCTGAACTACTGGTTTTAGAGAAAAAGTTTTTCGACAAAAAATATTCCTCACGATTCAAGGAACAACTTTTGTTCTTACACGTTTTTTTAAATTTTTAATTTGGCTCAGTTGAAACGCTCCCCACTCAGCTCTGCGCATACGCGATGATACGGCGTTGGTGCCGTCAGCGGCGGGTAGCACGGCAGATGAGCGGAGATCGGGCGGCCGCGATTTGCTCAGGTTAACGGGGGGGGGGGGGGGGGTGCTGGTGGCACTAATTGTGCAAGTATAGCTTGCACTTGATCGATTTTTTTATATTTATGATTTGCACTATTAACAACTGATCGTTTCCAACACAATATATCCCTGTTGCACACCACACGCGAGACCCGTCATATTTTAAACCCGGAAAAGAAAAATAAACTTAGGAATAATCTACGATAGCAGGTGACTTCTGCGAACGTTTGGTAACCTAACCTGTTTCCACTGCAAAGCATGTCGACATATCGCGGTAGTCATAGTTCCGGCGCCTATGGTTGACACTTTGATTTACGAACCGTACTCATAAGTCTTTAATGACGAGCTATTGACAGAGACATTACAAACACTTGTCAAAACCTAACTGATCAACTAGATTTAAATTAGTACTAAATCTGAGACCTTTTTAATGAATCCCGGTACTTATATGCATATTTACTGACATTAAGCCTGGCTTATTTTTATAAATTTATATATAATTTCTTCATTGATAAATAATGGAATAATAATACCGATTTCACTAAGCTAAACACAATAAAAGCTGAATCTCATTGTCCATCGAACAAAAACGCAAAATATCCGCACAATTTTAAGGTTATAAAAGCCACATTTTAACCTCAAAATTAATCCATTTCTATAAACGTTTTCTATTGTTAATTATGGTAATCGCATTGTTTTTTTTGGCGTGTTAAAAAACGCTCACTTATACAAATAACACGAATTTAAACAGAAGCCAATTACACGCGATAGCGGCTGTAAAATCAAGGTCAAACGTTAATGTTGTACGAGTTAGTCATTGCTTTTAATGGTTTTAAAAACGATGCCATTCATGCTCTATTAGGTTAATCGTGTTTTTCTAAATCTTCAACCTTTTATTGTTATTTATAAATGCATCGATAGCATCTGTATTTACGTTAGCCATACAGAATAAAGAAATGTTCGAGTCCCAACCAGAGAATACTTCTCCCCTTCCAACATACACTGTCTAGGTTTCCCAAATAAAAAGTAACCTAGAGAACTGTTCCCGCATCTGGGGAGCGGTATCACCTTCGACAATATCCTTGATTCTATCCAAAAGAGACTCATTCGACTCATCAATACCCCAGTCCTCACAAGGAAGCTCCATTCTCTGGGTCGTCGCCGCGTTGTTGGGATCTGTCTCTTTTCTACAGATATTTCTACGGATTTTTCGCAGAAAAGCTAACCGCCATCATTTCCCCTTTACTGTTCCTAACAGAACAAGAAGTGGCACGTCACATATGCATTTTTTACTGTACAGCTACAAAAACCCAGAACAACCCACTTCTCTTGCTCATTCATACCGAGGGTCGCCAGTTTATAGAATAAATTGCCTGCAGAGGTTTTCCCTTTCACTCCTAGCCTCCAATCTTTTAAATCCCGTATCAATAGATACATTTCCAGTCTCTTTAGAGGCCCACGGTACGATAGTACTTAGACTTGAAGTCTACGTTCGCTGTTCCAAATAAAAAAAGGAATAAATCACCACAATTTAGTACTAAAATAATGTCTATACATAAGAGACGAAGCAACAAACGAAGAAATAAAGTAATTCAATAACAAATTAAAACCAAAAAGATATAATACCGGTTCCAGAGAAATAAAAAAAAGCTTTAACAACCGGAAGTAGTAACAAACCTCGTTAATATTGCATTTTATTGCTAATGGCATCTGCGACTTCGCACCTATTAATAATTCAAAATACGACGCCTTTGCCGATATTTCATTGGTCACTTACGGCATATTCCGACTCGATCTGATCTCATTATTATATTATAACGACCATCTTAGGCGCCATTCGTTCAGGAAACGATGCCGATGTAGAGAAATACCGTTAGATTTCGAATTGCGCCTGATACGTCTAGAATTATTTAATGTCGGAGAATATTTCGCTTGGTGCCAGACCGAAACGGTAAAAGAGAAGAATTTTACGATCGTTACGATATGGCAAAAAAGTAGGTTAAAATAAAACGCAAATAATATCTGTTAAACAAAGTTAATTAAACCGAATGATAGATAGTCACAAGTAGTCAGGTAGATGGAAGTAAAACAACGGATTTATTGTG
This sequence comes from Philopedon plagiatum, assembly GCA_963971165.1. Lineage (NCBI taxonomy): Eukaryota > Metazoa > Arthropoda > Insecta > Coleoptera > Curculionidae > Philopedon > Philopedon plagiatum. Next base: position 88,195,061 of record OZ020195.1, read on the forward strand.
TTTGATGTATGTTCAATTCATTGTTAATTTATTATTAAAGCATTCTTAAATCATCTTTGAGGGAATAACGAGCATCATCGAAAAAGATTTTTGTTTCAATTTTATAAATGCATTATCAGTTATTTGACTTTTTTACGGAACGCCATTTTTCGATTACTAAATCGGATTTTGTGCTTGGTTGACTAGCATGCTATTTCCAAAGTAATATTGTTTCTGTAACAGACGTCACGGTTATGAGTTCCTCGATTAGCCGTGAAAAACAAGCGAAATCTATTACAAAAAAAAAGAGAAGAAACAATAATGGATAATCGAATTGTTTACGGTTATAAAATGAAATCGTGTGACATTTAATGTAGGTTAGAAGTGATTCAACCTTTAGAACTTTAGAGGATTACAATTCACAAATTTAATTATCCAATATCTCGAGTGGCGTATACTAACCTCAGATTAAATATTTCACAAAGATGGGTAACACAAATACCAAGATCACGGCGATTGTTTGTCCCCAAAATAAACTAAAGTTCGTGATAGGAAAGCGCCGAATAGGTAACAAACACGTCTGTAATTAAAAATCATCGTTTTTGAACTTGGACTTAGCTAACACAAACACACTACTTCAATATATCAGCAGCTAAAAGCTTGGGGTTTTCAGAAAATACTTCTTCCCTTCTAACATATACACTCTCCATGTTTCTCAAATAAGACCTAACCTAGAATACTGTTCCCACATCTGGGAGCAGCATCACCAGCAACATTTAACAACCTTGATTTTATCCAAACGAGAGCCATCGACTCGTCAATAATCCAGTACCCACAGGAAGAGTCTCTTCTCTCGCTCATTGCCACACTGTTTGGGATCTGTTTTTTTTTACCGATATTTCCACGGATTTTTCTTGTTCCTAACAGAACAACCAGAAGCGCGTTACATATGCATCCATTTAGTGTCCAACTACAAAAACTCAGAACGGTCCACTTTTCTCGCTCATTCATACCTAGAGTCTCCAGATTATGTAACACATTCCCTTCCCATGCTACTTGCAATCATTCTACACCTCAAATTATCTGTCCATCACACCTGACTCTGATACATTGTAGACTGACCTCAACGCGTTGTTCGACTGGTGTGTTGATAACCCTCTGAAACTCAATGTCAATAAATGCCAATGCAATCGGATGAGTTCAGAATAAATTCACCAACTATAAATAATTAATTCAAACTGCACCTCCCACACCAGGAGCTGACGTGCGACACCAGGCTTCTTCACAAGCTGATCCACGGGGGGTAACAGACTGCAGTGATCTACTGGCGGGTGTTCTGATTTCAGTTCCGTCAAGACAAACGAGACACCCACGGTTATTTTTTGAGAGGCACAGAACCAACTATGACCTCAGTATTTTCGTCGACCGCCTGCTGCACAACTACAGATTCTTATCTCGCATCGATATCCTCAACATATCCCTGGATACTCTGAAGAGGTACTTCAAGTTTGCCGCAGTGTAGCATACTATTACTTTTTTCTTTCTCTTTTTTACTGTTTTCACAGTTCGTCGAACAAACCCTTTATGCATCTTGTTCTGAGCTAGTTTTAGATTTTAGTGGTAGATGAACCATTTGGAATTTGTAATTCTCTGGTGTTCAGTGTCTTTAAATATATAAATAAAATTAAAAACAAGAATGGCCGCTCGGCAAAATGCGCAACAGAATCGGAAGTCATCGGGTCGCTTTAAGAAGTTTTACCAATTGGTTATCATAGGATAGTAAACAATATTTCCACTCCATTTCACGGACGATTTCCTTGCTCGTGTTATGTATCTTTGTTAAAAATGTTTAATCTGAGGTACTGGCCTCAAAAAAGTAGGGACTATACATTTTTTTTACTGAAGGAGACAAAAAAAGGAGGAATTTCTTCCCAGAAAATTACTGGTATTGTTAAAAGATGGCTCCGTATTGAATGTTAGTATCTAAAAGTACTAACTTGACATGAAATCATACCTGTCAATCATGCCTTGTTTTGTGGACTTAAGGTTATGGCACAATAAGCCTTAGAGGAATTATCAAAAACAGACGTGTCAGTGTCATTAATTACTGTGTGCACTTTTATGTCAGATGATATTGTTGTGATACGCACACCATTTATTTTATTTTAATCTTAGAAAATTCAATAAACAATAAGATTAACATTAAATACACTGTTATTGGGATATTCATAAACACATAAAGATAAAAATAAAGCGCAATGTAAATAGAGTTTTTTTCGACGACCTTATCTTTCATGGTTTACATACCAAATCGGGGGCATTATATGTAAATATTTTAAACGTAAATAGCCGAAAGATAACGAAAATATTTAAGGATTTTGAATTATTTATACGTTTTTTTGCATACACATAGAGGCTTACAAATAGATAAGAATAGAAAGTGAATTTATTTGGGTTGGTAGTTTTAGTTACAAATTTGGCAAATTAATTTGGATTGTAGTTTGGATTTGAACTAAAACGTCACGTTTTAAAACAAGCTTTAAGGAAAAGCTGCCAGAAATTCCCATTTTCAAGCCAAATTATTTTATGTCGTATTTAAGAACTATAAGAGCTGCATAATAGACGCAGATCCTTTTCCAAAATATCTAATTAATCTTACACTGGGGTGCCAAGAACCTGGTTCAATCAACGCCTTCAAAACCCAGTCTTGCCCGCTTTCACCCAAAAAATCTGGCAGTACTTACCCCATCCACATGAATGGCCAAGCCGTGAAGAACAAAGAAACATTCGATCTTGTTGGCATCGCTTTCGAACATGATCTCAGCTAGCGCAAACACATTACTTCAATAGCCACATCAGCAGCTGAAGAGCTCTTTCAAGCCAAAAAATACCTCAACAAATCAACCCCCAAGGGGGTGAAATGGGGGTTCAAAGTTTGTAATGGAATAAATTGGTATACCGCGGACGAAGTCGCGGGCGAAAACTAGTATTAACATATTTGTTGAAAACGCGAAATGACTGAACTAAGGATAAGGAACACAGACAAATAAATTAACGATTTCACACGACGCAACGTGCTAAAATCAGTCAATTATTCATGCTAAACGAAAAAGGAACATAAATGTCAAACAATATTACGGAATTAGTCTTAATTATGTATGTCTTCGGCAGTGGGTGAATTGCCTGACGCCGTAGACACGAATTGTATATAGCATCTAATTAACAATGGCTTTTAGAGCCTACGTAGGTGAAACACCACAATCCTCAGATGTCTCTTTGAGAACCTAGAATTGAAATCGTACCGTACAGCTTTATAAATAAAATATTTTAGTATGTTATAAAGTTAAACACGCCTACACGAATTCGCCTTTTTGTGTCAGCCATGCTAGCACGACAAATGTATTATATAACGCATCCATTACCATATAATGAGTAATACGAATGTATTCCGGAGAGTGCCACGCCGCGTTTTGCCGCCGTCGCCAGCGCCGCCATGACAGGCAAATTCGAAAGGATGCTTTAACAAAACAAAACATGACTCCGGGACGCTTTTGTTGTGCGGTTCGGCTAGTAATAGATTTTCGAGCAAGAAAAATTTGGCTTTGTTTAAGCTAAAAGCCACGGGGTACCATATATGATTATCTTAAATAGGAGTATTTATTTTTGGGGTTTAATTCGTTTTCGAAACATCAAGAAGGCCTTTTGTCTTATTAATACAAATGAACATAACGTGATGTTGGCTTCTTGTTGGAGAATCTTTCTGACCATCAGGCCATTTACCTGATTTTCTGTATATAACCTTTCTCAGTTTCGTATTTCTTATGGAAGTGCATGATAATTTATTACGATGTTGAGATGCCGTGCATGGGAATCTCTTTGTTAACGTTCTCCATTTTTGCATAGTTTTAAAGTTATTTCTTCAGATATTTAAGTTGGTGCTTAATCTTAATGTTCTGTCTAACTGGTGAATTTTTGCCATGACAATAATTACTGATTTGTGGCAATGAGTATTGTCTGGGTGGAACGGCATTTTCTTTTTGGCTAAACCGGGACGTTTCTCGCGAATGTTTTGATTTGGTTGGTCAAGTAAGCTCGCATAGTAGTCTGAATTGTTTTTCTCTTTTCAAGGTAACCTATGAGAATAATGCCGCTGGCATCTCCAGAATCGGTTGCCACAACTTTTCCGACAAATGGAATTGCCTTTGCCTTCTTCGGAAGCGGTTCATTCGAATAAACATAGGAATTTTTTAAAACATTTTTTCTTTATTGGCATGCGAACAGGCAACTTTTCCCCACTATAAAAATTCGATGTTCGAAAATTCACTTTTTTCTACCTACCCTATTGTGTAGTGGTGGATGCACGCCTCATCGACAATGACAAATCGGAGTCCAAATCATGGTCCACATAAAGTAAAGCTATGGATAAAAGCTAAATCTTTAATAAACTTGGATTGCTATCATAATTCTTCAAAAATGATAAAGAAATGTAAGTAAACGAATTTTAATTTCCTTGTCCTATTTTAATGTATAAAAAATAATAACTGCTGATTTACTAATCAGCTTTAATGCAAATATCCCCACATAATTTAAACAAATTTAAATAGAACATTACATTGTTTGTAAAAGATAACAGGGTCGCCGTTAATGTTTTCATAACCCGTTATCAGCCATTATCACCCAAGGCTCAAGTGGGTCAACAGTAATTGAACAATTCCACATCGCGGCATTGTAATTCGAATGACTAACAAACAGCACTTTAAACAATTCAAGTAATTTTTAGATTAAAGCAAATTATCTGTTTGTTACTTACGCAAGTAATTTGCGTAGAATGTTTTTGGAGTTAAATTGAGATCGTTTTGATAACTGTCACCTAGGATATTAAGAGCCAAATAATTTTTATTTACCAAACGATATTTTATCGAATTGAAGGAGTTTAGTGGAGATAGGGAGACCGTTGTGGATTGGATTTTAAGTTAAGTGCAATTAAATAGAACCAGAAATGTGTCATGTCACGATACTGAGTAATTTGTAAAAAGTAATGGGTGCTGCATAAGTTTTTGCTTGCTAGTTTACTCAATCTCGAATCAAGAGCTGGATAATAGAAGCATATCTATGCACTTATCCTTTTCCCAAGGCCTTCAATTAATTTTAGACTAGGTGCCAAAAACCTTACTTGGTCCGACGTCTCCAAAACCCAGTCTTGCTCCCTGTCACGAAAAAAATCCGCCAACACTTATCCCATCCACATGAATGGCAAACTCCTACAAAACAAATAAATGTTCAATCATGTTGACAGTGTTTTCGAACATGCTCTCAGCTGGCACCAACCTCAATAGCCACATCAGCAGTTAAAAAGCTTGGTTTTACACAATCTCTTTCCCAAATAAGACCTAACCTAGAGAACTGTTCCCACATCAGGGAAGTAGCATCACTCTTTACACTTAATAGTCTTGATTATATCCAAAAGAGAGCCATTCGACTCATCAATGACCTAGTCCTCACAATAAAACTCCCTTCTCCCGCTCATCGCCGCGCTGATGTGGATCTGTCCACTTTATACCGATAGTTCCACGGATTCTGCTCTGGAGAACTAAATGCTATCTTTCCCTCCTGGACTGATCCTAACAGAACAACAAGAGGCGCGTTACTTACGTTTGCCTTTACTGTCCAGCTACAAAAGCCTAGAACATCGCACCTCTCCCGCTCATTCATACCTAGTGCCTACAGAATATGAAACAAATTACCTGCAGACAAGGGCGTGCCCAGGATCTGAACTAGAGGGGGGCAACTCATATTATTTTTGAGGAAGGTGGCAGGATGCGAATTCGGTTGCGAAGATTATAACTTTATTTTTTCTTCTAGGGGGGGGGGGGGCAGCTGCCCCACCCTGCCCCTCGCTGGGTACGCCCTTGCCTGCAGATGTTTTCCCTTTCGAATAATAAGTTTTAAATTTTGTTATTTTCCAAATGTTAGGTACAATTTCGTATTTTCGGTACTTCTCGTACAACCTGACGTAATTTTAATATTGCTACTATGTATATACAATACATGATTGTACGTAAATGTATGTTTTGACAGTGTATTAAGGGTAGAAGTAAATATTTCAATTTTTGATGATTTTCTCTCAGTGTAATAAATGACAATACTGTCACTGAAAACGGTCCTCTTGAGATCAAAGGAACCGAAACGCTCTTTCGCCTTTGTATGGTTTAGAAATTCTATGACTTAGGCTTGAAATGTACGTGGACTGTCCAAGAAAAAGAATACTTAATCGTAGTACGGTCGATTCTTCGTTTTGGAGATGAAATCGTTTCTATCATTCACTAAACAGGTTTAACAAACTGAAACGTTAGTACTACTGACTCTGTGTAACTATTGTCGTACATCCAGATTAATAATGTTAATCAGATGCACCTTCTTAATAAGTTTAATTAATATGTAAAAAATCATTTTTGGGACCAGAAAGTATTATTTTTAAAAAATTTCACTTATTCTTAACAAATTGATGGAAAACCTACGCTTCAATGAGACTGAATATTATTGTATCTAAAAATGTTTCAGTTTACCTTGTGTAAAGAGTTTCACAACAAAATGCAAATGAATACATACATAAAGCTGCCAAACACGTTAATTTTTCACTCGGCGGCAATTGCCAAGTAATACGACGGTTTTAAACTGGGACACAACCTCTGCGATATTTAACTCGGGGGGTCAACGGTCTAGGCATTAAGCATACACATATTTATTCGCTATAAATAAGTCATAAGGATCAGCTCAGCACCGAGACGACAGGCGGGAATGCGATGATGTGTTTGCTTTTGACATCTGGAAATTATGTCGCTTTTACTGAGATTTGGCGTTTTAGTAAATCGATTTGAGACGATTGCTTTGGCAATCGAATTAATTTGTTTTTAAAAATAGAGATGATAATAAATGTGTCAACCGAAACGTGGAAGCACGGCTTATATTTAAATAAAAGCTTGTAAAATAAAATCGATGATTGAACAAAAGTTGCGGCCAATATATAGTTTCAATATGACAAAGATCATTAAAAATTAGCAATAAAAAATGATAAAATTATCCTTCTGTGAACTTACCTGCACCAGACAAGTGGTCAAACGATGTTAAACGCGCCTGAATCTCCCCTTATTACCCCACATTTAACAGTGTCCCCTAACTGATTAAAACCCCTTTAAAAAATTGCTTGAACATTATTTCAGCTTGTGACTAGAAGAAGCACGGGACTGACATTTTACGGTTAATTTGTTTTAAAACAAAGTTTAAAGTAAAAACTAATAAACTGCCTGAAGTTCATCCGAAGCCACTTCAAAAATTTTGTTTATAATTTAATTACATACTTTAATTTCTCTAAGCTAAGAATCATTATAAGTGACTTTTGAGGCAATCACCCTTATTTTAGTATATTCTTATGACTGTTGCAGATGGGAAAATCCTCGGGAAAATCATTTAAATTCCACTAAATCCATGGTTCTAAAGTAACCATCTAATTGCAAAATTATAGTATAAAGTTAGTTCCTAATAAAACGACGGCCTCTATTTAACTCTTTTTGAAGTAAACCGACAAAAGAGTAGGTTTATTTGAAAGTTACTGAACTATATGAACTTTCCGAATAATCTTTGCTCTTTACCAAGAGATAAAAGCGGTTTTTACTGGTTTAAAGTTTTCACTAATTATCTGGGGCTTTGCTATTATTTTTTTTCTGTTATTCCGTTTCGCTTTGTTTTCGTTTTTTAATGTCTCTCTGCAGTTGCGGACGTTTTGTGTTTTAATAGGCATAAAGCGGGGGTTTTTAATTAAAAGTACTGTGTAGTTTGTTTAAATTGTTTTTTATTCGTTTTTTTTGCGGTAATGAAAAATGACGGTTTAAAATGCTCGCTGGACAACATTTAGCAGTGTTTGAATCAATTTAAAATAGGGGAATTGATGATATTCTTTTCCGAAAACAAAGTTTTTGTCAGATCGAAATGTAAAGGTCTGCTTTGGAAAAACGAAAATGTTTTTAAATTTTAAAACTTAATATTTTTGTTATTGGTGAGATTTTGCAAGTAGAACGGTAACCCCTACACTTTAGAGTGGTGTTTTAATCAGACTTTTTGCTACATTTACTAATTAACTTCCTAAACCGACCATTCCATTTTGAGGCTAGAATTGTAATTAGTATAATTAAATATTTACAAAATCCAATTTCACAATCAGAAATATTATGGAAATCCTAATTTTGATGGATACATGTGATATTAAAATATCTTAATTTTTTTAATTACTTAATCATAATAGACTAAGCACTTAGTTTATCTACAGTATTTTTCAGTATTATAAAGTACTACAAAGTAATTGAAAATGCCATTTCACTAGTCGTCCAATTAAATCATAGTAACAACAGAGTAAATTGAAAATGAGATACAAAATAAATTAAAAACATAAATAAGAGAACAGGGGTTATCTTTTGTTTGTTGTAATTTTGAAATATTGCACAACTAAGTACTCGTATATTGTTTAAAAAGTGGTCTGATCAATCACGTCTGTGTATATATTTAAAAGTCTTGAGCCGTTTACTGATAAATGGTACAGGATTAGAAGATTACGATATTAGTCATTTTAAAACTATTATTATCCTCAATAAGAAATTCACAAATAATTAACAAATATAATGCTTTTAGATAGTACGATGAAACCGAATTCTTTCTTTCTTGTACGATTGATTTGATTACTGATTCGCAGATAAATATAGCTGATTTATCAAATTATATTATAAATATAAGTCGATCATTTTGACTACAATTTGACACGTAACGGACGGCCACAGAACTTATAGTTTTGGTCTTTATTGGGGATAATAAAACTAAAAACAATACGTGCGTAGTTTCTGAGAAATGAGACCTTATAAATTAAAATTTAAAGTAACGAAATGTCTTGCCAGTTGTTTTGATCGAGTAAAAGCTGAAAATGTCCACCCCAACCTCCATGCACCTATAAAGGTACTGTTCGAAATGTTCGCAAACATTATGAAGCATTTCGGGCGTTATTTGTCGGCACTCGTACACTATTCGTTATATCTAGTATCTATGGAATTGGGCTGGGTTGCATACATTTTCTTCATTTCAGTTCATAAGTTTTTAATGACGGCTTATTAACAATGACAGGATAAAAACCTGTCAAAACATAACTGATTAACTATAAGATCTTAATTTAAACCAGTACTAAATCTTAAACTTTCTGAGTGAATCTGAACGTTAATTTCTCGAAAACTACTCACCCGATTTCAACGACCAAGGTCCCATGGGAAAGGCAATTCAATTCCCTTTAAAATAAGATATCACTCGACCCATTTAGGATTTTATTGCTGAAAGCTAGGCTTAGGAGTATACGCATGGGGGGTGAAAATTAAAGTGTACGGGTCCGAGCATTTTTTGATTTATTTATTTAAAAGAAAATAAACCTGGGTGGAAAGTTGTCGGTGGGCCACCCTGTATAAGTTGGTCAGATTAAGAGTAACTCCATCTAATTCAGGGTATGTGTACCGTCCACAAATCTAATCATTGATGTTTCGAAGTAATCAAAAATATTGTCAAATATACACATTTTTAATAGCTCTCACTGCGTCAAATTCAACTTAAACGAACCGATTTAATTGAATAACATTGAGAGTGCTGGAAATTTTCACACCAGTTAGAACGTATAAAATATTCAATACAGGTTGCAAATAAAAGCAGTGATATTTCCGTTTAATTTCTAGTATTGAAAGGTAGTTTCGTTTCGCATTAATTATGCTTTAATTATAAAACGTATATTTGATACGTCAAAAACACTCTTTAATGTATAAATATTGTATATTATTAGATCCTTTGATATAAATTTATATTATTCGTTGCAAAATTTATATAAATAAATCCAGCGAGATTTATTTTAATAATTTAATTTAAATAGAGGTTTAGTTTATTATTTATTGTGTCCATTTTTTTATAATATATTATAATATTACTAAAAGTTTGGTATTGTCGATTTAAAATAATTTAATTAAATACAATTTTTTGTCATAAATCCTAGCCATTAGATTATTTTAATAACATTCCATAGTTCTGTCTGTACACCACAGTCATATATGTACATATCACACACAATTGGTCTCTTTCACTCAATCGAATTAAGAGTAATATGTATTTACATCGTAAGCTTGGTAAATTAAATAAATAGAAATCAATTTAACATCTCCCCAATATCCGGTCACATGATGGCGGATATCTACAAATGCTAATTCTAACCAAGGAAAGCAAACAGTTCAGTTTAATAAACCGATCATTAAGAGGGGGACGATTTAGAAGGCCGAAAAATACATCAAAATTAACATTTTTTCTCATCTAAAATAAGACTCATCTTTTTCAAACTTTAACAAGGAGTTATTGTACTTTTGAAGTGCGCAGAACAATTTTTTTGATAAAAATATCAATTTTATGTTTATAACCGCCACCGCCACCCCGCTACAGTTGTTGTCTACTTTGGTCGTTGTTGTCTACATTGGTCGTAATTTCTGTCTAGTAAAAAATCTAGAGTTTTCCTTTGATTTTATATATGTAACGGTCTTTCTATGTGAATTAAGAAAAATCAAGAAAAACCCCGAAAATTTGAAAATTTACATTAATGAAAACAGTTTTCATTAAGAAACTTAGACTTTTTTGTTCAGGTTTGTACTTTGTCTACGCAGAATGAATGTACGATAACTATCAATAGAAATTAATGGGCTGCCGACCACGCACCTTTACAATGCATATTGTCTTATGCATTAAAAAGCATTGTGTGAGTCATACTCATACCATATGCACATACATTTGGTTAATTTTTTTATTCTCACAAAGCTGTTTTGTCATTTACTTACTTAATGATGCATATTTATGCTTGTTAAGTCACTTAAGTCGAGTGTTTAGTTATTGTGTTGCATAGTTGGAAAGTATCTACCAAGTATTGATACATTTGACCTTTTTAATGCCTATTTAAGAACGAGTAGTTGCCATTATATATACCGAAAAGTCTACAAGTTTTAATGACTATTTATTAACAATGACGGGACAAAAACTTGACGTAACTGACCGACAACAAGATCTAAATTTAAATCCGCAATAAATCCTAAACCTTTCTAGTGAATCTCGGTTTTATGTTCGTAAACATAAACTCCATATCTTTAAAAATAAACATTTCCTAATATTTATTAAAAATCCAGATTGATTCAGGATAGAAAAAATTCCATGTTTATTAAAAATTCTAATCTTGATTTTGTTTTTATAAATGTGAGAAAAACAACTATTTTTCCTCTCTACCTGGAATTAAACGTGGGTTTTCAAGGTTGCCCACGAGATGATTAGTTAAAATGATAATTTGCACCTGTCATCTAGACACGCAGGTAAAAACCTTACAGACTATAAATTGTTGGTATAATAGAAAACATTCCTTGTTAATTTTCCTAATCAATTTGAGGTAGACTAAAATTAATTCTATTAAGGGAATTTGTTTTAAACCTTGTATATTTGTACTGGTTTTTCCAGGTATTAATTTCGGAATTATGGTAATATTTCTATAATAGGGAATATAATTAATTACCTATGTATATGAAATCCAAATAAACCTGAAAAATATTTTTTGTTCTCCACATAAAATATTAAAAATTTATGATGGTTGTTTTTCTCCATTTATTTTGGTACTTATTAACAAAAAAACGTCATGTAAATAAAGGTGATATTATAATGGCGAATCTTTCATGTGAAAAATAGTCTCGTTAAAGCCCACTAACGTAAAATGCGTTTTCTTAAATCTTTTCTTTTAAAACTGATCCCTGAGGAAAACGTACAAGCCAAATATGGTTACTTGAATTTGACGATACTGGCCTTTAATGATACCTATTTATGGAAAATTTTTTATTAACTTTGCACTACCTACATATGTACTTTTTTTCCAACATGCGCTGTTCTGGACACGTGAAAAATTAGGTTTTTAGGACACTTGCAGGTATTTTTGCCCAGTGGCATAATACAATCTTTATAGGGTAATTTTTTAATAGATTTTATGTTTATTAAAATGAATTATACACATTACACTGTAATAAAAAAACAACCGTGATACAAACAACAATTATTACTGTTTGGGCAAATAAGACGGCTCGCGACATGCTACTCGTCTCAACACACAGCTTTGTTTCCGAAGTTAAATTTCTCGTCTAATTCATTGATGGCGTGTTGCGAAGAGAAATAATTAATAATTTGCCATGATTGTAAAATTACATCTATAAACCAAGAAGCTCTCAACTAAATTTTACAATTACTACATTTAGTAAAATTTCAGAAACTCCAACAAACATCCATTATGCGAGGCAAAATGTATCTTCCCAATGGAGAATTAATAACGTTCCCATCAACAAAAGAGAAGTTAAGTTGCTTTATTCAAACCCACGCCATGCCGCGCTCTAAAGTTGCGTTATGTTTAATGGAAAAACTAGTGGGTGAAAATTCATGGAGTAGTTGGAAATGGAAAGTTTTTCAGGTTGTTTGTCCTTTGTATGTGTCGTAGCGAGACGCATACTCAAATTTCATCATGAATTTTTTAAAACATATGTGGGGAGATCGTTACAAAGCTAGTCAGTTTTAGATACACTATTTTTGTCTTGTGCAAATAATAAGAAATAATGCTTTTAAGGAATACAATGGAACCTATACTCTTTTTGTTATATGATAATCACTCAAATAATCAATTATTTTAGTAATAATAGTCGGTTTTGTGGCTACAATTTAGAGAACTGACACGAAACTGGCATTTTTTTGTCTTAATTGGAATAAAGAAAACTATAAACAGTACGCTATAAACAGTTATTATCCTCTCTAAGGCATGGACCCTAATTACTTTTACGTTAATTTGTATAAAAAAGAGATGTAAAGTAAAAGCAAACCTACACCAGGAGTTAATCTAGTCAGCAATGTACAATACCTTATGTAAGTTTCTTACTACTGACCTTCATTTGCCCTTGATGAATCTATTAAAATTGTACCTTACTGCAATTTCTAATATTATTAATATGGTTTATTATCAGAAAAATTGAAGTGCTAAGATATGTTTGATAATCAGTAATTTGCAAAATATTACAAAAAACGTTTTAATTTTTATAACAAGTGTTCAGTGTCAGTCTATTTTAATATCTTGCTGTTCAGTATAGGTAGTAATTTGAAAACGTTTAACAATAATGCAATGTTTTTTTCCCACTTCACTTGATATGTGAGTTTTCCATTGTTGACCTTTATTTGCCCTTGACGATTTTATTAAAATAATGTTCTATTGGAATTTGTACGAAGCGACGATTAAAAAGCAATAAATTAAACGTCGTCAATAATATCCGTAAAATAAAATACAGATAACGCGTTTATGATCCTTATTATACAGGGTGTCCCATAACCAAAGAATTATCGAGCAATTACGGATGGTAGAAATCAAAATAAGAAAATTGATTCAAATGGGTATATTTTTTGTGTTTGTCAAGTCAGTGTCCCAGTGTAATATTGATCCACGTTATACGAAATCCTCTCTACAGACAGGGAGAATTTAACTTGAATAAGTAACACCGGAAAGATTGCAAGGGTAACATCCCTCTCTGTATTTTTATACTGCAGAGGAATTGCGTACCTATCAGCTGTTGTGGTTTGAATCTGTCAAGTTTAAACAGCTGATTGCATCCGTTGGGGAGGAAAATCAGGCTGAGCTTTGCTGAAAGAGAATTCAATTTCCGAACAGAAAAATGGACCTGTTTCACACAGTTTTTGTTTGCTGGTTAGAAGACGCTTTCAAAACTATTTTTTTTTAAATTAACAAATGTATTTAGAATGTTTAGAAGCAATTTTCATAAAGAAAAAATACTTTGAATCGATAATTTTCAAGCAAGATAGCGTTTTATTCATTCCCTGTGAAATTTAGAATTTTGGACCTACGACAATTGCGAATTAAGGTAACGCTATGTTAGATACCTTTCAAGAGTAATAATTCAAGATATGCGAGATTGATTCCACGGCATACTTTGAGGACGTTCTTTTATCTTACGATACCTACATACATTAACAGTGTTATTAAAAAATATTCTATTTTTGACGTAAATTTAAAAGTTGTATGAAAGCATTATTTCTAGGTGTTGCACACTATTATGGAACAGAACACGAAGCGAACTCATAAATAAGGTACTTTTACTGTTGATGTTTGCGGTGAAAGGTTTCTTCGCATCGATCACGACGCACGAGAGAAAGAGAGAGGTTAAGCACCTATAAACTGGCCGAGCAATATTTTCTTGTTGCAGGACTGGCAAACGTTCTTACTTACCGTTATCTTTATGATTGTATGGTAAACGTTTTTTTGCATTAAATCAGTGTAATAAACAATAAATTCTAGGTTTTGTGATTGCGGTTAGAACCTGAAAGGAACATTTGTTTCTGAGATTCAGCAGGTGATATTAACAAGACCTATTCTGGACGAGATACCATTATTTACATTTAGTGCGATCCCAAGTTATAGATTGGTCTTGTACCAGAAATGATAATAAAATTAACATTACTAATACCTACTTGCAGTAGAAAATGAATTAAATGTTATGAAACTCGTTTTCACATGGTGACACGGTACTGAGAATTTACTTTTGGCTGCAATAACCTTTAGGCAGGGACTTTTAAACGACATTTCTAAGACTCTTTTAAAAGAAATTTCTGACTAATTCAGTTTGTTAACTGATAAGAGCACGGGACTGACATTTGACGGCTGATATGTTTAATAATTCACTGAAAATTTCGTGTTTCTAGGCCCTGTACTAAGAAAGATATCACACTCCTTCGGATTGAAACATCCACACATAAAAGTACAAATATATACGATTTGCTTGAAATCCGACTCAATTAAGTTTATCTTCGTACTGTGACCGAGTTGGTTGGTGGTTTTGAAATTTCACGTATGAATCCGTTTTTCTATCCGACGTTTCGTTCTTGAGTTATTGAGTAACAAAAAAAGATCTGCAAATAGCATGTTTGACCTAAAAAAATTCAAAAGAATTACTTCCCATCTTCCGAACATCGCCAGTTTCAATAGGATTCTGAAGCTCTCGGTCCTCTACAACCTCCGAAAATTTAAATTGATTTAATTCACTTTTGCGACCTGTAATCGATCCCATCGGAAATGGCGTAAATTTCGACATTGACGTTTAATAGGTCCGAAACCATACATCCTGTATAACTGAATTTTTTACCGAACCTAGACGCACTATCCCTCTATTAACCCAGAAAATTCGATTGATACACTCTGACCATTTTCGAGAAAAAAAATTTAAATGGTGAAAATGTCAAACCGGACGACAACAGATATACATTTTCCAAATTCACCACGGGATATAAGTATGCACTATTAAAAGTAGGTTTAAAGTAAAACAATAAACTTTGTTAATTAGGTATATCTTACGTAATGTATCGTATTATCAAAATTTTTGTGTTCAATGCTACTATTTTAATTTTTTCTGAGCAAGTAAACAGAATGACTCAGTTTGGGGGCAATCATCCATAAGGTTCCTAGTGTAGTCAGGCAAGTTGCAATAATTCTTTTGACCTCTCTTAGTCTTGGAATGTTCCTCAAGCGAGCCATTTTTTGTCTGCTTTCCATTACTCTAGTGGCGTCACAAGAAACTTCCGCTTCATTCAACGCCACCTGTGTCTTTCGATTGGAAATGCTATTTAAACATTTCGCAGCTCAAGGCGAATAAGCAGTACGTACTATAAGACGTTAAATTGAAATTTAAAATACTAATTACCTACTATTTCAACTTCATAAAAAGCTGCAAAGTAATTGCTATAAAACACTTAATTTACGGCAAAATACCCGACACGGATCATTAAAAAATCAATATACCATTTTACGGAATTACCAGTTGTTTGAAATAGGTACGTACATGCTTAAGTAGCAATGGCAACATGGCGCGAACCACTTTGCTTTCAACTCGAGGCAATAAAATCTAAGAAAAAAAAGTAGCTGCAGCAGCAGCAGCTTTAATTATCTGGTTAACCGAACCAGTTCCTATAATCAGCCTATTTTTCATGGTTGTTATTAACTGTTACCTTACGATTCAACAGAAGATGATAGAGCGATGTATCGTTGGATGTAATTTTGTTGTAATTTATTTTTAAACATGGCGTGGGTAAATTTATTCGAACAGGCTGTTAAGATAAAGTAAATATTTGACAACTCATTATATACAGTTGTTTATTTAATTGTTTCTGAAGTGAGGGCGATTAACCTATTTAAATGAAGTACCTATTTTGATGGCATGCTTAACGCTTAAAACGATATTTTTAATGATTACTTTAGAATACAAAAAGACACATTTTTACAGGTTTCAAGAATTCGAGCTATGGCCTCTAAAGTAAAACTTCCAGTTTCCAATTGCTTAGAAATAATTACAAAAATTATATGACGAATGAAAATTTCTAAGTGTTTAGAGATGATAAAATAGCCGAGATGTACTTAAGAACGTTTTTTATTAGTTGTTACTTTAAACAACAAATTGACGGTAAAATGTCAGTTCCGTGCTTATCGTGGGAGTTGAAATAATCAAGAAATTTTCCTTAAAAGAAAGAATTTCTTTTAATGTGTTCTCCCTACGTAACGCCGAAAATGTTTATTACGGGCAACAGTTTTTAACAATCATTTTTACACACTTGGCACTGATGCACCATACACTTCGACAACTGTTTAAGCCATGAATGAACGGGACTACGGCACGTGTTACGGAGAAAAAACGACGTTGCCAGTCTCACTTTAAATTTCGTCCCCTTTCCATTGAAATAAATTATTAAAACTTTATTGTTACGAAAAATGATGATATATTTTGTTATCCCTTAGTCATATGCTTTAGCCTGTGGTGTTTACGATTGTAGATTGTAGACACAGTAATTGCGTTATTTTTCCACATCTGGGGAGGGGCATCACCTTTGACACTTAACATCCTTGGTTCTGTCCAAAAGAGAGCCAGTTGGCTCATCAATGATCCACTCCTGACAAGAAAACTCCCTTCTCTCGCTCATCGCCGCGCTGTTGGGAATTTATCCCTTTTCTACCGATACTTGTACGGATTTTGCACTGAAGAATCAGCCGCTATAATTCCCCCCTTGACTGTTTCTGACAAAAAAACAAAAGGCGCGTTACGTATGTATTCCTTTACTGTCCAGCTACAAAAACCTAGAACGTCCCACTTATCTCGCTCGTTCATACCTAGGGTCTCCTGATTATGGAATAAATTGCCTGCAGGTGTTTTCCCTTCCTTTCTCTTCAATCGCTCTCGCTCTTAGTACTTAGGTTTAAAGCCCAACCTGTCTTAGATAAAAAAAAATGCCACATAACTGATAGCCTGGTAACAGCCGTTCCCAAAAAGAAGGTGGGGAACCACATAGTTGGCCAAATTAAGAGTAACCCTGGAATTTCTTGCTCTAAAATGTAAATAATGGTATCTCCTCGTTAGATCTATGGTTCTATCGTATTCGTTAAAATTCATGGAGGACACGGATAGTGCAAAAATTACTTTGGTGACGATACTCGCCCATTGTCGGTTGACATGATTCGGTAATTGTTGACCATCCTCACCACTTTACACTTTTAATAGCAATCTATGTAATCTCGTCTGGACACAACAAAGACAAAACCATAAAAATATCCTAACAAATCTGTTGTTCAAAAACCATAATTCTTTCAGTCTACTGACACCAGTCACCTTGATCATATTAAGTTTGGTTTGGTCCTTTAAAATGTACACCCTCATTTCTCTATTATGTCTTCCACCCCCCGATGTTATCGTTTGATCCGAAATTTGAAGCTGGCCCTTAAGAGATAGACCCTTCCTAGTTCTATACCTAACATTAATATACCTAAAGTGACCCTTTTTAAAGGGGATGGACTGATTATTCTCCAAGTGTTTGGGTAGGTGAGGAATTTAAATGATTTTAGAGGCATTGGGATGTTATTAAGCTTTAATTCTTAACTATTTAAAACTCAGGTATTTTAATCGGCAAGATCTACATTACTTTTCCGTCAAAATCCTGAATTTTTCATTCATTTGTGGAATTTCTGTTTGTAATGAATACTAACGTATTGCAAGCAATTTTTTCAAGGCCACACTTGACATATGGTTCTTTGCGACCGTTTTACTATATACAATGACCTAAGCTTTTACAGCTAGGTTAACCCAGTTAACTATTATGTCATCAATCAGCTCTAATATATTAGTAATCATCTCTTGTCTGCTTTAATTCTTTTAAAAGCTAAGCATAATACGTAATCGTCTATCGATGCTATAAATATGTTGTAAATTAATACTACAAACAAGTTAATTTCATCAACAACCCGCCCATATTAGTTATACCTATAAAAAGCGCCAAGGTTAAATGAAGATCAATAGTTCAAAACCAACAATTTATGGGGACATTAAAATTTTTTTAACAAAAAATCTTCTTGGTTGGAAATACTGAGTTTTAATCATCAAGAAAAGCGTCTAGGAAAAAACCCAAAATTAATATTACAAGAAAAAAGTTACCAAGTGCTTTCTTTCTCTTCCCCACAAATTACTAAATAAGTTTCCGGAAATCTGCCGAATACCTAAAGGGCTGGAGCCCGCCTCATGCATCCAGTGTCTATAGACCCACTTTTAAATTATAGTCAAACAAACGGCTTTTTCGAGGAAACTGCATGAGTTATGGATCCCTGAGGGCACGTTTTTTGCCTTTCATGCAAACAAGGGATTCATATTAAATGGGATGAGGTGCACGGCTTGGTTTGAGAACTTTTTTATAGGGTGTTCCAAAAAAATATGTAATTGTAAAATATTGCTAAAGTATTCTTAAAATATCTAGTAAATGACCTTGTCAATGACCAAGTATTGTTTTACACACTTTTATCAGTAAATGGGTTGCCATGGCGATGGTTACAATGGCAACGGTTACTATAAATACGGTATCAATGATATTATCCTAGCAACGGATTTGGTGGCCTAAAAATAAATGCTTTAAACAGCAATAGAGAAAAGAAGTGGATTTTTTTAGGGTATTCTAGTAGCTTACAAAAGGAAAACTTGAAAAACCCTTTAAAAATTGTTAATTTAATCTTGTCGGCAAGGCAACTATCATTAAGTTTTTTATAGGTTTGTCCAAATATTATTGATGACCTTGTACATTTATATATTTATTTTTGATCCTTCCGGTACATTATGAACTTTTTCTAAATCATTTTGTTCCCGTAACAAACGATCCGCTTTAAAAGGGTCGCGCCGAATAGTCTATCCCTTTAAGGACACGTAGGGGTTAAATTTTATCAGAGATAGGAAAACAACCCCCCGAATATAAGAACCACGGGCGAAATTACGAAGTTGGTGGGGAAAAGCTGAAAGTGTAATTAGGGCTTTATTTTCATTAAAAGATTTATTGATTAATACTGTACATTTTATATAATGGATATTCTGTATTGAGGTTTTTAAAATCAGATAGAGCAGATACTTTAAGATATGTATATGTACATACATGTACTAATTTTGTTGTGTCTGTAACAAAACATTGGTTTCTTTAAAATTTTCCGTTTGGCGTAAATGGTAAATGGGCTATAAACATGTTAATGTTTTATTAATAACCAACATGAATGTTACATCGACTTACCGGTAAAATGTCCGCTGTGCGAGCTTATAAATATTTTACCATAATATTACGTTATTAGTGTTTGCGCAATACGATTAAATAATTATGTTCTGTACGGTACTTCCTGTCTTGATTGAATTGATTATTATCGTTCAAACCGCGTGTCTGATACGACCGCGATTTTGGTAACACGAATATCAGTGAATATTAAAGTCTTTTCGAATCGAAATCACTTTTTATTCATTTTTAACTATGCTTTTTAAATCAGAAATCCCAAGGCATTTTTTTCCAAAAATTAGGGTCATGATTCCGAATTCGACAGAGAAATCTAAACTTTTATTTTATTTGTTCCGTGAAACGGAATCACTTCGGTGTCCGTCCGTCTGTCCGTCCGGATGTCTGTCATAGGCGATTTTCTCTGAAACTACTCGACGTAAAAATTTGAAATTTAGCACAGAGATAGAGTGTGGTGGCCCAAATATAGACATGACAATTTCATTGTGCATGGAGAACAACTGTCAACACTATTATCATCTAAATAGTGTAAATATGAGTCACTGTTGTGCCAAATATCCAAAATATGTCGGTAATTTTCACTTTCTGGGACTCAACTTTTGGGCGTTAACGACATAATGAACAAACGCGCCCATTTTAGGGCGTATATTATATATTTTTAAATAATATTCCAATAAGAATGAAAAATTCAAATAAATTACGATAAAACCTTGAATTTATCGACGCGTAGCGTGTAATAAATTTTCCACCGACGCTGTGTAAACTTTGAAATTGTTTTGTTCAGAAATTGCAATTTATTTATAAATCGATTGTTTTGTTTGTAACATAAATAAATTTTAATGCGGGACACCAACGAGCGATATAGATTTAAATAAATTGCTGCGTAACTAACTAGGGGAACGTAATCATCACTAAGCGATCGATAAAAAAATAATTACATTTGCAAATATGGCGTCATGACATGTGACATTTAATGTGTCGGTTAATGGGAACGTATTTTTGTATCAGTTAAGTGATTAATTGATGAAATAGAGTAATTCACTTTTTTTATGTGTGACAGCCCTCGTAGACTTTAAAGCTGCGCTCAGAGTTGCCGTAATGTAAGCCGTAAGAAGTAATCGATAGTCGATAAGACGTAATAGTTAAGCCGTAACAACATACCCATTCATAGTTCTAAGTAGTTAAGAATCTGGTTACAACTTTCTAGGTTACGATTTTTGTTTTTTGACGTCTCTTCAAAACAATTTGTTAGGTTATTAAACTGGTAATATGGATTTTGATTTTACTGACCACGAATATATTATTATTGTTGGAGCAATATTGTGCTGCTACTTGTTAGGAAGCAATGCAAAATCATACCCTTTTATTTTCTTTGATGCAAAAGCAAGACAAGGTCAAATTTGGGAATGTGAACGGGAACATGGCGGTTAGGCACGAGTACGACCGATCCCGACCGAATCGGTAAGAGAAATGAAATTGAACCATTTCCTTACGGCTTACCTTACGGCTTAACTTGTTACGGCTATAGTATGAATGGATCTATTGCTAATCAAATGTTTATTTTTCTTACGGATTAACGTTACGTCTTAAAGCTTACGTTACGGCAACTCTGAGCGCAGCTTAAGCCTAAGGTACTAACGTACCGCGGGCGTCTTAAGAGAAGGAAAATGTAATATATTGACACGAAATTTTAAGGACGGAGGTTGGGAGTGGAAGAGAAAACATCTGCAGGCAATTTGTTCCATAATCTGGAGACCCTCGATATGAATGAGCGGGAGAAGTGGTATGTTTTAGGCTTTTGTAGCTAGACAGTAAAGGGATGCATACGTAACGCGCTCTTATTGTTCCTCTAGGAACAGTCAAGGGGGGAAATATAGCAGCCAGTTTTTCAGAGCAAAAGCCGTGGAAGTATGGGTAGTAAAGGGATAAATTCCCAACAGCGAGCGAGAGAAGGGAGTTTTCTTGTGAGTACTGGGATATTTGGACACAATCAACCATGTTGTGTCGGCCGCTCCCCAGATGTGGGTACAGTACTCTAGGTTAGGTTTTATTTGGGAACATAGAGAGTGTGTAAGTGTGTAGGGAAGAAATACCTTATACTTAAATTGAGCTCTCTCAAGAATTTGCACTAGGCTTAAAGGAATAGGGTTTCTAGAGTAAAAAAATCGTCCCTTATTCTCGGCATTTTCGTCGCTTTAAAGTTTACTGGCGCGGCGTGGTCGGTCTTATTGCTATTGCTATTATTTGTCTACTTGGGTTTCTAATTTTACCCCAATAAAAGGCAAACGAGTGGAGAGAAGAATAAGGTCTTGAAATCAGATCTCTATCAATCTGAGAAAAGATATTTTCATTAGGATGGCTGCTGCTCTTTAAATCGTTGCCTTGTTTGTATGAATCTATGACTTATGTATATCAAATACGAGATTTATTTATTTAAAAGTAATTTCTTTTTTGACGTAGTTGCCAAAAATATCTGTGCCAATTTATTCAGTTATTAAGTGTTACGTGACTATATAGTAAAAACCGAATGGAGTTAAGTCAGGAGAATGTTCTGGCCACCAACAAAGAATTTGATGTGGGTAGTCAAAATTACATTAAGGGGTTCAGAACCTTTTTTTTCTGACTGTTTTTTATTAAAAGCGAGGTTATTGTAGGTTCAACACACGTCAAGATCGCAGCAAAGAACAAGTTCATCTTGAGAAATATAAGAGTGAATCATACATAAATACCTTCTTCATAGTCATCTGTATGGAGGCCAAGAAAAAATATTTTTTAGAGTAATAAAAAAGGATATGTAAAAACTGTGCTAAATTTTTACTACCTTCATTAATTAGATTCGTAATTAAATGAACAACAAACTCAAAATTATTTACAACTTAGCTATAAACTAGTTTCCGAATTATACACCTAAAAACTGGTTTATAATTTATTCAAAAACTGTTTATTTTTGCACTGGCGTGTATTTAACTACTACCTATATTGGACATTGAATCTAATTAAAATTAACATGACTAAAATAAAAAAAAAGTTACTTTCTGTCACGTAATTTACGCACAGCTAATTGTCTAAAGGTGCATGTACTGTTATTTGCGATTATTTTCAGCCGTTACCGATCGTTTCGCGTCATGATCAGTCTTATCAGCTCTTTAGAATCAGAGAAATTGCAAATCAGCCTTTATTTTTACAATTTTTTTAACTATATACAGACTTGCTCCGTTTTTATCCATGACTTGCTCTCTCCAACTACCAGTTCCATCCACAGTAACGCTGACGAGAGTACTCTTCACTCCAACATTCATTTTTCCAGACAAGTCTCGAATCAAGAGCTGGATAATAGACGCAGATCTATTCACCTATCCCTTTCCCAAGATCTTCAATTAATCTTAGACCGGGGTACAAAAACCTTATTCAGTTCAACGCCTCCAAAACCCAGTCTTGCCCCCTGTCACGCAAGAAATCCTGCAACACTTACCCCTTCCATATGAATGGCAAAGGCCTACAGGACAAAGAAACATTCGATCTTGTTGGCATGTCTTTCTAACATGATTTCAACGGGCACAAACACATTACTTCAATAGCCATTATCTTGGATTTCTCTTTCAAACCAGAAAATACTTTTTCCCTTCCAACTTACACACTCTTTATGTTTCCCAAATAAGAGTACTGTTCCCACATCTGGGGAGTGGCCGACACAACATGCTTGATTCTATCCAAAAGAGAGCCATTCGACTCATCAACGACCCAGTCCTCTCAAGAAAACTCTTCTCTCGCTTATCGCCGCGTCGTTGGGGCTTTGCCTTTCTGCCATGCACGAAACAAAACCGAGCAATCTGTATATTAGTAAAGACGGTAGTAAGGTTTACAATATAGACATCCGGTTTTTTTCTTATTTCGATTGCAATTTTAATCTACTATAATGATCATTTTTGAATAAAAAAAAGGCATTCATAATTATGTACCTTGATAAATCATTCGGTTTTTGACAGAAAGAATTTAATTTTTTTGTATAAACGGTTTTTACATCATCGTTCTTTTTTCTTTTGAAAGCGTTTATACTGATCGAAATTAAATTATAAGGTTTAACATTTTCCAGCTGCTTTTAAACGACAGTGACCTTTGCTAACCGCTTTTTATATGTTTTAAAAACCCGACACACCGTGTGATGGTCCACATCCTGGTACGGTTGCTACCATTACCATGAAACGAGCAGGTGGTGGAATTGTTTGTGGTAATTTTTACGAGGGTCGGACTGAATATTTACTAATAAAACGAATGTTAATGGAGTTACTCGTAGGTTTTCTTGGCAATTTGACGACACCGAGAGTGTAAAAGAGTTTTCTAGTCCCGCGTGCAAGTTTTCCATTTTCTAAAATAATTTAATGAATATCAAATTGCTACTTACTATTTCTATAAATACTTACGCGTTGCGTAGAATGGCCAAATTCGTCTTACCTAGAACAAAAATAAATACATTATTAGGACTCCCACGACAACATTAAACTAAAAAAGGTTCGTCCTTCAGGCTAGAAAGTATTTTGTTACAGAAAACTCTTGCGGAAGAGAAACGTCTCTCGGGTTCTATGCCTATGGGCTGAATGGTTAGTATTGGAAAGACTTTTGTTTAGAAAACAGAAATCAATATAGAAAAATAGACGTCCAAAGGATAATTCAAGAAGCACAACTTTTTATCACTACGGGAATGACAAAACGACAATTTCTGTAAAAATAATTATCTTTTTAATAGTAGTTATCTTACCGTTGTTAAAAATAGTATTTACCGTAATCCCATTAAATATTTCTCGGAAATAAAAAAAAGAATTATAAATTTTTACGACTTATAAATAGCCGTCATTGTATTATTGTACTATAATGAATTATTGCCATTGCTCATTGTGAAAGCGTTCTAAGATTAGATAGTTTTTATCGGCTGTAACCTTTGTGTTTGTATAGAACGAATGCACTTTAAAAAACTTTCACTCGCGCCTGATATTTTTAATTCCATTACCAGTCATCTTTGTAATAGTATGCAGGTAAATATCAGCTGGCGCATGGCGTTTGTGTTTTATAGACTGGACGATTTTACTTTTAGTGTATGGCCTCCTTTTTAAGATCACAACTTCGTGGTAATTGTATGGAAGTTTGTATAGAACAAACTATATGTTCAAATGCTAGGATATTGTAAATGGCAAAAAAAGAAGTCATCGAATAGTGGAATAAATAAGTCTCAATCTCGGCGTCATAATAAATGGATTATAAAGACATGCCTGAAGTTTTATGAATGATACATAAGCTTGTTATAGATTACAGATAAATTGTCATCCATCAAACTTTGAATTTATTTACTAGTCGTGCTCTTTATTCCTTGCCAATGTTGTTTATAATAAAATAATAATATTAAAATATGCATATGCAGCACGTAGGAATACAGATTTGCTCTGTTTTTATCCGTGCATGAAATATGTATAAAGTGACGCGACCGGGCACTCAAAGGATACTCAAGGAACGGTAAATTGCATCGGGCTATCGTTTCGTTCTGTTTTGCGTGTTTGTATTTTATTATAGCCTGTGTTTAGGGTGAGAGCGCGGGCACGGCTGGTTGTGTTAGGTTAGGTTACATGTTAGTGGGCTTTTATCGTCTTCCACCGCGGCCATTCGTCCCTGTTTTGGCTCACCCCTATTGATAATTCCTTCAGCAGCTATCGTGCTGGGGATGGTTTCGTTCAAGTCCTGCGGCAAAAGTGTGTCCTTGCCAGTGAGAACCTAATTCTAGCAGCTGCAGGGCGCACGCATATGATTTGCTCGGCTGTGTCGTTATCCTCCATGCATAGCTGGCACGCAGCGTCCTAAGCTGAGCCGATTCTAGCATTTGATGTCCTACTCTGTAGTGTCCTGTAAGCAAGCCTACCTGGGCTTTAAGGTGTAACCTATTGGTTGTCCGGTTGTCTATTGTTTCAGAGTATGGCTTTGATTGGGTAGATAAGGCCAGTACCGAAGCCTTTCCTTGTCAGCCCAAGCTGTAATTGCCCTAACCCTTTTCTCTTTTTAAGGTATTTAATATATTCCTCTCCTATTCTGGTAAAAATAATTCAGTTGTTGCAATTTGATGCTTTGCTGGCTTTCATTAATATTTTATAGTTTTTCTTTAACTGTATCCTTTTTGCCAGACTGGCACCCCACTTCTGATAATAAAGCTTTAATGGTGGATATTATTATAAGTTATTTCTTACAGTTAAAACGTTTGAAAGGTTTGTGACTTTATAGGTTAGAAGTAGAATAATAAAAACAAACTTAATGACTTGTGAAGTTGATGAGTTAAGTTACCAATTGCATTGAATCTACACACTTACTGATTCTTCAATTTCCTACAAGTGTATTTTTTTGTTTACGTTAAAAATGTGCCGAGATAAAACGCGTATTTGAAATTTTAATGATCCAATTCTAGACGGTCCAATTATTCAAATTACCGGTCTACCGAAATAAATTTCCACACAGAATTATTTAAATAAAAACGCCTAAAAGCTGATTGGAATTTCGTAATGGCTCGGTATAAATTCAGAAAACGTAATCGCATACGTAAACATTCCGGCCCGCGGCTAGGAAATGGCGCGGTCCGTGACTGGAATGGAAACACCGCGATTTTTTGTTATTTTTACGACCGACGACAAACAATAATGGGGCCTTATTTGAATTGGTAATCGGAGTTCGAATCCCGATCGACGTATGGTAGGGATTTGACGAATTCGTCCGGTCTTATGAGCTTTTTGTTATTTATTGATTAAAGGTCATTTAGCAAGAAAATTCCGAATATTGTTAATGAGTGTAGTCGTGAATCTGTTATATCATCCCTGGCGATTGGTTTGATTACTTGAATGTCAATAAGGCCTATCCTGCTCCCTGTTGTACTGGGGTTAGTTAAAAAGGTTTGTCACCTTTATCAGGCTAAGGTAACCCTTTCCCTAGGTCTCTTATGAAGGTCTGCTCCCTGGGTATCTAGATCCCAGACCAATTTCGAGTTGTGCTTTTGCAACTGCCTGACTAGTGTAGTGTAGACAAGAATATCCTTGTTAGTGTCTCTTTAAATTCACTAGCAGACATACATATTTCATTGTCATGAATTTCGGCTTCATTATCACCATTTGCTACTTTTATGTTAGTTAAGAACTGGGTATGAAAACATTTTTTCCTCCTCCATTCACCACTTGTATTCGGAATTTCTTACAACTACGATTTTGCATAGGTGTTGTTGGCGCTGGAAATGGTCTGTCAATAGGTCATCTTTCTTTAGGAAAGTTTCTTTGTAAGACCAGAAGATCTTAATTTATACCAGTAGGTATACTAAATATTAAACTATACTTTGATTTTAAAGAAAAACACTACCGTTATCTATGCGATCATAATACAAATTCCTATTTACGAAACTGTTCCTTTCGACATTCTGTAAACTTAAATCTAATCAAAAAGTTTTCTTTGATAGTCATAAAAGACCAACAATATCTGTAAACCTCCATATTTCTCATAACCCAATAGAGGTACTTAACCCGAACTTTAAAAACTTTTGCGAATACGGAGTTTATAAAGTTGGAAAAGTTTCCGAGTTAACATTTCTTTGAGAAGTTTTCGTATTGGCTTTTGAAAAAAATAAATTTCAAGTTTAATTGGAAAACAATATTTTACCTATATTTCGGTTAAGAAAATAAATCGGGCCACAGCCGTACTGTTTTAACGTGTTTGTTCATGACCAATATGAGATTTGGTTTAACCAAGAGAGTTCATCGTCACGGTGACTTCTGGTGATGCCACAGAAAGATTTAGATCTGATTACCCTTTCTCTAGCTAGTTAATCAACGGTTAAGACTGCCTCACAGTACTACTTCATAAGAGATACACTTCTTTCAACTACTCCTTTTAGTACCTATACACAGAAAAACACTATCGTATATTGAATTGGATACCTATTGACTCAATGGCACACTCTATTCCGTATTGCGTATTGCACAATACAAATTCGGTTTATTTCAATGATTAGTTTGTCATTGTTAACCAATAGGTTATAAGATTGCTTACAATATAAGGATTCATTGGTTTTAATAGGTCGTTTAAATATAACAATTATTTGATGCAGTAATGCCCTATTCTAAATCCAATACATAATATATCATTAGTTTCAGTATACGTTTATTTGTAAGAATACTTATACAACTTATTTAATCGAAGTACTTATTGTTATTGCAAAGCTTTTTAGATTTATTTTACTTACATACTATAAAACACTAAAGTCCACTCCTGTCCACACAAACACTGAAAAATTCCAGTCCCCAGAATTGCAAAAGATCTATTATTTTTGGCGTAACTTTGACGCAATAAACAAACAGGCTGCAAGCTTAAACGACTATTAAACGAACAAAATACCAACAGCATAATTTTAACCTCTCCAAAGGGTGTCCGCGAGCAATAGAAGTAAAACTTCAGCCAACAATAGAACTCATTGAATTAATACTTTTTATTATTTCTCTAATACCTTATTTATATGTTTTATTGGAGTGTTTATTTTAATTAACATTCCTCAGCTTAGATTCTGAGTTTACTTCTTTTATAAAAACTCAGTGGCGCCCAATTGCCTGGGAAAATCTAAGCAAAGAGAAGGAAAAGGGAAATTTAAAGACCTACTATCAATGCCCCTGGTGAAAAGCTGCCTCGCACAATTAGGGCTTTTGGGTAGTTAAATTTATTAATTTAAGCCCAGAACGCTTCAGTGCTCATTTAAACTTATTCATAGTTCTAGTATAATTGTTTTTTCATATTTCTACACATACATTGTCAGTAAATTAATTTCAGAAAGATTCTGTGCCACTATTTAAACAGTCATAAATTTTGATAAAAAATGTAAAGTCCGGCCCTGACCAACGTTAAGTTGTGTAAACAGAATGTTACTAGAAATGACATGTGTCAACGGCCGCCATTAAAATCTTAACTGATACTGAGTGTAGTTGATATAATTAATATTCCTTTTTCCTAATAGGTTGTAATATTTGCGTGTACTCTCAAAATTTTACTCTTATCTTGCTTATACAATCGCAACATATTTATCCCTCAGATATACGTCGTTTTCTACATAATTTAATCGCAAACTCTGCCGTTTTAATCAATTTGTTCGAATAAAAACACTCATACCAACTTTCAGCTCTCTCACAAACTTCCGGAACTGTTATTACAAAAGCTTTCGAGTCACTACAACTCGATGGCGGTTGCCGTGAGTTTGGTATTTGTACAACTGCGAGAATATAGTAATTAAAGCCGATGAAACTCTCGGGCAAAGTTTTAATAGGAAGTTAGAAGTTGCATCATTGCCTGGGGTATTGTCTAAATATTGAAAATAACAATATCTGAGTGGAAACTGTGTTTTATCGGGTTATAACTTATATGGAAACTTTGAGATGTAGGGAGCAAGTATTTTACCTGTGGTATAGCTTAGATAAAAAATTCTTGCCAACATGGAAACGAGGCGTTTGTCCCGGTTGAATCATTGAATCATTTTTTAAACGTTGTTGATATCCTTAAACGGTTTTTATTTTTAAACAATAAAACCGACGCAGCTTCCGACACTGGATTAAAATTAAGTTAGCCGAAAAGGCGGTTGGTTTTGGACATAGACAAAATATATTTAGACCATCACAACGTATTCGCGACACCAGCTGAATCCGTCCAATGTATGGGCGAAAAAGTGCGTTTGTACGCATTGGGCGCCAGTCAGATTTTTAAACGACGGTCCTCTCGAGGCATGCGCACTCGGGACGTCTAGCAAAAGCGGTTGTTGAACTCAATGACGCAACTCGGCGATCAGAACCGGACCCAGTTGTAATCACTGAAGGAAACACATGGAATACAGCTGTTGTAAATGCTGAAGTTGCAAAAATACTTTTAAGTTTTGAGTTATTAAGATTAACTCTAACCAAATAAATTTTCTAACTTTTATCTTAAATGCACTCCGGTGTTGACGTGAACACACACACGGAGAACTAGAAATATTTATCAGTGACGTATATTGAGTGTGGTCAAGGTGTCAGAAAGGCACTGATGGGGTGTGTGTGCATTAGGGGCATTGTATAAGGGGTAAGATGGTGTAAGAAGGTCATATATAGTGTCAATGCCTCCTTCCCTTATATTGCATAAGGGTGAGTGAGTGTCCAAAATTCATATTTGCGCTTTCGCCAAAGGGGCACTAAAAATACTAGTGGATTAGGGTAGAGGGGAGTATTTGAAAAGGGATGGCGAAAGAAAAAAGCTCTTTCGCTAAAGGATCGCTAAGATATCAGTGGATTAGAAGGGTGAGTGTCCAAAAGGCATATGTGCACTTTCGCCAAAGGGGCACTAAAAATACTAGTGGATTAGGGTAGAGGGGGGTATTTTAAAAGGGATGGCGAAAGAAAAAAGCGCTTTCGCCAAAGGATCGCTAAGATATCGGTGGATTAGAAGGGTGTGTCCAAAAGGCATATTTGCGCTTTCGTCAAAGGGGCACTAAAAATACTGGTGGATTAGGGTAGAGGGGAGTATTTTAAAAGGGATGGCGAAAGAAAAAAGCACTTTCGCCAAAGGATCGCTAAGATATCAGTGGATTAGATTGACATGGGGCCGTAAGTAAGTAGCGCTTTCACCAAAGTGTCAAGTGCACACACTGTAAATAGGTGTAAAAATATTTACATCTTACCATAGAACTTGGTTTGTTCAATAATTATACAGGATGGGATGCCAATCCAATAAAATACACACATAGTTTTGGTAATTTTTTTATTTACTATTTTACTTCTTAGAACAGTTGCATATTTTATTTCTATTGTTTAGAATACTATGTTTATATTTTATTTCAACTTTCAATTTTGTAAATGTAACGTTTAAAAAATTAAGAGGGGGGACATTAAAGAGACGCACTATATATGTATAAACTGAGCTATTTTCGAGGAATTATCGACAATTTTGTATAGCAAGAAAACTCAGATTTAAGCCAACAAACTATACAATTTTTGTTAAAATCTCACTAATGGTTACAGTTTTATCATTAATAAAAAGAATAATTACAAGTAATATATTTAGCATTTATTACTCGATAAAAGATTCACGTCATGTGAAATAAATTTTGAAGTACGGTCCTGTCTATCACAAGGCAAACGTTCGACAAGGCGCAAGCCCGCAGAAGACCGTCTGTGTTTACGGATTCAGCTTGGTAAATTTGCCACATTCGCAAATGACATTATTTCTCTATTATATATTTTCTCTATGGTTTTGGACCACAGTAACGTGCGATGTTGCCATATTGTCAGAATTTTATAAACCTTTGATATCACAATAGCTCAAAACCTATAAAAGATAGATCTCCTTATTATTAGGACTTTTTTGTTCCCTTAAGCCTCTATTTTTACCCCTTTCACCCTGTACAGCAAAAGTCTATAAATACACAATAACTTTGTCAAATTTAAATTACGAAAATTACTGTCTATCGATACTATTCTTACTTTTAAAAGTTATTAAAAAGTTTAAATTACTTTTTACCCGATAGAGTTCCGTCCGCAAAGTTTTTTGCCCGCGATGAATTAAAGCTCCAAAATATTTAAAACTTTGTTCAACTCCAGGAAGTTGGTTTAAATTGGAAAAGTTAAAAGTTGGTTTAAATAAAAGAGTAGGTTGGATTGTGTAACTTTATATTTTTAAAATTATTAAGAATTCATTAGGCTATAAAGTTAAGATAAAGAAGTAATTAATAAAAAGATCTGTGTCGTCTGAAATCCAAATATTATATTGGTTAGGAAGATGGTTATCTCTTGTATAGCTGTAGTTTTAGAATTGTTGTTAGAGCCAACTCTAAAACGCGCTAGAATTAAATAAAGAGGCATCTGATCAAGACAGAGACTTTTCGTTAAGAAAATGGTCCTATAAATGACACCAAATTAGCAATCTTAACATCGCTTTAGTTTAATATAAAATGAAAGTAGAGTTAGCCCAACATTATTATACCACATAATGAGGGCAATTAACTAAGGTGAAGACCGCCCAATCAGGGATATGCATGTATTGTTTATATTGCATACGTCGTTTAAGGAAGTCATTACAAACCCTACAATATTATTTTGAAGAACATTATTATGATAATTTAACTAAAACTTCTCGTTATAATTTATTACAATTTAAAAAGCATCCATTAACCCTCGTTCTCAAATGACGTCAGAAGATAAGCAAAAATAAGTGTTATTCTATATATGTTAATGTAAAGCTTGACCTAAAGTTGAACAGGTTTGTTATGCAACACAAAAAAACATCCACATTTCCTAGCGTCACAGTCTAGCCGATTTATTTTTTCCTCTTCGCAACACGACATCAACCTATTAGATGAGGAATTTAATTTTGGAAACAACGGTGTTCGTTTGAACTAATAGCATGTGGAGAACCGCCTTATTTGCCCAGACAGTAATTTGTTGTTTGTGTTACGTTTTTTTTTATTACATTGTAATTTATGTATAATTCTTTTTATTACACAATAAAGTCTATTAAAAAAACTACCTTATAAATGTTGTACTGTGCCAATGTGCAAAAATACCTACCTCAACACAGTTCTCGCGTGATATAGGCGATACTGGACAAAATTAAGTATAAGCTTAGTTTTAAACAACTAAATTAGTCTCTATTATTGATAACTTGGTAACTATACAATTACATACAAACCAACAAGCAAATTCGGATTTTAATAATTTTTTTTTCTAGTTTTTATAGTTTTTAAAATTCAACAATTATTCTTTTTAAATTACTATATTTTTAGAGGTTATGTTAATCACGAAGACTATAATCGTAGACAATCTCGCCCATGTAAAGAACCTCCGGCGCGCTCAAAAATGACGCTTGTTCTATTATTTTTGACTATTCAGTACATTAAGCTTTGTAATATACGCATGAAATTACATAATTTCAGAAAAATATCAATATTTGTGGAGTGGTGTGTTTACTTGTTATTCATATTTTTAGATATTATTAATTTATTAGGGATCACGATTACTGCATTCCTAGTACATCCAGGTCAAGTAGTGAGGATTTGGTAACTTTAAATTTGTTTTTATTGAATATTAACGTTATTTTTTTGGGTAATAGTTTGTTTTTGGGTAATAGTTTGTTTTATTGACTATTAATCACGTTCACAAAGTATTTGTCTTATTTAATATAAATTTCACCTCAGCTTAGGTTCTGAGTTTACTAGGCTGCAAATTTATTTCTTTATAAAAACTCAGTGGCGCCTAATTGCCTCGGAAAATTACAGCAAAGAGACGGAAAAGGGAAAAATAAAAACGCTCCTGGCGAATAACTGCCGCGTACTTGTAGGGGTTTTGGGTAGATAAATTTATTAATTTAACCCCAGAACGCTGCAGTGTGCATTTAAACTTGTTCATAGTTCCAGTACAATTGTTTCTCATATTTCTAAACATACGTTGTCAGTAAATTAATTTCAGCAAGAATCTGTCCCACTATTTAAACAATCATAAACAAAAAATGTGAAGTCCGGCCCAACCAAAGTTTAAGTTGTGTAAACCGAATGTTACTAGAAATGACAAGTGTCAAAGGTCGCCATTAAAATCTTGGCTTATATTGAGTATACCTGTAAAGTGTTGTCGGTAGAGTTTTTCAACAAAAGTTTCCATACCGTTTTAGGAAACTTTTTACGTTGTGCTTTGGTTAAAAGCCGCTAAAAACAAACTCGTCGAGAAAGCTTCGACAACTTCCTAATTTTTTAAAGGACACAAAACTAATTTAAACTTCTATTGAAGCGTCAAAAAGGACAAAAAACCGAGTTGGTCAAACAACAATACAGCGTTAGTTGTTCCGAACTTTCCGGGAAATGCAATCGATTTTAATTATCCCACCCTCGAAGTTACACAAATTCAAAGCCTCGTAATTTCGTTCCTAAGCTTCAAACATAATTTTTAATTTTCAAAAAAGATCCACCTCCTAAAGTTGGCAAAACATTAACGAGACTTTAATATCTATTTTTTAAAAAAAGTATTTTAATCGAAATGACAAACTTTCTTAATTTCCAAAGAGTTCCCGAGAAACAAAGGACAAAGTTTTAAATCCCTTTTTGGAGGAAAACTTCCTTCGTTTTAATTTATCAAACACAAGAAGTTTTACAATTTATTTCCAGAAAGTTCGAGATAGGAACCAATGATTTTTATATTATGTTTTATATAGAGTCCAGCTTGTATCAGCGGCTTCGCTCGCCTATAATTTTTGTTATGTCCACGAGATCACTCATATTTGTGACACATCCTACTCGTGTCTTCTGATCATCTTTCAAATTCTGTTTTTCGACTCCCGATCCCTCCGAAATTTGTTCTCATATCTCAGATATCATTCAAGCAGGTATTGAAAGTTTCATTCCACATACCCGCAAGAAACTTACTCCACCATCAAAAGCCATGGTTCTGCAAGGCCTGTGATAAATGTCAAAATCCTACACCCGAAAATCATCACAGGCAATTACCCCCAACCGGGGTAACAAGAACTTGTTAGTGGGGTAATAAGAACTAGCATTTTTTGGGGGGAAGAGAGGGATAGATATAAGTCAATTTTTCTTTTTAGTGACAAAATGTCCACCACTAAGATTATTTAAAAGAAAAGCGATATCATAGATGATTTTTTAATAATTGGTATTCAAAGTCAAACCCCGATGTTTTAAACCTTATAACCCCAGGCTCCCCTACTTTGAAAAATAGTGCTTCAGTACCAAGTATGTGAAAGAATGGATCATTTTCAACTGGAACTGTCTTTTCACAGGTTTGCCATAGCGACACGGCGCGCAAAGTAGGATGTTTAGCGTTCTCTTTCTCCTCTTTCTTTGTCCTACACTCGCGCAAAGTATGAAACAAAACAAAAGGCTAGTTATAAATGAATGATGTCGTCTACTCTTGCTAAAGGTCAATGGGTAGAACCTATAAGAACTCTTTATTGTATGATAGTCACTCAAAGATCTAAGCACGAAAACAGGAGGATTCCGTCTTGGGTTTTGGGGCATCCACACCATTAGCAAAGATTAAAAAGTGCTTTTTCAAATTGGGTTGTGTTTGTTTTGAGCTTTGGTTGGGTTTGATGACTGTGTTCTTTCATCAAGTCACAGTTGAAATACATAAATAGCAATTAACTTCGTTGGGTAGGTACCAAGGATTCTTTAGAAATATGAAGTTTCATCAGTAAATCCCTTTGTCCGCGTAATATCAAAGTTATTACAAAGTTTAAATTAGTTTTCGCTCTTTTGAACTTCTCAGAGTTTTGCCCGCAAGAAGAGTTTTTATTCTGTTTTTGATAAACTAGAGCGTAATGTGAAAAGTTATCCGAAGCAGTTAACTTTAAAACTTTAGTCTTTGTTTTCAAGAAACTTTACGAAAGTTAAGGAAAGTTGGAAAGTTTAGTTTAAGTTTACATAATGGAGAACGAGTAACACCGGTTAGTAGATTTTATTACTTGAGATATGTGTATGTATATGATGGAATAGACTTTACCCAAGTAGCATTTTAATGTAACAGCTTTTTGGCTTTTGGAAAGATGCAGGAATTTAATTAAAACCAATTTTAACAAGATAAATATTCATTTGGCAAAATGGCCGCCAGAAAGCGAGAAATTATTCTGGCCTAAAATGGAGTCAACACACAATTTCTAGTAAGTATTTGGTTTCTATAATGTTTCATACGACATCATGTCAAATTAATAGAACATCTGTCTAAACAGAAACACTGTTTCGTAGTTTTACTTTTTCCTTTTCAAATTCTTTCTTTTTTCTTTTTATTATATTGTAAAAGCTTGAGGTATGTTTATACTGTTGTTTTGTTCCCATATTTAAAAAAAAACGTAAACTGGTGATTCAAAAAACAAAAGTAAACAAAAGGTAAAATTATAGGTTATGATAATTTGTTCCGAGGAGGTGTGTATGTTCCTGGAAGTTTCGAAAATTATTTTCTTCACAAGTTTCGCAAATGAATGGATACCATTGTTTCGTAAATATTTCGAACCAGAAAATTACCAATTTGTTTTGATTAACTTAATTCGAAAATGTGTCGCTACAATTTGGGAGCGCGTGTGTCTTACCAAAACTTCATAATTTTATCTAAAAATGTTTCGAAACATATTCATTTCCGCGTGTCGAAAATGTATCGACACTGTGGTTTGTAACATATTTCGAAACAAACGATTCTTAAGTGTTTCTAGTAATTAAATTCGAAAATGTGTCGCAAAAGTTTCGGAACACATATTTCTCGACACAATTTTATAATTTGAGTCGAAAATGTTTCAAAACGTTTCGCAGAAAAGAATTTGTGTCCAATTTGTGACTAAATATGTTACTTGGGTAAGGTCTCTGTCTTCAGTAAGTAAATGAGCCTTGTTCGATTGACTGTTGATGTTGAAGCATTGATATTTCTCTTTATCTGTATAGGACTGTTATATGACTTAGAAATATTTTTGTTTCTTCCTCCATTTTTCCACTGCATTGATCAGATTTGTTTTTGGTTTTCCCCAACCCAGCCACTGTGACGTCGTTTAAATTAGGTTTTTTTGTTTCTTTGTGCCGGTGTGGAGTAAGACGACCCATTCTCGAAAAACAAACTCGATTAACCTTTGTCTGCGGGTGGTTGAGTATAAAAAAGCTTTTCCACGCGTTGGTCTTTCGAAAGAGAGACGTAATTGCCCCGAAGCGATGCTGCCAGATTTCTGGTTCGTTGATTTGAATAAGTGGGCACTCAATAGGTTTAGTCGTGTTTGAAATTAAGTTTCAAATTGGAACGGATAGGGACTAATTACTGGTTTTGCTGCAGGTGACAAGGGAACAAGGAAGATGTGGGGGAGTGTTTGTCAATCGATGTCTTATTAGTCTTATTACTCGTAATTTTCTAGAATAACGTTTATATTTGTTTATTTCTCATTGAATTTGTCACTGATATAGATTAAACAACTATGACCATTCTATCATGACACATTGAGCATTGTTTATAGGTAAGAACCACTTATGAGTTTTTATCTCATTTACAATAGGTTTGTACCTAATAAATTTAAAACCTTTAATTCAATTTGATGAGGATCTTATCTTATCTTCTGACAGCCCACGAAGACCGAAGCTAAGTACCACGTATGATGGGTATACTGGAGAAGTCCGACTCACACATCCAGAGCTGAAAACATCCGTATGAATTTCGTCAGGTTTTAAGTGGACGTGTGCAAGTAGTACCGTCTCAGCCCAGGAAGAATTCCTCTACCACCTTTCTTGTTTAAAGCGGTGAGACCAGGGGCCGATGGGGAAGGGTTAACCGGCCCGGAAAACCATGAGCACCGGCCCGGCCCGAGAACTTGTAAAACGTGATCCCATTGACTGAGTCGTCAAAAGTGTTTTTAGGACTCATAATGAGTACATGGCGAATTCCAGTGTTGTAGGGTCATCGAAAAATCCGTAAAATGGTATTTAATGCGTAACTCATCCAATGAAATATCCCTGCACAAGTAGAAGGTTCCTAAAATCTTATTCATGTATTATGTCAAGCCGAAATCGGTCCAGGAACCTTTCAATTTTGCTATAAAAATTGACTATTTTGCGAGATTTTGACACATCATATCTTAATAATTGCGTGTAAATAAATTGCAATTCTTTGTTTTTATGGCAATCTTCAAAAATTCAAAAATTTTCAAATTTTGCATGTCCCCAAAAATTGACATCGATTTAATTCACTTTTGCGGCCTGTACCCGATTTCAACGGAAATCGCGGAAATTTCGACTTTGACGTGTAATTGCTCCAAAACGAAACATCCTGTATAACTGAATTTTTTACCAAAGCTAGTTGCACTATTCCTCTATCAACCCAAAAAATTCGATTGCTCCATCTCCTATTTCCAAGGAAAACAAACCTGTTCGACTTTAGGTTAAGCTTTACGTTAGCATGTATCTTTGCTGGTCTCATTATTCATTAAAGACATGGCTGCTTTTTAAATTGTAATAAATTATACCGAAGAGTAAACATTTTTTGTAGCTAAATTATCCTAGTAGTGTTCTTTAAAATAATTTTCTTGGGTTTGTAATGACTTCCTTAAACAATGTATGCAATAAAAAAAATGTGCGTATTCCTTATGGGATGGACAGTGTGGTCAATTTTACCTTAGTGGATTGTCAAGCTAGAGACAAATCGTGGAGAAACGGATAGGCCAAGTACAGTGGGTGGAGGAAATAATTTGGTGAAAGGGCATATTATTAGATAAATTATCTAAAGCTGAGAAAGCTAAATAAATCGAACTAGACATCCCACCGCAGCTTATTATTTAGAATGGACTCTTCAGGAGGAGATTGCTATTTGGGATAAAAAATTAGACAAAAAAATATTGAATATAAAAAAAGATAGATGATAATTGGAGCGAAGTCGATAGGCGATTCAACGGAGTAGAAAATTCGGTGAATCCAATTGGATAAAGTAAACAATTTAACTGGTCAAATGGGCAGAGTAGTCAATTCGAAGAATGGAAGCAAAATAATCAAATACTATAAGGTTTGAAAAACTCGTTTAATCAAAAGTTACCCGGTTCTTTGAAAGAGTGTTGTTTACCAGTAAAATTTTCAATAAATATCTAAATTTCCGTATTTGCCTAAACTGCGAAAGAAAAACAAAAAAGACGTTATCCCCTAGCGGCTTGTTGACAACAACAAAACAAGATTATTCTAATCTTCGCATAAAATACCAGTTAATAAATTTCGCCAAATCGCTTAAAATGTAGATGGCTGCGGCAAAAGCGGCAACCGCGCCGTCGACCCGACGTGATTCAGGGGGAAACAAAACCGACCCGGTTATTTATAGCCCGATATAACTTGGAAAACGTCCGCGTACTCGGTATATTGCCGTCCATTACAGCAAATTTATGACGGTTTCTCCCGCATACCGAAAACTACATTTTGGTCGTTCCTCCCTTTTGAACGTAAATACGCGACGCGACGCTAAAGCTTTGTTTACCGACCTTTGTGTTTATTCGACTATAAAATTATACATTGTTTCAGGGTTGATGTAATCATTTAAAATTATACATTTTACAAGTGGTGCTGGTCTTGTTCACCAGTAATAAGGTAATGAAGGCGAAACAATTCTTTTTTGCTATTTTTGTGCTACTGCACGAACCTGAAATGTTGCACTTTTATTCCAGTTATTTAACTGAGAGTCTAGTCGTTGCTAATGAACTTCAATCCCAACCAAAGCCGCGCACACTGACCAAAATTAAATCGCGCAGCAAATCTTGATGAGGGAAGATCTGTGTTGTGCTCTTAGCGGTAATTATGGCGATTCACCAGTTACTGGAAGATTGAAATCTGGGCCACTTAGTGGCGAAATTCGAAGATACGTATGACCTACTGCTGCATAATTTTAGTTCATATTGTATGTGGGAGCTAAACATAGTATACGGATAGTAAAATAAAAAATAATTATCGACCTAATTACTGTACGTAGGACAAAAAAAAATTAAAAACTCGGCTAGAAAAATGTTGCTATACCGGCACAACACCGGTGTACCGGCATCACCTTCGACACTTAGCATCCTTGATTCTATCCAAAAGAGAGCCATTCGACTTATCATCAATGCCCCAGTTCTCACAAGAAAACTCCCTTCTCTTGCTCATCTTGCGCTTTTCTGTTGGAACAGTCAAGGGAGGAATTATAGTGGCTAGTTCTTCAGAGAAAAATCCGTGGAAGTATACTGATACTTCCTAACAGAACAACATGAGGCGCGTTACGTATGCATGAACAATGAATCCACTTGAAATATTAAATTATTCTAACACAGTTGGCCGTTTACAAAATCGACGCCTATGGAATGTAACCGAGCTGGCGCGCCTTAATTATAAAAGTTATATTCAGTTTTCTTACAAGCCTTAAAATCATTAATTTTTCCTCTCCGAAACTTTACTCCGCCCTGTCGCCCTTTAGCCGAAGGATCTGCTTCTTAAGAAATATAATTAAATTGAAACCACTCGAAATTAGAGTCTCGTCTCGACGTTATCCAATAGATCTGAATTTTATTTTTTGTCCTTCGCTTAACGCCGAACAGAGGATCCAGATATCTTTCTGCCTTTGTGCGTTGTTTGAATCGAATTAGAAGCCCTTTGGATGAGATCGTTTTTCGTATGGTGGGGTTGTTTTTATAACAAGGTGAGCATCAACTGGATGGATTGTAATATCTTAGGCTTGAGATAATTGCTGGGTTCGTTTTAAGGCAATAAAGAGTATGCATAATAGGTCTTTTGTTGATCAGTTGCAACGAGAGTCCTTATTTTCGTTTTTAACATAACAGAAACTGTGTAGATCTATTTTTCTGTCTTCTTAATCCAGTGCCTTTATACCGTTAAGTGTAAGGCGGGTGGGTAGGGTTGAGTTCTCTACATCATTTCCTGTCCTCTGTGAGTTTTTTATATCTTTCCATTCCGTCCTTTTCTTTGCTCTTTACATCCTTCCGCCACTTTCTATTACTGAACCCAGGTATTTGTAGCTGTCCACTTGTTCTATTGCTTTTCCGTGTATTTTTATGCTATGTACTCTATCTGTTCCTGCAATTATAATTGTTGTGGTCTTTTCTATATTTATCTTCATATTAGTTTAGTCATTTCTCTATCCAATATACTCTCCATATAACAACTGTTCTTTATATTCGATCGAAAGCCTTTTCAATATCTACAAAACACATATCTTGTCTTTGCTTTAGTTTATCAGTTTTTCGCTGACTTGTCTTTATTATGAAAACTAGGTCCTGTGTATTCCGCCCTCCTCTGAATCCACTTTGATGGTTGGTTCAGTTCTACTTCTTATCCTCTTCTCAATTATTCTAGCCATAACTTTTCCTAGAACACTAGACAGGGTTATCCCTCTATAATTGCTACCTTCCCATTGGAAGTACAATTCCTGAATTCCATTCTTTTGGCACTCTCCCACTTTCCATAATCCTATTCATTAATCTATTTAATTGCCTTGTTCCTTCCTTTCCCGTATATTTAATCATTTCTGATGTTATGTTATCTCTTCCTGCTGCTTTACCCAGCCTTATCCTACCTATGGCCTCGACTACCTCTTCCTCCCTTATAAAATCTATTTCCTGGATCTCTGTTATTTTCTGCTGTTGTTCGTCTGTGTCTATACTTAACTCTGGCAGTTTTTCAAAGTATTGTCTCCATCTCTCCATGATTTCGTTTTCTTCTGTAATTATATTTCCATTTTTATCCCTTATGTTCATGATATATTGTTTTCTATCTTAATTGTTTCAGTGTACCATAAAATAGTTTTTGATTCTCTCTGAAGTTACCCGTCATTTTCTCCAAGTTTTGACCATGACTCCAGTTTTGCTTTCCTTACAGCCATCTTTACCTACTTCTCTTCTTTTTTCTTGATATATTTTATATATCTTTTTGTACTTAGATATATTTTCCAACTTTCTTTTTTCTTCTTAACAATATTCTTCATTTCTATTCCACCATTGTGTTCTCTTCATAACTTTGTTCATCATCCTACTTGCTCCACAGCATTCTTTAGCGGCATCCAACAAAGTGTTCTTGAAATTTTCCCATCTCTCTTCAGCTCCTTGTCCCTTCCTTTGCTATCTGAATTTTCTGTCCACTATTTCTTGGTATTCCTTTCGGCCCTTGCGCTATTTGAGGTTATAGCTTTTTATTTTTTCTTGTATTCTCTTTCTTCTTTTGTCTTTTGCTTTTTTATTGTTTCCTCTTCATATCTATTTTGTGTGGTCACTTCCTATTTCCGCCTGTCTGGATACTTTTACATCCTTTATATTTATCCATTTATCTACGAGGTCTAAGTCCTAGAAACAGTGAAAAGTGTACTCAGTCCTGGATTGAGTATGCGCATATGCTCATCGAAAATCCGGTTCATCTGCTTTTCTTTGCGAATATCTGGGATCAATTCGTTTTCATTGTAGCAATTATTCGTCAATTTTACGGATAAATGCAGCTGAGCAAATTAATTTGGATCAATACTGGCAGAGATTGTTCGTAAACCTGGTGATTTGTAGGCACTGTAATGTTAATAAAGTGGCAGTGAGGGGACATCAGCATTTTAAATTACATTATTTCCATATTATATACTTAAAGCCAGAAACTTTATGCTAAGGAGGGCTAAATTCTTGCAAAAATATTCATATTATATATTTTTTTTTCATTAAAAAAATTTAATATAAGGCAAAATTTAATATATCCACCCCAAGGGCCTTTTAAACGTGCTTAACCCAAGGTAAATACTTGAATGTAACTAAGTTAAGTATACGTAAACATGTAACATGAGCTGTATCCCGTGGGGTCGTAACTTTAGCTCTATAAAAGGTCCCAGTGTTTGCAGCCTGGCTTCGTTCCGTTGCAATGTCGAATGAAGGTTATGCGGACTAAACTGCATTTTAGCGCGCGATGTTGTCAGGTTATGACTAAGTTTAGTAAATTTTTGAAGTGGTTCAAATAATGATTACAGAAAGTGCTTCGCAAATAATTGCTTGGTGTTATAAATTAGTAATTTTATTGCTATCTTTTGATATTACTCAGAATTGTGATGATATAAACACTAAAATCATTGCAAAATGAGATACGAGTATGTTTTTTGTTTGTTTCAGTGTTTTTTGA
Source organism: Philopedon plagiatum (assembly GCA_963971165.1). Taxonomy (NCBI): domain Eukaryota; kingdom Metazoa; phylum Arthropoda; class Insecta; order Coleoptera; family Curculionidae; genus Philopedon; species Philopedon plagiatum. The sequence continues at coordinate 88,237,413 of OZ020195.1, forward strand.
TACTGTCTTGGCAGGTCGTGATAACTTACGAAAAATGTAATAATGCTAGAAACTAGTCTAAGTACCGCGGGCGTCTGAAGAGAAGGGACATGTGAGCTACTGATACGGGAATTGACGGATTGGAGGTTGGGAGGGAAAGGGAAAGCATCTGCAGACAATTTGCTCCATAATCTGGAAACCTTAGGTATGAATGAGCTAGAGAAGTGGGATGTTCATTGCTTTTATGGCTGGACAGTAAAGGGATGCATACGCACCGCGCCTTTCGTTGTTCTGTTAGGAACAGTCAAGGGAGGGATTATAGCGGCTAATTCTTCAGAGCAAAATACGTAAAAGTATCGGTAGAAAAGGGATAAATCCCCAACAGCGCGGCGATGAGCGTTTTCTTGTGAGGACTGGATCTGTTGAGTCGAATGGCTCTCTTTTGGATAGGATATTAAGTGTCGAAGGCAATGCCGCTCCCCAGATATGCGAACAGTACTCTAGGTTAGATCTTATTTGGGAAACAGAGAATGTGTGAGTTGGAGAAGTATGTCCTGGCTCAAAAGAGAAAACCAAGCTATTAAGCTGCTGATGTGACTATTGAAGTAATGTGTTTGTGGCAGCTAAGACTATCTTCGAAAGCAGTGCCGACAAGATCGAGAGTTTCACTGTTCTGTAGGGCTTGGCCATGAACTGAACAATGTTTATGGAACCCCAGTGTAAGATTATTTGAAGATCTTGGGAAAGGGATAGGTGCATAGATCTGCGGCTACGCCACTTAATGTTGAATGTTTTAGACATTAGCACGTAACTAAAATCAAGAGGTTGAACAAGAAGCGAATAAATTAATGTATTAAGCATATTTAACCAATATGAGACATAGACACAAATTACACAGCAGAAACAAGATTTACAGCCATGATTATCAAATTGGACTAGCTTGAAATTTATACCCTTTGGAAAATTTGTAGGGATAAGCATCACCATTGGTTGCAGTGTTAAGACGTCGACAATCAACCACGACGCATCAATTATTCGAAATGATTAATTAGTCAATTGACAAAGACTGTTAACTCATTGTTACTTTAACCCTTATTTGGCTATACGTCCTAAAATTTCTATAGGGCCAAAAATACGTTTTCTAATTAAACTGATGATATTTTCGCTTAATTTGTACGTATCATTTAGCCATTAGAAAACGTGGCTACGTCGCATCGCTTTTTAAATTACCATCGTTCCGTAACACTGCAGGCACGGAAACGGCATCTCGTTTTACGACCGGCACGAAACCATGGGCTTACATTACTTTGTATTGTGTTGGAGGTTATCTTTGGCCTATTTATTCTTTCTTTTATACTCGTTCGGCTTTTGTTGTTTTTTTCTTTAATTTCGTTTTACAGTTATTAAGGGGTGGGAGTGCAATTAAATGAAATCCGCTGAAGTGAGAAATACAATTTATCTTTTTGAAAGAAAATTTTTAATGGCTTCTTTGCCTTCGAGCGGATTTTATGTGGGACAGAATGTTTGCTATACTCAATATCAGGTAAGATTTTAATGGCAGCCATTGACACATGTTAAAATATTTGCCAACTTATAATTACATTTACATGTACGCGACGAAGATATATACTCCGCATCTAATCCTTGCAGCCGGAAAAGCGTCAACAGGGAGAGTATGTGCACTGTGCAGCACCTCGAATCGAATGCCGTGTAGATAGGCATCCTTTTCTGACGCCTTTGCACCGGCAAATCTCTTTCCGGCAGATTTCAACCCGTATTGTCTAGTCCGCGTTCCTTCGCCTATTTACAGAGCCGTCCCGTCCGATTTTGATTTGTGACGTGTAAAATCAAAGTTTGTTTTTGTTTCTGACATACGTTGTCAGAAAATTACTTTCAGCAAGATTCTATTCCACTATTTAACAAATTTTGATAAAAATGTAGTCCGGCCCTGACCAAACTTCAAGTTGTGTTAACAGAATGTTACTAGATATGACATGTGTCAACATGATATTGAGTATAGCAATTCTGCTTGCCGAAAATCAATAACAATTAAGAAAAACTGCTGATAGGTAAAAAAGAACGACGCACATTTCACAATGCCCGACGGGATTGAAACTCCAAAGCAGAGATAATTTACGAACGAAAAAGGAAGACAGAAACATAATACGTTAAAGAGAGAATTCAGCGCCCACAGTCTGATATCGCGTCTCGCCTTTTCATATCCATCAATTTGAAATGGAAAAGCGAATCTCTAAAGTTTCCGAGGGCTGATGATTTATTCAATACATTTTTTCAAGACGCTTTTTATCCGAGTTTTTATTTTTCTGTGTTTTTTGTTGAGGATTTTTTAAAATTCCATCTTTGGTTGATTTTGACTTAGTAATAAAACAGTCAAACTAGGGCTTGCGGTCCATGGAAAGGGGGGGGGGGGGGGGGAAGCCCTGTTTCCTAAACTCTTTGGAGATAAAGAATTTTTTATACATTAATAAGACAACATTTTTTTATCTTCTGACAGCCCACGAAGACCAGGGAAATCCGACTCACACATCCACAGCTGGAAACATCCTTAGGGATTTCTCCAGCCCTTTAAGAGGATGTGTGGGGTAGTACCACCTCGAGGAAGAAATCCTCTACACCCTTCCAATTCCTCTTACCACCTTCCAATTTATTGCAGTCTTATATTTCCGATAGAGAATTTAACAAGAAGATACACTCTGAACTAAAATAAATTAGGGCAGGAGTACCACGAGGCCATGTACTAGGGCCAATCCTCTATCTATTATACACCTGTGATATTCCTGAACTAGAACATGACATGATAGCCATCTTTGCTGACGACACCGCTATAGTGGCTGTAGGCAAAGATTACGAAGAAGCGGCAATAAATCTGCAAACCCCTGTTAACAAAATTAACAACTATACGCAGCAATGGCGAATCAAATTGAACGAGTCTAAATCTGTCCATGTCAATTTCACAAACAAAAGAAATCAATATATCAGTCTATTCTCGATCATCAGTCCGAAGGAGTGTGATATCTTTTATAATACAGGGTCTAGAAACACGAAGCATGACAATGATGAATGCGCCGCAATTATGTAACCCCCCCCCCCCCGCCCCCCCTGTTGTCTTTTTTAAGGAGAGATCATCTGCGAGTGTGGACAATAATTTAGACTGTTTGTGTCGTATGTAGTTTATTAAAAAAGGATTTTCTAGTCTAAACAATGTTCAGTCCAACGTCCTTCCTTTTATTGTGAATATTCTGGAAAAGTCTACTTAAACAGAAACGAAAAGGATAATCTGAAAGAAACTGATTAAAAATTAACCGAAAAAGCAAAGAGTTTCGAACTTTTGCTTAAAACAGGGTAATTTATAGGACTGAATCATTGTTGGGTTGAATAAATAAGCTAAATTTGGAATAAAGGTATGGAATTTAAGGGCTAATTTGAGGCTTAAATATTAAAATGGATTACCCCAACTTGGTAGATGTAGGATTTATAAATGAACGCGGGTTTATAATTGGTGGTTTATATTGATTGGAACAAGACAACAACCTTAGGATTTAGTAAAAAGGTTTTATTAATTTTTAATTACATATATACTTCAGAATTTCATATCATATTAAAAAGCACTCAAAAAAGATTAATAACCAAACTTTTGACGGATAGCATTTCCAAAACTTCCAAGAAGCCACTTCGTATAACTTCTTTAATTAAACGAAGAACTTTTGAAGGGCGTTCGTAATTGGGACGTTATTAACGATATTCTTTATGTTTTAGATTTTTCTTTTCGAGTATTTGGGGGCTTTTTTTTACAATCAGATTTTTCGTCACATTTTTTTTAAATCAGGAAGAATGCAAATTGTTTTTTGCTATTTTTAAAACTTTGTATACAAAACAATAATTAAGTTGATTTAAGGTATTTTATGTAGCTGTTTGCTATTTCAACAGTAAAGTATTAAGGTAATGTAAAGGAATATTTGTAATGTAATATAATAAATTAGTCTAGTTTATGCAGTGCCATAGACAGTGGCGTAGATAGGATTTTGTTTTGGGAGGGTCCAACTATTTTGTCATTTAGGCTACTAAACGAGGTTCGTACAAATCAATTCATGAGGAAAACCAAATTATAGCAGGATTTCAAAAAAAGAGACACTACTCGTACATAAAGTGACCTTCCCTCTCGATTTTGGCGGGAGAGTCCCGATTTTAAATGGCGTCCCGCTTTTGTTCAAATAAAAAAAACAGCTTTATTTTGCCTTAAATAGAATTGCAAGTGCCAACGCCGGAAGTGTCAAGTGCCACAATCATGCAACAATGCGTCACAATCCTGGAACAATACCCTTGGATTCTATTTTATTATCCTGTCGTATCGGATTCGATATTTCCCTCTTTCCCAATGCAAAAGAAAAACCTATATTCAGCGTGGCCGAAAAGTCTTAGTATGGACAAATATAGTTGCTATTATTAAAGATATACCCTAAATTTTAAGTGTATCGTATTGGTTAATAAATCTACTTTTTTATGTAATTTAACTTTCTCACCCCCTTGGAAGGGGGATGAGAATCCCCCTAGGAAGTTGATGTTAAAAATTTTAAATGCAACCCTATACCGTGTGGTATTTTAAAGGTCTTCAAGGAAGAAACATTTTACCGCAAACCCGAGGTCCGTATATTAATTCGTCTTTAAAGGGTAAGCCTTTAAAAATTAAAAATCGTGACAAAAATCATAAATTGAAATAACTTTATTTCTCTTATTACCTTAAAAGTTGTTCAAAATAACCACGATGAACTTCTTGGCAGTAATAAAGTCGATTTTGGAACTCTGCCAAGAAGTAACACCTGCCATTCTCGAAAATGTGAGAAGTGAGTTCCAAAATCGACATTATTACTGCCAAGAAGTTCATGGTGGTCATTTTGAACAACTTTTAAAGTAATAAGAGACATAAAGGTATTTAAATTTTTAATTTTGTTGACGATTTTCAAATTCTAAAGGCTTGCCATTTAAAAACGAATTAAGATACTGTGATACGGACCACGGGTTTGCGGTAATATTTTTCTTTTTTGAAGACCTTTAAAATGAGGTACCACACAGCATAGGGTTACATTTTAAATTTTTTACCTCAACCATCTTTACTAATATCAAAGATATGTGCCCATACTAAGACTTTGCGGACACCCTGTATGTTATTATATTATAATATATCGTGTTGGTTTCGATTTTTTGCTTTTGTTTATTAAAAAAGTCGCACCTTGGTGCTAGGAGACCCTTCGTTTTTGGGAAAATTTATTTTTCAGCTCTTGTCCCGCTTTTGCCTCAACCAAATTACTTTAACTTACACTACACTCTCTACCCTCCACGCACGTTGATTTTTATAATGCGAAGTCGGGATGTGGCTCATACGTAATAGGGATGAGACCGTTTGCACCAATAATTGTTTAATAGGGATGAGACCGTTTGCACCAATTGATTTATCATTAAATTTCACTGTTCAATATAAATACATTTTTTGGATCTAGATGCCTCGGGGGGGGGGGGGGGTTCCGGGGGGGGGGGGGGTGTCCAATAATTATTTAATAAAAAAGCCTTGTTTCCAGCAACTAAACCAGGAATATGCTAAAACGAGATAGAGCACGCGTGATGTCTTCATACCTGTGAAGCTAGTGACTTTCGTGCTTGATTCTTACTTTAGTTATTAACTTATTCAGAATTAACTGTACTCTATATTTACAAGAATTGCAAACAAAATTAGAAACTAATTAGCAGGAAGTTGATTATCGAGAACAGAATATAATTTTCATAATTACACCTAGTTTTTTTTAATAGTGTGTTCGTGATGCGTGCTTTTCATGCGTAATATATGAATAATTTCTAGGCTAGTCGTTTTATGTTAATTAGTAACTACTTATAGGTTGTTGTTGATGTTTTTTGCGTCAATAATAAAGAATAAAAAAAATACAGAGTGTCCCAGTAAGATTTGCGACCTTAGAGACCTTGTAAACGTCTGTTTCCATAGAAAAAAAAAACGCAATAGATCTGCAAACAGAACATGCTTATACTATAGTATAGTTAACCGAAAGCATATTTTTAATTATTTAGGGGACAAGACAATTTTTGTTTCGTATTATTTCTTCAATCACAAACAGAAATCTAATATTGTAGCTATAAAAGATTACAAAAAATGTTCCCTCCCACTCTCAAACATTCGGAGTTTACTTAATGTATATGAAGCGAACATCGCTTTAAGAAATGCTGCCAACAAAAGAAAACAAAAGTTTAATAAATCTTTTCGTGATAACCTTTACAAGCGAAATAAAAACAAACCGAAAAAAATCATGAGACCAGGCCTAACCTGGCAACCCCGCCTCGATGCTAAGGGCGCCACCCACGCCGTACACGTGCTGACGACGGGAATTTCGCTTCCGAGCCCGTCTCCCCTACACCCCTCGCCAACCCTTGATGTGACCTCGGGACCGTGCTGTAGAGCGCTAACTGTTGCCCGGGAAACCTGTTTAGCTGAATGTCTGCCGTCCATACCGGGATCAGAGACGTCCTTCGTGAACATCATTTAAATTTATTATATTTTTGAGGAGGTAAGGTAAGAGAGTCGTTTCGAAGAGAGAGAGAGACAGAGAAAAATGAACTGAAATTTAATTTGAGATGGTGTTAGACAGGTGGAAGGGGGTTTTGGGAAAGTTCTGGATGGGGACGTGACGATAATATTTTTTTTCTTTTGAATTTTACAAGAAGAGGTGAAAAGGTCAAAATCGACAACGTTTTAGAACTTGCACAATTTGAGGCTTATTTTATTATTATTCACTTATTTTTACGACATTAGTTGTGTTATAGGTGTACACGATGTATGTATGTCGGTGTCCAGTGATTTGTATCTACTTCGTTATTTACATACACCGAGCTGTGTTAGGTTAACTATATACAGGGTGTCCGAAAAGCCTTAGTATGGGCAAATATCTTTGTCATTAGTAAAGATAGAGACCAAATTTTAGGTGTAGGTATATTATTCGTTAATAAATCAAATTTTTCAAGTAATTTAACTTTTTCAACCCCCTTTAGGGACGACGTTAGGGGGTTGAGATCAAAAATTTGTGTGGTACCTCAGTCCAGGTCCGTATCTTAATTCTTTTTTAAATGGCAAACCTTTAAAAATTATAAAAAAAGTAAAATATTAAATACATTTATTTCTCTTATTACTTTAGGTTATTCAGAATGACCATTATGAACTTCTTGGCAGTAATAAAGTCGATTTTGGAACTCACTTCTCATATTTTCTCACAAATGTATGAATGTCGAATGATTAAGGGTCACGGTATAAAAGGAAAAGTAAAATTTTAATTTCTTTATGGAACCGTGATTCCATGGATATTTCTGTCATATGTTAGTGACTCTCCTTGCTAAAGTATCTACCTAATAAATGCCCACATATCTATGTGATTTAAAATGATTTCCGTGAGATCAGAATGCTGAAAAATAGGAAGTAGCAGAATGCAAATTCCTTTTCCGTGTTTCTTCTCTTGACATAGACTATAATAACAGCTGGCATTTTAACTAGCAAACTTGACCTTATCGAATTTTTAAACATTTACAAAACAATTTTGTGCAGGAACTACTCTTCAAATTTCTGAGGTCATCCATCACTCATCATCACATCATAAAAGATAACACAAAAAGTACTTAAAGTCAACAAAACCCTCCACTAAAACATCACTTTTCATAAGAAAAGTACCCCAGGTGTACCACGATGAAAACTTTTCTATTTCATATTTTATTCATAAAAATGTGGATTTATGTACTTCTTTTTTAAAAAATCCCCATATAATATACTTGAACTTTAGATTTTCATTTATCCTATAATGTAATAATTTTTACACAAATGGAGAAAATTCTATGACTTTTTACTAAAATAACTCAATTTCTGCAGATTAATAGAATATGCAATCGAAAATACCGCTAAAGCATAGAACTACAGATTAATAAAATACCAATATACATTATTTGTCGTGATCATAAATTTTTAGTGATTTATTTCCGTTGCATGGCGACGAAATTTAGAGTCGCCAATCGCATTTTCTCCGTATCACGTTCCGTATTCTGTTCATTCATGGCTTAAACAGGTGCTAAGGCGTGGTACTTTGTGTGTAACGTTTCCGTCCGAATATACGTGTTGTAGTGAAATTTTAAGTGAGTTTTGTTTTTTTTTTTTTGAAAGACTGTATCCATAAACGGAAAAATTCGGTTAAGTGCAAGCTATACTTGCACAATTAGTGTTCCGTGCCATCAGCCTCCTACTTACCGGTGCCGCGCTACCCGCCGCCGACGGCACCAACGCTGTATCACATCGCGTATGCGCGGAGCTAAGTTTTGAAAATCGTCTAAGGACAAAAGGTGTTCCTTACATCGCGAGAAATATTTTTTGTCGAAAAAACTTTTTCTCTAAACCAATGGTTCAGCAGTTACAAGGAAATAAACAATTAAATTGTTTATAACAATTTGTCGCGCTAGAATTTTTCAATCCTGATGATTTTTGCTCAATCTACACCTAATTTTCAATGTTCATGATTTTTTACGATTTTTCTGAGCGATCGTTTTGGTGATAAGGGTGGGGGACAACAATTTTTAAACGTTTTCCCGAAAAATGTTTAAAAAAACGCACAAAAAGATACATCATATGTATTGTTGAATTCATGCTTCAATAAACTTTCATTTGACACTCTACACGATGCCCTTGAATTTTTTTCCACTTCCCAATTTACCCCCTTAAATTAACCCCAGAATTAAAACTTTTTATACTTCACATCTATAACTAGGCCACCACACTCTATCTCTGTGCTATATTTCAAATTTTTACGTTTGTTTCAAAGAAAATCGTCTGTGGCGGATGGACGGACAGACGGACGGACGGACACCCGGACACCGAAGGGATTCCATAAGGGTCTCGTGTTGCTAATTTTAGCCCGAAATACTAAAAAGGCTGGTTATAAATATAAATGCTGTCGACTGTCGTCTCCTCTTATGGATAAAATCGACCAAAACTCATTTTTGGGGGTGATTTTCTCCTTTATTTTGGGGAACTAACACGTAAAAAATACGTGTCTAATATTTTTTTATGTACTTTGAACGCGTCACAGAATGAAAGAAATCTGTGACCTACCCGAAATGCTATTTTCCTTGCATTGCAAGTCAGGTTTGACCTTCAGATGACTTTGAAACATTGTATCGGATAGAGCAGGTATAATTATCATCTTGATGTTATCTGAGTGTGGTTGGATATAGTGTAACCTTTTATAATTGTGTATGTATTGTTAATCTAATCTGTCTAGTGTTTATTCATAATAATAAATGATAATAATGTTTGTTCAGGGACTCGAGTTATTTGCTTATGTGATGTTATATATTATTATGATGTAATGAATATGGGCGTGTTTGTGTAGCTGAACTAGATACATAAATTTTGCAGTCGTTGTAAATGTTTAGATATGTTGGTAGTTCCCGATGGATTTAACTTTTTTAGTACTTCCCTATGTAATTGGTTGATGAGAAAAAGCCCAAATCCGAAATATTTAATATGGCGGCTTTAAAAAGGTAGCTTCTCATGTTTTGGCCCTTTTTTAAACAGCAGAATACTTACGGCCAATAAAGGGTTTTGATCATAGATTCAGAAACGTTATCTAAATTCATGACGCATCCGTCATTGACATTTAATATGTATGTTAAAAATATTCAAAATTTTATTTAATATTTGTATATTCAGAATTTCTTACCAGTTGTAGGCATGAATCCGGAACTAATTTATTTGGCCTTAATTAATTTTATGGTATGTGTAAGGTGCCTAATTATATTGTAATTAATATATACCATTTAACTTGCCAGAATGCTCATAAATCCACGAACCTAATCGGCAACACCGCGATCGTCTTCAAATCCCCGTTCTCTAGGTTAGTTGAGGGTTACGCGATGCGAAAAATTCCGCAATTCATCCACCTACCACCCTCCTCAGTCGTCGTATATGAGAGGGTAACTTTGCGAGTCAAAGGGAAGGCAACAGCAGTCGGCTTTAAAAGGGCTTAAAAGGGAGTTCCGTAATAAATTGCTTTGAAGGGCGGGCAAAGCAGGTGTCGAGCGCCTTTTCTAGGGAGAAAAGGTTTTTGTATTACTTTAAATGGATGGATTCGCCGGATGATGAGTCGGAATTTTTAGGTCATCGGATGACTCAGGATTTTGTTTACGACGACTAAACTGGTTTTAAGAAGTTTTGGTTTGCTCGGGTTTGTTTCTTAGCGTAAGGGCATTATGGGATTAGTGAGTCATTTTAAAGCTATTTTTGTCCTTCATTAGAAAATGTAAAGATAATAAGATATAAAGCTTTTAAGGAATACAGTAGAATTATTTCTTTTGTTTGATGATAACCAATCAAATATGGCTATTTATCTCTGTGATATAATATAAAAGAAGAAACAGACTGACTGACATATCAACGCACAGCCCACACCGCTGGGCCAAGAAACTTGAAATTTTGCACAGAGTTTTTTACATAACGTAGGCATCCACTAAGGAAGGGGTTTTCAAAATTCAACCCCTAAGGGGGTGAAACCAGAGATTAAAACGGACTAATATTGCTTGAACCAAGAATGACTCCTTTACGGACGCGCGCAGTGCCACAGGAACGCATGCGCAGTTAAAAGGTTACAGGACGGGTCTTAATATTTGTGTATGGTGGTAGGTATATCAGTTCACATAGAACACATATTTATGAAAGATTTAGTAAATTTTTAGTTTAATACGCCGATGTCCATGTAGAAATGCTTATGGTAATAGGTCGAAAACTTAAAAAATATTTTTCATAAAGATATGGATGTTACCCGCGTAAATTAAAACTGTGAAAGCCAGCTGTGTGGATCCGGCAATCGCAAAGCGAAATAAAGATTGCTAGCAGATTTCCATCAGCGAAAAGGCCGACATACCGCCAAGAACCCTTTTACAGTCTAGATTCAACAAAGTAAATATTATGTTTACGTGGAAATACGGCGACACGGTTTTTTCGTGACGCCAAATTGAGACATGCCTTCGATACACCCTTTACTAATTCCAGAATGATACTAAAAACGACACGGACGAGACACGAGCACCAGCCACGCCAACACGCTATAGCATTTAGCGCAGTGTTGCCAACCGACAGGAAATAAAAACCGTGGCAAAGGAAGAGATTTTTTATTCACGGTTTAAATTTAAACACGTATTTTTGTTCCACTCAGCGGCAGTTAAAATACCTTTGTCATTTTTAGCATATTCATAAAACTGTTGACAGCTTTCCTTAAAATTAAAATATATTAACAATTCTGAATGAACAAATCCCTCCATTTTTTAAAATGCTTCTCATTTTTTTACCTTCATATTTAGCCTTTGTCGTGCATAAATGGCCAAGTATGCGTTTGGAGTTTTTAAACGAAAAAGTCGTGTTTCTATATGCGCGGCAGTACAGTAAGCTCGTGGCCGTACCTACCTTCGGTTTGAAAAGCCGTAAAAACACGGCAATTGCCGTGTCGTGGCAACACTGCTTTAGGGAGACGCGCTGACGCTACCTGCAGTGTTGCCAGAAGTCATTAAAAAAAAACTTGAGAGTGCTTGCGACTTGCGACTTAACCGCCGAAATTCGTGATAAATCGCGAGCCTGTAATGATTGCACCCGAAGTAAAAATAATAGGATTAAATAATCTTATTCTACTATCATTTATTTTAATAAAACTAAAAAAAATTTTACGATATCAAAATATTAGTAAACAAATTTACAAACTTAAACAAATATCTATCACTTTGTGCTATAAAAAACGAAATATATATTTTTATAAATAAAAGTGTAAAACTAACACAAAACAAAGAAAAAGAAAGAAGTTATTCATCTGGAGTCTCCATCTTATTTTTATCTGAATAAAATACGTGACCACAACCTAACCTTTTAATCGTATTATTTGTGATACAAAAATCGTAGCAATTCTTGTCTCTTGACAAACTTTTGGTATATAAAATGCCTTCTATTGTTTTCACTTTAGGTTTGTTGCGTAGGTAGTTGAGTTTTTATTAAACAAATGTGAAAAAATGTTCTCCCTACTGCTGCTTTCGAGTGTGGTAAGCAAAAAATCTGAAAAACAAATCTAAAGACCCGCAAATTTTAGAGAGTCATCCGAGATTTTTACTAATGAATTTTTTCCCAAAACAACAAGGTATCGTTATCAAAATTGTTTAGTGGGATCTTGACATTCGCCATTCGTTATTCAGATTTTGGATTTCATTTGGATTATATTGGAACTATTTGAACTACGTATATTGAGAAAGTGCAATGTGAAAATAGAAACAGAGTTTCAAACCTCAATTGCAATCAAATTGCAATTTGCAAAGATCAATGTCGTGAGATTCGCTGATTGATATTTCTATAAAGGTAAAAATCGTGAGATTTGGTACTTGATTCATGGGATCGGGAGAAATAACCGAAATCTGGCAACACTGGCCCACGCAAGCAGCCCGTACGAAGCTAACCGAAGCAGACCGAGGACGGACTTCGGCTGCTGCTCCGTTCCTGAATCTAGATTTGTTCGTTGCATAGATAAAGCTGTGTTTCTTTGAATTTACTGGCGGACGAACCCGTCTCGTCGTTAAGAATACTATCCTTTTTTAACTACGTTATCTAAACAAGGAGAGCGCGCTGACCGACTGGAATCGGTTTGTCGTTGATGAATTCGGGAACAAGGCTATTCGTATACTGCGCATGCGTTCCTGTGGCAGAGATTTCGCCCATAGTGGAGTTAAATAGTTCTGCGCAACCTATGTATTTTATGAAATATCAGCAGTCCAAATCTGTATGTCGCTGGGTGAAACGGATTCAAACTTTGGATGGAGAAAAAATATTAGATGATACTATGGTACTTCATAGAAGTACTCTAAAAAATAAATGTTTAAACACGTTTTCAATGTTTGTAATGGAGTAAAGTTGTTATACCGCGGACGAAGTCGCGAGCGAAAGCTAGTCTTTTATAACTCGTCCAATGTTGTGACTACGATTTGACACGAAGCTGACGGCTACGAAATTGCCATTTATTCAATTATTTTGTAAACGCGAAACAGACAAACTCTTAAGAGAAATTTCTTTATTAAAATCAACTTGTTATTGGCACAAGCACAGGACTGACATGTTATGGTTATTTTGTTGAAAAATGAGGTTTGTTATGAAATTATGACTACGACGTGGTATTAAATGACTACAAAACTCGAGGGCGTGTAAACAGCACTTTGTTAAGGGAGGGGGGGGGGGGGGGGGCGAACAAAGAAATCCAAAATTGTCGACCTTTTTTGCAAATTCTCCGAGAAAAACTGTCAACGTTTGTCTTATAACCTTTCTTTATATTTGCTGGAATTCAGCTGTCGATCTGTTTGAGAATTTTCCCAAAACTCAACTGTCGACGTCTTTTTGATATGAGGTCCTAATAGCCCCCCTGTGGAACACCAGTACTCCAAATAGCTTGGGAGTGCCGCCTAAACCAAGCACCCCTAATCCGACTTTGGGGAGTACCAACAGCATTCCAAATATTACCATTTACATATTTTATTATTTTAATTTTCTCTGTTCCAAGGGAACACGTATTACATGGTATCAGAGCCGAAACCATATCTGCCTGATTGTTAAAAAAAATGTTTTCGATAAAGTAGTAACACGTTCTGGAACTGGTTAACATTTATTTTGTAACCTATGTTAATAACAATGGGCACCATTTACTGTATATATGATTAACATTTGGCAAATTACACGGTTTCTATTTTTACAAAAGCGAAATACCTAATATCTTTTTAATTGTTAAGTGCAATATGCCGTGATGTATGGCATTTGTTTATATTGTGCTCGAACGCTCCAAACATCTCTTATCATTGCCATGAATTTATAAAGTCGACGGCATACTTTGACACGACAAAGTTTTAATGGGATTTTGGTTTATGGCTTCGCCTTCGTGCTGAGAGTTTTGAAGTAGAAGATGATGATACATGCTATCGTTATGCGGTATTGTTTTTACAAGTATGCATGTTTATTTACATTTTTAATGGAATGAGTTTAAGGGGCATTTTCTATTTGTATATTTTTCTTTCGGCATTAAATATTAATTCGTTGCCTCTGAGACATCTGCCGTGCTGCTGAGTGGGCCAACTTAAAAATTTTGAAAAATGTGCGAGGACAAAAGTTGTTCCTTACATTCTGAGAAATATATTTGTGGAAAAACTGTTTCTCTAAAACCAACGGTTCAGCAGTTATAAGGAAATAAACAATTAAATTGATTATAACAATAATTATTGACCGCGCTAGAATTTTTCAATTCTGATTCTGATTTTTTCAGAATGTTCTGAGCGATCCTTCTGCTGATAAGTGCGGGGACAGCAATTTTTAAGCGTTTTCCCGAAAAATGTTTAAAAAAATGCAATAAAAAATACATCATATATGTATATCGTTGAATTCATGCTTCAATAAGCTTTCATTTGATACCCTACACGATGCTCTTGAAAAAAAATCCATTGCTCAATTTGTCCCTCGAAATTAACCCCCAAAATCAAAATTTGACTTTTTATACTTCAAGTCTATAATTGGGCCACCACACTATCTATGTGCCAAATTTCAAATTTTTACGTCGAATAGTTTTAGAGAAAATCGCCTGTGACCGACGGACACCGAAGTGAGTCCATAAGTGTTCCGTTTCACGAAACACTAAAAAGCCATGTTTAAAGGGACCTACGCCACTGGTATATCGATTTCCAGCAACTAAGCCAGGAATATTCTAAAACGAGACAGAGCACGCGTGATGTCTTCATGCCTATGACGCTCGTGACTTTTTCTTGCTCGATTCCTACTTTATGTTTGTATTTTTATCAATTCTTCTATCGTTGATTTTATGAAATTGGCAAGAAATTATTGATTTGACTGACATAAACTTGCATTGGCTTGGTTCCATCGAATCGGGGTTTGTACCTACAAACGCTTATTATATCCAATCCTATATCGTTAAACATGAACAAGATATCCCCAATATTTACTTATAAAGAAAGACAATTAGAAAGAAACACTCAACATTTTATGTTTTTATAAGGTTCTTGATAACCCAGTTTCTGTATATTCAAATGCCATTCGCAACTTTCGAATTTCGTCAACAAAGACCCGGAAATTAACCCCCGGAAAAAGTTCGCGCGCGACCGAATTTCTTATTCGTCCTTGAGAACCGTCGGTCTGGCAACTGGATCACAGGACCGAGAGGGCAGTTTTGAATTATTAGATCATCCTGCGCTTATAAACTAGCAATCCCTTGCGGCACAGTTTAAAGAATAATATATTTGCGGCTTCACCCGCGTAATGTTTGTTTTAAGGACAATTTTTATTAGAAGGGGAAAGAAGTTTAGGGTATCTGTTAAATTTGGTACCTTTTATTTCAGTGACTTAAGGTACTCGCAGACTTGTACACTTTTGTGTTGCGCAACCTAAAAAAATGGCGCAACCCTTGAATTGCAAGGTGAGAACACCACTGCAATATAAAAAGTTGCGCAAGTTACTAAATGGCGCTACACTTTTCGAATTGCGTACACTTCAAAAATTGCAATGTGTGAACAGTTAAAAATATTGGAGTTGCGCAATATAAATATGGACCGACATGTCGGTTATATAATATGGCGCAACTTCTGCCTCAGTGCAACTTTGTCTGCTTACGGAGGTTGTTTACAATAATTTTTTTTATTATTATTACGCAAATTTTTTTTTTATAGAATTCTTCAACCCTTAGTTCTTTTAAGAAATTAGTTACTACTTGGTAACGGTTTCGTTTCTTAATTCATTCTTTAACCCAAATTCTTATTTGTTTACGATTTTGTCGTCTTCTATTTTGTCGTCTTCGCAATAAATTACAACACAGGAAGCGGCTTGTAGTTCTTCACCAGAATACATTTTCGTTTAACTAATTTAACACAATAACTGAGAATGGTAGAACGACAGAAATTTATGTACTTACTAGGGGTGTCAATCCAGACTGATTTTCTTAATCCCGGGATTTTTGAACTAATAAGTATAAATTTATACCTTAAAAAAATACCGCAAAACTATTAGGGCGTCCAAAGTTTTGTCTTTCAGGCTAGAATGTATTTTGTTGCAGAAAACTCCCGCAGAAGAAAAACATCTCTCGGGTTCTATGCTGAATGGTTAGTAGGAATTAAAAGGATTTTTGAAGATTACATTAAAGTAAAACGCTCGAGCATATAAAGTAAGCTGCCCAATCACGTCTTGCAATATAATAGAACTTTTAGCTTTTTCCCATGATCATTTTTGATATACTTTTGTAGTATATCATTTTTAGTTGGCGGATTTCTAAATGTTCGAACTATTTGTCTAATTCTATATACCAATACACAGAGGTCATGATTTATTTGTAACGATTACTTCCAAAAAGTCACTTTTTTCCAAAACTTCCACCTTATCCATAGGTACCTTCAGTGTCTTCTATATCGCTGTCACTGTCGCTAAAGAACATTTCGAGATTATTCCCGAAAATATTAATCGATCCTGGGGTTTTCGAGTCCGGTTTATACTCCGGAATCCCGGGACTCAGGAATTTCGGGATCCCGGGTACACCCCTAGTACCAACTACCTTTCGCCCGCAACATCGTCCGCAGTATAAAAATTGTACTTCATTACAAACTTTGAACCCCCATTTCACCCCTTAGGGGCCGATTTATTAAAAACTTTAATAAAACATGTGTTTACATATTTTCAGAGTACCTCTATGAATTTTTCCATACAAAATTTGAACCCTGTTTCACTCCCCTCGGGGTTAAATTTTGAAAAACTCTTTCTTAGTGCATGCCTACGTTATATAAGAAACCTCTCTGCAATATTTCAAGTTTCTAGCACAGCGGTGTGGGGTACGTCAGTCAATCAGTCAGTTTCTTCTGAATATCGTTTTTAATTCTTTTTATTCTGAATATCGTTTTTAAACGTGTATAAAATTGCAGCATAAGTTGCGCAATAATAAGTGTGAACAGCCTGTCAACTTTTAAAAATATCTTCAACATTTTTAAGTTGCGCAACTCATTTATGTCGCAATTTTTGACATTTTATTGCTGCTGTGTGAACATAACGAGCAATTTTATAATTGCGCAATACAAACTTGCGCCACAAAAGTGTACAAGTCTGCGAGTACCTTTAAGATATACAGGCATGTTTTAAAAAAATATACCCCTTTTTCAACCCCTTAAGGGTTGAAGTTTGAAGAACGACCAAACAAGTGTAAACTACCACAAATTAAATTAAATACAACTAATATAAAATACGTATATTGAGCGGAAACTATAACCAAAGTAGTACAAACGTACGAAATTCGTAAAAAGAATGCCCAATGACTATCCACCGTTCCTTTTCCAGACACCCAAAAGTCGAGCACTTGAGACGAATATCGTATTTCACGTGCTGGCGTATAATCCTAATTCTAACAAATATCCGAGCAAATATGTTACGCACAACAGACTCTGATCGACTTAGGGCTGCCTTGTGCAACAATATACAGGGCGATAACACAAGCGTTTGCTTATTTCCAAGCTTATATTATACTGAATATAACATGCCCAACCCAAAATGGTCACCTTTTTCCCCTTTAGTGACTGAATTAAAAACGCTTTTCTTTTAAAACTTGATTCAGGGTTGTTAGATTTTAAAAAACGGGTAGGCGTGTGTTTACTTAGTATTTAATAAGTAATTGAAAGATTTAAAATATCAGTCAAGTGCAAGATATATTTGCACAATTAGTGTTCCGTGACATCAGCCCCCCACTTAACCTGAGCAAACCTCGGCCGCCCGATCTCCGCCTATTTGCCGCGCTACCCGCCGCCGATGGCGTCAACGCCGTATCACATAGCGTATGCGCGGAGCTGAGTGGGGAGCATTTCAACTGAGCCTAATTAAAAAATTTTAAAAAAACTACGGACAAAAGTTTACATCGTAAGAAATATTTTTAGTCAAAAAACTTTTTCTCTAAAACCAATGCTTCAACAGTTATAAGGAAATAAACAATTGAATTATTTATAATTGATCGCGCTAGAATTCTTTAATCCTGATAAGGTTGGCTCAATCTGTACCTAATTCTCATGATTTGTTTCAGAGTTTTCTGAACGATCCTTTTGGTGATGAGGGGGGAGGGGAGGGACGGAATAACGTTCCGTGAACCATTTCAAAACAATAAGAACGAATTAGACCCTATTAATCCTACTACGACGGCCCTGTTAACCGTTCGGTCTCTATGGCAACACCGCCGCGATGCAGCAGACGGATTCTGGCTATCGCCCCCTCCCCCCGCTCCACGTTTAGACTCCTGTTTTTCCCAACTGCCGCCCCGCTTCTCCCCTCTTCGTCAGTTGCCGGCGCTTTTCAACTGCTCCCCAGGGGCGCCTTTTGATGTAATCATGTCATCGAAAGGCATCAGAGGTACCCCGGCAGAAGTTATGTGCGTCGTTGCCAGTTTAACACAAGTTGGGTTGATGATTTGTGCAGTTTAATGAGTTTAGAGTTGAGGGTTGTTTGACGGATGATTAGCGATAAAGGATTAATTATTATCGTGAATTAATTACATTGAGGATTTGAACGCTGTTCTCGTTAGATACAGGTCCATTTACTTGTGAGTAAATATTATTTTTAAATATTCGTCGGGATAAGAGAGAGGGTCTACCAATGGGACACTGCTGATTAAGAAAGCACAGGAGTAACATATACCTAGCAATTGGTAGGTTTTGCTGGGAAGATGAGGAACCAACAGCGCACATCTTACGCCACTGTGGGGCATTTACTATTTGTTGTTAATTTTTGTTCTAAGCAAGGAAACAGGATGACTCACCTTTATGGCAATCATCATCACCATCACCCTTAGAGTTATATTTGAAATTGGGCGTATCGATCGGAATGACATTTTACTTGACCAACCTACGCTTCGTAATGTATTATTCAAACATAGGAAACAGGGTCATCAAAAAAAGATATCAATCACATAAAATGGATAAGGCCATAAATAAAGTAAACAAAAGGCCATTTGTGTGTGTTTGTTTCGTTAGTAAAGGGCGCGACAGGTCATAAAACTCATTTATTCCCTGTCGATATATATATTTCTTTTTATCACGGCAGTTTTATTGTATTTTTATACCGAAATCGAATTATAATGAGCATCATTAAATTGTTTTATTTGAAGGTTTATCATCGGTAATAATTATTTATTGTTGGAGTTCTGTAATTGTTTAGAAAAGAACCCTCGTATAATAAGTAGGAAAAACAAGCGACATAAAAACAAGAACATGCCAATAAAGCCCAATATATAGGTTAAGAAATGCCAAGCATTGTGTTGCATAGGTTAAAGGTTGTATTCAGAATTTACCGACAGAGGAACCCGTGAATATAGGACGTTCTCGGAAAGTCAGAAATGATATTTGTCACCTCAAAATTGATTACAATCAGTTCAAAATAACAATTATTTCTGAAAAATGTGTTTTTAGTTCGCACCCTATTTGCCTTAATGGATTTTTTTTGCAGAATTTAGATTGAAATTTATTCTTTTATTCTTACTCAAAGATAGGAGTAAAACTTTTTCGAAGCTGAAAACGTACCTGAAAAATAAAGAAAAACAACATTTAGAAAATAACTTTGGAACTTTTCAGGCGGAAAATGATGGATATAAAAAGTTTACAAAGTTGGAAAAACGTACACATAACTTTCAGACGCTCTAATTTTGGATACAGAAAGATCTATTTATGCGAGTTTAAAAAAACTTGTGCCATATACAGTGGGGTGGGTTCTTATAATTTTAAGGGTTCTGCAAAGAACTAATAATCAACTTATTGTATTACATAAACTCAGTTTTTAATAGACATAAGAAACAAGGGTAATGTCATAAACTAAATGCAGGTTGTTAATCATTTTAGTTCAGTACAAGCAGGGTTCCAAAGAATCCAAATGGCTGTTACTTCCACTATTTTCACTTCCACCTCCATTTCCCTTTCTCTTTTTCTTTGCCGACTGGATAACTTCATTTTGGCTAGAGCCAGACTGGAATTCACAATCACTTCCAAGACCACTAATATCACTAATTTTATTTTTACAGGTTTCCCAGTGACTTTTCAGTCTATCCACTAAACCTTGCATCTTGACCACACTTTTTACACAATCCTAGTTTGCCAAGCACTTTCTTTTTTATAAAATGTTGCCAAATATTGACTTCCTTTCTAACTCGACTTATCATGATTCAAAATTTTCGCGAACGGAACTCGACTTATCGAATTTGTTTCGCTTCTGTATTATTTACGCTTAAAAATATTTTTTCATTATAAGCTTGACTAAACAAGATATTATGGACGGTTAGAAAAATGTGTATTAATAAAAATTAGTCCAAAATAAAATTTAAAAAAATCAAAAAATCATGATTACAAAAAAAAATCGCTGATTTTTGATTTTTAAAAAATCATGTAGGTATACCGAGTTTTAGATAATAGGGACTTAGGGAGTTTATATTTTCCAACCTGATCTGAATGTATTAAATTAACAAAAAGATTCTTTACTTCCACGATTTCTAGTAAAATATTCATATAAGAACAAGAAAAACACACTATCTTCCGCCCTTTTAACCTGCCTGAAATAAATAAAACCTTTACAGAAGATAAAAGGAAAGCAAAACAGAAAATCAGGGCCAAGAATCTGTCTTGTCAAATATTTGTATCAAAGAATGTGGCTTGAATCCAAGAAGACAGGTAGAAAGAAAAATAAAAATGTCATAAATTTATCCTCTCGCTCGCTGTGAAATGTGAAGTGTACGGTGTGGAATTTAATAATGGGCACCGGTCGGTGTAGTATAAAAAGGTTTTTTTTTGGGTTTAGAGGTATGTAAGAAAAAGCTACTTGAATTAAAAAATATATACAGATTCGCTTGGTTTTGTTCAGTGCATGGGCGGAAATATATGGCGTATTTCGCATGTAAAACACTGTTACCTATGAACAACCGATTGCGTTTAATCAAGCCTGCGCCCTGTGTAAGAGTAAGTGGCACCAGAAGTCTAGAGGTGCACCAAAAAAAGGGCGACAATTTATCTGGAAAAATGTGCAAAAAGTCGACAGTTCAATTTCGGGGAGCATTTTAAAAAAAGGCGACAGTGTGCAAGAAAAAACGCCAGCAATTGAGAGATTTGTAAAAAATCGATATTATAGGGCGCGACGGAAGACACCCTACCGTAATTTGGCGCCCCTGGTATACACATGGCGTATAACATACATACATATTCTATGAACGGATTAAAACCGGGCAAATATGTATAAGGTATATACATAAAATAAAAAAAAACGGTTACGTGATATTATCGATTCTTTAATAATTTTATCAACTTCAACTTCAACATACATATAGCAGAAAATACCACGACCGACTATAAAACTCGATAAACTATCAAAATTCACAACTTTGGCGTGGAAAACTTTTCCAACAAACTTTCTCCGCCGTAAATCCCTGTGATCTAATGGTGAAACTTTGAAATTCCCATTTTAGCTTTTAAAACTAACTTTTAGTCAATAAGCTAAAGTTTTTTTATGGCGAAACTTTTTGTATAAGTAATATATTTTAATAAAATTGTCATATGAAACTCGATTATTTTAATGTTTTCTAAGAATTGTCCATAATAATAAAATAATACTACCTTTCTTTCAAAGCAGAAATTATATTTCTGGATTATTTTTTTTTTTTATTAAAATTTTTTCGACAAAAATATTTCTCACGATGTAAGGAACAACCTTTGTCCTTACACGTTTTTCAAAATTGTAAATTTGGCTCAGTTGAAACACTCCCCACTCAGCTCCGCGCATACGCGATGTGATAAGGCGTTGGTGCCAAGAAACCCGCACGACACTATTTTATACGCAAAATTGAAGACAGAACAGCAAGACCTCGACCAATCGTAAACACAAAATGAAAAATGATGTCTTCATCTCGGTTCACGCTTCGAGTAGTGGAAGCTGCATACCCTTATTAAAATAAAAATAAGTAAAATAGCATTGAAATAAAGACAATTAAATTTAGTTTAAATTTCTTTTGCTATTGAGTAGAGAAAATATATAAATTAGTGTCAAAACAGATTTTATTTATTTAATATTATTATAGGACTATTTTTTAATACTAATGCTTTTGTTACAATTGCTTTTTGGTATTAGAGATAGTTGTGAACTTTAATTAGTTGTCAATATTATACTATAATTGAAAACAACATAACCTTACTTATTTAAATACTATTTGGTAAAACAGGTCAATATTTATTGTACAATTGATTAAAATATTTTACTTTTATTACATTAAACTTAATTTATCGGTTGTGTGTGTGTTGGGTTTTAGGTTAACAATGTTAGTGTTAATGACGGTAATGTGTAGACGTAGAAAGAGTTTTTAATTGATTGTGTGATCTTGAATTCAATGTCTAATAAACTTATGTTGCCACAACAGAAACTGTGACCTAGGGACACACCATTATATCGGTTTGTTATAAAATAAGCAGTAGGCAATAAAGCGTTTTTCAAAACATACATAATTATAAAATTGTATACTTACTTCAGAACCAGCCGGAGGATAAAAATAAAACCGGATCCGTGCAATTCAAGGTAACACGTAACATCCAGTATTATTACTTTCTTTGGAACCCTCGTGACTTTTAAATGACCTCTGCCGATTCCACTGGCAGTAACGGTACGACCGGTACACGAATGGCTGTTAAAAAAGCGTTGTTCACGCAGAGCACCCATAAAGTATGTATTTTCGTATCTATTACATGCAGAAACGCCATATGGTAATCAAGATAAATTAAAACTGAATTAAAGCTGATAGGATTGCCTTTCTCTTTTTAAAACGGCTTGTACATACAATACGAGCGTCATCTCAGTTTGTAAGTTTGTTGACAATCGATTATGAATGATGATTAAGAAAGAATGTCCCAACTTAACCTAGAAATTTTATATTTGGCATGTGACTTTGGGACACCCGATAATTTGATTATTATCGATCGTTTTATGACGGGAGAACGTGTTAGAATTGTTCAAACACTACAAAAATTCCCATTCTTGTATGCAATATTTGAAGCGTAACATTTGTCAAGTTTTATATATACAGTGTGTCTGCTTAAGGTCGCAGCATATGGGAAACTTTTTATTATTAATTTTACGAAAAAAAGTTATTCTTCATAAAAAGTTCTGCATGGTCCAAAACCTAAAATGCAATCATCAGATATCGAAATTTGTCAGTCATATACGAGGTCTGTCAGAAAATATGAATTTTACCCTACGCAAAAAGATGGTTTTATATACCTTATAACTATACCATTATACTATTACACATCAACCATAATTTGTTTTAATTTTTTTATTATACTTTCAAATGTTACATTTACTTTTACTAGGTACTGTATAATAGATTTTGCATTTTTATAACAGTCAAGCTCTTTTCTTTCACCGTCTCACGTTAACATTAATACGAGCTCTAGCGCGTTCAATATCAGAACTGAACGCCGAGAGTATCGGCAAAGAACGTGTGTTGGAGAAAGAGGAGTCCCTCGCGCACTGCACAATGCACCTGAATCATATTAGGAGTCAGCTGATAGAATGGTGATATACGCGGGAGCCCAGACGGCTAGTAGTGGTAGTAGGTTATTTTCGAGGTTATTTTGATTCAAATGCAGTATGTACCAGATTTTAAATTTTAATCGCGTAATTGAAGTTTTTGCAAAAATGAAGAACAGTAGAACGGACTTTTTACATAGACAAGCTTAAATTGGTATGCATTTTTTTGCAATATTTTTCTTCGTATTTTTCTTGTATAACCACCGAGTTGAACACCCAGTTTAATACCTCACCTCACCTAATACCTCATATGCCCTTAACATATTACTGCAGACAATTTTACGCAAAGAATGGTCATCTGTAGAAATAGGCGAGGTGACACATTTGGAAAATACAAATTACATACACGATAATCCATGGGTTAGTTAAAATTTCAAAAATTTCAAATCACCTGACATGAACTAAAATTATAACAATGTAGTAAATGTTATTTTCGGAGTTCACTTACTATATGGCGACACTCGGCGACAGTGCCAAAAACCAACATTAAAAATACATGTGATACTTTAAATGCAATAATTTAAAACTCTTGGCATTAGACCTGTATTTTTCTTACGCTCTACATTTCGTTGTCTCGAAAATATTTCAATTTGAGAAAATGGAAAACGCAACACAAACTTTACCTCGAGTATTTTTGTTTTTGACGCTCGGAATTAATTACAGCACAACATGAATGGGTTTTATTTTTAGATGTAAAAACGTTACAATTTATAATAGAAATATAATTTGGTACTTCGGCCAGAAAAATGTTTTTTTTATGGAAACCAGTGTACTGTGACCAAAACAGATAAAATTTCTCACGTGCCCTAAGCAGAATACCCAAGGATTTGTTCATCTGACAGTTTTTCTTATGGGCCCGATTTATCAAAAAAATGCAATATTAAAATGACATCCACCAAAATTTATCCGAACAAACACTAATGTTCATATAAGCTAACAAAGAGATAAAATTTACAAATATAATTGAGCTTGTGTTGCAAAAAGCATTATTAAATGACAATGTAACAAAGCATATATTTAGCGTTATGTTCCAGGAGCCAAAACAGAACCGGAATAGTCCTTTATATAAATTTTTTAAGTTAAATTATTGTCATTAATTGCCGTTAATTTTAAAGAAAGTCTACTAAAGAAACAGTAGTGCCTGTTAAAGGAAGAAAATTAAGAGTAAAACTGGGAAAATATTAAAATTTCTATCTACTAAAAGCCACTTATTTATTATTATTTTCTATAATAAATACAGCATACTCTGCCAAGATTTCTGCGCCTGAGAAAATACTAAGCGTCAAATGCTTTCCAGATATTGAGGTGCGCTGACAAGGTATTAAAGCTTTAGATCTATTCAAAGTAGCTCGTGTACCTTACATCAAAAAATGTATAAGGTTTTAAATATTACATCAGCGGTATATTTCCCTCTGAGAAAATACTACAATTCAGCTCTACTATTACTCTATTGCTGGCTAGCCCAAGCAAAGGGTAAATATACTTAAAGCCGCTCCTGCTCCTATTGCCGTCAAAGGAGATATTTTTTATATTTTGCATAACAAATTCTGTTTTATTTGAGAAAATATTAAAACTTCTCACATATATTTGTCAATTCTTTCGCCGAGAAAATATTGGAAAGATTAAAACTTCAAATCAACATAAAAATCCCAAGTAGTGAATCTAAAATAAAGAACTCTCGTTTCTTGACATAAGTAGGAGTTGTGACGGTATTTATATTTGCATAAATACGGCCCTGAAAACCATCAATAAATGTATTATTCTAAACCAAGGTCGATGAGCGCGTATAATGTAATGTGGCGAGGTTCGCGGTTTACTTAGCAAACAAACCATCTGAAAACTGATAATAAATTTATTCATGCGTGTGATTGCAAAAAGAGAATAATTGTTTAATTATGGGATACTAGAGACTTGCAATTCGGCACGGCAATTTTGTATATAATTTCAGACACATATAAGTGTTTGCGTTTTACAAAAAAATGCTGTATAAAATGCATTTCATTTTTTGCAAAGGTCCCCCTGAAGAATTATATTCTTCATTCACGATCAGAGATCCATAAAGCGACATAACGTTGACTGTTGTTTTAAATTTAAACTAAAGATACTTTGTTTAAAAACATATCGTCAAACATAAATAAAGAAAACTGTTACAGTCATTTTTATTTCAATATTAAACAATAAAAACTTACGACAATGGAACTTTATCTTTAAGAGATCGTAAAACGTAGTTATAGAAGTCGTACACCTTCGACTAAGCGTTCGTAAAACCGTTTTGGCCATAATTTTTAACTTTTACACTTATTCCTTAAGTTTACGACGCTATAAACATATTATGCTATGAAGGCATTATCGTCGATAAAATAGATCTCTTCTAAAAGCCATTTTTAGTAGATTTTAAGTTTTAATATTTTCTCAGCGAAACAATGAGTACAATAGCTGGAAGATATTATCGTTTTCTGTGATGAATAGAGGGACGATTTTGTGGATTTCAAGTTTTAATATTTTCTCACAGAAAAGCAGGGTTTATCGTCCAGAAAATCTTTTGCTGTGGTAGTAATCTGAAATTAAATAATTTCTCAGAGAAACAGCTGTCTAATACGTGAAAAACTATTCACTCTTTGCTATAGGCGACGAGTTTTAGTATTTTCTAACGGAAATTTGGTGTGGTAAGGAAGCGACTTTTAGTGGATTTCAGATTTAATATTTTCTTGGGGAGAAAATAAGGGGTTAGCATAAGAGTGACAGTAAAATTGAATATAATATTTCCTCGCAGAGAAATTTACTACATAGGGAAATTTGAGATCTACTTCCAAGTCTCCTCCGGTTTGATTGCCGTGAGAATAAAATAATTCTTTACGGTAATAAGCCCGGAAAAGACTTGGAAGTTGAAATAGTGTCCCATAATATTAGGAAACCATCTGCAAACATTTAATTTTTTTTTCTGAGGAAGCTGCCAGGGCTTAGTTATAAGTAGATATCAGCCTTTTCCATGATAGATTGAGGGACGATTTGAAGTAGATCTGAAGTTTTCATATTTTCTCAGAGAAAAGATCGGTGGTTACTGTCGCATCTAAAAAGTATTTATCCTTTTTTAGACGCTTAGGCGACTTTTAGATTTTTCTTATACTTTGTCAGAGAAAGTATAACACATCCTCTCTTTTGACTCTAATCTAACGCCTTAGCTGCAGGGTTTAAAATGTGCAAAGGCAAAAATTACCGTTTAAGTTTTAGATAGTATGAAGAAATTAAAAAATTATAAAAGATAAAATATGATCAACATCGTCTTGGAAAGTTTTCTCTTGATTAGAATAAGATTCCTAACATCATTATTTATTACACTACAAAAACAATTCCGAAATGTTTATAAAGGCAAATATCAGAGCGACAAGGTCGATTTCGTTACGCGGTCGCCGATAGAAATACCCACGCTTGCAAAAGTTTTTTTTTGCGTGAACTTATCATCACGATAAATAACAAAATTGCCCATCCTTTATTTTATTTACCATTAGACACAACATAACATAAATAACTTTTATTATTATTTATTATCGTTGGCAGTTTCAAAAGGAGTTTTTTTTATGAATAGAAGTCGTTTAAACGGTCGAAAATTCTCGGTATTTGTCCTATAAAAGGTCAAGGCAGTCATATTTTTATTATGTATGTACAATTATATTATCGGAGAACTGAAATTAAAAGTTTTTGGGATAAAGGAGTTTTGTTATTGACACACAAAACGGATTAAAATTGAGATAATCGTGTTGTGAAATATGTATATAATATGTAAATAATGTCAACATCCGTCTGTCCTCTTTATATTTTCAAGGAGCTTTTGGATTTGGCCATATAACGTAAAAAATATGGTTTTACTTAACTATACCGTGGGCAAAGCCGTCCCAATTCCCTTGTTAGGCTCTACCTATATCTTGTTTGTTGGATTTTTCAAGCCCTTACGAAATTCAATTGGGTTCAGATCTGGACCGCGTGCGGGAAAAATAATTTTTTCTTGCTCAAACTAATAATTTTGAACAGTACTTGAATGTATCATTGCCCTGAAGGAAAATTCCTGTGAGTGGTAAGACGCGTCACAAGTAAAAGCATATTTTTCAAAAGTACCATTTTGTTTTATTTCAAACATAGTCCGTGTGTAGAAGAGAGGGAACGCTGAACATTCGACTTCGCACGCCGGACCGTATGTATTCCACCAAGAAAACTTGTGCAAAGACAATACCTGAAAGCGTGGCAACAGGCATTTCCCTAAAAGTAGGTGGAGGGCCATATACATAGTTGGCCAGGTTAAGAGTAACCTTGAGCTCTTCCTTCTAAAATGGAAATGATATCTTCTTGTTCCTAAATCTATGGTGGGAACCGTTTATCCACGCATTGAGTGTCTCCTTTTCGGTAATTGTTAGCAATATTTCCCATAAATTTATCGTAACGACAACACTAAAACTCCCCTAGCAAACCCACACAGCATAAAACTCACTAACGTAATCACGTATTACCGCGATTGTACCGAACAGTAATTGGTTTTAAAGCAGACCTACCAGAACGAAATTTAAAAAGGACTTATCGCTTAAAGCTCCGAGTAGAAAGGTTTGACTTTGAAACGACCTCTACGGAGTGCGTGGCTAGAATCCAACGGATATGGGTTCTGCGGGTTGCTGCTGGTACGACCACTGTTTTAGTTCGTTGTTTTGGAGGAATTACCATTTTGTGCGTTGTTTATTTTATTCGCATTTTAATCAGTAAAGCAAAAATCGCTCGTCACCTTGGGCATTTCCACTATTTTTGTAGCCGAGTCACCAAAATAAAATTATCAAACGGTTTTAGAGCTGTGTAAAAATAATGAATATTGGGTGGTCAATTAATCGTTGGAAATGTTTTGTCCCCATATTTTATTGGTAACGCACCTAATATTCGGTGTGCTGAAATTTAGTACTTGTTTATATTAATATATTCCATGAAACACGCTTGTGCTTATCAGGAGCTAATCGCCAATATTAAAATATTAAGGGAAACTGCTTTACTATATTTACAGGGCTTTCATTTAAACCTCCAATAACACTTAACTTGAAGTAAATTAGATTTGAACAAAAACTACGACAATGTAGACATGTCTGAACCAATACGTCTTAAATTTTACGTTTCACCCCCTCGCCCCCAGCTGCCCCTACTTTCAAATTTCAAATGGCAATTCCTACCTTGTGATACATCACATACATACACTTAATTAGACAGACAGCCTACGTGGACTTCAAGTGTAGGTACTAACGTACCGTGTGCGTCTGAAGAGAAGAGAAATGTTCGAATGACACGTGATTTAAAGGATGGGAGGCTGGAAGGGGAAGGGAAATCATCTGCAGGCAATTTCTTCCATAATCTGGAGACCCTAGGTAGGAATGAGATGTTCTAGGCTTTTTTAGCTTGACAGTAAAGGGATGCATACGTAACGCGCCTCTTGTTCTGTCGGTAACAGTAAAGGGGGATTATATCGGCTAGTTCTTCAGAGCAAAATCCGGCGTGGAAGTATTGGTAGAAAGGGGATAAATCCTACACAGAGAGAAGGGAGTTTTCTTATAAGGACTGGGTCATTGATGAGCCGAATGGCTCTCTTTTGGATAGAATCAAGGATGTTAAGTGTTGAAGGTGATACCGATCCCCAGATGTGGATGCAGTACTCGAGGTTCATAAGTTATTGTCGAAAAATTATAAGGCAGTCACAAGTAATTTATTTTCCAAGGCAGTTTTACAAAATTCACTTTAATATTCAAAGTGCTTCACTATTGGCTAGACAATAATAGGGCTTATTTTCAAACCCTTCGCAGAAATTCTAAAATGTTTCAGCATTAATCCGCCTAAATTCCTAGGTAACCGTAAGCTCCTAAATATTCTCGAGCAGGGTTCTGTAACCTACCGTTTTAAGGGACCCCATACAAAGGAATCAAGTAGCATCATATCTGGAAATCTCGCCGGCCAATCCGTATTGCGGGAAATCTCTCTGGTGCAACCGTTCTCGTGCATGTGCATAATATAGGGAAGAGGGCTTCCGTTATATTGCAACATCTATCTAGAGTTCAACGAGTACATTTTGAGCACTTATTAGTGAATTTTTCATTAAAAAAAAAAATTATTATACACACTTGTCAGCTTAATCTCGTGATTGTTAACTAAGACCGGTTTTAGCGATAGTGAAATCCGGGAGCTTTGAGAAAGATAGTTAAAAGCGTTTTTTTCTAAATAATATCGATTTTATTCTATGTCGTTAATTTTAAACTGTAGTAAATCAAAATTTTTACCCCTTATACATACTAAATTTTGTTTTTCTAATAAACCGTGTTTGATTAGCTGCTATAAATTCAGTTGCCATTTTTCTTCTTGTGAAATTTAATTTTAATATCCCACGCACGTCGCCGAGGGTAATAAAAACAGCAAAATTCGTATTTTATGTTGCGTAAGTTTTTCCAAAGCAGCAAAAAACGTTAATTTTTAATAGAATCTCGCCCTGGGAATTACTAAAAAAGACTTAATTCTAGTTTAAATTTAGACCTAATCAGTTAGGTTTGACAAGTTTTTGTCCTGTCACTGTTAGTAATTCACTTATCTGTTGTATGTATTATTCCTGCTTGGCTTGTTGGAAATAGTTAATTTTATTATGTTTATATCCTTGTTTATGAATAGCGTGTCTCGTATCGAGAAATCGATCCCACAGCAAAGAAAAAGTCTTCAGAAATGAAAGATCCCTTATCTATGGAATTTTTATTATTTCCCTATTTTGCATGAAGGTGAAGGTAGCATTTGCCGATCTCATCCAAATTAATGTCACTGTGAGCTGGGTTTTCCAAACATTCAGAAATAGCATTTTTTTTATATATATTAAGCACACCGAGTGTCAATAAACAAATGGGACATATTTCAGTGGCAGCATTTTTAGTCAAAATGGGCCGATTAAGACCAACTTGTCTTGGTACAATCTTTTTTCCTTAAAAAGTTATAGGCCTTTGAACTCTGTTTTTATTCTGCACTGTTTAAGTTAATTGCTAATTGTTTAAGCTTTTTTATTTCATCTTGTCATACCGGAGTGTTTGAGATAGTTAAATAAGAATATGTATGTGATTATTTGCTTGATTTCCACTAGGACAGTAAAGGAATGCATACATATCGCGCCTTTTCCTGTTCTGTTAGAAAGAGTCAAAGGAGGAATTATAGCGGTTAGTCCTTCAGAGCAAAATCTGTGGAAGTATTGGTAGAAAAGGGATATATCCCCAACAGCGAAAATGGGAGGTTTCTTGTGAGGACTGGGTCATTAATGAGTTGAATGGCTCTCTTTTAAATAGGATCAAGAATGTTAAGAGTCGATGGAACTATGTTCCAAAGCGATGTCAACAAGATCGAAAGCATTTATTTGTTCTGTTGTACTTGACCATTCATGTGGATGGGGTATGGGTTGTCGGATCGGTTGCATGACAAGAAGGCGTTGAACTAAACAAGGTTTTGACACCCCGGTCTAAGATTAATTGAAGATGTTGAAGAAAGGAATATGTGCATAGGTGTGCGTCCATTATCCAGCTCTTAATTCGAGATTTGTCGAGGAAAATGAAAATTGGAATGAAGGGCACAATCGTCAGCGTAACTCTGTGGATGGGATTGATAGTTGAAGAGCGCAGGCCATTAATGTGAAAAAGAAATAAAGAGGCACGCCAGCATGTCCTAAAGTGAATGTTATAAAATTGCTCAAAAAACATCACAAATATTTATAGCTTTATAGTTTTATATTATCAAATCTTTAAACCGATCATTAACCAATGGATAAACGTGACCGTTACTTCAGTAAACAAAACAATTAAACTACAATTCTTCGACGTGAATAGCCTTTATCACGTTGTCTTCTTGATAAGCCAATAAAAGCCACATTCTCGGAAATGTAAAAGAGTACAACGATTGCTATTTGCAGCCTTATCTGGGAATTAATTAAAACTGAACCATGTCATTCAGTCGAAGATAACGCCGCTATTTCGGCTTATAACGAGATAACTAAAAAAAACTGTTATCGTTCTACATATTTCGACATATTGTAAATACCGCTTGTTTGATTACAATGATTACATTGTAGTTGTTATTTTGTTTGCCTGGTTTAGCGTTATCTTGTTTTGAGCACACGCATAGTGAAATTAACAAATATATTTATTTAATTCATGTGATGTATTATTATTAAATTTAATCTACATTTAATAGACTTTCGTTTAAAAATGTAATTAGCATATTGTAAACACTGCCGCAATTTTTTATTTGTTATTTCAAAATGTAAAGGAATTTTTGCTTACCAGTAACAACTGGTCATGGGTCTTATGTCATAAATATTTCCATAGTGAAACCGCCCACGAGTCAGTCACGCCATTTATTCATCCCACCAACTGGTGCACTATTTGCCGTCCCACTTTACATGTCTGTATTCGCAGAAAAAAAAACTAAATAAATTTGTCACACGCCACATGATTATCTGTGTTAGCATTACATATAATTCGGAATATTTTACAGAGTAATTATCCCATATCTTTATTTGATATATACAGGGTGGTCCAAAAGTAATGATCCACAGAGCAACAGCAGATCCCTTACCTAATACCACGTATGAGAATTTTTAGTGAAATTAAGATTTCTAATGTTTCTGAACCCTTGTATGACGCTCTATCTAATGATTCTAATGCTAGGTATTATAAATATGTATTTCTGGTGGTATTCATAATAAAATCGAAAACACGTATTTTAGTCTTTGTGTGTTCTAATAGCCCATAAAGAAAAGAAAGTGAGGGATCCTGTTTTAACAGAAATAGTCTGTCTTAAATACAGTTCAGATGGGATTGCTTATAATTAAAAATTAATTAAATTACGACCAGGAATATCAAGAACTGCCTCGAAGACCAATGAACGTAAGTGGTAAAGTAGAACCCCCAAATTTATATGAGCATGCCATTCCAATTCCGCTGACCAAATGGAAGCATCCCCGGGTATTAAAAAGTGTAATAGGTAACCTCCGATTTTCACAGTTTCTATGACAATCTTCCCCAGAAGAAACAGTGTTTTTTTTTAAATAACTAGAAATAATAAAGTCTTAGTACATAAATACCAAACAAAATAACCACATAAGAACCTATCGGTCACAACGGTCTTTGTAGGTCCTCAAGGATCCCCAACTAAGTTCATAGTAACTGACTCTAGTACCAGTGTTGCCACTTTGCTGTCTGACTGTGAGTTTCTGGCTTTGAAGACATTAACCAGCGTTAATAACTCTGCCAAGAATCATATACTTCTGCTCCATGATGTTTACGATAGTGGTACTTTCTCACAACAGTCCCCTTGCCAAGAACTTACGTACCTACCACTTATTTTGTCTTGTCTAGATCCATTTACTGTTCCTCGTTTCCATGTATAACATTTAATTTTGGCCGCTAAATATGAATCTAATTATATGATGTGGAGATACCGCATTACCAGGCTTTTTTGCAGGCTTGTGTTGTATATCATGAAATCATGAATAATGTTAACCTCATTTTGCTCTCGAACAAAGCTATATTAATATTATCAGTTTATAATCTCAATTTGCACAAATAATTAGTACAAATTTCCATAAAAATTCATTTTAATACAACTTACTTTGCGTAACATATATGCCATAATTATTACACTAATAATTATTGTAGTTAAAGCTGTTTTTAAATACATATAACAGAAACATATTTGTTATTTAATAGTTAGAAAAATAATACCTCATTAATTGGTTAAAATTGCTCGATAATGGCTTGTACAAGGATATCTAGTGGCGTGTATTTGGTGAACTAGTAATTAGAACAACATAATTATCTTTTTAAAAGCTTCAAAGTATGAAGAGTACTCCAGCTCAGCTGTTGAAATCCAAGTGTCCAAGTTAGTAAAAGAACTTTGAAAATTTTTGATTTTACGTTAGTAATGAGATTCACCTGCTTTTTTCTTCTTAATACTCTAGTACCTACAAAGCGGATAGGATTAAACATACCAAGTAGAGTGTTGTGTAAAATCGTCCATATTACTGACCACAATGTAGGATGTTGGAAAGTCACGGTGCCATCCTGTGGACGCTTTTCCACCACATGATATTCTAGTATTAAATAAATTTCATCACAGCATCTATTTAAATGGTAATATCTGGAAATATATAAGAGTTAAGAAGACGAAACTATGTGACAATTATTCGGTTTTCCAGCTATAAAACTATTAACTTAGCCACTAGACTGGACACAGTTCGGGGTCACCAAAGCTATCAGACTAAAACAATTAATACTGCTTGAACAAGTACACATTAATTATTTAAATTCATTCTTTGGATTAGAACATGCTTACATCATTACTAAACTATACTTGACTTTGTACTCAAAAATTTGCTCCGGTTGAGTTTGCTTGGGTTTAATGAATAACTTACCGGACAGTGTGGGCATGGGCACTGATATTTTCGACAACCCACGATGACAAAGGGTCTGAACTAGGGAACGTGTTGTCATCGGTGCAATGTTAGAAACGTAACCTCCTGGTAAATCCATTAAATATATGTCTTCAGCTAAGGGGAAGATTTGATCTGCGTATTCTTATAGGATAGCTTACCGGACAGTGTGGGCACTGATATTTTCAACAGCCCATGATGAAAAAGGATCTCTAAGGAACGTATTGTCATCGGTGTAATGTTAGAAACGTAACCTAGTAAATTCATTGTATATATGTATGTATGTATTAACAAGGAAAGACAAGGCTAGGAACGAAATATTAAAGGAAATAGTGAAGATTGTGAAAATTTGTACGACGCCGACGATACAGGAAAGTGCATTTGATGAAAAAAGATAATGGTTATGTTGATAAAATGGTAATGGCAGTGGACTCTAGCTCAGATCGGTGGATATTAACAATTAAACAAGAACGTCGACCTCGCATAAAATTCGGAAAAGACAAGTCAAAGAAGATATTATTGAAATGACAAGGGTTTGAAAAAGAAACGATTTACTCACAACTCGTCGGAATTCTGAATGAATTAGACAACTGTGACCGTTAAAAATATTAAAAAACATCAACCGATTAAAACAGGTGATATTATAGTAAATTAATACTACGATCACTCTGTATATCCGACAGATGATGGTGATAATTTCTTACTGTTACAGGGAAAACTGGTTTTATAAGTATACCCATACCCACTACTAATGTCATGAATTATTCACGACACAATTATTTATGTAAGTAACATTTAAAATGTAAAATAGCCGGTTTACATGTTTTTTTATTGTTTTTCGTTGCTAGTTAATTAGTGGAGCGCTGTTCCTAAAAGGAAAAGTTTATTTGTGGACTATTTATTATATTAATTATAAATAGACGAAATAAGGATATGGAACGTTTTTTTATTGATAATTAAGTAATTAAGGTGTGGAGGTTTCTATATCTATTAAAATTCAATTAGATTTGAGACATCTACAGTATGTCTGCGGGTGGGTTTGATTGGGGAAATATGAAAAATTCAATTTTTATACAGGGAGCAGGTGATGGTTATCATGACAACGGTTGCTATGGTGATAGTTACCATGGCGTGTAGGGTATCCATATTGTTATAGTAAACTTTTTGTTAAATGTTTAAAACACACACTATACCAGCTGTTTGGAAGTTTTTTATTGTGTTGTAGATTGTCATTTCAGCTATTGGGATTCCTACAAATTTCTCACTAAATTGTTCCATGATGTAGCGGTATGCTATTTGGCGGACATAATGTAGAGTCGTCAATGACGTCGGGTATTTGTTGCCAATGAACGACTGATTGCATCTGCTTTTTCGTGGGGTGATAGCCAACTGGTTAGCGTATTTGCGTGCCTGTGTAGCCATATGCTCCTCTGTGCAGTGTCTGTTTTTGATGGTTTTGTGCGTTAAGATGTCGACAATCAACCATTAAAAGCCCCGTTTTATTTTCTAAATATGATAAAAATATACCTAGAACTACTTTCTTCTAGCTGATAAGATTTTATAAAAGCTGTAATTGAAATTATTGCAAAATAAAACATTTCGAAATCCATTAATCTCCATAAATTCAGTTTGTCGACGGTTTTCATGATTTTATGTAAGCGGATTTAACCTGTTTCCATGCGAACGCTTCAAGTATTTTTGCGTCATTTCGTGATAATTTTAGTTCCAGACGAAAATAGCAACAGAGTCGATAAAAATAGCCCCTGCGTTAAGTTTAATATGTTTATTCACGACGAGATAGATAATCGTAAACACGCACTGTTATTTTTTTTTGTTTAATTTTTTCACATTTTCAAGTAAATATATCCGTATTTTGTAAAGGAAAATAAAAATCCGTACAGGCTATAGGTAATTCAATACACTGATAAAGAGAATAAAATACCCATTGTAACCTTGGCTAGTATTTACTCTGACACGGTTGCATTCCTAATTAAATCCCAGGTGAAAAAAGTAATATGTCTAATTTTTGATATACAAATTTAATGGAAAATCATATTTGTAGTTAGAATAACCTTCAATTCCTTCCTATGTGAAACCACACCGAACTGAACAGCGCCGTGCAGCCGCCATAGCATTAAACTGCTCTTAAAACTGCTTATTATGATTAACGGGTAATTCTGCAGTTTAAAAATAGCGTTGCCGAGGTCGTGGGGGATTTTCTAGATGTAATAGAAAGATTATACACATTTTCATGTTATTTTGTGCGGTTTCCTGGTTTAAATTACCACGCGAGAATTTACCTTTTACATAACTTTTATTAAACGGGCTTTTGTTCGATTAAATAGTGTTGAGTTTACTGTAAAAGTCAAATTTTGATACAATTATTATTGTTGAAATAATGTCAAACCGGGCTTTAAATAATAGTTTACATCATTTTCCTAACAAGTCGGTTGCCATGGCAACGTTTGCTATGGTGATGTTTACCATGACAACGATTGCTATGGTGATGGTTTCCATGACAACGGTTTCTATGGTGATGGTTACCATGACAACAGTTGCTATGGTGATAGTTACCGTGGCGTGTAGGGTATCCATTAGTGTTGTAAATATCCGTATTCTTTATATATCTGGATAATACGGGATCGGAATCAACTGATATCCGTATCCATCATCCGAATATGTACGTATCCATTTCTTGAGCCGCGCGAAAGCGGTTCCGAAACATGTACATGTACATATATACGGAATTATTTCGGATACGGGTAGATGGGTGGATGCGGTATCATATGATTCGAAACCGAAGGTTAGGGATAGTAACTCACCGTCGCGTCGTTCGTTCTCGTTTTAATTCCGTTCGGGTGAGGCGGGCCGTGTTTAACCAATGGGTCTCATCCCATATAATATCCGTTACCCCCATAAGTATGCTATCTTTTTTTAGGGAATGTCATTAGCAAGAGAAAGCATAAGATCAAAAATGCCAATCAAATGAAAATAAACCGACGCGACCTGTCGTGTCAGCTTGATTCGGCCCATAACTGACCTAAGGACTTTTCGAAACAACCAATATCAGCTGTTGATATCATCTGTGATTGTCAAATGTCGAAATGCTGAGTTTTATCATAATTGAACTTTGGCAACGGTGCCGCTGTGGTGCAAAACGAGGGCCGGAATCCTTGAAGAAATTAAATGGGGCAAAAAGGACAAGACTATTAAAGAAAATTTACCAATAGAATTTATATGCAGAAGTTGGAACAGACAGATAGACAATATATAAAATTCCGAATTTGAACTTTTATTTCAGACTACCTATTTCGTTTATTAATTTCAATTTGTTTAGCTTATTTCATTATTCATTATAAATTAGTATAGTTAATAGTTAAAATCTTAATTTGTAATAAACATAAATCATTTATAATTACATTTTATCCATAAAATTAATTATCTTCCTTCCCGAAATAGCAGTCAAAGAAATTATTCCATACAAGACCTTGTGAAAGTGTTTTTTATACCTACCCGAAATTATTGTACAAATATTTTGTACATAATTAAATTTAGAAAAAATATAACCTCGGTCAATAGCCTGTTAACTATGCCGTAATTTCCTAGATATTTCGTATAGCAGTTTAAATTTGCTTAACCAGCTAAACGATGTTATTTCGCCTGGCCAAGGCCATTTTAAATTAACAGTCTGGTTAGAAATAAATGTATAAATAATTGTTATTAAGTCATTGAATCATGAAACAATACCCACGGTTTTTTTTTCGAAGAAGCGAAGCGTATTGTATATAAATAAATGAGTGTGATTCTTGGTAAATGAAAAATTTTAATATTGTGATTGTTTATTTAAGTTGAGCAAGGAAGAATTACAATTTTATTACACTGGAATATTTATTATCCGTATGATAAATCTTACATCTACAGATTCGCTGGGTTTTTATCAGTGCATGGAATATGTGGAAACGCGATGTTACGATGAGTATGATTTTGATAACGCGATCGGGTGCACGAAGAATTAGCAAGGAAGGGGAAATCGCATTGTGGTATATGGTAGGAAGCGGCTTTCCTAGTTGTTGGCGCAGGTAATTGCCGGATGCGTTGTCACTCCTGTAATAGTATTTTTTATGCGGAATATGCACTTGTGAGAAGTTATCACCGCTCTTTTTAAAACCCAAACTTTTTTCGAGAGTTCCCGGTAGAATTCACATAGTTCCAGACGGATAATTGCAAGAGTTCCGCAGAATTAGACTCTGAAATTGCAAAAAAAACATTCGACGGGCTAACTTCACGCGGCGCCGTTTTGAAAAAAAGGGTTCTGACCGGCTTGATAGATAGAAAGAAAAGTTCTAGAGATCCTGATGGTTTTTAGCAATAGTTCCGACAATTTTGCGAAGTTCTGCAAAAAAACTTTTTGCACATATCACCGAAAATTGAACAAAAATCAGTTTTGTAGAGTTCTGATCGGAGATCTGAGTAGCGTCGAAAGAGTTCTACAAGACTACCGTGTCAGAACTCTGCTAAAAAAATTATTGGTACTGTTATTACTAAATTTAAGGTCCCAATTTCGATAATTTCCTAGTATCGCTTGATATATTCGACTTGGAGCAGTTCTGATCGGACTTCTAAGTAGCGCCGAAAGAGTTCTACAAGACTACGGAGTCAGAACGCTGCTAAACAGATCTTGCAATTGTTATTAATTAATAAATTTAAGGTTCCAATTTTGATAATTTCTGAGTATCACGCGATATATTCGACTTAAAGGAGTTCTGATCGAAGTTCTAAATAGCGCCGTAGGAGTTCTATAAGACTGACGAGTCGGAACTCTGGTAAAAAAAATATTGTAATTGTTATTAATAAATTTAAGTTCACACTTTCGATAATTTCGAGGATCGCGCGATATATCTGACTTGGAGCAGTTTTGATCGGAGTTCTATTAGGCCGAGAGAGTTCCACAAGACTACGGAGTCAGGAGTGTGCTAAAAAACTTATTGCAATTGCAAAAAAAAAATTCTAGGTATTGGTTAAGCCGGTCAGATCTCTTTTTTGAAAAATAATAGCACCGCGTGAAGTTAGCACCTTCGAATGGTTTTTTGCAGTTTCTGAGCCTAATTCTGCGGAATTCTTGCAATTATCCATCTAGAACTAACTCTAGAACTATGTGAAATCTACCGGGAACTCTCGAAAAATTCTGGTTTTTAAAAAAAGCAATGCTAACTTTACACAAGTGGAATACGCCCTATGTTTATGCTAATGCACGAGATAAAACCGAGCGAATCTGTATATTCCTGATCTGTTGCTGAAACTGATGTACTGACTTACCAGAGCATGTTGCAGTTGTCGTAGTTCTTACCTGAAAACAAATAAAAGTCTGTTAGCATTAATTCTACAAATTAGGAAAATTAATGAATTAAATTATTTAACAAATTCCGATGTATCCTAAGAAGCAGATTAGTTTGTTTTATTGTTTGACACATCCGAAACTATTTATTTTTTACTAAAACAGTCCTATATTGGCTCACTAAAACAGACACAACGTGTTCTCGGAAATGTAAACTGATACCTTGCAGTCTGCTGGAATTTCCTGTGAGACAAGTGTTGGAACGTTGCCAAAACGTTGACAGTTAATGCTTTTATTTTATGTTGTACCGGCGCGGTCTAAATTAAGAATGGCAAATTGGATGGAGAAAATTTATAAAACATTGGAGTCTACGAGAAACCTAGTCAGAAAAGTTTCGAGTACCTACATCAATTTACCATTGATGAACATGCAGCGTTTTCTTTCATTCTAGATTTCGTGAGTAGGTACTCACGAAATTCGTAAGACGTTTATATTATGAACTTGCTAATTATGCGCGTATCTAAAGCCCGCGACAGACTACGATGTTTTTCATCCGTTCGCATCGCTGCGATTCGAATCGGCGTGCCAAACTGATAGTGTATGGCCGAAAACGGTCAATATCTGTCCTATATTGAATTTCAACACGACGGTTCAAATCGCCGATGCGAACGGATGAAAAACATCGTAGTCTGTGGGGGGCTTAACAATAAACTATGAAATTACTTATCGAACTTTCATTACATATTAATTTGTAACAATAAAAAACGTAGTGTACAAATTACGACACAGTTAAAATGAACGACCGCTTGCAGGTGTATCCTCAGGAGAAGAAAACTGCGTACTAAAACGTAAACAATTAACCGCTGTGTTTTGTTTTACTTGCCTCATTCGTTTTACCTGCTGGAACAAGAGCTAATGGAGTGGATATACGTGCAACTGTTTTCTATATTACACGGGAAGATCTAGGATTAAATAATCAATTATTGAAACCAAATGCGAAACACGAATATTTAGTTTGTAGACAGTGATCATACC
Organism: Philopedon plagiatum; assembly: GCA_963971165.1. NCBI lineage: Eukaryota > Metazoa > Arthropoda > Insecta > Coleoptera > Curculionidae > Philopedon > Philopedon plagiatum. The sequence continues at coordinate 88,277,940 of OZ020195.1, forward strand.
ATTTTTTTATAACCTAACGTATTACTCAAATATGAATAACTACTTCACTGCAAATTATCAAGTCATAGTACGTAAAATGTAAATTTTAATAGATTTTTTCACTTGATTTTACATCTAGAGTTTAATAAGTACTTATTTCAATTAATTTAAACTGAACGCGACTATTTCGGCCTTCAAGTAGTTTGAAGCGTTCTTTAAGAAGCTATTTGAATAATTCTAGCCTTTTATGTATATGAGTAATGCATCCTAAGTACCTTCTTAGAAACCTCGGCAAAGTTACCCTCAGATGCCTGTTCATTGTTCATCTCTATGAATTTGTAATTTCCTAATTTATATGTATGTATGTGTCTTCACGAGCTTTATACTCAACTTTATACTACAAATTCCAAATTATACACAGTTATCTTTTAAGGCCCGGAACAGATTGTGCTGACGCTTAGTCTAATAATAAAATATACCATTATTTTTCGTGATAATCAATTTTTAGTAATTTGTTGCCATTGCATGGTGATGAAATTTCGAGTGAGAGTGGCAACGTCGCTTTTTTTCCGTAGCACATGCCTTAGTTCCGTTTATTCATAGCTTAAGTAGTTGTCAAGGCGTAATATTTTGTGTGTAACGTTTTTGACAATGGAATTCACGTGTTATGGTGAGATTTTAAGTGATTTTTGATTTTTCTTAAAGACGATATCCATAAACTATTCATGTCTATAATATATCAACGAAATGAAAATGTCTGTGAAGTGATTGGTTTTGTATAGCAAATAACAAACCTGGGCAATAAAACCATTACGAAAAAGGAGTAAGGACATTAGCGGATTACTCCTCTTAAATGTTTTTAATCAGTTTAATTGTTTCAACTAAATAAAACAAGGCTTTCTCCTTTAATTCGAAAATCTATAAAAAAAACTTTATTCTGAAAGCATCAACGCAGCTACTTAAGCAAAAACTAATCTACCAAAAACTTTCCGGTCAAAAACCATGCCCGAAGCGTAATGGGGTAAAATCCTGCAAAGTTTCTCCATTAGCCGATAAACGCTAGCTATAGTTGGAAAATGAAAAGGAAGCGGACCTTCGTTCCCAATAGCCAGAAAATCCAATTAAAATTTGTAGGACTTCGTCGTCGTCGGCCGCCGCGGCGGCCCTTTCGATGCTCAGCCTTATTCGAAGCCCTTTATTTCTTTTGGAGCGTGCGAAACTGTGTTTGAACGAAATTGAATTGAGGTAATTACTATAGACGTTGCTTTTGTAAGTTTCGTGGGTAAAAATTGAAATATGAAATGGAGCGTAGTCTTCTGATGTAAACAAGACTTATATCATACTTAAACAATCTGTGTCAAAGTAAAAATGACAGTGACAATGTAGTGGTAAACAGAGGACATTGGGAAGCAGGGTTGGAGGTATGAGGCTCATAGTATGGCAAACTCCAGGGGTGGGATGGGAAGAGTCGGAAGCGGGATCTAGTAAAAACCCATTGATTTGTTTCATACAGTATGCGTGTGTAGCACAAAGAAAGAGGAGACAGGGAACGCTAAATATCCGACTTTTCGAGCCGTCGCTAAGGCGCACTGTGTAACGAAATCAAAATATCGTGGACATTGGTACCTTACTGCGCTGTTTTGCAAAAATTGTGGCATATAAAAACATATATTGGAATACGTTATTACTCTACTTAATTTAGACCTACGTAGTATCTTACTAGGTATAGTTTTGCCAGTCCTAAGTGAATCTCATAAATCTAAATTATTAAGATTTAAGTGGTATAAAAAGCCAGACAAACGCCTGCCGCTCATACCGGGCTCGCTCGATTCCCCATAGCAAGTATCCCACATTTCATTCAGATTTGTTAGTGATAACTTCGGTATATAATTCAAACAGCAGCTGCCTGTCTCGTGAAGGGACACCTGCAGCGACGATTCGTTTTGTCTCTTTTCCACTAAGGGTAATATATTGGCGCATGCAGTGAAAGGAGTCATTTTATTATAATTAAGACGTTACGTCTAGACAGATGCTCGTTTAGAACATGATTTATGTGAAACAGTTAGGTTTTAGGTTTTGGCCAGTGAAGTGCGTATTATTTTTGTTTTTAGATACTTGGTTTATGTAAGTGAATTTTTATTATAATAATGGCTTTTTGGCGACCTTTTGAGGTAGATGAAAGCGAATTATTACATGTTGAATTACCTTCGGTACCGACCGTGGCATCGCCAGTCGAAACAAGTCCGGCGTTTAATAAAGATTTACATGTTCAAAGTCAACGAATAATTCTAAATATTTACGGCTGTTTAAAAAAAGAAAATCCGGCACAGTCAGATAAAGCCATTATAAAAAGAGTTAACGAATTAACACAACTTTCGATATCTACAATTTATCGCGTAACTAAAACAAGAGATGTTACAGATCATTCGGTAAAGCGAAAGAAAACTAATCAAAAGTTTCAGAAAGTTGACGATGCAGCAAAAGATGTCATTAGACGAATTGTGTACAATCTATATAAGGAAAATACGGTGCCAACATTAGAAATGATCCGGGATAAGTTACGCGATTACCCTGATTACAATTACCAGTCATTGGAGACTCTTCGAGGAATTTTATTAGATTGCGGATTTAAACACAAAAAAATTGATAATCGGATGGTTATAATGGAATCGCGCCGTCTTGTTGAACATCGTCAAGAATATTTGCGTAAAATAAAAGAACACCGGGAATAAAATAGGTATATAGTGTATCTAGATGAGACATGGTTTGATACTCATGATGTTGTTCAGTACGGTTGGGTAGATGAAACTCAAAATTGCAGTTTAAATGCACCGTGTTCAAGAGGAAAGCGCGTGATAATACTTCATGCCGGAGGTGAAAATGGTTTCGTGCCCAATGCACTGCTTTTGTCTGCCAAAAACATAACCCAATCTTCTGCCGATTATCATGAGGACATGACTGGGGATTTATTTGAAAAGTGGTTTGTTGATCAGCTTTTACCGAACATTCCACCAAACTCGGTAATCGTCATGGACAATGCACCATATTATCATTCGCGTATATTAAACAAAATACCGAATAATAATACTAAAAAGGAAGATATTTTAAATTTTATGAGGCATAAAAATATGGAAATTCCTGAAAAGGTCCCGGTAAAAAAAGAGCTGATAAAAATGAAGAGTCGAAATTTTAAAAATGAATATGTAATTGATAATATTTGCACTAGACACGGCCATACCCTGTTGCGGTTACCTCCTTATTATTGCATATTTAATCCAATTGAAATGATTTGGGGCACTATAAAAAAACGTCTTCGTAAATGTAATCCGTCACCAACCTTAAGTGCAGTGGTACTGGATAATATTCGACGAGTAATAAGTGAATTGAGCCGTGATATTTGGAGAAACTGTGTAGCCCACGTTATAAAAAAAGAAGACGAATATCCTATTTTACCGCCAGTAGCGCCACTTGTGATTCAAAATGCGAATGATTCTAGTTCCGAATCTTCTGACGATTCCAACAGCATGTAGATATTTTTGTTTTATTGTTGATAATGGATTTTACAGGTTTCTAAAGTATATAGCATTTGTTGTGAAAACCGCTTTTCACAATGCTCTTCCAGAAAATACAGAGAAACCTTGATAGAAATTCAAGTTTTGAACGAAATTCTTTCAAAAACGGATAAATATACTTTTGGAAGACAAAGATCTTATGAAAACTTCGAAAGTTTTCAAGAAAAGACGTTTATTGAGCTTTTACAGCAACATTGCGTCTACTGACGGTCTCGATTGCTTCAGGATATAGGCAAAATAGGTGATACAAAAGAAGACCAAGGAATCAAATAGAGTAATGAAAAGGCAAAAGTGAAGTGCTAGTGCGAGTGTAGTGCAAATGCTAGCGATAGTGTGAGTGCGAACGCGAGTGCAAGTGCTAGTGCGAGCGGGCCTGAATACCAATAATTAAGTCAAATATCTAAGTTCCCACATCTTAAGATTACTTAGGTAAATAGCATGTCATACACACTTAGTTACTTAACACCGTATGTAACATACAAATATCTTAAGGCTAGAGACAAATATTATCTTAAGTAGGACTTTTGTTACCTTAAGGCAATATTGTAAAAATTTTCCTTTCAGGACAGAGATAAACCCCATATTTGTATGCGAAAATATGGGAGGGTTATAAAAGTTCGGCATGACAACGGGTCATGCGAGCGGTTATAATCTATCGAGAGATACTTGGTTTATAGACTCCGGTCCGAAACCAACTACTCTAGGGGGGTGTTTAGTCAGTAAAAATCGTGACATAACCCCCGAATGTCGCATGTGGGTATCTTTGGAAGATTCACCTCCTCTTACCCAAAACAAAAAAAAAAAAAAATTAGACAGTATTACGATGGCCATGGTCACGTAAGAAACTCCAATAATTTCAAGATTCTCGGGAACGCATCCGAGCCCTTATGTGTGTCCTTGGTTCTCAGTTGAATAGCTGATCTCGATCATGACAATAGATATAGTTACAATATAATATAGTTACACTTACTACAAAACGATCATAAAAATAACAACGTATTTATGCCATTAATTTAAAGTCTTAATTATCGGTCGACGGTATGCCCATGAATACAATTATTTCTATAGTTAAACATCGTTTTTGTAGATTCAGTTAGGTTTTGATATACCTATAAATAATATTTGGTTAAAATGTTAAAACTTTTTATTGTGTCCCATCTTAAATTGGTTATAATATTTTGGGGCGCCTATGGCTGGACCTTATCGGCACGGCTGCGTCAAAGGTGTCGGCTTCGTTACCTTTTTTTTGCGGTTTCACTTACCTTTAGTTATACTATACCGGTCGCTCTAAAATTATAAATATTTTTCGACAAAATAAATAAATACTGTTTTCGGTTTAAAAAAATTAAGTTTATTCGACTTAAGTACTAATTATAAAAAAAATATACTTTAATTAACCTAATTTTCACAATCTGAGCTGGAGACTGATATATCAGAATCGTCTTCCTCAACGTTAATTTCTTTATAAAATGTTTCGGTTTCTGGGAGCAGATAATTTTTTTTCGCAGTATATTTCGGTCTAATAAAGGAAACAAGGGGATCTGAAGAAATTAACAAGTTGTTCAGTATGTTTTCAATATTCTCGGTCCGTTCTCGCTTTCGTGCGTAATCTTCTCGGAATTTACAAAACTCTTTATTTCTAGCTTCTGACTAGAGTTGCCAAATCCAACATCTTCAAAATTGAGTATCAGCGGTTAAAAGCTGCTTAGAAATCGGGACTAGTATTTAATAAATGACAGAAATTTATCATTAAATAATTTAAATTATTGAATTTAAAAAAATTAAATTTTAAAAGTCGGGACTGTCCCGATGCAATCGGGACGTCTGGCAACCCTACTTCTGACGCCTCTTCAGATTGTCCAATAGGAATATAAGGGAAGTTCTCGCAAATTCCTGCCCCATGTATTAATAACATATCAACTAGAGATGTCAAACTATCGAGAGTGGTGGCGTTCGATATAGTTATAGTGACTTGACAAAGCTATCGATACTATCGATAGTATTATCGATAGTGAAAAAAATAGAAACAAAAAATAAAAATATTTATTTTCAAAAATAAATAAAAAAACAGTAATTTCTCAAGCAAACACACAAAAAAAAACACTAAACCAAAACCTTTCCTCTAAAAGTGCTTGAAGTATTCCTTGATGGTACCTCATATTTTGGATCTAGAGCATACACAAAATTTAGAAATCCCGAAATTAAATTTTTGTTCAATCCAGTGATTGCTGCTGATTTTTCGTAATGTCTAAAAAAAGTTCTAGCAGCATTGCCGTCGTCTGTAGTGCCCTCACCCTGTTTTGCAACGTCTAAAGCGGCATTAAAAAGCAACTTTGTGTTCCTGCAAGCAGCATGTGCGACATTACTAAAGAAAAATAACTTTTTTTTCGGTAATTGGACAAAGTGGAATGAGATCTTTGTATATTCCTAATGTATAAGAATTGTGTAATCCTCTAATGTATGTGACAACTTAGGCACATTTAGGAATTTTTTTAAAAAGTCACACCAAACTTTGTTTTTCCTTCGACTAGTACCAGGGTCCTTCAAAATTCCATATGTAAGTAAACTTTACAAATATTTCCCCTAAAATTTGGAAATATTAAGAGTAGTAAGCATACTATAGCTACTACAAGAATTTCTTTTAAATTTTTTATAGAACACATATTATGAATTTTTTAAAGTTGGACTTATTTTCGCATCATTTTTATCGCTCTCAGAAAAGTTAAGTTTCTGCTTAAAAAGGGAGTCCTTTAGGGTGATACATTTGAAAAAAACTGGTAAAGGACTAAACTTCGGACATTTTACGAATAATCTAGAGACAAAAAAAATTAAAATTCGATAGTCGCTGTTTCGCCCTATGTCCACGAAATATAAAATTCGCTACACAGTGTGGCGTTCCGAGCAAACCCGTCAAAAGACAGATCCGGATGAAAAAAAAATCATTATTTTACACACTAGGCACCTACGGGCCATTTTGTAAATTTTATGGATAAAGCCCAACTATTGCGAAATTCAGGTTTGCCGAAAGAGCTCATTATTAGGCAATAATCCAACATAGTTTAATAACATAATTTGAACTGGCTTTTGATATATTCCCTTTCCCGCTAAAGCGTTCATTATGAATCAAGAGCCCATTAGGATGCATTACGAAGAGAGGCATGAATCAGCGTTGGCATGTTCCTGTTTAGTATCCATGGAAACGCGGTTTCGGCTGAAAACGATGAGCCGGTATCAGGCAGGTAAAAATAGGGAACTGGGAACACGACTGCAGGGCTACTAATTACTCGAATGGATTGTAAAATGTTTTTTGTTCGGGAAATTGGGGTTTGAATGGGCGATTTTGGGTTGAACTAATGAGTAATTAACATTCTGTTTTCAGTTCGTTTTGTTGGGCTGATATACGGTTTGTATGGCACATAATTTTTTGTTTATCTGAGACAGTCCGTGGGCGTCTGAATAGAAGGAAAATGTAATTTATTGACACGGGATTTAAGGAGCGAGAGAACTGGAATGTTCTAGGCTTTTGTAGCTGGACAGTAAGCTTTAGTATACGTAAGCAGATTAGGTATACTCAAACAAACATAATCCAAACAGAAATAATAATATTTGCATTTATTTTTTAAAAAAATGTGAGTTATTTCACCATAGGGGACACGGTGCTTAGTTTTTATGCGTTAAAAAAACTCTCGACTCTCATTTCCGATGCTGACTTCATTAAACGTCCTAAATGACACCCAAACAATTAAACCATACCTAAAACGAAACAAACAAGAATCCAATCTGGTCTGGTCAATCTCAAAATGAATAATGCTCTCCGATGTGCTAAACAAAAGGTCTGCATTATCGTCTTCCATCTTGGGTTTAACGGTTACCCATACATGGGCGTACTGGGCCCCGTCATCGTACTCGACAATCCATCTATGAAATGCATGTTGAAGCAAACCAGAATTCGAATGAGCATTAAAAAGATCGGGTAATAAATGAGCGTTCTTTTTAAGAGGAGATTGCAGACCAGTGGCGTATAGCATATGAATTAATCCCACATCAACAGTACAAAAAGGAGTCGAGTACTCGGTATCAGCATTGTTACTAAACGTAAAAGGGGTGGAAACATAAAAATAAGAGGTCTATTTCAGCCAACAAACTTTTCCCCAGAAAACAATTTGAGTGATATCATCTTCGCCAGATAAAACATGGCAAGCCCAAATGTACAGCTTATCAAATATAGCTTTGCCTCCGAAAAATTTCATACTTGCGTGGACGACGAAGTGAGATAGCATTCGAATAACAGAAGTGGCAATATTAAGAGGCATCTGCTTTGGTTTAAAGTACTGTTAGCAACAGAAATAAAATTACATAATTGCTTTATAAAATTCGGTTTAATTTAAATAAGATTCCCTCCTAGTCAGTAATTTAGCATAAATTAATTACTATGTCAACAGCAATTTTGTTCCTTGTTTGATTCTGATAAAGAATAAAGACTAATTATTTTGTGTTAAAGGGGTTTTACTTTGATTACGAATGGCATCATAAATACTTTACGGAATTTTGGAAATTATATTTATGGTAGGTGGTTTAGGTTACCTAACCTGGGGTAGGTACTAATTAAAACTCTAAATTCGATAAGTTACCTGATGTATAATAAATTGCTACCAGTCTTATTATTGTTATTATTAAAGCATGGCAATGACCCTTAATCTATTAAATACCTCTTAGCTAGCCCTAATTGATTGTGATGTCACATCATTAAGTGGCGGTTACCGAAGTTGGGCTTTAATTAAGGCATATCTTGATCTGTTTTCCGGTTTTACAAACCTGCAATATTGCAAGCTCTGTCTTTCTTATAATACCTTACTGAAATAAAAGAATTGTTTAATACTGTTTCATATGAACGCCCCTGAACTGCAGTTTTTTCGGGCGCAGCAGGCAAGCCCGGCGAGTGAATCGGCTTTGCCGCGTGTGGTGCAGCATTTTAATGGCCTTTTTTCATCCCAGACTGGTTTTCGTAACAAACAACACGTAAATAACCCACGCAACGTTTGTGAAATGTGAAATAACTGGCTTCATGGCTAGCTGTCTTTCTTCTTGAGCGTGTAAATTGTCTGTGGAACGGAAAAGTTGGGCTATTATTACAGAGAGTTTTTGAAGCACTTGTGTTTTAGGAACCCAATAAGAAAGTAACAACATATCCAAGGCTTTTCTCTACATATTTTATTCTTGTTCAGGTTTTCGCATTGCAGCCTCATGGCTTATTGTGCATTCCTGTCTTATCAGAAAAGCCCGGTTCCTTTAATCAGATGTAGTAGGTTTCTTCCAAGCTTACCATGCGGGGAGCTGTCACCATATTAGATTCCTCCAAAAATTTTTAGTCCTTTACGAGTCGGTGCTTCGCAGCTGTATGTGAGCGAGGCGTTTTTGTTTTCTCTTCGCCAGTGGGGATCCCTATTGTGGTAGCCCGTCACTTGTTTATCTGGGAGCGTGTTAACAGTAGCATTCCAATGGTTAGTATCTTGAAAGGATTGCCTAATGTGAGGAGCTTAGGGACCAATAGTACCAAATAACAAGTGTCTAAAGAAAATAACGCAGGGTTTATTTCATATTGTGCAGCCTGTGTAAATATAGAACGTTCTCATTTTAAAAAGTTTCAAATGACATAATTTTTATTATAATTGAAAATGCATAGAACAGAAATACGTATAATTGACAATTTAAATGAAATGAAAGTCTGTCATTGCAAAAATTATTAAAAACTACTGAGTAATAGAAACGTGAGTCAGCTTAATATTTTGATAAATTCGGTTGATGGTAATTTCACGGCGATGACGTCACGATTCTACAGTTTCTACTTTGGTAACGTTTAACTATGTTAATAATTTTATAATGCATTTTTTCCGCATTCTACCAAAACGGAACCTTGTCATTATTAAGTCACGAGACGACATAACATCAAAAAAGGAAAGACGACTGAGTGGTACTGGCATTTGATAAGAAGAGATACAATGATATTCTACAATGTCTCTCTCACAGATTAAAAGCTGTAATTGTATTACCTAAAATTGCACCCGATATATGAATATTCTCAGCTTTAATTATTCTGGATATTATTTCATGGAAATGCACAATTGTGACATCAATATTTTCAATTACAAATAACCATGCAAATATGAAATTCCAACATTATAACGAAATCGTTCTCTTTGAAGGGCTTTAATAAAGGTTTTAACTCTAATTAATTTTGTAGCATTAGGGCCCTTCGCACCCATTTGTCTTCATTATGTCAAAATGGCGGACCTTATCGATCAAATAGACGTAGAGGTCTATATAGAGGAGATACGGAGCATTGTTGTTACGACCTACGGAAACATCACCGGCAGACAATGCGAGTCGTAATTTATGCGTAGTCAGGTGAAAGCGGATCAAAGGGTTGTGGCAAGTTATTGTTGTGGCGGATAACATGGAAATGGAAATTAAGACATATCTAATAAAAGATATGCGTAAACCATACATACATACATACAAGCAAACTAACAGGTGAAGTTAAAAATAAAAGCTTGTAAAAAGAAAAATGTTGGAAATGATTGGAGATTTGGAGAAATAAAAACCTCTGCAGGAAATGTGTTCCATAATCTGGAGCAAGCGCGTGCGCTTTCAGAATCGGGAACCGAAAAATCTGTTAACTGTCACTTCTGTTATTTATCTGTAGTAAACAATTCTACCAAAAAATTTACCGATATGGTCGTGTGTTGATATTTGACAGTTAGACAAGTGACATTGACAAGTTGGTCCAAGCACTAAGTTCTCTTTAGCAACGCAACAAGTTCTAAGAAACATAATTCGGTAATCAAGCAAACGGCAGTATAATAATAAAGTAACATAAGTTTCCAATAATGATTTATCATCAGCGACAGAAAAAGAAAGAACTTGTCACAACCTAACTGATCAACTAGAAGACCTAAAAGCTTTCGGCCTTTTTATTGAATCTCGAGGTTTAATTACTTACGCTTGGACAAAATCAAGAACTGGATAGTCCCTGCTATGCGAAAAGTCTTTTAAATTTTCGTGGGCGACCGGTCTGATAAGCAATATGGCCGCCGGGGTGACAGATACAGTGATGAATGATCGTTTTTTACATATTTGACTAGGTTTAGACCAGTGATGGATGGCAAGAGTAAGTCCGGTGGCATCGTATCCCTTTGCTGGTGGTGTGTGGTAGGACAAGAACACTAATGATGCTAATAAGGTTAAAGATGGTTGCAACATGGACGACCACACAGTCGCGACTCCTTAAATTAATAGTTGGTCATAATAATAATAATAATACATGGCTGGAAATCTCGTAAAAGCACCGATTACCTGAAGTGTAATTTTTTTTAACTGCTTTCGATTTACTCAAAGACTTAATAAAACGACTTTTATAATCTCCCGAAACCCAAGGGTAATTATTTGTTTATACAGCATACTCCAAGTAAACTACCTATTATCAAGTTAATCCGTACCGTGTTATCCGTCCGTTCTCGCGTTGATATCGTCCACTTAGTTACTTACGTAATTCCCATAATCAGAGATCGACGTTCTTCCTCTTTCTTGCATGACCGAGTCATTTCGTGACCGGGGTGAATCGAGACTTTCCTGCCTTCCTGGCTCGTCACAATTATTGCACTTCGGGCAGTCGAGTCGGCTCGACCCGCCGGCGGTTTCGAGTTTAACATTTGACCTGCGAGATCGTTTATTATCGAATCGCGAACAGAATAAAGGTATTTTGGATGTTCTTTGATCTTCGATAACTATGTGCTTCGATAATGATAATAGAGCTTTATTTCAGATTAAAAGATAAGTACGTGGTCCGTCAAAATTACTTATGAAAATCTAGCTCACTATCGTATATTGAATTGGATACCCATTCACTCAATGACACACTCTCTTCCGTATTGCACAATACAAATTCGGTTTATTTCAATGATTAGTTTATAATTGTTAACCAATAGGTTATAAGGTTGCTTCAAATATAAAGTTTTGTTGGTTTTTAATGGATCGTTCAAATATAACAATTTGATGCCAGTAATACCCTGTTCTAAATTCAGTGCAAATTACACAGGTTAACATTTGATCCACGCTGGAACATCAGATACTAAGTAGGTATCTATGGGTTTTTGGGATCGCTGATCGCGATTCCAGGGTCCGTGTGACACCATCACGTCAGGATCAAGGTCAACTGAACGTCAAACATCGTAAATCGAGAGATATCATATTTTCGACCCCGAATTCTGAAAGAACGGACAATTTTACGTTCGGATATGGTTTTATCTTTTCGTCAAAGTGACGCCTGCAGGTCATTTAATATAAACAATTTACTCTTGGTCATCATTAGTCAGATTTGAAACGCTGATCTCCTAGCAGCTTTCCTCTTATGTGACACGTTTGAAGAGAGACACACACGTGTCACATAAGAGGAAAGCTGCTAGATCATTTTTCGAACGTAACCGTAAGCGTTTCAAACCTGACTAATGATGACCAAGAGTAAATTGTTTATATTAAATGACCTGCAGGCGTCACTTTGACGAAAAGATAAAACCATATCCGAACATAAAATTTTCCGTTCTTTAAGAATCCGGGGTCGAAAATATGATATCTCTCGATTTACGATCTTTGACCTTCAGTTGACCTTGATCCTGACGTGATGGGGTCACACGGACCCTGGAATCGTGATCAGCGATCCCACAAACCTATAGATACCTACTTAGTATCTGATGTTCCAGCGTGGATCAAATGTTGACCTGTTTTATCATTGGTTTCACTAGAAGTTTATTTGTAAGAATGCAAAATAGCTATTATTGTTTCAATTACAACAGTAATTAATTGAATGTAACTTCTAAGAGAAAGAAAACATTTTTGTTTAAATTCAATCATATTCGTGTTTTGAAGAACAATTACTCTTATTTAATATAATGAAGAATTTCTATTACATCAATTATACTTATATTTCAAACAAATGAAACACGCTTTATTATTTTAAAATAATTTTTATTTAGTATTATTAAACATACATTGTTTAGACATTCTGTAAACATTTAAATATAAAAAAACACATTTTATTACACCACACTGACGAGAACACCGTAAACTTTTTATATTTATTTCACTCCAAATATAGGATCTGCTTTTTGTAAAACTGTCTCCTTTGGCTTTTATGATTACAGGATGCTAAATGGAACAAATTTGACACTGCATTCGAATCTCCTAAATTTACAGCTAGATTTGGTGGAAACCCTGTCTAAAAATACAAATTCAACAATAAACTTGCGATCATATTTAATGTTAATTGTTTTTTAACAATACGTATCGGCTGAGTAAACAGTCATATAAAGTAGACTAACCAAAAGAGATTTACAAATAAAAAACACACTTATTACTGCAAAGCTTTTTAGATTTGTTTTACTGACCATAAAACACTGAAATAAGTTGCTCCAGTCTCCAGTCTTGCAAAAGATCTATTATTTTTGGCGTACGACTATTCAACGAACAAAGACAAATTCTAACCTCTCCAAGGGTGTCCGCGAGCAATAGAAAAATATTTCAGCCAACAATAGGACCCATTGAATTAATATTTTTTATTATTTCTCCATTACCTTATATGTTTTAAAGGAGTGTTTATTTTAATTGAAATGATATAAGGATTGTTGACTTAATGTTTACGTTTAATAAAATATATTGAAATTTGAGTCATACCGCCTACAAATACCTATTTTTCGCCCAATTAAATTTAAGCGTTCCAATCAAATAGTTTAATATTTTGACTCTAACAATTCTAAACTCCAAGGAATATTAGAAATTTATTGGATTCCAATAGTATTTTGGTCATTTAAATAATGGTAATATAGTTTTCCAAGAAGTAGGTATACTTTTGAAGTCCAATAATGTCTATATTTATTTTGATAATGATGTTTTTTTGAGACAATATTAACTTTAAAATACCTTATGTCCCAGTGGTCAAAAACAGTACTATTATTGAAAATATCATAGCAGCTTTTTCTGTGTAGATTCCAAATTACGAAGAATACATATACAGCGCCTGAAGAACCCATCAATGTAATTTCATACCTATCAATTACGCTTATATTATGCACATAATTACAGTTGACTGACAGTCAAATTACAACATATTTAATAATGAAAAAAAATATGAAGACAGCCCGCGGTATAAAGAAAAGAGAAAGTACAAAATTATGGTATATTAAAAACTTAGTAAAGTAACCGACTAACCGTTTTGACCTCGTACGCGTTTCGTTCGATTAACGATTCGTCCCGGTAGCTCGCGATTTGTTACACTTGCCCGTAGATGCGATAAATTTTATACGATACTACGTTTATCGCAATTTTTGTAAGTAAACTGGTGATTTATTTGTTACAGTTACGGTTCGCACAGAAATATTGAAAAAGCAATTTCGATCGTCGATAGGTTGCCCCAGGGCCGGCGCAGGCTGAAATCAGAAACTTAGCAACATAAACCGTATACCCAACATTCCTGTAGCTCGTAACCAGACTTTTTATTGTTATTTAGTGTATAATTAACACTTTTGTGTTTAATGATGTGTCTCTAAATTGTACTGTCTGCAAAAATTTTAATGACGGTAAATAAAGTAAGTCTTGGTATTATTTGTTTCTGTCGTATATGAACGACGTCCATTTCGATCCCATGGCATATATAGTTTTTGTTTTTATGCTTTGTATTGGTGGGGTCCATATCGAATATGAAATTAACTGAAATGAAATTGCATCTGCTTGGCCCAATCGGATCGAGATTTCGCGATGTACCCATACTTATGACCTCAACAACTACTAGTACGTTTAGATTAAGTTAATCCTAGATTCAATAGATAGCAAGGTAAATGCTGAATTAAGATTTGAATTTTCTAGGTATAAATTTAACTGGGAGTGTAGGAAAATCGACCAAGATATTAAGATAGTCATCTCTGTATTACAGACAACGTTTCAGCTGGTCGTTTTTCACGTAAACGGCTCTTGTTAGCTCCAACCCGGTTATTACACGCCGTTTCAGAGAATTTACGCGAGTTCGTGCTTACTCTAAACGGTTATTACGGATGAGAAGTAACAGCAACACGAGGAAAAAACTAAGACTATTTGTTGGCCTTTTTTTTATAAAGACCATGTTGCTGTGATGGGGATGCTCGTCACTTGTTTTTAATTCTTACTTAAATCTGATTTTTTTAAAAACATGGTCCAGGCGCAGGTACATCTTCAGCCTTTCTTTTACACGTATTTGAAACAGCTTTCCTGTTTACCTTTTGTTCGTCTGCTTCATGATTGTGAACATCATCCTTTCTTGATATTAGGTTCGCTGTACCAATAGTGTAAAGTTTGGCTTTACAATGCAGCTTTTGTTGGCTACATCTCCACGATGTCTCACCACTTTTTAACACTTTGTCTTTTGAAAACGTAAAATTTTCGAATAAAATCAAATCTTTCCCACGTTCACTTTTGATCTCTGACACGGACATTTTCCATTTTTATCTATGCGCTATCAAAAGTAGAAATAAACTAAACTATAAAGCAAATTGACCTGAGCAACTAAAGTAAATTAAATTTCGGAGTATTTAGGTATATATAAGTAGTAATTGTTAAGTAATTATCTCTTACAGGCAGGTGCTTAAAGAAAAGCCCGCGCCCAATTTACATGTTATGATCACAGACCCTTTTAGAAATACAGGTAAAGGGATTACTTTGCGCCCAATTTACTACCGTCCATACATACATTTCGACAAACTTATTAATTGACGTCCCCAGGTCATGGGCTATTAGTGCCCCTCGATATTCGTTATAAATCCTTAATATAGCCAAGAACAAACCCCCTTTGTTCAAGTAAAACAGTAAATTACGATTTACAATGGTGATCAGCAACAAACATGTAAACAACAAATCAGTCAAGCAAAATGTCGAGTATAATTAAGTCATCGACCAGCAATATGTTTGAGTATGAAGCTCTTTAGACACGGAATGATCTTCAAAACATAATATAATAATTTTAGTAAATAAAACTTTAAGGTACATTTATACCAAACTTCTAGCCGCATTAGAAATACTGTATTTTTGATTACCCAGAGACCCAATGGGAGAGTCAAAGCAACCGAGGCGTTTATTTGAAAAACAACACATGTCCAAAACAAGAATTTTGCTTGTCTACTCAATATCACGAAGATTTTAATGGCCGCCGTTGTCACATGTCATTTCTAGTAACATTCTGTTTACACAACTTGAGCTTTGGTCAGGGCCGGACTTCACATTTTTTTATAAAAATTTATGACTGTTTAAATAGCGGAACAGAATCTTGATAAAATTAAGGATCCATACGAATATTAAAAGGATTCGGATTATCCGTAACCAGCCGAGAACTTGAATAAGGATCCGGAATCAAAATAAATACGCATTCGGGTGGTTACTAATGCAAAGTGCGAAGAGAAAACGGGATCGGGATCGAGTGTAAGCGAACAACACGGTCTGCGATTTGGCATATTTGATCTTATGCTTTCTCTTTCTAATGATATTCCCTAAAAAAAGATAGCCTACTTATCGGGGTAACGGGTATCATATGGGATGAGATCCATTGGTTAAACACGGCCCGCCTCACCCGAACCGAATTCAAACGAGAACGAACGACGGTGCCTTACTATCCATAACCTTCGACTTCGAATCATGTGATACCGCATCCACCTATCTACCCCGTATATGCTATTTAACTGAAAGCCTGGCAACAGCCGTTCGCAAGAAGTAGCTGGGGAACCATATAGTCGGCTAGAATATAAGTAACTTGGGAATCCTTGATCTCTTTAAAATGTAAATAATGGTATCTCGTCCTTGTTTCCAAATCAATGGTATTTTTCTTGGATTTATTAAATGAAAGGATACGGGATGATGTAACATTCTTTGAAGCCAAAACAAACCTTTCTAAGCGACACTGTAAACACAATATTTGTAAACATTGGCCACATCTTATTTTACCTTGTATTTGTGCAAAAAATACGTTAGAAGCATTACAAGATTTGCTAAAAGTAATAAAAGCCCCAAATTACTTTATTTTCTGCTAAATAATAATAAATTTAAGTTAAAAAGGTTATATTATTTATAGGTTATGTTATTTCTAAAGGTGTTGATTTAAAGTCGCTCCGAGTCATTTATAAATCTATATAAATCTATACGTCGCACTTTTTCTTTTCTAGTTCATTAGACAAAGACGTACGTGTAACAGAGTGTTCAGACCGAGGTTCAGCCGTTTTCCTAAACAACCAGCACAGACAGCAACACTTCTGAGCTCCAACACTCCAATGCTATTTTATCTCTTTCTACTACCATTCTTGATTCAATTACGTAGTAATTCGTAGTCTTGTCTATGTTCGTAGTTCGTAAACTGCTCCCCCAAGAGAATAACAAACAACAAAATATAAGGCTTCACGTTCGATACGCTCACAGTATACGGATATTGAATCCTTTTATATAATAAATCCATGGTATTTTTTATAGCAAATACCTAAGCGACAACGATGATAAGAAAGAAAGAAAATAGCAGTAAACTGAATACTGGTCCTAAATCTCGTTTTTTTTTGTGTCGGTTCATTCCTATTCTAGCAACTTCTACACACGAATACTGTATTGTTTAGACTATTGAACGAGACAGATTTAATTGAAATTCCGGCTATGATCAGTGGGGGGCGTGATCTGCAATAGGACACGGGCGCGCAGACAGACGAATTGCGGATGCGAGTGACGTGAATGGATGAATTTTTAATCCAAAACGCACACGCAGCAGGAAAGGGCTAGCGACACGATAATAATCATTTTGGCAGATTGAAAAATAACAATGGAAATTGTTAAGGGTGCCGCCGGCTTTGAAGGGGTTTAAAGCTGAATCTGGCTGGGATTTTCTTTTTTGTGTTGTAGGTCGTAGCCCTTTTTGTGTATACTCGATTTGAAATTGGTTGATAGTAATAAATCATTAAAATCCGTCAAACACGTACACAGAGTGGTCCACCTAAATTGCCAAGTTTTAAATAGTATATACATTGAAAGTCTAGACCCTTTTGCATTTATTAAACTTTCCATTCCTATAGATCTGATAAGGGCGTCGAATACAAAGCTTAACCCGAGGCTCGAACAATAAGCGGTAGTATTCTACCTGTGATGTTTTGCACTCATGCACGTGCTTTCGGGTGGGTTTAAGTTTATATTAAACACAATAATTATATAATTTAGTGAACATTCGGATGTGTGGCATAATTTGTTACCCTTGTATTTGAATAAATATAATACTAATAACAATAAAGCAACTAATAAACAAGTAAATTTGGAAAAATGTTTCTATTTGAAATTCTATAAAATTTATAGTAAGTCATTACAGTTCTTCGCTTTAAATTAATCATCATCAGAAAATGAAATATCTGAGGGACTGTCTTCTTCCCCTAAATTGATAATAAGTGGTTCGACCGTTTTCTCCAGTAAACTATCCAATTGCCACATTTTTTCCTCCTCCTTTAGTACATGCTCTATACATCTTTGCCACTTCCCCGCGTTGACTTCTTGAAGCGCTTCTTCAAAGAGTTTTTGAACATCACTCATTTTATAAGTGGTATTTTTTCTAGCCACATAACCTTTCACATGAGCCCATACCAGTTCGATCGGATTTAATTCGCAATGGTAGGGGGGGAGCCGAAGCACTATTATATTTTGTTTTTTGGCCATTTCGTCAACAACATATTTTTGAAACCGATGTTTATGGGTGTTTACAATTGATAGCAACTCCTTTTTAACCATATTGTCCTCAAATTGTATTTGTTTCTCCACAAGCCACTCGATAATTTTTGCTTTTCGCCAAGCAGTTGTAGGCATCTTCTCCAATCTTCTGGAGTGATACGGAGCGTTATCTAACACAATGACGGAGCCAGGTGGAATCAGCTCTATCATTTGTTCGAAATACTCCTCAAAAACATCAGCATTCATATCCTCGTGGTAATCGCCTGTACGAACTGATTGGAATGATAATAGTCCACCTTCTAAAAATCCATTGGAGCTACCGATGTGAGTTATAATTAATCGTTTTCCTTTTCCAGAGGGCGGATTTATTCCTGTTGATAGACCGTCTAAAAATGCTTGCCGGTGAGAAGTCACATTTTTGTCTGTCCATATTTTTCCAACTGTGTAGCCTTCGTTCAGCCATGTTTCGTCCAAATAGAAAATTGTTTTGTTTTCATTGCGAAATTTTCTTATTTTTCTCAAATAATTACGTCTCCAACATACTATTTCATCTTTTTCGAGCAAATGAGACTTCCGACTATGTTTTTCCCATCTAAAATTCATTTCTCTTAGAACTTTCCATAGTTTATCTCTCTTGATTGCAGGAAAGTCTTCTTTTACTGCCCCTAAAACTCTATCCAAAGTAGAGATCTCCTTATTGAAATAGAATGAATGCACCTTTCGTCTTATGATGGCCTTTTCGTCCTCATCGATCGGTATTGTTCGCCTTCCTGGAGATGGTTTTGGTGGCGTCACGGTTCCTGTCTTTTCTTCCCGCATCAGCCTGTAGATGGTTGCTTTTCCAATACCTGTCATCTTTGAACAAAGTTCCACTGCAGAATCGATACTTATTGCACTTTTTTGATATCTAAGTGCATTAAATACATTAAGCACAATAATCTTTTCACTAATGCTTAGCGCTGATTTCGCAGCTCGCTTAACTGGAATAAATCCTGAAAGACTCTCCATTTTCAAAAATTACCCAAATGTGTGTCCTAGAATACTCGCATTAGGTTTGTTCGCTCTTAAAATGACTCACAGTTTTATACCAATAAGTAGAGGTACCTAATTTTTCGTAACTACCTGAAAAGTAACATTGTGTATTAATTGTTCCCGGAATTCTCGGCATAATTATTTTTACCTGTTATGACAATAATGATTACTAAATTATTCGGATAAGTAAATAGGGTTCAAACCGGCACGTCAGGTAGGTGCGCCTATGGAATCGGCTGCTAAAAATGATTTATTACTATCAACCAATTTCAAATCGAGTATAGTGGGTTTCAGCTACCTTTTTAGTATATGGAAATTTTTAATGTTAAGCCTACGAGGAAATTTCTACATTACAACAATAAAGTTCCATTTTTACACCATACTATAATGTGTGATTAATGATTATTAACTTGAGTTGCATATTTACATGTATTTTTCAGTTATTTGAAATAGAATTAACATATTTAAATTTTTAATAATATTTTTTAATGGAAAGCAAGTTCCGTTTTACGGAACACTAAAAATGGTGAATGTGCAAGATTTTAGAGATGACGTCCCTGGCAAGAGTGTCCCCTAAGGTAACTCTAACTTAGATTCTTTCAAAGAATCTACCTTTAAGCGATTGCACTTGTCTTTTGAAACACCCTGTATATAGGATACACAAACAAAACAAACATACACAAGGTCACCAATTCTAGACTCCAGAATATTACTTGAAAATATTATCTAAAATTATTACACTCATCCTTCACACGCTTTATTAAACCCAATCTTATAAACCCTAATAAACTCCATCCCTGTACGTTATCCCAAAAATGTAATTAATTCTTATAAAATTAAATTTTTTCCGCCATACTCGTCGTCCTCGGTTTCAGCTCAATTTGCGCTCGGGGGCACGTCGTCGACAGTTTCCTTGGTAACGACCGGAAAACACCGATATTTTGACGATTTTATTGGAAAAATGTCTGTATCTAGTGAATTTTTTATTGTGTTAGGTATACTGAGAGCGCAAAGTAGTGAGACTTCGCGAGGTTGTTATTTTATCTCTAAACTTTATCTCTAGAGCTTTGTAGCTATTATAGAAACCTATAACGCCACCTACATAATAAAGAATTGTTTGCTCTTATCTCTTTTAACACACCTCAACCTCGGCAATACTTTTCCAACCATTCGATTTAGTTTATTAGTGAGAGACCTCTCGATCAACACTAAAAACTTTTCTCGAGAACATCTTGATGCGAATTTCCTGAGATTGTGCTTTTTATAGAGTTGCATAGCGTTTAAAAAAGTTTGATGCATTTAATGGTCTATAAAATAAAAGGGTCTTAAAAGAATTAAAGTGTAACACATTAAACTCTGTCGCAGTTGCCCACGATTTTAGCTATCCAGACACGATGCGCCTTTTTATTATGCTTGAGCTCCGAAATTAAGACCCTCCGGGCGAATTCCGAAAGTTCAACTTTGAATCCGCTTGTAGATTAAGATTAACTTTGCCCCAATCCGGTTACGAATTGGAGCGCTCTGCGGCCATTGCGGGAAACTATTTCGAGGATTATCTGACTGACTGGAGAAGTTTTCCCGAAATTCCACTCCGGATTCTTTTAATTAGTGAAAGTTGGAAAGTTTGCCCGATGGTGTTTAAAGCATGTTGAAATTTAGATGGTGTTTGAGTTTAAAAGTTGTTTTTAAATTCTAATATTGGTGATTAAATTTCGGAAGTTTTTATAAAAGGAAGCAGAGTTAATGAATGACCTAACTTTATCCGCATAGATGTTTTAATAAATACAGGATTCGGCAAAGTGTATTACCCATTTTATTTCATTAATAACCCAAGAAGGCTTCGGTTATTTTGAATGAAAATAGTTTTAAATGGAAAAGTAGGCCTTTGAAATTTTATTAACATTGTTGACAGTTGTCAAAATGGAGCGGTGGAGCGGTGGTCTACACAACATCGCGTCTTTTGTGTTGAGAAATTGATTCAATTTAATTCAGTAATCGCTGTTTAAAGGTGTTTTCGACGTCATTTTAATGTCCGTCGCTGTCCTCAGTGTAAGACTATTTTGGCTTGGCGCAATAAATGGAGGCAACTGGGATCTATTGTAGACAAAAAGTCAAGTGGAAGACCAAGAACTGCCTGCAATGAACGTAACGAAGAGAGGGTAAGAAATGCAGTTATCTAGTCCGAAAACACCCGCTGTTAGACATGCTTCCGTCCTTGGTTTGAGTGATCGAAGCACTAGAAGAATGTTAAAACGCATGAATTTTCATCCATGTAAGATCGCAATAGTTCAGGAAATAAATGATCAAGATAAGACTAAGACTTGAATTTTGTCGTCTGATTCATGATAATCCCCAAAGTATCGAAAATATCCTTTTCATGAGTGACGAGGCACATTTTTATCTCAACGGCGATGTAAATAAGCAAAATTGCCGTTATTGGGCTCAAGAGAATCCTAGGGAAGTTCATCAGCGACCTTTACATTGCCCTAAGCCTAAAGTAACTATGGTGTGCCATTTCATCGTCTAGAATAATTGGGCCTTATTTTTTTGAAGAGAATGGTCAGACGATAACCGTTACCGCTGCGCGCTATGTTCAAATGCTGCAGCCATTTTTTTTACCTCAAATTGAAGAAGAAATAGGACATTACTGGTTTCAGCAAGACGAGGCAACAAGTCACACGGCGAGAATAAGCATGGATATTTTAAGAGAATCCTTTCCCAACAGACTCATTTCAAGAAATGGTACGATTCCATGACCAGCAAGATCCCCCGATCTTTCAGCTCCGGATTATTTTCTGTGAGGATATTTAAAGCTTAAAGTGTTTGTGAATAAACCCAGAAATTTAAGAGATTTGAAATTAAACATTAGAAGTGAAATCAGTGCTATCCCACGTTACGTTCTTCATGCAAAAATTTGCTAATCAATTAGAAGAATGCATTGAGAACAATGGCGATCATTTACGAAGCACTATAATAAATCATAAAAAACTCCCATCTTTCTAGTTTAAAAATATGTATTAATCCGTTTTATTATTAAAGTTAATAAATTTTTATAAGCTGTTTAAATTGGGTAGTTCATTTTGCCGAACCCTGTATTTACACAAACCCAGAGCATCCCACTTCTCCCGCTTAATCGTACCTAGGGTGGCCAGCTTTTGGAACAAATAGCTTGCAGAAGTTGTCCATCCCCTTCTAACCTTCATTTAAATCATGTATCAATGGATTGGAAACTTGAGCTAGATACATTTCTTGACACCTAATGCTGATGACGAGAAAAATTACCGATGAGGAAAATTCAATATTGTGGATCTAATAAGCTGCCCGGAGAAAAAGGGGGCTTTTCAGATTTTAAGGGCTTTCAGAAAATGTTTTTACGAGTTAGCCTGGAAAGTTTCTACTATACCGTATCCAATTTATTTTGAGAATGATGACAGAAACCCATTTTACAACGGAGAGATCAATTATGTCTCTCTGGCATGTTCTTTCCCCCTCATTTTTTTCTCTCTCGTCTTCTTTCTCTCTCATACTCGTAAAATTTTTACAGCTGGTAGAAAGTTAGGTTATGAGAAAAATAAACATATATATTATTTGAAGCCTGTCCCATAATAAAAGTTGTTTTTGCAGTGTAAAAATATACTTAGATAGTTTTATAAAGTATTAGCAGATTAAATTCCTGTGTTCTATGAATTATGAATCTGGGACTGACTGACAACTATTGAAATATTACGCAAAGTACATAATTTGTTCTCCTTTACATTACTTGGACCGGGCGTTATGGGAATGAGTAACAGGAACGCCGACCCGATATAAAGTTGACAATAGTGGGTATTACAGAAGATTTCTTTAGTTATTGAGAAAGTAGTGAAAATTGCGGCCTAGAAACGTTTAGTTTCAGTTTAAAGCTGAAGTCACAGTGCCGTTACAAAGTGTATCTATCCTTCTGGAACTAAGACTCAATTTTTATCGCGTCTAACTTACACAAACGTCACCGTTCGCAGGTAAGCTGTATTATAGATCCATTTTCATTATAGATCGGAGAATAGGTAATATTTTTTAACCTTATTATAAATTGTTTATCGTAATATATTTACTCATTTTTGCTATTTTTTCTTTATTTATTTAAAACTTTTCTTCCGATCCTTTCATTGCAAATTATTGGTTAGAGGGAGTATTGTTACTTGGGTAGGAAACAATTTTAAGTAGTATAAAATAAGGTTAATGTGGCTATGCTGACACTGTTTTTGCTTAATAATTTATGCAAATGCTGTTTGTGTTCAGTAAAAACAAAGGTCTTTTGCTATAAAATCATAAAACTTACGTAAGTATTTTGTCAGGTTAAAAGTTTATTTTTCATTACAATTCCGATTAAACTTTCACAGTAGACAACCAGAAATACGTGCACAAACAAAGCCGACTGTGATAAAATGTTTGATTATTTTTTTTTATTGGCAACAACATCGTTTTTATTTGTCTTTTACTAATGCCCCTTTTGCTAACAAAGAATTTTGCGATGACTAATCTTTCGAAGTATATAATCAGCAATACTTCCACAAGCAAAGAAGGTACGATAAAAATTTAAACAAATTCTTTTTTTTTTGTCTTTGTCTAATGCACTTTCGCCAACACGGCTAGCAAGAAATCTAATTCCTCCGTGATTGTCAGGAAAGAAAAAATGAATATTGTGAACACTAAAATATGTTCTGGTGTAAACTGTCCATGGAACTGACCAATAGGGTGAATTCTTGTTCAATTGTGTTTCCTGTCATCATTCTCACATAAAATTGAATATGGTTGCTATGGTTACAACTATGATGTATTATAAAAAGGTTGTTAAAGTTCAACATTCATAAGTTAAATGGTGACAAAACTGTGAATTTTTGGAAACAGTATGTCTAAGAATCTGCTAATTTTGAAAAAATCGAGTTTCGATCAGTTAAGTAGGTATTTATTTTTAGAAGAGTTATTCGGCAAATACATTTTCGCTGATATGATGAAACCTTAGGTGATCAGTGTCCTTCATACGCCACTCTTAAAAGCTGGGGTGCGGAATTTAAAAGAGGAAGATCAGATTGTTTCTTCTTTGGCGTGACATGGTTTTTATAGTACTATAGTTGGTTTAGGGTTCAAATTATGCAACTTTAAAAATCGAACCTTGTAAATGATATCGAAAATTTAGGTACAGCTGAGAATGAGTAAACCTAAGGAAAAATGAAATGGAATGGAAAAATGGAGAGAAGAAGAAAAAATATATATTCGCCCAGAGAATAAGCGTAAATGAAAACAATAACAGTTTACGTAATTACGCGATTTTATTGATATTAAAACAATAAAAGGTGAATTTAAAAAGCTGTTGTTATGCTTTGTTTCAGCAAAACAATGCGACGTTTTTCCGATATTTCTTGTACAAAGGATTGTAAAAAAATATTTTTTTCGCAACGTCGTTAATAAAACGTGCAGTAATTATTGCGCTTGAATGTGTTTCATTTGATAACTGGTTTTTAGAATATATATAATGAAATTACCATATCAATCTGCGTAACAAGGTAATTTTGTTGCAGTTTTGTTGTACAGTATTTCAAAGGAAGGGTAGTATGCTTAGTGCTTTCATGTACCGGATGACGCAACGCTTGCGCGGAGTAATTGTATGCCTTTTGTGTTAAGGTATCAAAAAGAAATGGTCATTTTGTTTCAATACCCTGGGTGGCATTTAGCCAGTGTGTTGTACATATACAAAAAAAATCTTAGGTAACTTTCTTTCCTTTTTGTTAATAGATAGACTTACCTTTATCGGGTGGTTCCGGCGAATTCCCGGTCTCCGATATTGCCGATCTTCCTTGTCGCGGTCTTCGTGCGACGTTCGTATGACAGTTGACGCCTGTCAAACCACGTATTACTCGACTCTGTAACAAGAATTATTTGATGATGAGCCAGCCTCTGAGTTAGTTATACAAAAAGTTTTACGAATTGTATAAAAAAATATCATCTGAACATGATTTACAAAAGCAATAAAAATTTATTTTAATGGCAGAAAACAAATAACCATACAAAGTCAGTCCCGTTCCGTCACAATCACTGGTTGAAGTAATAACCAAACAACTTCTCTCAAAGGCAATGGTTTTAATAATTTCTTAAAGAATGTCCAACTATTACTTACTGCATATTTTTCGTTTTTGTATGTTAAAATATTAAAAGGTCATGCAAGTCGCTCATCTGGCTCAATAAATTTTTAGAATAGTTATCTTTTTATACACTAATTAATTACACATTTTAAGGGTGTATGTAGACTTTTGCGAGTGACTGTATATTAAAAGCATGTTTTGTTATTTTCAAATTTCTTATGCAGGACAGACTAGTATAGAAATGACTCACTTTTGTGGCAATCACCCTTACAAATTCAAATCTTATGGTTTTGCCACGCAACGGCCCATTCCTATTGCTCAGGCCGACATTTTTACTACCCTTTCCGTTGACTTTTTTTTATATCCCGTGCTTTTAATGCCTTTCCTGGTGAATAACAAATTCGTAGAAACCGAATGACTCGTTTATTGTTACCCTAGCCCTACCGAGACGACGACCAGTCCCCGCGTGCATGCGATCGGCTCGCCGGCCATAAAATTACCATCGACCCCGAGGAAAATTAATGGAGCATGCTCGAGTCTTGATTTTTTTGCTCGTAAAATTCCAGTCGATACGCATTTTAGCGTAAGGTTTAGTGTCTTCAATATAAATGATTTGTATCGTTAAATCTCGCAGATGATGGTATTTTAGTAGCATGCGTGAGCGAAGCCATTTAAATCTACGGTATCAGTTTCAGAGTAGTAAAATATTTAATCACTTTAAAGATAAAAAAGTATAGTTGAAAACCGTTGACCTTTAATAAGAGGAGACTGTAGCCGTTTGTTTGTTTCATGCGTTGTGCTTGGGTAGGACCAAGAAATAGGTGAGAGAGAGAGAGAACGCTAAACATTCAACATCTCGCGCCGTCGCTGTGGCTTTCCGAGCCGTGTGTATTCCACCGGTGAAACCTGTGATAAGACAGTTCCGGATGAAAAGAATCCATTTTACCACACACTTCGCATTGACGCACCATTTTTCAAGGTTCCTTAAAAAAAAAACAAAAATCACTAAAAATTTCACTACCACACGTGTCAAAAACGTTACACACAAAATACTACGCCTGCTTAAGTCATGAATGGACGGGACTACTGCACGTGCTACGGAGAAAAAGCGACGTTGTCACTATCGGTCTAAATTTCGTCACCATTCAATAGAAATTGATTACTAGAAATTTATTAACACGGAAAATAATGGTATATTGGTATATTTTAAAGTAATCAGTCGCGATTCCTAATTACAATCAATGTAATCAATTACAGTAATCGATTACAAAAGTAATCGATTAGTTCCCAGCCCTGCCCTGAAATTGTTCTAAAGCATAAATAATAGTATCTCCTTTTTGTTTCTAAATCTCTGTTTGAAACTTGGAATAAATATTGCTAAGGAGGATGTGTAACACCTATACCAAAAATATGGCGATGGTTTGTCCCAAAAATAAACGAAAGCTCAAAAAATCATAATGGCGGTTCGGCAAAGTACGCGGACGCATCGGCAATCATTGAGTCGCTCGTCGGATCGCTACAAGCTGGATTTAGGACGTTTAACCAATGGATCATCGCGGGATAGTAAACATAGTCATAGTAAATACACTTTTAACAAAGTGTTTTCATTTAATTCATCTAATTTGACTATTGACGGTTTAAATTGACAAGGATAAGACAGCTAAGTGTAGTAATACGAATTTATTTCCGAGTTGTAGCAACAAATTTCAAGATGAAAATGGTTTGGAAACTGAACAAACCAGCCCCTCCTCAACTAGAAGATCTACTTCGAACCAGAACCAGAACTAACAAACCAGAGTGATGATGGGTCGACGCGACGCCTTCGGTATATTGATTGAGAAGAAACTCATATTGAAATATTTGTACCAAAACGTGGCACATTTTAATATACCGGAACAGGTGTTTTCAAAAGCTGCTAGGCGACGCCGATACGAAATACGATGTTTAATTAAAAAACCGACACGTGCTAAAACTCCACGTGCAGGTGATTGAAATTTCGGGGCTAATATAAACACGAAGGGGGGTAAAAACCCTACGAAAAGGAAGGGCAAATTTAATGACTGTCAATAGAATTCGAAGTCGGTGGGTGGAAAGGTGGTTGAACCTTTTCAATAACAGAAACGTTTTAAAATTGCTCGCGGTAAAAAATAATCTGAAAAAATGTGGCATCATGTTATAATCTACATGTATAAAAGAGGAAACTGACTGACATATCAACGCACAGCTCACACCGCTGAGTCTAGAAACTTGAAATTTTTCACAGAGGTTTTTTATATAACGTAGTCACCTACTAAGGAAGGGTTTTTCAAAATTCAACTCCTAAGGGGGTGAAACAGGGGTTTAAACTTTATATGGAGAAAAAATATTAGATGGTCTAAAAATAATGGCCAGACTCTCCAACGCTAGTCCGGTCTAATTTGACAACCAAAATTTTAAACTGACAAGTGTAAGAATAAGACTACTAAGTTTTATACTATGAATTTGTTTCTGAGTTTTTTCGCAAATTTATAAAGAAAAGCGCAATTTTAGTTCCAACTTTCGACAATAATAGAACCAAATTCATTCTAGCAACCCATTCCAAGATGAAAATCATTGGATATGAAGCAAATCGCTGAAATATCAGAATAATTCATTGGTTTTTAATGACGACTTATTAACAATGACAGGACAAAAACTTGTCAAAACATAACTGAAGAAGATCTTAATCTAAACCAGTACTAAATCTGAAACCTTCTTAGTGAATCTGAACGTATATATTTAAACTCGCGTTTTACAGTTTTTAATAAATCAACCCCTAAGGGGGTGAAATGGGGGCTCAAAGTTTGTAATGGAGTAAAATTATTATACCGTGGACGAAGTCGCGGGCGGAAGCTAGTCCAATATCTGGTGTTGTACTCATTTTGGGCACTCTTCGTAGGTCACAGAGGAACACAGTCTTGAATCGTTTCAAAGACACATTCTCATGATTAACAACTAGCTTCTTCTACCTGTTATGAAAGGGTGTAATAAATGACACGCTTTTCCTTGAATACTGTAATTACCTTTAATAGACTTTGCCTTAACTCTTTTCTAAAATCATTAAGATATTATCGTCCGCATATCACAAAATATTTTTCGTCCAAAGGTTTATTTTTCAATGATGTTTTCTCCGGGGAACTCGAAAAAAGACAAAGAAAGAAAGGAAAAACTTTAACAGCCCTAATATTATCGGTCCTTCTCTTTTGGACTCTGTTCGGTCATTTCTTTTGATTTTATCGTCAAAAGTTCAACTCCAATCGATAAAGAAAACTTCTGAATCTGCCGAAAGGGAGTGTCTTATATGCGACTAAAGTTTTGTGTTTTCCGATTGTGAAAAATAAACGACTTTCGTCGTACTTCGAGCCTCGAGAGGTCGGAACTTTTTAAAACTTTTGTTGGTATTTTGTGGCAGGGAGCATTAATTTAATTTATTGTTTTCCGTTTTGCTAATTAAAATAATTCTTTCACTCGCCTGCAAATGATACTTAATAATTATCGTCTCAAACAACATTTACACAAAAAAGAGGTTAATACGTTTCGTAAAAGAAGACTTTAGTAGATTTAATTATAAAATAATAAAGCTATGATGTAGGTGTGCAGTGGTATATGGCCATTAAACAAAGTGTATGGAAAGAAGATGGACGTGTGGGATAATAAAGTGAAACATGGTTCTGTACTAGTTAAGTGTCAACAAACGTTTATAAATTACACAATTACATAATTTGTCATATTTATAAATTGTCAGTAGCACATTGCAAAGACATTGAGAGCAGGTTGCCCGCTTTCGGGCAGTCTGCGTCGACCGTGGTCTATAATTTGCCTTGTTCATGAATTGTCAATAGCACATTGCAAACACATTGAAAGCAGGTTGCCCGCTTTCAGGCAGTCTGCCCCGACCATGGTCTATAATTTAAAAATAAGGCAAATTATAGACTCCGTTTGGCGTCGACTTGACTCTCTGAGAGGGGTCAACCTGCTTCCAATGTATTTCGATTTAAGGTTGAGGAAAATCGGCCCCAGCGGGCGTGCAAGCAATTTTTTTCTCTAAAATGCGACTTTAGAGAACATAGAAAAATATAACTTTATTTGTCAATCGTCATACCCTTGTTTTCTTATCTATTTTTAAAATATCACTTTTCTTGTAAATGCCAATTTCATAACATATTTTGTTACTAACCTTTACAAAATTCCAGAATGTTTTCCTCTATTCTAAGAAATTATATCGTCACAAAAATATTTTCGTTCTTTTTTCGCCGTTACAGAGGTTAAACATGAAACTTTTATAACTGTTTGCGTCTTCTGTCGTCGCTGGGTCGATACACAGTAGCTACCTTTATTATTAGTCCAGTCATATTCGATTTTGTTTGAACAAAAATGTTAAATGTTTAAGTTTTGCATCAAGAATAGTCTCAAGATCTTTTTATGCTGCAAATTTTCTGTACTAAAAACTTATAATAACTACATATTTTTAATTAATAGGTTCGCAAATATTTGCAATAAACGGCTTTTGTAACCTTTAACCCCTTGTAAGATTTTATTCTCCAGTGGTATGGCTAAGGACTTTTGACATTTTGTTTAAAATGTCGAGAACATGCTTCGTTCGGAAATTGAGCTGGGTGGAAATTTTTATTCAGTTGGAGAATTTTTTGATCAAATTTAACCGGACTATATTTGCTTTTCTTCAAGAAGACGACGACAGGGCGGAATTTTATATTAAAAATAAACGGAAAAACAAGAATGTAACTCAATATTGTTACCGCTACCTACACACAATTAGGTCGTTGGAGAAAATGTTTTCCTTTGCAAGGAAAAATATATTAATTTAGGTGATTTTTCCGGTAGATAAAGCAAAATGTAGATTCTTATTTGGAAGGTTAAAAAAGGCGGAGGCTACAATTTCCGCCTCGTTTACCTGAATCTGAAGGGTCACCAAATGTTTAGAATTTTAAGTATACATCCCTTGACACCAAAAAGTGCTCCGGTCTGGATGGCATACCAGCAATTTTTCTAAAAAAATGCGCTCCAGAACTTGCACCCATCTTAACTCGTCTTTTCCAGATCTCTTATGACAAGAGTATCTTTCCAGATAGCTGGAAGACTGCTCGTGTGCAGCCTGTCCCGAAGAAAAGTTCCAAGTCCATTCCATCCATCAGTTATAGACCTATCTCTCTGTTGTCAGCAAAGTTATGGAGAAAGCGATCAACTTGCAAATTCTAAAATATCTAGAAAAACAAAAAATCATTCATGACTTCGTCACCAAAGATCCACAGCTGATCTCCTGAGCCTTGTCACATATAACTGGAACAAGACTCTCGAATTTCATGGCGAATAATCTCTATATATCTCAGATTGTTGATATTGATATTTTCAAGGCCTTTGACCAAGTATGGCATGCGGCACTCCTCAAGAAACTACCTTCTTACGGTATTCCTACTAAAGTAGATCAGTAGCTTCCTCTCTAATCGGGGCATATCTGTCGTGGTTGACGGACACTCATTTAACTTCCATCCTAATAATGCTGACGTCCCACAAGGTTCAGTCCTGGCACCAACCCTATTTCTTCTTCACAATAATGATTTGCTCTCTTCAACTACCAATCCCATCCACTGTTATGCTGACGATACAATATTCATTTTTCCAGACAAGTATCGAATCAAGAGTTGGATAATAAACGCAGATCTATGCACCTACCCTTTCCCAAGATCTTCAATTAAGTAATCTTAGACTGGGGTGCCAAGAACCTTGTTCAGTTTAATGCCTTCAAAACCCAGTCTTGCTCTCTGTCACGCAGAAGATCTGGCAACGCTTACCCCATCTACATGAATGGCCAATCCCTACAAAACAATGAAACGTTCGATCTTGTTGGCGTCGCTTTCGAACATGATCTCAGCTGGCACAAACACAATACTTCAGTAACCACATCGGCAGCTGAAAAGCTTGGTTTTCTCTTTCGAGCCAGAAAATTCTTCTTTCCTTCCAACTTATACACTCTATATGTTTCCCACATAAGACCTAACCTCGTGTACTGCTCCCACATCTGGGGAGCGGCATCACCTTCGACACTTAACATCCTTTATTCTATCCAAAAGAGGGCCATTCGGCTCATCAATACCTCACAAGAAAACTCCCTTCTCTCGCTCATCGCCGCGCTGTTGGGGATTTATCCCTTTTCTACCACTACTTCCACGGATTTTGCTCTGAAGAACTAGCCGGTATTATTCCCTTCTTGACGGTTCCGAGCAGAACAACAAGAGGCCCGTTACGTATGCATCCCTTTACCATCCAGCTACAAAAACCCAGAACAGACCACTTCTCTCGCTCATTCATACCTAGGGTCTCCAGATTATGGAACAAATTGCCTGCAGATGTTTTCCCTTTCCGTCTCAACCTCCAATCCTTTAAATACCGTGTCAATAGACTACATTTTCCTCCTCTTTAGACGCCCACAGTACGTTAGTACTTAGGCTTGAATTCTACGTGGGATGTCTTAGATAAAAAAAGTTTATTTGGGACCCAGGTCTTTTTGTTTGCGATATTCAGATTTAGTCTTGAGGGGGGTATTTAGTCTTGAGGGGGGCTGACAGTCTGCAGCGTGAGGTGAGAAATCATAATTCGATTAATTTTTTCAATTTATAGTGCACTTTTTAATCTTCTTGTGTGTAGGATGTAAGTCTGGGGGGGGGGGCTGCAGTCCCCCCCCCCACACCTGGGTTCGGCACTTACGCAGGTAATGTTATATATAATATATTGTTGAAGCCTGTGTGATCTCAATCTGCATTTGATAAAAACCTGTGAAGTAGCATAGCATAAAATTTAATGCTAATCACAAATAGTTTACGCAGCATCCTGTTAAATATTTACTTCATCAGCTGTACTATTTTTATAAGAAAGATGTAACGTCATCATTACTTATCACTAATAATCGCTGACACGCTAACTACGAAAGAATTTGCGCTGCCTCGACACCATTCTGATTTTAAACAACGTCTGGTTCTCAAGGTTAAAAAGGTCGTATAATGACAAAAAATGCAATTAAGATGTATGGTCGCGGCCGAACGCATTGCACATTGTGAAATACGAGAATGTTTTGAACAGTTGCAAGTCTTTTCCACCACGAAAGAAACATAACAAATGGATCTTACAGGGCGGTCGCAGTTTCAGTTACTTTAGAGCCTTGTTTGTTGTTGATTTTATGCTTGTAAAATCACGAAATGCAGCTGGGAGCTGTGTTCCGTCCTAACGTGTTTGGAAATTAAATATCTTTAAAATAAGGAAGGAGATATCTAGTTTCAGATTGGAGAAATAAGTGTTTTTTACATTTTTTTTTCTGGTTGCTATCACGGGACGACTGAGTGGGTAAAACAAACCTAGGTCCTCTCCATTTTTCTAAGATGGAAACCTTCATACAATCAGAGTAAAATCTATAAGTTAATTTACGGAAAACTTTTACAACTTTTATTAACTATTAACAACTTAGATCGATCTCATTTAATTTTCAAAGCGCTCTTTCGAGGTCACAACAAAAAATGGAAAAAAATCACACGAGTTTGTACCAGGTCATTTATTAACGCTAAATTATCTTGATAAATTTTTTCTTTGTTGTGTAACAAACCGGTTGGCTGATTATGGCATTTATGGTCGTGTTCTTTTTAGACATGTTTGTTATTATTAGTTACAGTCGTTGGTATTTATATAGCTTTTAGTGAATAATGTTAATGAAAGGTTTTTGCGTTCTAGAAAAAACGCTAATTATTTGTTTAAACTCTGTCACGTAATCAGCTTAGAGATGTGTTACAAATTTTAATTTCTATATGCCACATACTTTAATATTAACGATCACAAACTGTTTTAATTTATTTTCCACTTAACTGCCATGTACCAGTATGGCCGACATGCCCAAACAACAGATGCTAGATAGATCGTGGATAAACATTAACTTATTACCCATAAATAGTACCTTAGAGTACCACTTACGTACTCTACTTTTACCCACGTCCGATGAGAATCTATTACACGTTTTGATTAATTGATTAAAATAAATGGTGAATGTACTAAGACGGTTTATACAGGGTGATATGGAAATGGTTTAATATATATTGTGTAACAAATACGGAAACCTCAAAATATCTTGATTTTCGAATTCAGCTTAAAATTCTGAATACTTCTTATTGGGAACATTTTATCCTAAAGTTAATAGTTATTGCGAAAATGGTGGTCAAAAATCGTTATTTTATTGTATTATAAAAATAACCCAAAAAATTTTTAATTGCAGAGACGCATTTTACTAAAAATGTGTATTTTAATTTAATATAAATTTCTTTACCTTAATATGGGAAAATATGGACCATACACTCGTAAATTAGGTTGGCATTGTAAGCAAAACGAAATAGACTATGTTAAAGTTAACACAAAGAATTATCATTTACCTATTACGTTATTAATGAAATGAGTAGTAGGTACTCCTACTAGCTTAAACTTTCTGCCTTTAAAAAAAGGATAAAATTCAAAACGCAAACATTCATCCCGGTGTCCGCCGAGCCCCTCATATTTACTATCACACTAATTAACCACAACTACACACTATTACAAAATTAAAACCAATACGTCAGGAAATTTTCTCAAAAAAATGTTCTGTTAAATACAAAATGTGTGCAAGGATGCTTAAAACTGACACCTGAACCTTGTTTTCGAACTTTGACGAAGACGAGCGATTAACGATTGTGGCCAGACGCGTTCTGATTAGTCAGGTTATGGCGGCGTTTTGAAATTGTGCGAGTAATTTAGCGTTTCTATTTAATAATATAAATAAATAACTAAAGCGCGTTATTATTACTAAAAATCGATTTAACTAGATATGATACACGGGTTTTTATTTTGTTTGTTGTTAAAAGCATACTAAAAATAGTGTATTGTTTCTTGACAAAATGGCGAATGCTATTATAAATGAAAAATACTGGACCTTTGAATCAGGCACCGGCACCGCCTCCGTACCCCCACCTGATTGGTCGTCAGAGGTTCGCTAAACATGTTCTGCTATTCAAGCAGCTGTCAAGACAAAAGTGAAGTTGGTAACTTCCTAAAAGGTTGGATTAGTATTGATGAGATGAATAATGCCGAGTGAATTTTTGCTTTCTGTTTATTAGTGAAATAAAATAGTTTTCAGCCCTTTAATAGTGCTATTAGTATTAACAAAATATCGTAACCGCTTAGTGTTGTGCATTATAAGTTAGTAAAACACAACATTTGTGGGTGTTTAGTGTGGGGTTGAACAGCTGTTCTCCGGATTGCTTTATTTGAGTTACAGTATTTTAACTTTTTGAAATTGATTAGGCCCATAACCTCCTCATAACCCCTGGACCTGAGCTGAAAGATTAACTATTTAGAAAAGATTTCTAAAAAGAATTACGCTTTATATTTGTCCTACCTTTCTAGAACACTCGGTCATTCCCGAGCAAACATTTAATCTTTTGTCAATTTTACGACCTGGGATTTTCCCAGTTTTTCTTTTTCCTTTTTATTGCTTTTTCCAAGCGAGTAAAACGTGCCTGGGAAACTGTTTGTGAGTTTTCATTCCGCCGGGAATATTTTTTATGAGACTTAACTGGAATCTCAGCGAAATTTCGATTTCTGTCGACTGGACACTTTTTACGCTTTAGTATTTATCGTCATATAAAATCTCTTTGTAAATTCCATTCTTCAATGTAACTTCCAAGACAGCTACTAATCCAATGTAAACAGATGTGTAAACACCTAGTAGCCTCAAGTTGTAGAAAGTGAACTACCCCGGCTAGTTGCTCTTACAAGTAACTATACCAATGTAAATGCCGCTTAAGGCATCCTATTGACGATAACTTCCAGTGACATTAACCAAACAATAAGCTGGTTTGTTTCATGTAAGGTTTTGTTAAATACATATGGCTTACAACTACCTGGTTTTCTGTCTCTTTATGCATATTATCCTTATTTCCTTGTCAATACACATAGATTATTTTAAAATAGTATTAAAAAAAACAAAAAAGCTCAGGAACTCTAAGTTTTTTCACTTCAACTTCAACTTCTTAGAATGACCAAAACACGACAGAAAATCCATTTTCTATACAACTAAATTTTCAAAGTTTGTAAAGACTTGAACCTGTATCAAAGTATTCAAAGTTGCCCACCTTGTATATAATCCAGTAAATTGTTATAACTAAAAGCTATTTAGGTTTCGAATAATTGTTACGTTTCACCGCTCCCATTTAGTTAACGATCTTCTCTCGGCCGTAATAATAAGAGAACTGCATTTTTGTTCATCTGTCTCATTCTGGTTCATTTAAACTGAGCTAAATTTGCCCCCCTTTGTTATTTAATAAGCTTTCTAATACACTGCAGCCAGCCAAATCTCAGTAGAACGGTCATTATTCACAGGTCATTAAGCAGATATATATTTCACTTTACAGGAAGCAGTTATAGGTTCTTTATTTTCAAAAGCTATTAGGTAAATGTTCTGTTCGGTGCACTAAAATATTCTTATTGGAGCTTGTGATATCAATTTTGAAGATTTACTCGTGTATTATGCTATATGCCTGGAATACGAAAACTTAATTAACTAGAAATGAGAAAATGATTATCATATCACCAACTTTTCAACTGTAAATGTATAACCCGAGCCGTTAGTAAAAAACAGTGCAACCTGCATCTTCTGCAGAGATCTATTCTGCTCAGGCCGTCTTGTTTCATCCTGGTCGCTCCTGATCTGCTTCGATCGCCATCCATTATAGTCTCGCGCCTTTTCCATCTCCAGGATCCCTTTCCTTTTCTTCCTCACTAGAACCATCACTGACATCTCGCTTAATGCGAGCTGCACTATACAAACATTTATTCGCTTTTCTTTCTTCTTTGACTCCGTCTTGTCCCAATTTTATATGTACTCGACGTTCTTATCACTATAATCTTTGTCACTAATGTACACAGATAGAAAACTTGATTATCTATTTTAGCTCGTTCTGTAACTACACCATCAAGCAATATAGTGACGCATATCCTATGTAAAGATACAAGTAATGCTTCTTTTTTCCCGATCAATCAGATCTGGCAGCATTTTCCTTCTCTTCCTATTTCTTTCTTGTCTCTCTCGCTCTTTGCTATTTTTCTTTAAAATCTGCGATTTCTGGCTCAGGTTTGCATATATGGTCTTTGAACTACAAACCTCTTCGCTTCCTCTTCTTCATTTGTGGTTTGATGTCTTCTCGAATGCTCCTTGTCACTCAAACCGAAGTAACCAAAAGAGAAGAATCTAACTCTAACACTGCATGTGGCAGTCGTTTCTGAGGTTGTATTTTCAGTAACTAGTCTAAAAATTGTTTGTATATAATGAAACATGAAACCACCATCAGTTTCTGACCTCACATATCTCGGAATTTTCATGATAGGAAATGATATATGCAAAAAAATTATGACCATCATCTGTGGACTACAAAGATAGATGTTTATTTAGTTGGATGATTCAGTAGAAAACTTATTTTTAGGCGTGACCTTTTAGTCCTAATTAATAAAAGGCGGCCTTGTATTGTTTTTTTTTGTCTTGGATTTCACTTAGACAAACTCTGCTGAGAATGCCGATTTAGGGTATCGAATGCAATGGTTTCATGTGCTTCCGAGCAGGAACTGTGCAGTTTTTGAGATGATACTTCCATATGCCGCCTTTTTCTATCTGACAGTCCACGTAGACTTCAAGCCTAAGTATTAATGTACCGTGGGCGTCTGAAGAGACGGAAAAACATCTGCAGGCAATTTGTTCCATAATCTGGACCCTAGGACTGAATGAGCGAGAGAAGTGGGAAGTTTTAGGCTTTTTTTTAGGCTGGACAGTAACGCGCCTCTTGTTGTTCTGCTAGGAACAGTCAAGGGGGGAATTATAGCAGCTAGTTCTTTAGAGCAAATATAATGGAAATATCATTAGAAAAGGGACAAATCCCCGCGCGACCCAACCTGAGCGAGAAAAGGTAGTTTTCTTGTGAGGACTGGGTCACTGATGAGTTTTGGATAGAATCAAGGATGTTAAGTGTCGAAGGTGCTGCCGCTCCCTAGATGTGGGAACTACTCTAGGTTAGGTCTTATTAGGGAAACATAGGGAGTGTAAGTAGGAAGGGGAGAAGTATTTTCTGGCTCGAAAGAGAAAATCAAGCTTTTTAGCTGCCGATGTGGCTATTGAAGTAATGTGTTTGTGCCAGCTGTGTATTCAACATTCTTACTCTGTTGGCTGTTAATTATAAACTAATTGATCGATAAACCCAGGAAAACTCGAGAATATTTGCCAAACACGGCCGGGAAAAAATAAGTAAATTTTAATTAATGTTTGAAAGCTCAGGCCCATCTTCTGCATTCTGTGGCGAGTGCAAGATAAATTTGTCCGTCGGCCTTTGTCAGCCATTTTCTTTTTGTTTTTTTTAGAATTGAATTCAACCTCTATGTGACTTCTAGGGTAACCACAACAATTCTAATCTATAGAATCGCATTTGTTCACCTTCTATAGGAAGTTGGTTGACACCGCCACTGCCTTTCGCTACCTCACAGCTAGACAACTACCTACCTATTAGAGTAGAGTAACTATTACCAGTTACCTAAAAAGCCTAATGAATTTTAACACACAGTGATTTCTAATGTGCGAAAAGAAATTACCATGCGAGATTAAGGAAAATGCAACATAGCAATTGCACTAACATTAACAAAGAGATAAGCTAATTTGGAACATTTCAAAGTAATCCGCCATTAAACCACAGATAATATTGAATCAGTTAAACCTACAACATTAATTAAGGTGGTGAAGCTGGAAGTACATACAATATAATAAAATCTATGGTACCCACAACCGACAGTGTACAGCGCCACTGTTAAATTCGGTGTTGTTAAAGTTCTTTGTTTGATCTTTGACCGTCCAACCATTTAAACTAGAATCAATCTAAAATTTACATATTCAAACTTACCCTGCGTGCTTGGGTCTTGCGTTGTTGGTATACACACAGGAATACCGATGCTAACAAAAATCAAACAGTTTAAAAAGTCACAGCACTCGCACTTTCGCACAGTAATCCCCTTGCTACAGTGGCGATTCCTGCAACCACCGTAACACACTTCCTGCTAAATTGAATCAGCAAGGATCAGGACGATCGTTTATCCTCCTCTCCTGACCCTGTATCGATCCTGCCCACTCGCACAGCACGTAAAGTGACTATTCGTTCCTATCAGGACTTCTTTACGAACATTCCCAAGGTCCAATTTGACCAAAGAACAACAAAGAACTTCAGATCTCTGCACTGCTGCAAAAAGCTCTCAAAAACAAACAGCGCGTATAAAGAGCTGTAATGGCGGTTTCAATTCCTGAAAAGCTAGTATTGCAGTATAAGCGACGGCCCGTTCCTGCGGCGGTGGGGAACGGGGGCGCGGGGACGTAGTCGCGCCTCGCAAACTGGTTAGGCCATTGCGCCGACGTGGCCAGAGAAAGCCGACGCGCCGTTTATATATGTCTGCTTTTAGTCCAGTTAAATCTGTGCTTAATGCTTTTGCAACATCAACAACTCGTAAACTAAAGCGCTTATATTTATGTCATTTTAGGAAAAATAAATATTGTAGTCATTAAGGGTGATTGTTTTAATGTAGTTAGTAGAAAAGAAACATCAGGAAAAGCGAATTTTTTATTAAGACTCCTTATTGTAATTACGAGGCTTAAAGAATTGAATGTTAGGGATAAGAGGTTTTATAAAAGGGAAACACTAAGTGTAAAGAAGCAGAAACAAGAGGGATGATTTGGGCATTTGTAAGCTGAACACTACTGACTGAACTGTAACAAGATTATTCTTTCAAATTCTAAGGTGATGATCGTTGCAATTTGAAGTGCGTTTTGAAACCCTACCACCTTTGGAACTTTATGCCTGGTCTTCGTCAATCCCAATAACCAAGTTATAAGTTTTTAGTATTCAGCTAATTTGAGAATCTTCTCTAGATACATCAGTCGATTTTACTGGACTAAGATCAGCCAGAACTGAAAATACAATTATCAGGATTTTCCTTCTCTATAGAGAAGGACATAGGTGGGTCCGTCTTTCCGCTGCTTTCTTTGTGCTTATTCCCTTTATCTAGGTTATTTGCCGTTTTTGCTGTTCGCTTGTTTGGGTTTCGAAATATGAGAATGATTTTGTCGCCCGGTCGAAGAATCTGGGGAATAAAGTTTCCTATTGACTTTGTAGATCTTTTTATTGTTTTGCGATTACGTCAAAAGTCGGATGATTTATTTAAAAAGAGAACTTACCGGTAATATAAGCCAACAAACACAATAGGTCACGACGATAAGGCTCGGTCCTGAGCTCTCTTTGTGTTAAATCCTTTTCCCTTAAATAGTTCTTGACTCCAACCATCTATCTCTGAGAGCATTGTGAAGACGGTTAACCACGAAGGTTGACCACATACAACGTTGGAAAAAGACAAAGTCCAAAAAGAAGAATTCGATTTTCTTGCATCCTGAGCTCTGCTCATCAGTCAGTTGATCTCCATCAGGCGCACATTCTGGGGGAGGCGAAATGGATTTCACCCCCCCCCCCTCCCACTGAGCCCTAATCACGGCATTAATATATTTTACGTATTTATTAAACCCGATATAAAATTTGGTACGATCGGCTCGAGTACCCCCCCATCAGCAAAAACCTGGATCCGCTACTGATCGCCATTACTCAGTTCCCTCTTTCAACATCTTCTGTACTAGTGCTACATATGATAGAGTCGTCGGCAAACATCATATACTAGGATGCTTCATCTTTGACTTTCTGGGACATGACTATGCCATCCATGACAAATATGAATGGGTTTGGATTCAAAGTCGAACCATAACTGCAAATTGCCGTGCCCATCTACACTACTTCTTGCGTCTGAGTCCTGCTGTACAAAATATCTTGGATAATCCTTACGAACTATTCTGGTACCAATTTATCCATCATAAACCTCCATAATTCCTTCTGTGGAACTATCCTAGGTCTTTGTTATCCAATCTTCTTCATTGACTCTGTCTTTTCCCAACCTTATATTTATGATGTCGCCATTCCTGGTTAATCTTCTCCACAACGTCCAGTCCGGTGTTTCTTCTCCTGTTTAACCTCATTCCTTTTCTCTCCAACCTATTCCGATAAAATACCAATGCCTTACGCCTTTCTTCGTCCATTTTCCATGCTAAAACTACACAACCATTATCTCCTTTTATCTTCTTTCTACCTCTTATTTCCTTATATTCTATACCTGGCAAGCTGCGGTTTATTATACCGTTACACCTGTTCCGCTCGACCGAGAGATTAGTGCACATTATACAATGAGTAATGTTTTTCTTTCGCATCAGACAAGCTAAGAACTTTTACCTGCTCGTGTGATAATGATAATAGAATCCAAATTAAACAAAGTGGGTTCTTGGCGTTCTTATGAGAATTTTTGGAGGTGAATTAATAGATATATTACTCACCTACACTTTAAAGGACATTAGTAAATAAATAAAATTGTATGAGGAGTGTTAATAATGATGACTTTTAATGAATTATAACTTTTGACCATTTGTTTAAGGATTTAATGTACGTTCTATAAATGTTGGAAAAAAATCGAGATCCGCGCTGTTATAAAGTATTTTCACATAAGAAGTTTATCTCTTACATAACTTGAAAAAAATGTTTGCTCGAAAAAAGTCTGTCAGATTATACCCTTAAATGTCAAATTATAGCGGTCTTAGCCAAAGTGAATCTTGCCGTAACTGCTCAGGCGCCACCTTAGTCACATTTCATTTAAGGTACAATGATTCTGCAACAAAACAGGAAGATGCTAAGCTGCTGGTAGTGAAAAGAGAAATGAAATGCATTAAGTGCTGTGTTGGCGATCCTTTCTATGCCAGTGCGGGTCATTCACTTGTGAATTTATCTTTATATCTAGTAGTAATTCTGGTAGCTGTGTATTTACTATTGGCCTATAAGTTGTAGTAACTTGCTTAGATAACAGTGATATTTTTTGTCTAAACATTACCATTTAAAAATATTTTAAGTATGGTAGTAACTTTTTTTTCTGAGCTCACAATTTATCAAAATAATAAAGATGTCTTTAGAGCAAAGAATATTTATAATCCAAAATTACTGACAAATGGATTAAAGAAAATATTGCTAATAGAATATTAAATTATAATTATTAGAAATATTTTTTATTTTATTAAACTTTAAAAAAATTAAGGGCACATCATATTTATTTTTTCAAAACTTCTTCATATTCTACGCATTTTTTTAACTGACGTCGAAAATGGCTAAAGCTTCTTATTTCTTCCAGTGAAATCGATTCTATCGCTCTTAAAATTGTCTGCTTTTAAACTTCTTCGTCATTTTCAACGGGATTTGGACCATTTCAGCCCATCCATCGATTTCCAAATTTGCGATTGAGCCAATCCCTTACTTCTGCAGCATAATGTGCAGGACACCCAACGTGCTGAAAATATACATATTTCGGCGATATTGAAGAGGCAATTCTTCTAACTTGTCTGACAAAAATGACTCCAGCGTATATAAATAAGAATGTCTGTTACATGTATTATCAAAAAAGTATGTTATAATCCCATAATAGGAAATGGCGCACCAAACATTAACTTTTTTAAAATGCTGGCGGTGCACATTGGTACTAAATAATTAATTACCATGACAAAAAGGGAATACCGACCACGGCTAAATAACTTTATAAGGTCATAGGTATTTACTAGAATAATGGTGGGTATTCGATCCGTATAGTATTTGTGTTTAGGTGGCGACAAGCCGGAATACGACGGTCTGAAACTTGTCAAAAAATTGCCATACACGGGTTATGTATGTGTATCAAAATTAAATTTTGATTGTACTTTAGCAAGGTATTTATTTTCTGTGTTCCATCAGAGGCTGCAGTCATTGTTTGGGTTAGTTAGTGATAAATTCTCTTCTTATAGGTAGTTATTTTAAAATGTATTTTCTAGTGACTGGTAAATAGCATTATAAATTACAGTATTTTTAATAAATGGTTTTGTAAGTCAACTTTTTGAAAAGCTTGCAAAAAAAGCAACAGCTTGCATCAGTCTGGTATTTTTTAAATTTTAATCCTACATAATATGTCCCTTTTAACCTGTCAAAGTTTAATTGTCTCCCTGCGTCAACTTGCATTAAAATGTAATTTGCAAATGAGTGCAATAATTATAATTGGTAATATCTATACAGTCTTACATACAGAAGATGATGATAGCGAAGAAGAACTTGGTGACAATGACCGGGAGGAGGATTAATTATTTCCAACACTAAATTATGTTATTTATTTGTTGGTTAGTTGAATCTTGATTATTACATTGCAGCAAGAAACGGTATTAAAAATTGATCGTTACCAACATATAAATTTTTATTATTATGATTTTTCTTATAAACTATTAAACACATTTTTTTTGCTAATTTTTTAGCATTTATTACCTTACTTAAAAACATTTGCAATAAGAAGAAAAATGTTGTCTTGGTAAAAACATCTTTGGTACCACTGTGCGGCGGTTCGCAATTCTAAACTCTGGATTTTCCCTACCCTAGTGTCTCACATGCTGAGAAGCTACAGTGCCGTTTGTACTGAAAGTTGATTCATCTGAGAACTAATTAGAATTTCATCACCGGCCCACAAACAAAAATTCAAGCATCTGTAACAGTCCCCATCTTCCAAAGTTTTGTCCCCTTGTCTACCCCATCCGTGGACATGCTGTATACATACACATATTCTTAAAATGTTTAGGAAATAAAATAAATCCAGAAAGAATTATAGTAAATAAGAAAAATAGTAAATTATATAATGACGGTTAAA
This sequence comes from Philopedon plagiatum, assembly GCA_963971165.1. Lineage (NCBI taxonomy): Eukaryota > Metazoa > Arthropoda > Insecta > Coleoptera > Curculionidae > Philopedon > Philopedon plagiatum. Next base: position 88,321,270 of record OZ020195.1, read on the forward strand.
GATAGGTTTTGATCGAGAAAAAAAAAACAATTTTTGTCCCCTAAATACGAGATAGAGCGCTCGCCCGAGCGTTTTGTAATATTAAGGCATTGACTTTGAATTTTTGAACTAATTTCGTTGGTAATTTTAATAAACTCGAAAGTCGGATTGATGTAAAAAATCGGAAGCTCGACTTTTTTATACGAAACCTTTTATTCCGTTTGACCTTTGATCTTTTCTACTTGCAAAAACAAAACAGAATCTTGGCTTTTATTACTGTTATAAAAAGTAAGACAAAATCTATTGAGCTGAATAATTGTGTGTTCGCGGTCATGTTTATGGTTTCTTTCCGTTAGGATCAGAGCTTGTTCTATGTTAGTTCGTGTATTTTTTGACATCTTTGTTTACATCTTTTCATTATGTTTGTGTTTATGTTCCTGATAATTTTACGATTAACTAAGACAAATATATGTATTCAATTTATTTACGTTTATAATATTTCTTGTGGGCTCTACACACAAGAAAAAAAGATCTTACATAAAACTCGAAAATTCCCTCAATGATTTGCATGAAGTTTGAAGTAACATGACTATTTATATTCAGATTTACGATTAAGTTTTATATTTAGTCGTACTTCTAATACAGTTTATGATTTATAACCATTTGTTTATTGGTTTTGCTGCGCCTGGCTCTTGAACTCCTTTAGTGAATTTGGAGAACAAACAGTTAATAATTCTGATCGACTTAAAACTGCTTGGTACCACTGGAGTAGTTCTTCCCCATTAATCCCTAACATTTGGTTTAACTATTGCCAACAGTAATTTAAAATTTTTTATGAAAAATAATGACAATTTATCAATGTTAACAGTTGCTATTTTTACCACGTAATAATAAATAAATAATCCACCATTCCGTAATATGTTATTTATAGTAAATTGAATGTTTTTCAATGCAGCATGTCGTATAATTTCCTATTAAATCATTCACTATATTCCGACAACAATTCTGACGTATCTTATTTTAAAAATAAATTATATGTGCATTAAACATACATTTTATTTCTAGCCAGCATTAGTGTTTTTTAAGCTAATGGCGTTGTTTTAATTACTATTTTTTAACGAATTACAAGCCAGCAACTTTGTAAAAGCCCCATAATATTTCTAAAATATTTTTAAAAAGGATTGAGGGAGGACATTAGTGAGTAGAAGAAAGGTTCCAAGTCCCTTCCATTCAATTATAGACCTTTCTCTCTTCTCTTGTTGTCCGCAAAGTTATGGAGAAAGTGGTCAAGTTGCAAATTCTAAAATATCTAGAAAATCAATTCATGGCAGACAGTACGGATTTCGTCACTAAAGATCCACCGCTCATCTCCTTAGCTTTGCCACACATAACTGGAACAAGTCTCTCGAATTTTATGGCGAATCTCAGATTGTTGCTCTCGATATTTCCAAAGCCTTTGACCAAACTACATTCTAACGCGGTCTTCCTGCCAAAGTATGCACCTGGATCGGTAGCTTTCTCTCTAATCGACACATATGTCGTAATGGACTGCCACTCATCATCTAACTTTCATCCTGGCGTATCAACCCTTTTTCTTCTTCACATTAATGACCTGGGTCCTCTTTCATGAAAAAGCTCTGCAAGTCTTCACTCTGCACTTTCTACTCTTCTAAAGTTGAAGATTGTAGAGTAAATGTGTTTCATAAACGTGTTTACTAACTCTACAAATGCATTTCATCGAAATATTTGCAAGTCCGTACTTTACGCTTTGTATTTTGCATTTCTGGGTTTGTTTTATTACACATGTTTTGCAGAGTGCAGAGAAATAGACTGAACTGAAACTAATTTTTTTGTATTAATTCTCGTACTAAAAACAAATATTATTTAAAAATAAACTATGAAATTGAACACGGGCGGATTTCGCAAATCAAGCATTTCTTATCCATCTAATGTTCTATTTTTTTCTCTGTAAAGTCATTGTGTGCGTAGAAATTCGACTATCTTTCTTTGGGAACCCACAATGCACAAAATAAATATTCAGAGCAGGTGTGTTTTTAAAAATGCACCAGTCAAGTGTGCACTGAACACCGACACCGTTCAAATTCTTGGGTTCAAATTTAACTCTACAGCCATACGAAAATAAACTTAAGCGAGAACGCATGTAATAAATTTAAATAATGTAAATTTCTTCATCCTGTGTGCCCCGTCGGTTAAAATATAGACAACATTCTAAGGAAGTAGGTATGACTAACGCTGTAATAAATAAATTATCAGATGAGAAAGACAACTTTCCCGCATAATGTAATCATGGTTGGCAACGGAGCCAACATTCTACGGTTAAGAGTTTTCGCAGAATCTGACCGATGAAAATAATAACGTGTTTCCACCAGCAGGTGAGGTCGAGTCGGGAATATCAGGAGGAACTGCTGGTCAAAACTATTGACACATACATCTCTTATATTTGTATATGTATGGCTCGGTTTACCTTTGGCTGTTTCCTCCTATCATCCTGCCTCGTCATTTTTTATGGTGTTCCATTGGCCGTTTTTTATGAATGCGATTTAGTACCTCTTCGTTGGTGATCCCAGGTGATTTAATGCAGCGCATTCATGTATGCCATGAGAGGCTGCCTCCTCCTCCTACTACAGTTTACTTTTTATTTATTTCATCTTGTATTCCAACATCCCTTCTTCCATCTGATACAAGAGGTTTTGTAGACTCTATTCACTTCCTGCTAGGATGGCTATATCGTCCGCAAATCTGACTTGATTTTTTACTTTTTATCAAGCCCTGCATTGTTTTTCTTTTACCTCTTCTATATGTTTAAAAACAGACGATAGAGTGCATCTCTGTCTAACTCCCTTATCTATTTTGTTTAATTGCAAATTGCTTCTGTAAATTTATGAAATTACTGTATCGACCAGTAAAATACTGCAAAAATGGTAAACACGTCGTCTTTTCAGTATATAGGTCGTGGCTGTTAAATTTCAATTAACTTTTGAAACGTGTTACTAGGTACACACACCTACATGTATAATTATTACCTTTTTCCACCCAAATTGATATTTGAACAATTTTGTAAATGTTTTCGTGTAAAACAAACATAAATGTTAAACTAACTGTTTTTACAGCCATACTTTTTGCATAAACCTTTGACAACTGTTAGGTTTTAACACATCAACACCCTCCGCAAAGAAAAACAAACACCGTCTGTAAACAAGAACGTTTAGGTTCTCAAAATAAGCGGTGTTCGTTTATTTTAAATTATGCTTTGGTGAATAGGGAAGAGCAGCAATGAAGTTTTAACGGTAAAATCATCAGCTACTTAACAGTTTTTAATATTTGATGCTAGAAATCGAAAGGCGTGAGTGCGTTGGTATAGAGGTGGAGCTGCTTTAGAGATTAGCGTTAAGTGTAACTCCTGATGCAGTGCCTCTCTAAGTGCTTGTTATCCTATGTGTAGTTGTAGATACACGAACGTCGTTGTTTTATTTTAGGAAACCAGTAAAATGAGGTCGACCACACGAATAGACCGGTTATTTATTTAACATTATTTGTGTATGTTTAATCTGCCGTTTTTAGGGAGCGATAAAAGTGCGTCATTAAATTAACATCCTCCGGTTTTATGCAAATATTTGTCGAACCTGTGCGAAAAATTGTGGATATAATTTATTTAATGGAAAATAAACAAAAACGGGATAATTTATAATACTTCAGTTTCTCGGTTAATTATCAAAAAGCTTAACGGAAAAAATCAGCTCCCATCCCTTGTATGTTCGTTTTTTTTTCACATTGTTGTCGTTTAGTAATTTGCTATAAAAAATAAATCACTTTCAGGTACAGCAACGTAAAAAAGACATATAAATCATTAAGAAAATATTTATTTTATACTTTTTCTTTAAAAACCCGCCTCGCAAAAATTTGACAGACATATCGCGCGCTGCTTAAAAGGAAGGGTTCAAAAAAGTTTTCAGTGAATTATACGTCTTTTTCATGTTGTGATTACACCAGAGAGTTTCTGATTATTTGCCCGACGTAGCAAGAGGAGAGAGGGAGGTTATCAATTCGAAATGTATATATATTTTTTTAATAACAAACCTGAGCAAACCCGATGCCATCCACATACATTTAAAACGCAAAGATTATATTTTGTCTCCCTTATTTTGAAGGTTCTACAAAACAGAGCTTGATTCTTTTTTTGAAAGAAGTAACTCTTCCCATTGAGCCATCACTAAGAATTTTGTGTCTAAATAAGGCCCAAAGTACCAAAAAAGTTCAGTTAATTTTGACGTAATATATAGTTCTTGACACTACGGCGAATGACCTGCAATGTTGTTTTCAAAGATATCCTGTAACTTACAAATTCTTTACAATATATATATATATATATATATATATATATATATATATATATATATATATATATATATATATATATATATATATATATATATATAATATATATATATATATATATATATATATATATATATATATATATATATATATATATATATATATATATATATATATATATATATATATATATACTAATATACTAGATTCTTGAACCATTCAAATATATTCTTTATAAATTTTTTCTTGGGTTTTTTTGGTTCAACAAAATTCAGCAAGTCTACCTCATATTTTTTATTTCAAACGTTTCGGCAACACTTTTGCCTTCATCAGTGTAATTTTTATTCTAAAATAACATTTTGAATTTCAGTCAAACATACATTTTTATAGGTTAATTAGACTGACTTACCATAAAAAGGTTATTTCCTATTGAAAGATAGGGTGGTCAAAATGACATAATATTTACAAAGACACCACATTTAAAAACTTTAAAAACGTTCTAAAATACATTCATACGAAACATAAACACGTTGAAGTTGAAACGGTACTGAAATCTCAGTACCGTTTCAACTTCATGTGTTTATGGTTCGTATGAATGTATTTTAGAACGTTTTTAAAGTTTTTAAATGTGGTGTCTTTGTAAATATTATGTCATTTTGACCACCCTATCTTTCAATAGGAAATAACCTTTTTATGGCAAGTCAGTCTAATTAACCTATAAAAATGTATGTTTGACTGAAATTCAAAATGTTATTTTAGAATAAAAATTACACTGATGAAGGCAAAAGTGTTGCCGAAACGTTTGAAATAAAAAATATGAGGTAGACTTGCTGAATTTTGTTGAACCAAAAAAACCCAAGAAAAAATTTATAAAGTATATATATATATTTATATATATATATATATATATATATATATATATATATATATATATATATATATATATATATATATATATAATACGTATTATGTACCATTTTGTCATATTTGGTAATAATGGTATTTCAGACATCTGCATAAAAGAGTCTCGATAACTACAACTCATCCCATTTGTAGGATAGATTTTTGTAAAATTTACCTGTAATAGTTGGGTGTTTTGTTGATGTAACAGAGCTGACGATCTCGATCTCCTCGGTGTTATCCCAACGTTTTCTCCGCGCATAATCGATTCCACCACTGAAACAGGAAGCGATGATTTTATTATTGCTATTATTATTTTTATTCGTAAAAGAAAATTTTTGATTGCGTTTGTTTTATATTTCATTTGGGAAATGTCGCGAATCAAATTAAGGATACGGCAACACCGGCAGACGCCTCTTCGTTCGTTTTAGTAAATTTATTTTGCAAAACTTTATAGAATTTTCGAATTTAGTTTTATTTGGAAAATTTTAACGGAGTGCTTAAGTGTATTTAAATATAACGATGAGCTACAGATAGTGAAACCGGTGAAACCCAAAATTTTTTGTGGAATATAACCTGTAGTAGTTCGAATGGAGTTCTTTCCTACAATTAAATAAAAAAAGTACACTTAAAAAGGTCAGATTTGTTCGGATTATTTTTATTGCCGTTTTACAAATTCTGTTGTAACTTTTATCTAGATCGGGTAATTTTGTCAATAACTAAAATTAAAATAACTGGAAATTTAAGAGTTTACCTCCGTCGCCGATGAGCCGCATCTGCACCAATGCAGGATCTTCATTGTGCTCTTCGAGTACTGTATCATCCGTAACTGTCAGGTCCTGAAACAAAAAAAAGTGCGTTTAAATCACAGGTTTAGAAGCACTGAGGAGATACAATTATTTACATTTTAGAGTAATCAGAGATTCCAGGGTGATTTAATTTGGCCAACTATAATGTGTTTTTTGAAAACGGCTTTCTATTATGTTATGTTATTAAGTTAATAAACTATATTAAAATAACACAATTCCTGTAGGTTAATATCTGCCATGATAAATGCCGCAGGCTAAAGCATATAACTGAGGATTAATAAGATAAATCCATATATCATTTTTTTGTGGGAATAAATTTTAAGTAAGTTATTTTCATTGCATGGTGGCGGCATTTAGAGTAACAGTGGCAACGTCGCTTTTCCTCGGTAGCACGTGCCGTAATCCCGTTCGTTCATGGCTTGAACAGTTGTCCAGGTGTCGTATTTTGTGTGTAATGTTTTTAACATGTCGAAATATACGTGTTGTAATGAAATTGTAAAGTGAATTTTGGTTTTTCAAGGACTTCATCCATCAACTTTGAAAAATGTCGGAGTCGGATATTTAGCGTTCTCTCTTTCCTTTTTCTTTGTCTTATACACGCACAATGTATGAAGCAAAACAAAGGGTTAGTAATGAATGAATGATGGCGTCGCCTCTTGCTAAAGGTCAATAATTCAAACCCAAGATAGTGACAGTGAAATAACTTACACGTTGTCGAGTATACTATTCGGCAAAATTATTACTTGAGGCATTCATTATTTTAACAACTTTTATGTTTACTACCAAAATATCTATAATTTATACAAAAAATGTAATATGAATAAAAATAAATTAAAACTTTAAAATATGCAAAATTAATGTCTACACCCGCAATTTAAATTTCCGGAACGCCTAAATCGAAATAATTTATTATAAAATATATAATAAAATAATAAAATCGCGCACTCTGCAGAATTTATAGCGGATATAAATACGTCGAGAATAAAATGACATTAAAGTACACAGACAGGATTTAAAATTTTCATTGTTTTATTAAAAACAAAAACGAGGCCCGAAGGGGTGGTGGAACTACGCATGCTGCAAAAACTAAATATTGCAGGAGTTTCAAAATTTTATTCGATAAATTAATACCTATAATAAAAATTATTTGATAAGCTTTGTTGAAGAGAAAGGTTGGCTTTTTGGAAATGCGGTGGTATCGTAAATAAAAAGAATGACAGAGATTTAAACTTTTATTTGCCCCCAGTCTTTAGTAACTTTGTTAGGGAATATTTATGTATATTTCCCGATGGTAATTAAAATAAACTTAAATTTATTAAATACACTTTATTAATTAAATAGCAAATATAATAGAAAAAGTAAAATAACGGAATCAAATACAGAGGGTCCTCATCTGAAAGACTTCAGATCAAGTGTTGTGTTTATGTGTTTACGTGAAGTCAACGGTATCGATACCGAACCACTTCAGAGAACCTAAACAGTCCAAGATTTATGGAATTTGGCTTTTCGGTCATACAGAGGTGTCGATAACATTCGATAACACAACAAAAACTATTACAATTTACAATTAAAATTGGACTAAACGGCAATAATTCACAGAAAAAAATAAGACAGAAAAAGCAATATTAACTAGAAAACATTTTTTGTGTAGTCTGGATCATTTTTCATCCAGCGTTTAGAAATATCTAAATTGAATGAGTTGCAGTGCATATTTCTAAACATTTGCAGGAAAATGTAATGATTGTCTGTCGTCAGCAACTTTATTTTAATCGTAAATTTGTAATTTTATTGTTCTATTTAAATCAGGAGTATTGTACGAAAATATTTTATTTTGTTTACAATGCAAAACTCGATTTAGTTTTAACCGACTAAAAAGCGTATTGTTTTTGGCTCGCGTTCAACATTTTTTTGCTCTGAATGTAGTTCAAAGCACGTTCTGTTAAATTTAGTTCAGTGTATTTTTGGATTGTGTTTATTTCGATAAGATTTATAAAGAACTTATTTAAAAATTGGCAGATTTTTTCGTATAAATAACGTAGACGGAGATGAAATGACGAATCCGGTTGGACTGTATACACAGAGTGAAAAAATAAAATATTGGGCATGGTTTTTGTGTTTAGCAAGGTTACTGACACACAGTGTAACGAATTTGATAATTCGTGGACTTTTGTCTAGATTATTCGTAAAATATCTGAAGTTTAGTCGTTTGCCAGATTTTTTCCAAATGGATTACCGCAAAGTACTTCCTTTTTGAGCAGAAAATTCTTTTCTTCCGGAACTGATTTTCAGGGGTTTGCTCAATGGAATACAGAATACAGGCAAGCCATCGCTACCAACCTAAGCCATTGCGGCGGCACACGGAGTTGGAATTGTAGCTGTCCTACACACGCAGAATGTATGAAACAAAAACAAAGGCTAGGCTGCGTTTTTTCTAGCTGAAGGACAATGGTAACAACCTATCCAGCATACAGTCCCACCTCCAGTAAGATTCTATCCTTCCTTAAATTTCAGAAATGAGGCAAAAGGAAACCCGATCAACCCCATACAAGGAAGATGTTTCAAAAAAATAAGAAAAACGGATAGAAACTAGAATTGGATTACATTTCTTTACTTTTTAAGAAAGTATTGTAATTGTTTGTGTGTGTGTGTGTGTGTCTGTGTATGAATGCCCGTCGCTTAGTCTAGGGTCCTCGTACAATTATCTTCAATCTTTTTATTTTATTTACGCCCCCAGATAAGGGTAGTTGATCATGGCAAAAGAATTGACAAAGATGCGGAATCATTCGATAATGAAGACAAAGATGAAACGAAAACATTCCCCCTAGCAAATCGCCTGAAGAGGACGCCACGCTGTTCTCAGTTTGAATCGCCAAATTGCGAACTACGGCAAAGCCAAAATACTTCATAGTGAGGTTTTGCAACTAGCAACGTTAAGCCAAAAACGATAAAATTTAATGTGGTGTTTCTATTACATGATTTATAAAAAAAAATCTCTGGTAGGCTTATAGATTCATTTAGCAAATGAGGTGAAAACACTGACTAAAAAATTCCACTTTAAATTTTATCGTTCATTGATTAGCGTATCCGCAATTTCTTGTTGCAAATTCTCCCTAATAACGTAATTTTTTAACATTTTAGTGTCTTATATTGTGTTATAAGTTACAATATTGACGAAAACCGTTAGTTTATGCGAATAATAATACCGAGGGCAGAATCCTACCAAAAAATAAGTAATAAATGGGTGATTTTTTGTGGTGCAGTGAAATTTTGAAGCATCGCTAAAAGAACTTTCACGAAGTATGTTTTAAACTCGGTTATAAACAATTTGTTTGATTTTTAACATTTTTTGAAAGGCAAAAGGTTTAAGCTAGTAATATGCTCATCTCAATAATAAATAACGTAATAAATAAGTGACTATTCTTTGTGTTAATGGTACATAATGCCTATTTTGTTCTGGTTACTTCAACCGAATTCACGAGCGTACCATATTTTCCGATATTAAGTAAAGAAATTGCTACCTATTCAATTAAAATACACATTTTTGGTAAAATCCTCTTGTGGAATAAAAAATACTTTTGATTATTTTCGGTTTTCACTAAGACGGATAAAAAAATACGATGTCACAATATCATTTAAGTTTGGCAACGACTGGATCATTTGTTTTTTCTTTATAATATTAGAGACCATGACGTCAGGCTCTTCAGATGCGTCGGATAAGGGTTGGTATTTGGGTAAAAAAAATGTGCTATTTGAGGGGAAAAAAGTATTGGGTATGTCTGTAGACTACCCCAGGAGCCACTCATTCAAATATATACAGTGAATTATATAACGTCCTGTATAAAAAAGTTAAAAATATATTACTGTTCCCCCAAAACGAAGTTCTGGATCCGCGCCTGATCCGACAGACAACACTGAGCGCCTAAAAGAATATTTTAGTCCCTCGAGAACGTATAGGCAGCGTAACCTTGCCATTTATTCATCAAGTAGAACCAATCTGCATCTCCCACACTGATTACATGACTGTATATTTACAGAATTAGCTAAAAATGCATTCTGCATGTGAACGCTGTTTATAAATAAATACATAACTTCATTTCTTTGAGAATGCTTGCCGCAGCAGCCGTACAGCAGATGTTCGCATGTTAGTTTTAGTTTTAGTCATTTTTACTGTGTGCAAAATGTACTTTAAAAGAAATACGAGTACCTACAAGTATTACAAAAATGATCTTAAGGCAGCATTTTCCACGTGGCGCCCATGTTGGCCAACTTAATTTCATTTTAGTACAATTTTTTGCTTTATTTTTCGTTTGTATGAATATTGTGACAATTTAACCGCAGGTTCATATTCGATAGCTATTTTTTAGCGTATTAATAAAAGTTTCAAGATATGTTATGATTTATTTTAGGAGAATAATATGCAAAAATAATATTGAGGTCCTAGTGACAGAAAAAATGCCACTATAGATCTTTTAACATATTAATCTTTTGAATGAAAACGTGTATTATTAAGTTGTAAGGTTGTGCAATATGAATTTTTCCAAAAGTGTTAGGAGCTAAACCCAAATCATTGTGGATGGGTATAAGTTTCGATTCCAAAAAACTCTGGAAGGCGACGTTTAGAGGTGGGCATGTTCTCAAAAAACCTGCAAAGCAATTCTTAAAATAAGTGACTTGCAAAAAGTTTTGAGAGAAATCTCTATTACTCATAATAATTCACTCTACGCCAACATTCATTTTTCCAGACAAGTCTCGAATCAAGAACTGGACAATAGATGCAGATCTATGCATCTGTCCCTTTCCCAAGATCTTCAGTTAATCTTAGACTGTGGGGTGCCAAGAACATTGTTCAGTTCAATGCCTCCAAAACCCAGTCTTGCTCTCTGCCACGCAAAGAATCCGGCAACACTCACCCTGTCCACATGAATGGCCAAGTCATACAGAACAATGAAATGTTCGATCTTGTTCATGTATGTTATTGTTATACATCATAGCCTTTAAATAAAAATATATTCATATTTTTATTTATTAAATGTGTATTTTTCTTTTAACCTAATATTATTTTAAATTATTGCATAATTGGTGGGACTCAAATGGGCCATACTTTTGTAAGAGGCGGGACGTAAGTATTTTAGGGACGGGTAAGTGGCCTGAGGCCTTAAAATTAGTAGTAAAAAAAGAATGAAATCAGCTTGCTCCAGGAAAGTTAAGAAAATAGGTACCTCCGACCCCGAGAAGACTTGAAGAAGTTGTTACTCGTACTCATAAGGGCCTGTATGAATATTTTTGTTGATTTGATATACCTGTATTATTCATTTTATTTTTAAATAGTAAAGCATTATTGCTATCTTTTGTTTTTCACTTAGTGATTAATAAGAAATAAAGCTCTCTTACACTGACAATTTCTGCTTAGTTTCCTTCATTATGACTGTACATAATGAAAACCGTTGTTCCGACGCAACTTTGAGTTGTATAAAGTTAGGACTAATCTAAAGCACTTGTGATTCATGTATGTCTGTTATTTTAAACAATAGCATGCTCTTTAGGAATGCTGTACTAGTTCGCCCATCGGCGGGCTCCGACATTGGCTCTTCTAAATCGCTTATTTAAACTGAACAACCGAGTTATGCTAACAAGGCCTTATGTATGCGGACTCGGATATGTCCGCCGGACATAAATTGCATAAAGGTCAAAAGTTTCGGGGCCTGCCCATGAACGGGATGTCTAAACGGATTATTTTGTGGTTTACTGTTAAAGTACCATCAACGGAAAGAACAAGGACTATGAATATTTAGAAGTCAAAAATTTTTAAAAAATACATTAAATACAATTAATTCCTTAAGTAAGGAAAAATATAGTTTGAGTAGAAAAGAAGAACTGAGCAATATTGAGACCCTTGAAAAGTTGCCAAGTTTTGTCTGTAAATCTATCAATTCGCCCAATATTTTTCTATGCTTGGGTTTGCTTGCTAATAACGTGTGGGCAAGGAACTTGGCATAAGTTTTATATTTCAGTTAATTTTTTCAGATAACAAAACACACAGTCCTGACGAGAACTTGGCCTGTTTATTACATGTATGTTTTTGGTGGGATTTCATAACTTTTTGTTTATATACTTACAAAACCAAATGATATTTAGTAATTAGTATATATACCGACTGCCTGCACTCCGTAATTTTCCAAAGCAGAAATCGCCATTTCGTATTAGAATCGGCCATGTTGGATTTTTATTGATTTTCGATTTTGCTCTTAATTGTCACCTTAAACATTATCTATGTTCCAAATTTCAAAGCTCTAGCCCGATTAGAAGTACCCTAGGTTTATGATGATCTATCAGTCAGTCAGTCAGTGAGTCTGAGAATGCCCAAAATCGAAACTTTTGGACACTCGTATCTTGGAAACTATTTCGCCTAGACGTATGAAATTTAAAATACTGCTTCTTATGATAACCTTCACCCCCCTGAAAAAATTCAGTCGTAACGTAACTACCCTTGGAGATAGAGGAGGGTCGAAAAATGTTCGAAATGGTTCGTGTAAATATTGCGAGAACCTAGCCTGGCGCACTCTGTGCGCTTTGATCTTTATTAAAAATATTTTGTATAAAATTCATGTGGTGCTCTAAAAATGCTCCGATTCAAGACCAAATCAGTGGTTCGCTATATGGAAAACAATACCCTCTGATAGAAGTCAGAATAACCATCGACGATACATAAAAGAATGCAAATTTTGCACCGCATTTTTCTGTTTGCTTGTTCAAAAAAATTTCTAGGGGGCGTCTTTTTCCTGAAAATGGGCAAAAACGCAAATAAGTTTGGGAACCTCGGGACTTTGTTGTTTATATAGATATTAGTAACTACAGTGCACACGTAGGATTTTTTTCGATAAAATTTACGCTCTAATCTTATCTCCTATATCGATATATTATAAATTGCCGCAACATCTGAGGATAACAGTTATTGTTTTTCAAGCTATTGTGAAAAATATTTGTTTGTATCTAGGACAGCCAGCAATAAGGTAAGCTGTTATCTATTTTAAGCTCTTATGTCATAATCTTTTTACCTACCTAAGTTAGTGGTTATTGGGGAATCCCCAATTTCGTTTTAAATTTGTTACCATTTACTTACCTGCACCTAACTTATAACTAAAATAGTTACTTATATGCAAGCTGTTATATTTATAGCCCATTTTTCATTAAAAGTCAAATCACAAAGTAAAAAGAAACTGCATATTATGTTCTAGGCAGATGCTAATTCTAGAGCGTTTAGGTTACAAAGCTTGCCCCAATATTGTATCCCTATCACTGTCAGTCCATTATATGATTAGCTATGTTTATATCACTACCAAATTTAGAAATTATTCCTGCATTTATGTTATTCCTGCACGGATACTTTTATTTTCAGGATTTTACATTAAAAATGTCGAGCTATAAAAACATGGAGGAAGTGTTAAAGCTGATTAATAGCAAATATGTCAGCTTAAACACTGAAGAAGTTAAACATAACAACGAGAGGCTGAGAGCAACTCTGTGGGATCTAATTGGAATCATAAAAAAACAAGACTTGCTTTTCAGCAAGCTCTTCGAAACGGTCTACTTTGGCGGAAGTTATTACGACGATCTAAAAGTCGGCAAACCCAACGAATTCGATCTTGATCTACTTTTGGTTTTACCCCCAGTATGTGAAGTTCATAAAATGAAAAACTGTGGATGTATTAAAGTAAGCCCAAGTAACAAACCTGGGTATTTCTGGTGTCAAGTGCCGAAAGGCTATTGTACGGCGTTGGACCGTTTTATTAAGGATGGGTATATACAAACGGATCTCGTTTTGAATTGGCTTAAAAGTAATGTTACAACTGCCCTGGGCAAACTTACACTTGTAAACTCTAGCGTGTATAGTTACTCAGTGGATCCACCGAAATATTTTTCGGAATCGGGACCAGCGCTTACTCTACAACTTAGTGGGAGTTTTGGCAATATGGACGTTGATCTCGTTCCAGCTTTTAAATTTGGTCCGGAGAACTGGCCTAGTCAAGGATTTCGTTCCAATAAAACTTCAAGAACTCATTTCTTCATTGTACCCAAGAAAACCAAGGCGATGAGTTATGGTGAGCGCTATTGGCGGGCATCTTTCCAAGATCAGGAAAGAGAAATAATTAGAGGAAAAGAACGTTTAAAACCTGCCTTAAGATTGCTAAAGAAAATGAGAAATAATCTAGTTCAATCTTCCATATCTAGCTATGCTCTTAAGACCATCGTTTTGTCGGACATTGACACCAGTTATTATAACTGGAATGAAACATTAAGCGACACCTTCATGAAATTATTAGAAAAGTATAAGGAATGTCTAAATAACAAAAAGGTTCTCTATTACTGGAACAAGAACAACAATTTGTTAGATGGTATTAACCCTGATACTTTGTCAAATCATCACAATGAGATTGATAGATTACTGAAAAAGATTAAAGATAAACATTTATCAGATCCCTGTATTGTAGCAAAAATAATACTGAAAGAGGGAACCGATGAATATAACACGTTCCTTGCTGAGTTTCACCAACAAAACTTCGTGGGTAATATAAGCGGAATGTCAGTCAGAACTTCAACACAAGGCAGTTCGTATTACACATTTGAACCGGGTGCTACTAGTAGAAGCAACACCCTCCCCGTGCAAGATAGTACTAGATTTTTTACGCCTTCTGATTTTAGTAGCCCTGGAACTTCTACACAACAGACAACAGAAAATTCTTCTAACGGATGGACTACAGCAGCAATTTTAGGAGTTGGAGCGGCAGCCATAGCAGGATTGGGCATTTTAGGAGCTCTAAGTCACAAAAGAAATCAAAATCGTTAAAAATCTTGATGGGTTGCATTTTTAAAGTAATTTGCCTACCATGATGATTTCACTAGGTTTACATACGGGGTTGGAATAAAAAGTTTTCGGTCTAACAAAGAAAACAGCAAAATATTTGTTAAAGAATGTTTGTATTTTTCTACATAGCTTAATACTGTCACATATGGCTTGCCCGGCGCCTCCACCCACTGGCACATATGGCCTACCGGACGCCTCCACCAAATGTCACGTATACGCCTAAAGACACGGTGCTTCCACCAAATGTCGCGTAGGGGTCGCTGGGGTTGCTACACTTAAGTACGGTTTACCAAACACTTATATTCAGCAGGTACAACTTGATCACTTAATATACAAGCTTCACTTTTAGATATGTTTTAAAGGTTTTTTATGTAATAAATTATTGCAGACAAGTTAAATAGGTTTTAAAGGCTAGTCTTAGATGTTACTGTATACTATTGCAAGTTATTAAAAATAAAGGTTAACACTACCTCATTGTTAATATGGGTATATTGTTATCTCATTAGGTATAGGGTACCAGTTTTATTGAAACGATCCGTACCCCGGTGTATATGTCAGCTAAAAAATAATCACAATTTCTCTAAAGAAAAATTTTAAAAATGCAAATTGTAATAATACTTGCATATAAAAAAATACTTTTTTAAAAACAGTCTAAAACCGTCGAACTTTTAATATTTACAATATATTATTATAGTACAGTTGGTGACACAGCTCCAATTCCAGATATGTTTTAAAGTTTTTTTTATGTAATAATTATTGCAGACGAGTTAAATAGGTTTTAAAGGCTGCTAGTTTTAGATGTTACTATATACTATTGCAAGTTATTAAAAATAAAGGATACCAAAAAATATAGTACGTGTTTGATATACCATACCTTCTAATTACACAGGACCACAAATGGAAACCGAAAAAGTCCTTTGGCGAGATTCATATCCTATATGTATTTTGGTGCGCTGATTACGAATCCGAGGTCCATATAACCCCAGCACGTCACGGTCAAGGTCATTTGAAGGTCAAATGCATATATTACGGAAAACAGAAAATCTGACCACGGATTCGGAAAGAGCGGGAAATTCTACGTCCAAATATGTAGTTTTTAGTTTTTCCAACATGGCCCTCCAAGGTCATCTGGGGGTGAAATGACTCACCGATAGACCAAATTCTTATTTCCCATATACATCATCACAACTACAGACTTTTACGTACAACTTAGTCAGGTGTCTTTAGGTTTTTTGACGCGCTGATTACGACTAACTGATACCTGACTATAGTAAGTTGTACGTAAAAGTCTGTAGTTGTAATGATGTATATGGGAAATATGAATTTGGTCTATCGGTGAGTCATTTCCCCCCAGATGACCTTGGAGGGTCATGTTGGAAAAACTAAAAACTACATATTTGGACGTAACATTTCCCGCTCTTTCCGAATCCGTGGTCAGATTTTCTGTTTTCCGTAATATATGCATTTGACCTTCAAATGACCTTGAACGTGACGTGCTGGGGTTATATGGACCTCGGATTCGTAATCAGCGCACCAAAATACATATGGAATATCAATCTCGCCAAAGGACTTTTTCGGTTTCCATTTGTGGTCCTGTGTTATTGATTGATCGGATAGGTAAAATTTTTAAAAAATAGTGATATTAATATAGTCTCTTATCATTCTTATCAAGTGTAAGAATGCATATAAATTACAACTGACAGTATTAGATAGGGTTTTCTATTACATGTGTTTGTAATCTAAATTAATTGTTTTGCGATTTTTTTCGTAGGTGAAAGATTTTTTATTGTTGTAAAATTATTAAAGAGAGTAAATCACATACTTTCTTGAAATTTTTAGCTTGTGTAATTATATTACTTTGGTATTTTAAACATATTATGTAGCATAACGAAAAACTAATATATACTTCACGTGACAAAAAAAAACGATTGTAAGGCATCTTTATAATATTTTTTCATTTATAGTCTTTCTTGTAGGTATGGCTTAATAGATTAAGATATGGAGACGTCAAAACCAACATAATTTTTTCATGAAATTTTCGAATCCCTTTGTGATGTAAAATCGGTCTGTCTCTACCATCAGAGTCTGGCTGGTGAGTCCCGTTGCGCATCTATCGGGTGGTCCAAGATGTTTCCAACACATGTGAAAAATAATTGTTTTTAAGAGTTTATCGAAATTTAGCTATTACGAGAAATTGGCACATACCTCGATGGCTCGCCAGCCAGACTCTGGTATTAGTGACCGGTTTTGCAACACAACTGAATTACAGATTTTAATAAAAAAATTATGTAGGTTTTGACGTCGCAGTCTTAGTCTACAAGTCCGATTAGTCATTTATAAAATTTGTTTTAGTTGTAGTACTAAACAATGGCAGCTTATGGACAAATGGATCAAGTGTTACAGCTTATTAATACGAGATTTGTATCACTGGATGATGAAGAAGTTGAAAACAACAATGAGTTCTTGAAGTCCAAGATTGAAGGCCTGCTAATTTGTGAGATGAAAAGAATTGACGGACTTTTTAGAGAAATGTATAAGGGCATCGCATATGGAGGCAGCTACTATGATGGACTAAAGGTGGGAAAGCCCGACGAATTTGATCTTGACTTAAAATTGTCCCCACCGAAATGTAAAACCCACACCAAGAAAAAATGTGAAGAGTGTATTCAAATAATATCCTGTAAAGAAGCTCCCGGATTTGTACATTTTAAAGTTAAAGGAACTCAGAACGAGCAGTTTAATGGGTATATTGAAGATGGTTATGTGCAGAGTAATCTAATCATAAAGAAATGGTTTAAGAGCATCGTACAACGAGCTTTAAATGAAATAAAGTCGAAACTGAAACTAGAAGCAGGATTAGATGAAGTTGAAGTAAGAGAAAAATACGAACAAATGGAGGACAATGAAGGATTATTTATGCCCCCTTCTGAATCGGGCCCTGCTGTTACTTTGCGTATGCGTGGAAAATTTGGAAGAATAGACATAGATTTGGTACCTGCTTTTGAATTCGACACAGAGTGGCTGGAAGATTTTCGTCCTAACCTTTCATGGCAATGGAAAAATTTTCTTATCGTACCGAAAGGAGCTAGTAATGTCGAGAATTGGAATGGAAGATATTGGAGGGCATCATTCCAAGAACAAGAGAGAGAGCTTATTCATGACCAGCAACGGCTCAAACCAGCTCTGAGACTTCTGAAGAAGATGAGAAGCAGTCATCATAAGAAAATACCTAGTTATGCATTGAAAACGATTGTTCTGTGGGATCTTGAACCAGTCCCTTCATTTAATTTTGAACCAGTCCCTTCATTTAATTACAACAAGAGTTTAAGTGAATGTTTCTTGCATCTTGCACGGAGTTATAGAAACAAATTATACGAACAAGACATTCCTTACTATTGGAATGCAGAGAATAATTTATTCTGCATGAAGGGCATAGAAAGTTGTACTTTAGAAAATTATTACAATCATATTAATAACATATTGAACAAAATTGAAAAGGAGCCTGCTAATCCGTATGAAATAACAAAATTTATTTTGGGAAATGGCACAGAAGAATACGAACAGATAATTGATGAAATGAAAGCTGATGATGAAAAATACCATTTAAGTAATTACGCTTCGTATAAAGACATCGAACCTTATTTGCATAAAATTAACGCTAAATATGTTAGGCCAGAAAAAAAGAAACTCGCCCTGCTTACATGTTTTGTTAAAGACAAGTTGCTTCGTGCAATGAGAATAAGAAATACAATGTTTAACAAAATGTGTCAAGAAAAAGCTTTTTTTATTGACCATTACGTCACTGGCCTTGGTCATACTCTATGTATCGCCTTATCGTTACCAAAATGTAACAATTGTAATGTGAGAAATTGCCAATGTGTTACTATATCCCAGTCAGATAACCCAGAATTTTTATTTGTTGCAATGGAACCATATTTCTGCCCATCGTGGAATATATTTGCAAACAATAAATATTTTCGAGGAGATTGTGTTCTCTTCGGGTTGCAAAGTGTGATTGAAGATGCCTTAGGAAATGTGCAATTACCAGATGAAATACACTATTGTAAAGTCGATTATTGTCCATTTACCCCAGCTTTAATGCTAGAAATAGGAGGTCAGTTTGGTGTCTCATTTATTAACGTTATACCAGCATTTGAATTCACCTATGATAAATTACCACAACATTTTCGCCGTATTCCAACAAAATATGAAAATGTTTTTATTACACCTGCACAAGATGGTTGTGACAAGCGCCACTGGTGGCCGTGCTTTTACTATCAGGAAAAGGAACTTTTAAAAGATAAACAAAAACTTAAATCGGCTTTTAAATTACTGAAGGAATCCAGGGACAACCAGGGTCACTTTATGATCTCTGACTATGCATTAAAAGCAATGCTCCTAGACCCAAGCAATTTTGATTATAGTAAGTCACTGGGTGATTCCTTTATGTATATGATTGAAAAATATAAAGAAAAACTGAACGATAAAATGATCCGTTACTACTGGAGGAAAGGAAAACGAGTTCATTTATTAAATCCGAAAGGTGATGAATTCGATGATTATTACACGAAAATTGAAAATGAAATATCTGACTTCAAAAAAATTTCTTCGACATATCCCGAGTTCATAGCAAGAATAATTTTAGGTAGTGGAACGAAAAACTATCATGAGTTTATTGAAGAAGTAAATGAAGAAAAATTAGCAAAAAACTGGTCTGAAGCACAAAGTTGGAATAAAGAAACAGTTTTTTCTGATGATTCAAATTCGGATTCCGAAAGAGTCGACGACTCCATTGTGTCAAATCATGGTTTTGGTAATCATGATTCAGGTAGCAGTAGCTCCCCCTTTAGAGGCTCAACTACTGTCACCCGGATCGGATAACGACTTTACTGAATATGGCGGACCTTCAACAAGTAGACGAAATGACTTATCAGCAAGAAATAGTCTAAGTACCACAGATAACACTGGAAATGGGTGGGCTGTAGCGGCGGGAGTGTTAGGAGCTGCCGCTGTCTTGGGTTTAGAATTATGGGGAGCTCTTACTAAGACAAAAGAATAATAATAATAATAATTGATAATACTTAATGCGAGGGAATGTAATGATGTAGAATTGAAATGAAGGACATACACAGTGATATAATATATATATATATATATATATATATATATATATATATATATATATATATATATATATATATACAGAGTGCCCACGGATGAGGTTTCATATACCACAAGTATGTTCCTATACTACCCAAAAACAGCATCAATTTTACCTGAGAGTAAATTACCACTATTTGTTATTTATGGAAGTGTTATCTGAAAAAGTTTCTTAGCTTGCTTTGCACTCAAGATCCAAAGTTTCAATCAAATCTTGTTTATATTGTATTTATCCTAGCACCATTTTGTTATCACCATTTTTTTACCTGTCTCACTTTGTTATCACTGCAACTTATACCTCTACATATGTATTATAATTAAATTAATTGTATGGGATTAAAACACACTGTAGGTATACAGAATTATTTAATATATTATGTATTTGGTTTTATTTCGCAGCCCTAAAGACCAGAATATATGAAAATGAATTAAACATAATAACTAGGACGAATTAAAAGACAATTTATGAGGGAACTCCAACTGTTGACAAAATTTTTTCTGGGATACAAAAGTTTTCGCTGTAGTTAAGAGAAGTAAAATAAAACTTCTCTAAAAGTTTCTGTTTTAATCGAGGCACGCAGGAAGCTCTAAGAAGGTTGTTTAGTACTAGTTTTAATTAAGATCTAGCTTGTCGATCACTTAGACTCTCGCATATCATATATTATATTGCGAATTTCTAATCTGGTTCCTTCTGGTGGATCCAAGGATTTTGGATGGAACGTTTCTGTTTTCTTGCAACTCATATCGATTGTTCATTTCTCGTATGTTTCAGTACCGTTTTTAACTTAACTTTCATTTATCCCACACGCAGCGATGTCAAAGATACGGAATTACAATACAACCAAAGCAAAGCTGCCTAGCCGAATGCGATAGTGTACTGTAGGGATGCTGAATAATATCGATATATGAAAGAAATGATATTTTCAGTCGGGGATATCGATATTTTTAGGCGATATTTTTTATACTGATGATATCGATATTAAAATCTTACTATCGGATACGATATTTTTCTCCAACTTTAGTAGCTGGATGGTGAAAAACAAGAGGCCATCGCAATTAGATATGAAGAAGAAATTTACCACTAGTATATCCAGTGAATATTGGTTTTTATAGTTTGTTTTTCATAGTTTTTTTCTCCCTATATATTTCCTAATAAGCTAAGGCCTTAAAAATACTTAACCTTAATTTTTTTCAATAAGATATATTTTTCATAATTATTAAGTCTATATGTGCGTTTATTAGAAATAAGCCATTTTTAGTAAAGTTTATTGTTTTTATCATGCTATAATATGCTAAATAAACAAAATGTTGACTATATTTTGTTTAATTAAATTAATTGTATACAAGTAATGTTTTTTGTTGTTGTTTGGATTTGCCGTTGTAGCAAACAGCCTCGTCGAATACTTAATGATAATCTAGTTGAAAATTTTATAGAGTTTTAGTGTATCTAAAATGGACAATTTGGTTGAGAACGATAATGTATCGAAATATCGATATTTTTTACCGATATATCGAATACCCGATATAATCAAATATCGATATCATAAGTATCGATATTTTGCGATATCAACATCCCTAGTGTACTGTACTTCCAGCGCTTGGCTTGGTCTCCGCACAGCTCGTATCGCCTTCCTCGTTGCGCCTCGTTCAGTTTCTCGAGCCGCGAAAGCGAAGAGCGAAAGGTCCTCAGTACGCTCTCGACTGTGCAAGCGTTATTGTTATTCTTTAGTTTTCCATGATTTCTTCAAAATCCTGCACTTTGCAATTTTTAAAGCTTTTATAACTCAAGAATTTTCTATTAGATGTGTTTGTAATCTAAATTAACTGTTTTGCAATTTTCTTTTGGTAAGTTAAACTAAAGATTTTTTTATTGTTGAAATGATTACATAAACACGCTGCCACACAGAGAGA
Source organism: Philopedon plagiatum (assembly GCA_963971165.1). NCBI lineage: Eukaryota > Metazoa > Arthropoda > Insecta > Coleoptera > Curculionidae > Philopedon > Philopedon plagiatum. The sequence continues at coordinate 88,343,248 of OZ020195.1, forward strand.
GTCAACACATTTCTTCTTGAATTTTTTAGCTTTATTTGTATTGAATCTTGTATAATTATGTTGTTTAAGTATTTGAAACATACCTATGTAATGAAAAACTAATATAGACCTCACGTGGCAAAAAAAGCTATTGTATTAAGGCATTTTTATAGTTTCTAGTTCAGTTCTTAAGACACTAGGTGGGTTTATGCAGACCACTTTAAATTTAATTTAACCCTAATTTAACTTTACATTTAATTTAGTACGAGTTAAATGCACATCAAGGCATAAAAGCGTTTATCCACAATTAAAGAACAACGTTTTTGCTTTAAGAAGTTCGCCAACTTTTATCTTCTTAAGGTTAAATTAATTGAAAACGAAGTAGCGCATGCGCGAGATGGCCTAGTAAAATATAAAATTCCCTAGACAGAAATTGAAACCGAATTCTAACCCTTCTTCTAATGATTATAACGTTTATTTCTGTTGGAAAACTTGATTTTACTCTTAATTTACTTGCAATACAAACCACGAAACTATAACAATAACCAATAATAAGTTAAGTAACGCTGAAAAGGGGGAAGGGTTTACTAGCCGGGCGTCGTCGTTACTAGCCGTTACGGAGAGGTCTGGGGAGTGTTTAAGGCACCGTTACGTAACTTTATCAGTTACAGTTCAAATACGAACTATCTTTTCCCCTTCATGCGCGTATTGCAGATTTTTAGTAAATGTAACTCTCTGTATACTAAAAAGGAAATTAAAATAATATACGCGCTTTTTGATGGATGCGGTAAATGGTACCGATATAGGTATAGTTATTAATATAAAATAAATTTAATTACATTATAAAAGGTAATAACCAATTGAAAAGCTATTAATTTTATAAAATATAGGATTTTGTCGTTACGTAACTTGGGGGAGGGGGTCAAAGGCTGCGTTACGGATCGTTACAAGGGTGGGGGAGGGGGTAAAATTGCTTAAAATTAGCGTTACGTAATTTATGATAGGTCCCAAACGCAACCACAAGCCAACTTTTCACCCTTTTGGTATAATGGGCGCCCGCGTAAGTGAAACATAAATAATCTGTATAAATGCCCTGAAATTTTCTTAAAGCAAAATTAAAGTTAAATTAAATTTAAAGTAGTCTGCATTAACCCACCTTTTATAGACATGATCTAACAGACTAAGAAATGGCAACATCAAAACCACCATAATTTTTTCATAAAAATTTCGAGCCCTTTGTGCTATAAAACCGATCTCAGTCACACCTATCAGAGTATGGCTGGTGAGCTCCGTTGCGCATCTACAGGGTGATCCAAGAAGTTTTCAACAAATGTGAAATTATTTTGTTAGTAGTAGTTAATTAGTGCGTACCTAAAAACACAATTGACCGTTGTCAGAATCGTGAAAAGTCAAATAGCATACAGTGGGAAACAAAAATTGGAAAATCGCTTAGGAATAATGTAGCCTTCAATTTTTTAGATAGGACGCTATTGATTCATATTTGAGCACATCTCTCAATTATAAACAACTTTCCCTAATAACATCTCTATAATTTTAAAGAAGAAACTGACTGACTGACTGATATATCAACGCACAGCCCACACCGCTGGGTCTAGAAACTTGAAATTTTGCATAGAGGTTTCTTATATAACGTAGGCATCCACTAAGCAAAGGTTTTTCAAAATTCAATCCCTAAGGGGGTGAAATAGGGGTTCAAACTTTGTATGGATAAAAAATATTAGATGTTCCCATTAAGTCGAAATTTCATAGAAATACTCTAAAAAATAAATGTTTAAACACGTGTCTTAGAGTTTTTAATAAATCAAGAGGGTGAAATGGGGGTTCAGAATTTGTAATGGAGTAAGATTGTTTTACCGCGGACTAAGTCGCGGGCGAAAGCTAGTCTTGACATTTTTAAAAATAAAAAGTACCTAAGTATACAGGCAAATTTTGTGCTGAATCCTCTTATTTTTTAAATATCGATTTGGTTCAAGAATATATTCTTGAACCAAGATTTTTTTTCTTAAACCAAGATATTTTATAAACTTTCTACAATAATTTTTATTATTAGGCCAAGTAAGCCTTAAATGTGTACTGAAGAAAATAAATTTCTTCAAAATAGCAAATTTTTAAGTTTATCTTCAGTTAAGAATACTACAGACTAACCATAAACAATTTTTTATAATTACTCCTTCCTACTCCTTGATTGAAGCTTACATATTTTTGGAAAGTGGGTATTTGTGATAATTTTAAGATGACTTCAAATAGTAGACACAACTTGTACCATTATAAGATAATGGCTAATAAAGAAAGAGAAGTAGGGTAGTTTATTATTATTATTATTTGTTATATTTATAAAACTGTAGATATACATATATGTATAAAGTATGAATGAGTTGTGAATGAATATAATAAAAGAACAGCGAATGTTGTACGTAAGTACAACTAGTAAGGATCTACTAGATCACTGCTACAGTGTACTTGAAAGCTTCAAACTGTTTTTTTCGCACTGCTTTTTCCAATAACAACAAATAAATAAATTATCCTTAACAAACTGCTTCTTTTGTAAAATATTTTCAAGACTTCTAAATTAAATCCGAAATGACCCTGAAAGGTCGTCGGAAGGGGCCCAACAACTGCATCTACTTCACTACTATACTCCAAGGGTTAACACTAGCATACACTAGTGATGCCGCGGATGTCCGGTTACTATCCGGCCAGTTTTTTATTATCCGCCGAAGCGTCGAATATTTTAAAAAATTTCCGGCCGCTGCCGAATAATAAAAAATAAATAGAATTATATTAAAAACACACAAATTGTTGCAAACGGGTTTCATACGCAATTAATTTATTATAACAGAAAATCCAAATTAAGTAAGTTAAAAACCAGGAACTAAAACCCTCATTCCTATCACATTTTTAGAGGTATAAAATAAAAAACATCAAGAACCGATACAAGAAAGCAACTACGGTTAGAATCAAGAAAACAAATGTAAATTTAGTGGCGTTCTATTAACATTTTATTTAAAAAACTATGATTAAGATAAAATAAAAAACGGCAGTTACTATTGAAATATTCGAAAACTAAACATCGAAAATAAGTACTCCTTTATCAGTGCATCACTTAAACTACATATTTACTAGCTATAGGAAGGGTGGGGGGGGGGGGGTTAGTATTTTATTCTTCTAGGAAATATTGTACTTCTCAGGGACTTACTTTCTTATCCCAAGAAACGCGTATTTTTGGCTCAACAAAATATCAACAATACTTAAAGTCGAACAAGGTCAAAAAATTCTTTTATCCCTTGACGCCAAAAAGTCCTCCGGTCTGGACGGCATACCAGCAATTGTTCTAAAAAATATGCGCGCCAGTTCTTCCAGCCATCTTAACTCATCTTTTTCAGATCTCCTATGATAAGGGTATCTTTCCAGACAGCTGGAAGACTGCTCGTGTGCAGCCTGTCCCAAAGGAACGTTCCAAGTCCCCAATTATAGACCTATCACTTTTCTTTCTGTTGTCAGCACAGTTATGGAGAAAGTAGCCACTTTGCAAATTTTAAAATATCTAGAAAAACAAAATCGTCCGTGACAGACAGTACGGATTTCGTCACTAAAGATCCACAGCTGATCTCCTTACCTTTGTCACAGATTTATGTGGGTAAATCTGTGCCTTGGTCACCCATAACTGGAACAAGTCTCCCGAATTTCATTGTGAATCCCAGATTGTTGCTCTTGATATTTCCAAGGCCTTTGACCAAGTATGGCATGCCGCACTCCTTTGACTGTTCCTAACAGAACAATAAGAGGCGCCGTTACGTATGCATCCCTTTACTGTCCAGCTACAAAAGCCTAGAACAGCCCATTTGTACCTAGCGTCTCCAGATTATGGAACAAATTGCCTTTCCATCGCAACCTCCAGTCCATTAAATTCCATGTTAATATATTTAATTTCCCTTCTCTCAGATAAAAAAAAATCACAAGAAAATTTAATTCTTGCCATGAGTTTAACATACTTTGCAAATATACAAGTGCGCTCTACTTAAGTAGAGTGTTTGATTCTTGACTAAAAGATTTTTTTGTTTGTACTTTACCCTTAAGCAATTTTTAAATGGTTGTTTCTCCCCTTTATGCTGTTCGACTTTTCACGATTCTGATAACAGTTCATTTTGTTTTAAGGGGTGCGCCAACTTTTTGTAATACTTTCATTTAAATAAATTCGTTAGTAAATAATTTCACGTTTCCTTGAAATTCGTTGAACCATCCTATAGACTCGTAACAAGGCTCGCCAGCTAGATTCTAAGATTAGTCGCTAAGACCGATTGTGCAACACAAAGGAACTCAAAATTCTCTTGAAAAAATTATGTAGGTTTTGACGTCCGCTATTTCTGCGTCTATAAGTTCGATTAGTCATTTATAAAATTTGTTTTAGATATAGTACTTAACAATGGCAGCTTATGGACAAATGGATCAAGTGTTACAGCTTATTAATACGAGATTTGTATCACTGGATGATAAAGAAATTGAAATCACCAATGATTTCTTGAAGTCAATCATAGAATGCTTGTTAATTCCTAAGATGATGAAGATTGACGAACTTTTTAGAGAAATATATAATGCCATCTCATATGGAGGCAGCTACTATGATGGACTAAAGGTGGGAAAACCTGACGAATTTGACCTCGCCTTAAAATTGTCTCTACCGAAATGTAAAACCCACTCCAGGAAAAATTGTAAAAAGTGTATTCACATAACATCCTGTAGAGAAGCACCCGGATTTGTACATTTTAAAGTTAAAGAAACTCAGAGCGAGCAGTTTAATGGGCTTATTGAAGATGGTTATGTGCAGAGTAATCGAATCATAAAGAAATGGTTTAAGAGCATTGTACAACGAGCTTTAAATGAAATAGAGTCTGAACTGAAACTACAAGCAGCATTAGTCGCAGTTAAAGTAATAGAAATATACGAACAAACTGAGGACAAATTTAAACATATCTGCGATGAGGGATTATTTATGCCCTCTTCTGAATCGGGCCCTGCTATTACTTTGCGCATGCGCGGAAAATTTGGAAGAATAGACATTGATTTGGTACCTGCTTTTGAATTCGACAGAGAAAAGTGGCCAGAAAATTTCCGTCCTAACCCTTCATTGCAATGTAATAATTTTCTTATCGTACCGAAAGGAACTCGTAGTGTCAAGAATTCGAATGGAAGATATTGGAGACCGTCATTCCAAGAACAAGAGACAGAGCTTATTCATAATCAGCAACGGCTCAAACCAGCTCTGAGACTTTTGAAGAAGATGAGAAGCAGTCATCATAAGAAAATACCTAGTTATGCTTTGAAAACGATTGTTTTGTGGGATCTTGAATCAGTTCCTTCATTTAATTACAACAAAAGTTTAAGTGAATGTTTTTTACATCTAGCACGAAATTATAGAGACAGATTATACGTACAAGACATTCCTTACTACTGGAATGCAGAGAATAACTTATTCTGCATGAAGGGCGTAGACAGTCGTACGTTAGAAGATCATTACAATCATATTAATAACATATTAAGCAAAATTGAAAAGGAGCCTGCTAATCCGTATGAAATAACAAAATTTATTTTGGGAAATGGTACAGAAGAATACGAACAGATAATTGGTGAAATGAAAGCTAATGATGAAAAATACCATTTAAGTAATTACGCTTCGTATGAAGACATCGAACTTTATTTGCTTAAAATTAACGCTAAATATCTAAGGCCAGAAAAGAAAAAACTTGCCATGCTTGAAAGTTTTGTTAAAGACAACTTGCTTTGTGCAATGAGACAAAGAAATACAATGTTTGACAAAATGTGCCAAGAGAAAACTTTTTCTATTGACCATTACGTCACTGGCTTTAGTCATAATATATGTATCGCCCTGTCGTTACCAAAATGTGAGATTTGTAATGTGAGAAATTGCCAATGTGTTACTATATCCCAGTCAGATAACCCAAAATTTTTATTTGTTACAATGAAACCATATTTCTGCCCATCGTGGAATATATTTGCAAACAATAAATATTTTCGAGGAGATTATGTTCTCTTCTGGTTGCAAGGTGTGATAGAAGATGCCTTAGGAAATGTGCAATTACCAGATGAAATACACTATTGTAAAGTCGATTATTGTCAATTTACCCCAGCTATAATTCTAGAAATAGGAGGTCAATTTGGTGTCTCATTTATTAACGTTATACCAGCATTTGATTTCACCTATGATCAATTACCACAACATTTTCGCCGTATTCCAACAAAATATGAAAATGTTTTTATTACACCTGCACAGGATGGTGGTGACAAGCACCACTGGTGGCCGTGCTTTTACTATCAGGAAAAGGAACTTTTAAAAGATAAACAAAAACTTACATCAGCTTTTAAGTTACTAAAGGAATTCAGGGACAACCAGTTGCACCTTCTGATCCCTGACTATGCATTAAAAACAATGCTTCTAGAGCTAAGCAGTTTTGATTATAGCAAGTCACTGGGTGATTCCTTTATGTATGTTATTGAAAAATATAAAGAAAAACTTCACGATAAAATGATTACTTATTACTGGAGGAACGGAAAACGAGTTAATTTATTAAACTCGAAAGGTAATGAATTCGATGATTATTACACAAAAATTGAGAAGGAAATATCTGACTTCAAAAAAATTTCCTCGATACATCCCGAATTCATAGCAAGAATAATTTTAGGTGGTGGAACAAAAAAGTATGATGAGTTTATTGAAGAAGTAAACGAAGAAAATTTAGTAAAAAACAGGTCTAAAGCACAAATTTGGAAAAAAGAAAGAGAGTTTTCTGATGATTCAGATTCGGATTCCGAAAGAAACGACGACTTCACTGTAGCAAATCGTGATTTTGATAATTATGACTCGGGTAACAGTAGCTCCGCCTTTAGAGGTCCAACTAGGTCCAGCCGATACTCTTATAACTGGACTGAATATGACTCAGGTAACAGTAGCTCTACCCTTAGAGGTTCAACTCGTTTCAGCCTATCCTCTAACGACTTTACTCCATATGGCGGACCTTCAACGAGTAGAAGAAATGACTTGTCAGCGAGAAATAGTCAAAGTACCACAGAAAACACTGGGAATGGTTGGGCTATAGCGGCGGGAGTGGTAGGAGCTGCCGCTGTCTTGGGTATAGGATTATGGGGAGCTCTGGCTAAGAAAAAAGAATAATAATGCATGGAATGTAATGATGTAGAATTGAAATGAAGGAATCTCCGGATGAGGTTTCTTATACCACAAACGGATCTGATTTTTAATTTTTAAGGTAAATTACTTTTTGTAGAGCTCCCACAAACAACTTATATTTGACCTCAGAGGAAATTCTCTATTTTTTTGTTTATAATAGAAATGTTATCTGAAAATGTTGCTTAGAGTTGCGTTGCACTCAAGATCCAAAGTTTCAATTAAATCTTGTTCTTATTGTATTTATCCTATTGCACCATTTTGTTATCACATTTTTTGACCTGTATCACATTGTTATTACTACAACATGTGCCTATGTATTGTAATGAAATTAATTGTATGGGATTAAAAGACACTGTCGGCAGACAGAATTATTTAGTACAAATTATTTAGTTTCATTTGGCAAAATATATGAAAATGAATTGAGCATAATAACTAGGATGAATTAAAAGAAAATTTATTAAGAAACTCCAACGTTCGAGAACATTTTCTTTGGGGTACGAAAGTTTTCCCGTAATTAAGAGAAGTAAAAGAAAACTTTTATAAAAGTTCTGTTTTAATCGAGTCACGCTCGATTTCCGGAATAATTTTTGTGTCAAAAACAAGTTTTATGGCGGAAAAACTTTTTATCAAAGGGCCAACTTCAGACGACTCTACTGTCATTAAGTTCAAATAAAAGTTGGTAATATTAGCATGAAGTTTTCGTGAAGTTTTCTTGGAAAACACTTTTCAAAAGTTTTTAGTGCCCCCATACTTGAGAAGTCCAGATGGAAACCTTTTGGCTTTGCTACAATGTTCGTCCGTCAGAGGTGGATATTGTTGTAAGTTATAACTATGAGAATCTTGAAATTCTACACGAGGGTGTAAAAAACTAATACAAAAGCCGTAATAGGGTTGGCGCACTGTGGTCCAAAAAATTATAAAATCGGAAATGAATGGTATTTTTTAAAGTGGCCATAAAAGCACCATATTTTAAAGGTAGTTTAGGTAAATATCCACCTACATTTACCTAGAATTTTAGGCCATTATATTAACATTTGAGTCTGAATAGAGACGCAACCTTGTAGTAGTTTAATTTCTACGCTTCACCGCGACAGAACTGTAGTTTTCATGCAAGTTTTGCATTTAACCTGTGTTTGTCTAAAAGTGTTCTACGTGATATATTTTTGTACCAGGTAAGTACTTTATATTGGAATAGTAACGATATTTGGATTAGCTTACATTTATAAGATACCATGTATCTTATGGATTAGTGTCCCATAGTATTATTTTCAAGGGATAAACAAAATTAAGGTTGATCTATAAAAAAAAAAACAGGAGACCCCACCGCGAAAAATATATAGAGATGTACCCTAGAGGTATGCAGTCTATTATATTAACAGAAGTTTTGCCACCATCTGCCACTCTGGCAGAAACAGCTTTTTATAAGCGACTGTCAGATTAGCAGAAATTGGAAAATGCGCATTTTCGGCTATGTTAAGTGTTAAAATTGACATTATTTTAAACATATACTTTGAGTAAATTATTATGTGGTTAGCTTTTATTAATTAAACGATTTTTTGCCAAAAATTTGTCCACTTTTTGTTAATTTTTTATTGTCAGTGGCGTAACGAAAAAACTAGTGAATTTAAAAAATAACTATGAATACAAATATATTCTTTTTAAAAAATTTTGTTATAATCACGACTTGTTATACAGTATTCAAATAACAAACCAACGCGCGCAGTACGGTAAAATTTTCCTCGATGTTCTTGGCAACTCTTCCGATTAAGAAAATTTTAAACGATTTTTGATATAGTATGTAACATTAAAAGGTTTAAAACATGATCATAATTTAGGTAGGTACATATTATTTTTCCCTTTCACAGAATTTACCTGTATATATTGTTATAGTAATAATAGGGTTGTAAAATCATTAAAATAAGTAAATAATGTTGAAGAAAGAAGGTTTTAATATTGGGCTATGGGTTGCTACTCGAGGATATATCATTTATTTAACCTAATTTTTTTTTCAGGTGCATAGAAACTAGCCATGTTGAATAAAAGACAAGTGGTTGATCTCTTATTTGAACAGTCTGGTAAAGGACGAGTATCTTAATCGAAGCATTTAGCTTAGCAATACCTTAGAATCATCGATCATAACAGAAATTGACGAAACGATAATAAAAACGATTTTTTGTGATATTGTGTACACTTCTGGGTATAAAATTAATGTAAAGGCATTTCAAGAATATGCTTATATGCCAGTCACTGTCAGGTCACTGTCCATAAGGGTTTACTTCATGGCGCCGCAATAATTAAAGCCACCTTCCAATAGGATAACTGTCTGAGCAAGCTCAGGAACACCGAAACAAGGATCTTAAACAATTCAGAGAGATGCATCAAAAGCGTCCGATTCACGCCGGTTAAAGGCCGGATGAGATCGGATATCTCGTAGGATGAAGGCACCGTTTCACACGCGGGCGATTCCCAACTCCGCCCGGCGCCAGGTACACGAGGACAGACAGTACCCATCTCCGCCCCGAAATATTTTCGCTCCCTTATCTAACTACCTAACTCCGCTCCTAATCCTTAATGCGAAATAAAACAAACAAATCAATTAGGAACCTTTAATGTATATAAAATTACAAATTTACACTTTGATTGTACTGGTAAGAAACAATCTTCCTTCCTCCTTAACAATTAAGTAGAATATGCATATAATAATTTTGTAATCTTCTTTAAATGCAGTAAACACAATTTATATTATTTTATTACTTTAATACTCTAATCGGATTTTCCCAAACTCGCAAAAATAAAGTAAATACGCTCGGGGCGGAATTGGGGTGCAGGATTAACATACCTGAGAGATCACTATTTTTGGAATAATTATGCGGGCGGAGTTAGGCACTGCTCTCACACGCACTAGTCGGCAGGTAACAAAAAGGCAGTGTTACTGAGGACCGTGGTTCGGAGTCCACGTAAAACTGTAAGTCCCGGGGCTAATACACTTGCGTATAGTGCCAACGTAATAAAAAGTATATAAAAAGTCGAGCTTACCCTAGTAGCTTCGTTGTATCCAATTATCACAGCTGTATACCATTGCGTCGTGCCCTCCGCTCTATATACCTCCACTCTATAGCCGACCAATACGCTGGGCGTAGTCAATAGAATCCTTTGACCGTCCTGAAGTTCTGCCCATCTTTTGACTGCGAGGCGAAGTTCCGGGTAGTCTCGAACTCCTCTCAAGGTGGTGTCCCATTCCTAAGAAAAATACAAGTAATAAATGGGGAATATGCAAAAAATAAACCTGAAACATTTGTTTTTGTATCCTGTATTTAGTTTCGTTTTTATTAACAAAAAAAAAGATTTTCTATTACTAATTTCGAAAATTGTAAAACGCGATGCTATTGGTTGTGACGTCACGTTACATGTAAACGATCAAGGGGGGAATTACAGAGGTTAGTTCTTCAGAGCAAAATCTGTGGAAGTATCGGTATAGAATCAAGGATGTTAAGTGTCGAAGTTGATGCCGACCTCCAGATGTGGGAGCAGTACTCTAGGTTAGGTCTTATTTGGGAGACATAGATGGTGTGTAAGTTGGAAGAGAAGTATTTTCTGGCTCGAAAGAGAAAACCAGGCTTTTTGGCTGCTGATGTGGCTATTAATGTAATATGTTTGTGCCAGCTAAGATCACGTTTGAAAGCGATGTTGACAAGATCGAGCGTTTTATTTTTCCGTAGGGCTTGGCCATTCATGTGGAATGAGGTAAGTGTTGCGGGATCATTATTAATTTTTTTTACAGTCACGTGACTTATTTTTGTAAACAATGCGATTGATCACATCTAATTATAATACTAGTAATAAGTGATTAAATATTTTAATTTTTGTGGTACTCTTTTCTACTCCAAACGGAATTTGGCACATAGAGATTGAACCTTTGCATAAATATATCCTCCACAAGCATCAATCTACTATAACCAACCTCTCTGCGAAACATACTTAATGATGGTGGCTAACTAACGTGACCATACGTCCCGTTTTGAATGGGACTGTCCCGTTTTTTTATCTACCTTTTTTGGCGAAAAACCACCCAACCCAACCCAACCCAACCTGAGGAAAAAAATAAATGGCCACGATATGACTAACCTAAGCAAAACCATTAACAAATGACGCTCGGAGAGCAGAAAATGCCGCTAACCAATTGGCTACCATCTGGCGAAAGAGCAGACGCAAGCCGTCAGAGATGAGACAACCGGGGGTGCAAGGGGTGCTGGTGCACCGCATCCGGGCGGCATATGAGAAAAGTTTTGTTCGAAAAAAAAAAACTGAAAAATAAAAAATATATTTTAAAAATTTTGATCTACATGAATCATAAAATATTCACCATCAAATAGAATTTTAAAACAGAACAATATTTGAAATATTTCTGTTCATCTCTATATATAAAAGAAGAAACTGACTGATTGCTTGACGTATGACGTATTAAAGCACAACCGACACCGCTGGGTCTAGAAAATTGAAATTTTGCACAGAGGTTTCTAATATAACGTAGGCATGCACACAGTTTTTTCAAAATTCAACACCTAAGGGGGTGAAACAGGAGTTTTAACTCGAAAGTTTATAAAAAGACTCTAAAATTTAAATGTATTAGGGATTGTATAATTAATGTTTTTTAATCAAATGTTTGTTTAGTTTATTACTATAATGCTGTTGAAATGCCCCTTTTTTGGTTTTAAGTATTTCTTTTTTTGTTCTGTAACTTAAAAAATATTTATAATTTTAAAAGTTTAAAGTACAAGCATTTTTTTGAGAAATTTTATTGGGTATAATAGGGGGCCGCAAATTTTGATTTGCACCCAGCGACAAAAACATTTGGTGGGGCACTGCAAGCCGTCGCTCATTGGCAACAAATAACCGACGTCATTTTCGAAATGTTTTCGATTTAGTTGAATTATGAGCACTTTAGGATTTTTTTTTAACAAACCATATCAAGCAAATGTTACCAAAAGGTTTTTTTCTTACACTATTAAAAATAAACAATGAGTTGTAATTGTGTGTGATTAGTTCTCTAAACTTCTGTGCATAAATATTTAATTCGCCAATTCCAGTGCATGGAACTCAACATACATACATAATTAATGTGGGAAGATTCAGCTGAAGTGCTCACATTATAGTGTAACTAGAACAGGTTTCTCCATTTTACTTTATTTTTCGCTTTTGTCGTATTTTCCGATGGCAGTTTATACGTATATTAATATACACATGGATATACAGATTTGCTTGGTTTTACTTCTAAATTTAAAATTCATCTTTCATATGAAACTTTGTAATATATAAAAATTTGTTATACAACTATGAATATACATCTCATTTACCGACACGCAACTTGTGTCTTACTTTACGGTCATTGTTTTCATGTTTTGCGTAATTGAGTGTCAGTTTTTAAACTTATTTTTTATTAAATCGGGCCAGTAAATGCACTGACCTCTCCGCTAAGACTGTCACATATACAATCGCACACAAGCAATGCATTTTCGTAATGGCGCCCGGTTGCATGCAGCAGAAAAATACAAGCGACGTACTGTATTATTGATTGTCCAGGTTTCTACCTTGGCTCGCCTACACGTAGATAATTGCAGGCTGCCTCAACCATTTATTTTCAATACGAGTAGGTTTGGTTTTTTAGTCGTCAATGGGAGTTTTCAAATGCTCTGTCGTGACTTATGGTGTATATACAGGGTGTTATGAAATTCACTGCAAATATTGAAAGCAGTGGTATGAATCATACTTGAAACTTTAAAATCTCAAATATTTTATTTTTGCAATACATACCTAAAACGGAAACTGGAAAATGGATTTACTTGGGAAAAACTGGAAATTTCGATTTGTGACCCAAATTTTTCACCGTTTGAATTTTTGTCGAAGTCAAAATGAATTCAAATCAAAATCCCATATACCTCGTCGGAAAGAGTTCGTCGAAATCCGTGGTATCTAAATTTTGTAGTTTCTTCATTCTTTATAGGAAGGGAGCCAACTCGGTCACCGTACGAAGATAAACTTAATTGAGTCGAATTTTAAGCAAATCGTCCTATATTTGTATGTGTGGGGTTTTGAATGTATGTAGCAATACGGATACGAAGGGCGGTCTATTCTCGATCTCCAGCCCGAAGGACTACATGCTCTAGAAACACGAAATTTTCAGTGCTTAACAATGATGATATTGCCGACTTTATAACCGATTGGGCTGTCTACACCCCGTGTAATTTTGTTTCATCATCCACCAATTCCTTGTGGAAGGTAGCAAACTCTCCTTTAGTTTCTCTTTTGGCCTTATTTGCTAAATGAATTTATAAATTCATTTATAAGGCTTTAGGAGCCTACCAAAGAAGAGGAAGACTTTAAAAATGGTTTTAATTTTTAGGTTTTTTATAAATCATGTGATCAACATTAAGAAACTGGATTCACCGGTTTCTATATATGCAGTGAATTTCATAACGCCCTGTAGATTTAACAATAAGCTGCATGCATTCTTGTGACAACAATCACTTGTTTTAAAGCAATTTTTTCTTTCAATAATCAATCTTATTAAACCTACACGGTAAGCAAAATTAAAATTAGTTAAAATACGCGCCTTTGCATACATTGTCAACAAATTATGTTGTAAATAAGCGAAGACACTTCTGTAATTACCAGTCTGTCGAACGGAGAAACAAAAGGAATGACAAAAACAAAAAAGAAAGAACAGGGTAAAGCGAAATTAAAAACTTTATTAATACAACGGAAATGCCAGACAGCTCGGCGAAAAACAAGCTATTTTGAAGAGTTTTTGCGCGCACATACAGTTACATGTTTGTAAAAAAAGAAAAAATATTACGTATCAATATCATTATTTAATGGCGATGTTACCATAATATTTACAAGATATTTAAGAAAGGGCTAAACAATCTCATTCGCATCTCATCGGATTTGGTTTTAGGAACGAGGCAGTCCAAGGATAGAAGGTCCGAGCGTGCTCCTCAACTTCTTTACAAACATAGAAAATGACTTCGGATCATAGTTGGCTTATTGATAGGAAATCACCACTTTCAAGGGCTTCTCTGTAGGATCGGAATTCGGAGGACTCCGGATGTCGGTGGTGCCTGGCAGAGGATGAAAATATTTCTCATATTTAGCGAATTTTCATCGATCAAATGCTGTTGACATCCGAGGATATTAAGCATATACATTCTACCAACGATGATGTTTAAATTCTCAAGCCTGAAGTGAACTAGGTAAGGAGAGTGGAGTACAAGAGCCTAAGCATTCAGGATCATTGACCATTGAAACGGTTTTAATGATTTTTTGTTATTTCAAACATTTGTCAACAAGTTTCTACTTGTTTTCTCCCTCAAGAGATTTGGATGTTGTTCTTTGTAGATTTTTGGGCGACATATCTTCATTTTTCTCAAAAACTTGACGTTTTAAGGAAGTTTTACGGCCTTCTTCGTAATCAGAGACCAAAAATGTACCGGAAATAATTTATATAGCCTCTGAGAGGAAATCGTATCGAACATTCTTACTTATTTATTCATACTAAACTTATGTTAGATCTGCCAGTATAAGCATGTACTTACGTGGTATGGTTTTAAACTCTTATATTCTTTAAATGCCAATTCTCTATCTAGAAGAAATTCCACAGGTTGAAGGTTACTAGGAATCTCTACGTTGGACACCAAAGGCATAAACGTCTGAAACAAGTAAAATACACTGCCAATTAAAACGAATAGATAGTGATAGGTAAAGATATGTCATGGTACGAGCCAACTTCAGAGTTACTATGTTTAGGTCCTTTTCTGCAACCTTGAAGGCACAATTTGTGTCATCGTGCAATGGCAATAAATTACTAAAGGGTTATTGTCACAAAAAATAATGGTATATTGGTATATTTTATTACTTCTTAGTCATGGTTAAGCCTGTGGCATTTATGATCTTAGTTTTGTAGATAAGTATTAACCTACAGTAATTGCGCTGTTTTAGTAGTCTATCGATTTGCAAATATGCTACCCTGAAAGCCTAGCAACAGCCGTTCTCAAAAAATAGGTGGGTGACCATGTAGTTCGCGGGGTTATAAATCCCTGATTGCTTAAAAACGGTTATGATATAGATAGAACATATATGTAGGTATATCGTACTATTAGATGCATGTTTCTCTTAATACGTTTTATGTTACACTACTTGGTAGTCTTAATAAGCTTTTGTATTAATATTTATATAACTAAAGTAAACAAACACGGAATCTGGATATATTGTCTACGTGGCAAATGTTAGATCCATGTCAGCAAACAGACACAAGGTGTATTTTATTGACCAAGGTAGGGTGTTACTTGTCAAGCTCGTCGTATTCTTTATGTTTACGAAACGTCTCTTGTCGATTATTTAAGATTTATTATTAAAATTAAGGTTTTTCTTGCATCTTACATTAACATCATTAAAAATCAATTAAAAGGAAAGAGAAGCGAAAGTGACACGATTGCAGAACACACTTTGTTTACTCGTTTACTTGTAATTTATTAGTTTTATGCTACAATCTTTATCCATTCGTTTCGGCTGGGTGATTTCTTCACGTTTTTTAGTGCAATGAGTCATCGACCGCGTCTTAAAGTTGCCGTGACGGTCGACGGAATCACGAAACCTCGAGGAATAAATAACAGCGGACCATAAAAAATGCAGGCGTTACCTTGAATGGCTTTTATTGTTCTTGGTGTTATTATTATGGCGCGTAGAATTGTTCATTGTTGTTTCATCGGTCGTGACAGAAAAAATTATCGTTTTGTTCCGTGTCTTTATTATTTCATTTTTTGCTGCTTCACTTTTTCAGATTTGATCGCGATCGTAAAGAAGAGAACCAGCTGATGGCTGTTTTTAAGAATTTAATCTGAATATTAAAACAGTTATTTTTTATTTCAATTTGTATAAGTCGACAAACCCATAGCTGCAAATATTTTAAATCTTTGCAGTAACAATATCCTAAAAACCCAAATATAATGTATATTCTTTGGTATTAATAAGAATGCGTTCAGCAATCTTCTTCGTAAATGGGTTGCCATGGCAACGGTTGTCTGTGGTGACGGTTGCTGTGATAATAGTTACTATGGTATCCATGTCGTTTCCTTAGCATCGTGTATATTATGTATATATGTTTATAAGGCAAAATCCTTGCGTTTTTCTTTCAGTGCATTTAGGATTTTGTTGCACCTTAATGTTAACATAAAGTACAACACGCTTTCATAAAATATAACATACCTACTCGTATGTATATCAAAAAAACATTGTATATTTGGTTAAATCAGCATAAATAATTTGCCTGCGCATTCACCAGAAATTAAAATTCGTTATTAACAAATATGTTTGGAAGATTGTCAGTGTCAAGGTCTGTCATGTCATTGCAATGTGTAAAAATGTAAATATTGATATTATTTTCCAATAAAGTACGACGACTAAGTTTATCAGACGAAAAGTATGTTTTGATTATATTTAAACTCAGCCATATTAAGCATCATTTTATTGGAATATCAGTGTATGTTGTGTAACATAATTTGTATTTTTATGATCAACCCTTGATTCTATTCAACACAATTCACATATGTATGACACACAATCTCCCTTCTTCGGAAATAAAAATGGCTTGGCAATAAATTTATCCGGTATTTCTTCCGCTTTTCCCTATATTTCCTAATCGTGCGTCGGTTATTCACGTCAAACCGAAGGTCTCCGATCAATCAGGCTAATCTGTGTTGGTCCTGGACAGCTCCGATATTCGTTTGTTTATGGCTGCCATTATGGATTATTACTAGGTTTTTACGTTAACTGAATTTGTGGATATACGCAATGCTCTGTTTTCTGCGTAAAAGCGTTTTTAGTACTTAGAAAGCTCTTTAATATACATAAAAGAATTCGGTCAAGTGCAAACTATACTTTCACAATTAGTGTTTCGTGCCATCAGCCCCCCACTTAACCTGAGCAAACCTCGGCAGTCCATCTGCCGCGCTACTCGCCGCCGACGGCACCAACGCCCTATCATATCTCGTACGCGCGGAGCTGAGTGGGGAACGTTTCGACTGAACTAAATTAAAAATTTTGAAAAACGTAAGGACAAAAGTTGTTTCTTACATCGTGAGAAACATAGGCGTGGTTAGGCAGGCAGTCGAGTTCAGGGGTGCTTAAGCCCTAGACCTTATTCAGTATATGGCCAAAGATTTTGTTCATAGGGTGGAGGCCTGTAAATTTTAGGGGTGCTAATTAGAGCTTTGGGAGTGCTAAGCATAAGGAAACTCCTAGTTTTAAAGCTAGCTCCGACTTGTAAACTAATGGATTTAAAGCCCCCCTTAAGTACGCCTAAAAAGGTGGAGGGTTGCAAATTTTGGGGGTGCTAATAAGACGTTTGGGGGTGCTAAGCATAAGGAAACTCCTTCTAGTTCTAAAGCTAGCTGCGACTTGTAAACTAATCGATTTAAAGCCGCCTCTTAACTACGCCTAATAGGGAATAAGGTTGCAAATTTTGATGGTGCTAATTTGAGCTTTGGGATGCTAAGCACCCCCCAAGTCCCCCCTTAACTACTCCTATGGTGAGAAATATTTTTTGTCGAAAAACTTGTTCTTTAATACCAATGGTACCGCGGTTATAAGGAAATAAACAATTAAATTCGATTCAATTATGTATAACAATTGATCGCTCTAGAATTTTTCAATCCCGATAATTTTGGCTCAATCTACACCTTATTCTCAATGTTCGCGATTTTTTTCCTATTTTTCTAAGCGATCCTTTAGGTGATGAGGGTGGGATACAGCAATTTTTAAGCGTTTTTCCCGAAAACTGTTCGAAAAAATGCATACAAAATACGTCATATATATTGTTGAGTTCGTGATGCAATAAGATTTCATTTGACACCCTACACGATGCCCTTGAAATTTTTTTCCCATTTCCCAATTACCCTCTGAAATTAACCCCCAGATCAAAATTCAACTTTTTATACTTCACGTCTATAATTGGGCCACCACACTCTATCTCTGTTCTAAATTTCAAATTTTTACGTCGAATACTTTCAGAAAAAATGCCTGTGACAGACGGACGGACGGACACATCAGTAAGTGTTCCGTTTTGCTAATTTTAGCACGAAATACTAAAAGAGCCTGAAAATGAAGCCTGACAATTCTTCATTGACATTGATCCTCAGCAAGAGGAGAAGTTCCACATACCTATTAACCTATAGTAGGTAATTGCTTTATTTAAGTTAGTTTTTCTCAAAAAGTAAGTGGGGGACCATATAGTTGGTCAGATTAAGAGTAACCCTGAAATCTCTGATTGCTCCAAAATGTAAATAATGTTATCTCCTCCTTGTTTCTAAGTCCATGACCCTTAACATATCGTTAACCGAAGAAGTCAACATTAAAACGAAACAACCCGAACACGAATCGAGGATCTCCAATTATTCTAGCATTGTTCCGATCGGGTGTCTCCGCGATGCAGTCATCACTGCAAGTGATGCGCGTTTACGCTAACGTAAAATGGTATATCGTTCCGCTAAACAAAATATGTTTGACAATTCAAAAACTACAGATGTAATAAAATATCGACCCTATCCCCGAATAAATTAAAATTCCATCGGAATAATTCGAGCCGAGCCGCGGCAGAGTCCGTGTGTTGAATTATTTATGAGTGCGGAGTGGCCTTGGTTAAAGCTGGAAAAAAATAAATAAGCAGGTCAGCACAATAATCGACTCGACTGTAATCAAATTGCCATTTAAAACTTGTTTATCATGTTTTGAATAGATACGATATAATTATTTTTTTTTATTTACCTGACGGTCTAATCAACTTGGTAAATAATTGTGATTAATTGTTGAAGGATTTTTCTGGAAGGTCAATGCCATAGGATACCTATAAAGAATATAGGGTGGGTCAAAAGTAACTTTAGTATTTTGATTGTTTTAATATCCTATAAGCGATTCCAAATAACATGTTTCGCCATCTTGTAAGTAAATCGGTTGCCGTGGTAACGGTTGCTATGGTAGTGGTTACCGTGGCAACAGTTGCTATGGATGTGGTATCCATGACATTACCTTAGCATCATTTTTGGTGACCCAGAAGGAAATCCCAAGAAGTCCGTCGTATCCACGAGAAAGTGACTTTGGATAAAAAGAATGACACTAGAAGTACACGAGTTATTCACGAAGACGAGAGAAAAAGACTAAGGCAAACAAAATTTACAAAATTAGGAAAATTAGACTTACCAAAGCTGGCCAGAGGACGGTACCGTGACTAAAAGGATCTTTTCTATCGGCCCATACAAGTGCTTGTTCTACTAAAAATAGGTGAAAGAGGTCGTCCCGGTATATGCATATCCATTCTCGTCTTTGCCATTCTACGTCATCGTATTCTACCAAAACCTGAAATGAATATAATTGTTAGTACACAACAGGAAACTGAAAAATAAGAAATCTTAGGAAACTGTTAAATTTTAAATAATGAATTAATTTATCCAAATCTTATTTTGAAGTAAAGTTAACAAGGGGGTATAATCTAAACAAGCATATATTTTATTTATTTATTACTCGCTTATTTATTAATTCTGTTTTATTTATGGTTGTTGTGCCAATAAATCTTTAGTAAGGCTACAATGTCATTAAAACTTAATGATCTGAGATGAATGGTTCTTATGGTATCCCCATCCTGTCCTCCCACACAGCCATCCTGAGATAACGTAAGATAAAAAAACGTCCTTAGTATGCCGTGGAATCAATCATCACACATGTCTTGAATTATTACTCTCGAAAGGTAACACAGGTAAAAGGTATAAGTGAATAAAAAATAGAACTGCCAAGTTCTGAAGTTTTTATTTTTAAGAAAATTAAGTATGGTAATCACGGCAGAACAAAAAGCTTTTATGTTCGGAAGTTACTTTAGAAATGGTAGAAGGGTTGATGGCCAGAGAGTTTATTCAACACGGGACGCCAGATTTTCAAACAGAATTTCCACACATAGTCATGGATTTCGACCAGTTTCGCCAAGTTTTGACTAGACCTGTGGCTTTGTTTAGAGAAACAGCTGCACTATGAGGTTTTTGAGCCATATTTTTGGCCAAAGTTAAAAACACTTTGTATCATGCAAAAAATTGATCAAAACGTAGTTGTTTCGAGTTGTTATGTAATACTAAATATAAATTTGGGTTTTATGTAAACAGGGTGGTTTTCTTATATGACCTTGAAATTTATGTTGGAGCTGAAAAAAAATCAAAATCAAAATGGGTGGGAACTATTTTAGAACCATTATAGTATATTTTCTTACTCAATATGACTTGCGGTTTCATCGAAATTTACGTCATTACCTTCTTTTGTTACTATACCCTATGTATTTTACTTCAGTCTGTTAGATTTCTTGTGAATAAAGAAATATAAGAAATCGAGCACTTAATTGGAAAACATATTTTTAAAAAGTTATTTTATATCAGCTATTTTGTTTTGATTTTCTTAAAACGACTTTTTGAATATTCTATTAAGGCTATTGTTACTTAATCATTGCTTACACGGTTAGTTAGTTATTTAAATTATTCATGAAATTCTATATATTTTTATCTTCAGGATTCCACTATTCAAATATGGTCTATTCTTACACTAAGTACATCATCCTTTACTTTAGGGAAGGAGAAAAATAAAATTTCCTACTTTATTTTAACATTTATTATTCATTTTCTAACTCTAAGTTGTCCAGTTTATCTAAATCTATAATATTGTCCAAATCTTCATGTTCTTCATCGGTATCGGTTGATTCATCCTCAGATGAGGTAACTTCTGGATTTTCTTTGTACTCTGTATCTACATCAGGTACTTCTAATAAAGTCAAAACATCTGAAGGAAGTTTTAATTTTTTTTAAGTTTGCACCTTTTATTTAAATTAATTGATTAAATTAGAGGATCGGACGTGTCCATTGCCTGTTAAATACATCTAACAAATTGATTTGACGCCCTGCTTTCCGCGCATGATATTGCCTATCGTATTGATATATTTTATTGCTGGCTTCCGATGCTTCCTCAGTGAAATATCCTAAAGCTTTTCTAATGACTCATCTTCCTCTCCAAAAACTGCATTCGCCTGTAGCCAAGCTATGTTTTTTGAAGCGAAATAATCTTTATTCCTCGACGATTTTTCCCATCTCTCAGACAGATATTCGCAAAATCGACAAATCTTTTTCCGAATCTTGTTTTGAGATTCTTCATCCGCTAAGGTGAACTTGTCTCCCAGTTTGTTGAGAACTGCATGAGAAACTACAGCCAACAGCCGTTTTATCTCCCGCTTCCAGCCACAGTTGGGCTAGCTCTTCATTTTTAAAATGCTGCATGCCTGGAAGCAAAAAGAAATAAATTAATTTAATTTTTATATTGGGCTTTCGGTCAATGTTTAATACATAATATTTATTTGTTTGTTCAGGTTTTGCTTTATTTTCTTTAAACAATCACCAGAACTACATAGAAAATTTAATATTAAAGATATACGTATGAATTTAATATTTAAAACCTAAACATGGCTTATTTGTCTTTAACTTACTAACACAAATAAGATAATTAATTATGTTTGTAGTTCTGGTGATGTTTTAAAGAAAACAAAGCCAAACGTCAACAAACAAATAAATATTTTTTATGAAACTTGGCCGAAAGCCCAAAATTAAAATTAAATTAATTTCCACTCAATGGCAGGAAAATAAACTAAAGGAAATAAAACAGAAGTTCGCGAACATTCGCAGAATTTTTTTTCTGCGTTACAAGTACTAATGTTTCCTTTAGTTTCTGTGCAACTATGAAAACCGGGTTCGACCGGGTTTGTGTTTTAAACCAATTGACATATTTAAAATTTTCTTTCGCAAAGTTCAAAACAATCTCGCATAATTTAATGTTTACTGCAATGTAGATCAATTTAATAAAAAAGTAAAATATCGTTCTGTAAAGTACTTACCTAGAGCTAAATCATGCACTTTTTCCGATGAAAAAATAATGATGAACCACGAAGTTAAACGCACTTGAAAACACCTTTCACACTTCGCTTACAATTCGCAAATGAACTCTTACTGGAAACATCTACTTCCGAAACCTGCACAGGTAAAAAAGGGTCTTTTAATTGGGTTTTCGGGTGATAATTCCTTCGTTTTGAAATATTTACTTTACTACTGTAATAAATAAAAGCAAATTGTTTTACTTTCGGAAATGCCTATTTTGGCCAATAATTAGTGGAAAAAACCCCAATGTGAGCTGGTGTGAACAGAAAGGATGGCAGTGGGAGACCCAAAGTTCGCACTGCCCAAAAGGTAGAAGACTTGAGGCAAATTGTTATGAACACCCACAAACCCCTATTCGGCATTTAAGCCAGCAAGTAAATGTGTCCTACGGAACCTGCAATACAATCCTGAAATGTGACCTTCATATGCACGCTTATCGTCTAAGCTCAGTCCAAAAATTGTTACCAAAGTCGCAGCGAATGCAATTTTTAGAGTGGTTTTTGGGTAATTTGCAGAACGAAAACGTATTTGGGGCTACGGGCTAGAATTACAAATAAATTTCAGGAGATTAACAACTCTCCCTAAATGCTCACCAATGTTTTTAATGCTGTAAAAAGAAGAATGCTAACATGTTTGGAAGTAGAAGGTGGACACGTCTCTCATTTAGTCTACATTTATAATTTTTAGATTCTTTGTTGTATATGTTTTTTTTTAATTCTGTATTATGCAGTGGCAATGACAATAATGTAATTTTATTTAAAAAAAAACTTCAGGCAGTTTTATTTTTCATTCACCTATATCTTTTACTTATGTTACCTTTCGAGAGTAATAATTCAAGACATGCGTGATTGATTCTACTGCATACTTTGAGGACGGATTTTTTTTTTGGTTTTACGTTATTTTCGTCCTTTAAAGGTGGTTATTAAAAGAAAGTCCACAGTGTATGCAATTTTATGACTGAAAACGATTAATATACGGTTCCAACATTTACAAAGGAAATGCCAGAACAACGATACACTAGGTACATAGTACAAATGGAAAACTTCTGAACAATCAAAAGAATATTACTACTGAGTAAGCAGAATCATCAATTAATTATACTTATTTAAGACAAAAGACACACATGGTCTGCAATTGGTTGTCGATGGAAAGCGATCTGGATGTAGACTGTCACCAATACTCAACAAATTGAAAGACATTTCCTTCCCTATTGAAGTTAAAGAACTGATGAGAGATCAAACTTAGTCTACCACATAAGTAGATAGGGCAAGAATGGTGATAGATAAAACAACAAGACCCAACCGTGGTATAATGTGATCTTATTATGCATTGGCCAGCTGGACGCCAAACTGCTGAGGGGCCGAGATGTGTTAAACCAATCAACATAAATAAGAGAGCCAAAGAAAAAAGAATACAATGGTATGATCATTATCAGTGAAATATTTTATATAAACTTTAACATTAAAACAATTCATTGGCCCTAGCTCACCCTAGCTAAGAGCACTGCATCAAGAGAACCCTGAAGCGAATTATTTTTAGTACTCTCCACATTAAAATTCAGCGCTTCGGGTAAAATAAACGGAATTTGCATAACACGATGCGACGACGCCCGTCTCCCGTCGACGGTTTTAACTCTATTCGGATATCAAAACAAAGTTTATAATGTACTCAGTGCAGTGCCTCTGGCGAACAAATAAAGGATAAATGAAAGTCACGGAATAATGTGTCGAAAGTTCAAGGTTCACGTCTTGTGAAATTACGTGAATACGCCTTGGGAGTAGCAGACGTTTTTGACAGAGCTGTTCAGATTTGCTCAGGATTTTCCTTTCCTTATTCCGTGGGGGAGGGAATCACTATTTAACTGCGACTGACTTTCTTTAGCAATGAAATGACTCAACTAGACTGTAAATTTATAGCCCTGTTTACAACCATTATGGCGTAACTGTTATATGTGACTCTTAACTTTCCAAAGCCCACATATAGCTTAAGTCAATTAACTTAAGTTTAATTTCATTGCCTTCAAAACGGTTGATTAGCGGTTCATTAAAATTCATGATATTAAGGAGAATACTTCCGTAAGTCTGGCCTATAAATTAATATTGATCGGTTTCGTTAATGCAAAAAGTTGGGAAGCTGACAGATGACAAATGACCTTGTACAGTAAGGACCAAGCCACGGACATAGAAACAACGAGGCCCAATTTACTAATGCCCTTATCTTAATAAACATATGGTGGGGGACGGCTCGGCCTGTAGCTCGGCACTAGTCGGTCATCATCGTGGCTAATATGGCTGCGAGTAAGTACTAACGTACCATGGGCGTCTGAAGAGAAGGGAAGTGTAGTCTATTGACACGGGATTTAAAGAATTGGAGGTTTGGATGGGAAGGGAAAACATCTGCAGGCAATTTGTTCCATAATCTGGATGATTGTATAATGCACTTCTTACTTATCATAAGTAGTTAAATTTACAAGGTAGTTTTTGGAAGGTCCCGTAAAATGATCGTCGGAGTCGTGTTTCGGACCATAACCCGTTAATTTGTAAACTTTGTCAGCTGTGAAAAACACATTTGACGTAAAAAAATTCAATATAAGGCAGGGGGCCTGCGGAAAAAATAATTTGACAAGTGGTCTACAGGGGAAAAAAGTTTGGGATCTCAGAGTTAAGGTGATGAAACCGAAGTGTTTGTCTTAAAACAGGTGGCCGTACGAATAAGGCGTGGTTCCTTATAAGGTAAGATTACTATATAAACAACACATATTTTAGTATTATTTTACTACATTCATTTTCTTTTTGGCCTTGGAATCGTACATTTTTTTTAATTGGATGCAAATTAATGCAGGTTTTTATTTTATAATGATTGTGACGTAGTAATTTGTTTTCTTGAGAAAATTGTGTCATAGTTAAGAATAGTATTTGAATTTAAAATGTATGGCGTGGTCGCAGAGCAGTGGGATAAAAAATATAGAACATTTCCATGTATTGCATTTTCTTTTAAGAGTAGTAAAGTGGGAAATTCAATATGCCTTATCGTATTCTTGCGAAGCACGTTTTTTAAGCAAAGTTCCAAATAAGGGTTTGGTTTCTCTGACGAATTATATAAATTTTTTAGGTTTAGTCATTAGTTTTTTTTCTTTATAGCAAAGAACTGAAACAACACAATGTTGCGGTGGTTTAGGGTAGTTTTTAGAATAAAAAAGAAATGTGCGATTTGAGGGCAAAAAGTATTGGGAATGTCTGTAGAGTAGCCCAGGAGTCACCCATTCCATTATATTAAACCATTTTCGTGATACCCTGGATCATAATACACTGAGCTATGATACACACTTGTGTATCATAGCAGAGGAATTATGAACATTATGCAACAAAAGAAAAAGTAACCGTGAAATTATTTCACAACATGTTTGGAAACCTACAAATCTTACCTGCTTATTGAAATAAAAAAAGTTGTTGTAGAAGAAAAACAACTGCTAATATACAAGTATAAATAGAATGTATAAAATACTGAATAATGTAACTTTCTTACGAAACTTACCCAGCACGCGATCTCAAACGTTAAACAAGAAAAAAACGAACAAAGAAGGGTAAAAAAACAGAAACGCAACTGCGGGTTCCGTGGGCATAATTTCTCGTTGATTTCAGGGAAAAATTTGTAATCATCACGCGAGTTGTGGCAATTACAATTGATTAAGTGCTGTTTCGTTCGCGTTTTTAATAACGTTTGAACGAAAAATCGATTTATGGGCGATGGCCACACAAATGAGTTATTTTTACACTATTTTTGTCTTCCATAAAGAATGTGACAATAATGCTCTTAAACACGGTAGGACCGGTATTGCTAATTTATTTAATCCCTGCTTATTTATAAATGATTTCTGGATTTGTTTGTTACTCAGTCGCTCAAAAATAATTAAAAAAAACATTATATCGACTAAAAAATTCTTTTAATAATAGGTGGATCCCCTCACCCACCTATTTTAATTTTCGAATGCAAGGCGCTTTTTTTCAAACCATATTGTTCGGCCAGCGGCGCCTTTTTCCAATTACAATACCTGGCTAGTTGCGCCACTGGCTGCAATGCATACCATATCCTTCTTTTAAGAGCGCATCTGTTATAATTGTATTTAAATAATTAAAGTGATGTCGTAATACGTTTCAGTTCAAACCAAGTCAAAGGCGTCAATGGCAAATAGTTCTTCTGCATCAAAATAAAGAGCCTGAATCCGTACACGGACAAATTAATTTCAAGCATACACAGACCCCAGGCACTCGGGAAAAAGCAAACTTCCCAGACAGACCCATATTTTAGTTTTGCACTTAATGGTTTCGTCTCTCTTGTCGGTGGCCTTTGATTAATGGGCGATTCCCGTAGCGGTCGTATGTATAAGCTACCACTTAACCGGTTTGCTCGCCGGTGCCAGATTATGGGTTAAGTTCGGGCCAGATCTGAGCTGGCAAGTTTGGGTTATTACTAATTTACAATTTGTATACGGGGAAAACTAAACTAACTTTGTGGCTTGGTGGCTGGAATTCTCAAACACAGCCACAGTTGCGACCGTGCTCATCAACCTCCGGACTCACCGTGACGTGCGCAGCTCGCCGGTTCCAATCCGGACCTGGATCACTGGCAACGAAATGCATCTGCCGTATTGTCCTTGGCACTTTCAGTATCTTTAAACCAGCCTCACATTCTTTAAATGCTATTTCTCGACATACAATGCTCTCGAATATACTTTAAGATATAACTACTTCAATAACTGCCGTAACTTTTAATTATGATTAGTTCGTCAAGTGATCTATTTTAACCAATGGAGTTGTAATATTTGGCGCTCTAACTCTTAACTTTTGATTTGCATTAAATGCTGACGGCGCATACCAGGGTAAGTCCCGCGATTAAATTTCCTGCTCAATTATATGCATCAAAAAGAGTACCAATGACGAAAAGCCATTCCATATTCAAATAAATAGTAAGATTTATTCACATTCTATACATCAGCACCCCGAAAAAGCCCTCTTACGTGATTTTAGACTATAAATTACCTATACGATTCATTTACGATTATTAGGGTTTCTCGCCTTATCGACTGTTAGTGTCTTTTTTACACGTGGGGTGTTTTCCGTTGGAAAAATCGGTGTGTACTAAACTATCTATCTCCTATGACCCGCATCAAAATAAAGAGCCTGAATTCGTATACGAACAAATTTCAAGCATACGCAGACCCCAGGCACTCGGGAAAAAGCAAACTTCCCGGCCAGACCCATATTTTAGTTTGGCACTTTATGGTTTCGTCTCTCTTGTCGGTGGCCTTTGATTAATGGGCGATTCCCGTAGCGGTCGTATGTATAAGCGGGACATACCTACCTAATAAAGAATTTTATTTATTTATAAGTGCATGACGTGTATTTATATACAACGTACGATTAAAGAGTTCTTGACTCGCAATCAAAATACTTGGCATTTCTTGAAACAACGAGAAGGCAAACAAAATCAAAATTTAGATTTAACAGTCAACACTGAAATAAAACTCCAATACCCAGTTTTCAACACGCCACTGATTAGGATTCAGGCTTTGTCCGCCAGAGTGCGCCACGAATCGATCATCACGCCCTGACGTCACGAACTTCCACAATGGCCGCTGCTTTACTCCACCTCCAGTCAATACGCCCCGCCTACAAAATCCACGTGAAACGTAGTGTTGTTATTGTCATTTTTATCATCATTTATTTGTCTACGAGCCGTTGCCATAGTGACAGCGGGGCAGCCATGATGAATTGCGTGCTCCGAGTTCTGGGCTCGCGTTGCGCAGTCAAGCTGTCACTTTCCAGTGACAGATGATTGTGGCGAAAATGGATTTAAAAGAAAAAAGGTGTCTTTAAGCCCGGGTTCGAGGGTTTTTGTTTGCGTTTGGCGGGTTTAAAATTTGACGTGAAATTGTGTTGATCCCAGGTGCTATGGTTCTCAGTGTCTGTCATTGTGCGAAGGTTAAATTCGATTTTGAGCTATTTACGTATAGGGCAACGGCGTGGCGCGGCGTGGCGGAGTCAATTTTAGTGTCAAAAGATAGGTGTTATTGTGAAATTGGCTTGGTGAAAAGGCGACTAAATACGGTTTCTTGGTGCTTATTGTACGGTGCATTGTGTGTATTGAAAGCAAAAGAGAAACTTTTGTAATGGAATAGTCTATTATATCGAGAAACCAAACACAAAGAAAGAAAGGCAGCCATTTTGGATAATTTATTTGGTTTTATTACCTTTTTAAGTACCCCAGATATTAATATTTTTTGATAACGTTGTAAAATAAAGAGAAAATTGTTTTTCAAATACATATTTACGGTAAATATTTTTTATTTTATATTTGTTGTATAATATACAATCGATCGATACGGTGTAAAATGTGTTGCATATCCTTCGGGGAACGAACTTCACTGTGGAATAGAATATTTACAGAAGTTGTTGAGAAAGTGTGAGTTGAGTGTGCACGTGTAGTGGCTTAAACTAGGTCATATCAGTTAGGGAGAAACTACATTTCCCAATACAAAATTTATACTGTGTAAGCACATTACCAAACCTTTTTTCAATCAAACCCACTTTTAGATGCTATTTTGACGTATTTCTTTAACAAGTACTTGTTATCGATCCCAGTGTAGGTATGTTTATATTTCTTATGCAAAGGGATCATGCAGTTTATAAAAAGTATTGAATTTATCACAAATTACGCAGGGCCAGATCTGGACAATATGCATATAATCCAAATAAATCTGAAATATTTTTTTTTGTTTTCTCTAGATCATCGCTGACGGCGCATACCAGGGTAAGTCCCGCGATTAAATTTCCTGCTCAATTATATGCATCAAAAAGAGTACCAATGACGAAACGCAATTCCATATTCAAATAAATAGTAAAATTTATTCACATTCTATAGATCAGCACCCCGAGAAAGCAACGTATATTAAGCTAGCTCACCATGGTCACGTCGCGCATTTCTAACCTAATGGATATTTAGTTGCTAATTAGTTACGCTAATCCCGATTTAGTTGCTATTCATCCCTCCAAGATACACGCGGTGAGCTAACTTAAATATTAATCTAGCAGACCAATTACTATAACTCGGGTTCTGATCAACTTATCGACTTTGTTCAGCCGCCATATTTAGTTGCTAATTAGTTGCTGGAAGATAGCATAGTTTATTTTACACCCCGTCAACCCCTAACTCCAGGATCGCCACCCCTAAAGGCATGAATTTCAATATGGCTCTCTAGGTAATTATAAATGGTTCTGTATTTAGTTGCTAATTAGTTGCTGACGTTTTATGCTTTTTATTTTTTTTCCCCTCCCCATTATACGCGATAACTACGGTGGTGCTAGAATAATTGTTTGTCTATTCAACCCTTCCGCGCAACTTTTGATCAATGAGAGATATCGACTTCGTTCAACCGCCATATTTAGTTGCTAATTAGTTGCTGGAAGATAGCGTAGTTTATTTTACCCCCCGTCAATCCCTAACTCCAGGATCGGCACCCCTAACGGGATGAATTTCAATATGGCTCTGTAGGTAATTATAAATGGTTCTATATTTAGTTGCTAATTAGTTGCTGACGTTTTATGATTTTTATTTGTTTTTCCCTCCCCATTATAACCGAAAACTACGATGGTGCTAAAATAACTGTTTGTCTATTCAACCCTTCCGCGCAACTTTTGATCTATGAGAGATATCGACTTCGTTCAACCGCCATATTTAGTTGCTAATTAGTTGCTGGAAGATAGCGTAGTTTATTTTACCCCCGGTCAACCCTTAACTCCAGGATCAGGAGCGCCTTATGCTGTACGCGTTTCGCTACCGCTACCGTAGTTATCGGGTATAATGGGGAGGTAAAAAAAAATAAAAAGCATAAAACGTCAGCAACTAATTAGCAACTAAATATAGAACCATTTATAATTACCTACAGAGCCATATTGAAATTCATGCCTTTAGGGGTGCCGATCCTGGAGTCAGGGGTTGACGGGGGGAGGGGGGGGGTAAAATAAACTACGCTATCTTCCAGCAACTAATTAGCAACTAAATATGGCGGTTGAACGAAGTCGATATCTCTCATTGATCAAAAGTTGCGCGGAAGGGTTGAATAGACAAACAATTACTCTAGCACCACCGTAGTTATCGGGTATAATGGGGAGGAAAAAAATACAAAGCATAAAACGTCAGCAACTAATTAGCAACTAAATATAGAACCATTTATAATTACCTATAGAGCCATATTGAAATTCATGCCTTTAGGGGTGCCGATCCTGGAGTTAAGGGTTGACGGGGGGTAAAATAAACTATGCTATCTTCCAGCAACTAATTAGCAACTAAATATGGCGGCTGAACAAAGTCGATAAGTTGATCAGAACCCGAACATTATATATATATGCATCAAAAAGAGTACCAATGACGAAACGCAATTCCATATTCAAATAAATAGTAAGATTTGTTCACATTCTATACATCAGCACCCCGAAAAAGCCCTCGTAAGTGATTTTAGACTGTAAATTACCTATACGATTCATTTACGATTATTAGGGTTTCTCGCCTTATCGACTGTTAGTGTCTTTTTACACGTGGAATGTTTTCCGTTGGAAAAAAAATTGGTGTGTACTAAACTATCTATCTCCTAATAGGTACAGGGTCTTCCAACGAGGACTGAACAGGGGCTCATTTTTGAGCTTCCTTGTATTTAAAGAAAAATCTAAAATAGCCAATCGATGTACTTTTTCCTGCAGAATTCAAAAATGAAACCAAAAATTTATTTGAACCAGAAACAAAAGAGTTACGCTATGGATAAGGTGTTTTTTAAATGGAACATAGCTTTTTTTATACGATTTTCGGAACGAGTGATTTTTTTTATGTCCGTTCTGATTAAAATATTTAATATTGTGACAGCTATTTTTATTAAATTTTAATGTTTTATCCAGTATAATTTAACTTCAACCTGTTTGAAACATACACTAGGTAATAAAGGTAAAATCACCTTGAAATCCTTCAAAGTCAAAAAATGTAAATTTGTCAAATTTTTTGACTTTCAAGTATTTCAAGGTGATTTTACCTTTATTACCTTGTGTATGTTTCAAACAGGTTGAAGTTAAATTATACTGGATAAAACATTAAAATTTAATAAAAATAGCTGTCACAATATTAAATATTTTAATCAGAACGGACATAAATAAAATCACTCGTTCCGAAAATCGTATAAAAAAAGCTATGTTCCATTTAAAAAACACCTTATCCATAGCGTAACTCCTTTGTTTCTGGTTCAAATAAAATTTTGGTTTAATTTTTGAATTCTGCAGGAAAAAGTACATCGATTGGCTATTTTAGATTTTTCTTTAAATACAAGGAAGCTCAAAAATGAGCCCCTGTTCAGTCCTCGTTGGAAGACCCTGTACAGGACAGAATTCTATTTAAAAAGCATGAGTTTTAGAGCCAAAAACATGTTATGTGTGAATTAATCTTTACAATTAATTGCAAAATAATAATATATGTACTAAACGTATTTATCTTCTCCTACCAATAGGTTCAGGGCGGAATTACATTCAAAGGCATTAGTTTTTGAGTCAGAAACATATTAGGTATTACAGTGAACTAATCTTTACAAACATGTGTAAAAAATCTCAGCTTTTTATGTAAAAAATTGTCAGAGATTTAAGTTGACACGAAAAAATATTTCAACAAAATCTTGATATAAAATTTCACGGTGATATTTAAATAAAAGTGCTATAATGGCTGGTGTACTGTAAATAGAATTAAAAAATTATATATAGAATTAACAGATTACGATGTGCCGAGTTTGGTGCCGCCCTATGACTTAGGTAGGTAGGTACCATAATTTTTAGGATAATCCAAACTGTGTAATTCGAGTTCAAAATTCAGTTTTGCAATTCTTTTTTGATCCAATAATTTAATTATTTAATTTAAAAAGCTTTGTTTAAAGGAGCTACGCCACTGGTATATTGATTTCCAGCAACTAAGCCAGGAATATTCTAAAACGAGACAGCATGCGTGATGTCTCCATGCCAATGACGCTCGTAGCTTTTTCTTGCTTGGTTCTTACTTTACTAAGCTCAAATAACTCATCTTTTAATTTATCTTTACTCTGCACCTACTTTGACCGTGGCTAACCATAACCTCAACATTTACATTCAATTTTTCGATAGAATTTATTATACCTATCTACCATAAAGATCAATGTATAGCAAAATGTACTTACTAGAATTTGGCGATTCTGACATTAAATGATATTTATGTAAAATTTTAAATTAATTTTGTACTGGCTTTTTAAATTGGAATAAATTATACCGAAAAGTAAAAAAAAATCACTTAAATCATCCTAGTAATTTTCTTCAAAATTTATGCAGTAAAAAAATATCCTATAGTCCGACACATGGTAAGTTGTATGCGACGAAAGGGTGAGGAAGCGATAAAAAATAGATGGGTGGAGCTTAAATACAAATCACCACTCAGTAAGCAGCTAGATACGCCATTATTATTGTAGACGCCAGTCTATTAACCTATCAACCCGAAGAACGATGCCATCTCTTAACAACGTTGCCTATTTTCGAAAGATTCGCATTATTTTAATTTTGACGAAGTTTCGGACTGGCGACTTCCGATGTTAAAATAGAATATTAGGGTACCCATAATAATTTGTTATCTATAATAAATATAATTATGGTTTTTATTACTATTTTATATATTAAACCATATCGCTCAACATTATTGTGAAAAATAATTTTCAGTAACTTATTTTCTATAGTTTAGTTTGTAAGTTGGGCAACATAATAATTTTTTGCTGCACTCTTTTAGTGGTCGAGTTTTCGTGTATCGAACTATATTCCCTATTGTGATGTTCGCGGTCGTTTTTGAGATTGCTGCATATCGCCGGACCCATCTCTCATCAGGAATCACAGTAGGTAATGCAAGAAAACTAGTATTTAAATTTAGTTAATTGCCTGTTGCTTCACATTCACATCGCGTACAGCATACAGGCACTGTCTGCCTAAAGTCATTCGAACCACCGATACTTTATATAAACTTAACAGACATAAATATATGTTGTACATGTTTCTCTACTAACTCGGACGCAATAACTTGGAATTTAGGTCAAGCGGACCGTTAGCCACTTTGTTTTAATTGGATACCAATGGCTTCAACTCGACTCGCTTGATCCGTAGCTCGTAAACAGCAATAAAGTTTAGAATTGTTACGAAATCACATTTTACAGATATCTTGATAGGGGAATTGTGATATTATGGTAGTGTGGACTGTGGAGGAAGCCTTGACCATACAAAATGCAGTAGGAATGGGTTAAAAGTAGCAATGTCGATCTGTTGAAGAAAATCGATCTTATGAATTGTTGGATATCAATTCGCTTATAAAATGATTTAAAATAGCATCAGTCTTAAAGACAAAAATACTTTTAATTATTTTTCCTACTAAGAGAAATACCACGGTGTGCTTCGAATAAGTTTAACCCAAAGGTATTCCCACTTCTAGTTTATTTCAGACTGGCTGGCGCTCTATATACCCCGTGCTTGGTCAGAAAAATGTTCGCCGGTTGAGTAATCCGTGTTTTTCGACAATCTCATTTTTTTTCTCAGAGACGGTTGCAAATAAAACGTTCAAATTTTCTGGGTTCATAGAGGGATAGTGCATCTAGGTTCTGTAAAAAATTCAGTTATACAGGGTGTTCCATTTCGGAGTTATTAAACGCCTGGCTGGCGGTCTATGTACCGCCCCGTGAGTGAGAAAAATGTTTGCTGGTTGTACTAATCGTGTTTTTCGACAGTCTCGATTTTTTTTCTCCGAGATGGTTGCGACCGAAACGTTAAAATTTTCTGGGTTAATAAAGGGATAGTGCGACTAGCTTCTGTAAAAAATTCAATTATACAGCGTGTTCCGTTTCGGAGTTATTAAACGTCAAAGTAATTTAAGCCCAAAATGAAAATCCTAGATCAATAGTTTGAAAAGAAAACTTGATTTTAGTATTTTTTTTTAGGTTAAGCAGCCTTATTTTATAGAAAAGAGTAGTGTGAATTTTTTTAAAGGCGTGTATTCTTCTTTCAAGTCCTGGACATAATATCTTCTTAGTGAAAATATCTATTATTTGTAAATAGCTTTGATAATCCTGAAAAAAGATGAAAACATTTTTCGTCAGTTTTTGGTACCTATCTCTTAAATGGTACGTCCAAATACGATGGTTTATGAATTCATTTTAAAGATAATGCAATTATCTACAAATCAAAAAAAAAATTGCCTCTCTATCTACATCTGTTCTAAAGAAGTTAACAGAAGGTTGTAAAATTCGAACAAAAAAATTATGGAATCAGAATGTTGTGATATATCTCAATAATTATACTTAAGTTATGGTTAAAACTGTTCATTTTCAAAAAGTTGACTCAATTTCAAGCAAAATGAAAAAAAAATCATCTTTTATCTGGAATAAAACCAAAAGATATGATCGTCGGGAACTGTATGTCCGCGCCGACGCGACGGTGTTGACAGTGCCAACCGCGTAAAACGCTGACGAAATGAATTTAATAGCTGTATTATTAAGTTTTTCCGAGTTTTACTTACTTAGTGAAAATTTAAAATTAATTCCTTTTAATTTAATTTCCTTTAAAGGAATTATTTTCAATTATTATCATGTTATATAAAAGGACAAAATGAATAATTCATTTAAAGAAAATAAAATTATAAAGGAATTAATTTTAAATTTTCACTAAGCAAGTAAAACTCGAAAAAACTTCATAATACAGCTATTAAATGCATTTCGTCAGCGCTCTACGCGGTTGGCACTATCAACACCGTCGTTTCTTACTATTTATTGTAAAGCAGGAACGTCTTCATTAACGAAAACTCCTTTGTCTACAGTTAAAGATATTGTGACAAAGCAAATAAATACCTATTAAATAAAACCTTTTTCCACTTCGATCAGCTGTGCAGCTTGGCGGCACGCCATTTTTATTAAAAGGCATTACTTTCCGGATCTCCCCTTTTTACCATAAAATTTAACGCTCCCATTAAAACGGCAAATTATATATGTATTACATTATAACTTATCCCCCGCCATAAACCGACACGTCACGACGAATTTTATAACCTAATAATTTCAGTTGGATGTTAATTTAACTACCACCTGCTCATAAAATGCACCTTTAACCTCGCATGACCTACCCTAACGGAATCTCGCACCGATGTAACTCGGCCGTTTCCGGTACTGAAAATGTAGGTAACGCTGTGCAAGTGTGCCAGGGATATCATCTGGTACCTACTATTGCGAGAAGTACTGGACGTACAGGCAAATAGGTACGGCCTTTTGGTAATTTTTTTATATCTATTATTTGAAAATTCAACAATCTAGAATTTGCAGCTGGCCAGGACTTAGGCAGTTTGGTCAAATATTTATTAAAACATAACGTTTTCTATAATATTTCTGATATTATATTTGTTTTTTTTTTCAATAGCAAAATAAATAATTTATTTTTTCAAAATTACAAATATATGTACATCTGTATATAATATAATCAATCGTTTTTTATTTTTCCATTATAGTTCACAAATAAATGAAATATCTAGAAATCTCCTCCAGCTCTCCACTTCTCCTTCAACGTCTTCCAGGGCTGGACCTAGGGTTTTTGCCGCCCCAGACAAAACCCAAATTTGGCGCCCGTATATCCAAAAAAAATTATATATACACTTATACTTGTGTGCAGTTAGCACCGCTTTTTTTAAAAATCAAACTTTTTTCGAGAATTCCCAGTAGAATTCACATCTTGGATGAATTAGAAAGGATTTGGTGTTCCGTATACTGTGATATAATCAATCGTTTTTTATTTTTCCATTATAGTTCACAAATAAATGAAATATCTAGAAATCTCCTCCAGCTCTCCACTTCTCCTTCAACGTCTTCCAGGGCTGGACCTAGGGTTTTTGCCGCCCCAGACAAAACCCAAATTTGGCGCCCGTATATCCAAAAAAAATTATATATACACTTATACTTGTGTGCAGTTAGCACCGCTTTTTTTAAAAATCAAACTTTTTTCGAGAATTCCCAGTAGAATTCACATCTTGGATGAATTAGAAAGGATTTGGTGTTCCGTATACTGTGAGCGTATCGAACGTGAAGCCTGTTTATTTGTTGTTCGTTATGAAAACATCTTACCCTAGAGGTCCTGTTTACGATCTTTAAGAAATACGTAATTGAATCAAGAATGGTAGTAGAAAGAGATAAAATAGCATTGGAGTGTTGTAGCTCATAAGTGTTGCTGTCTCTGTTGGTTGCTTAGGAAATACTGAACACTCGGTTACACGTATGTATTTGTCTAATGAACTAGAAAAGAAAAAGTGCGACTTATAGATTTATAAATGACTCGGAGCGACTTTAAATAAGCCTTTAGAAATAATGAGCTTTCTAACCTAAATTTATTATTATTTAGCAGAAAATAAAATATTTTAGGGCTTTTATTACTTTTAGTAAATCTTGTGATGCTTCTAACGTATTTTTTGTACAAAAATATAAGGTAAAATAAGATGTGGCCAATGTTTACAAATTGTGCTTACAGGGTCGCTTAGAATGGTTTGTTTTGACTTCAAAGAATGTTAAATCATCCCGTATCCATTCTTAATTCATCCAAGATTCACATAGTTCTAGAGTTCTAGATGGATATTTGCAAGAGTTCTGCAGAATTAGGCTCAGAAATTGCAAAAAAATACATTTGAGTAATATAATAAGTAATAAGTTCACGCGGCGCCGAATTTTTTATTTTTTTTTTTTTTTGAAAAAAGGGTTCTGATCAGCTTAATCGATAGCTCGGATTCTCGTAATTGTCTTAGGTGTTGGCGCCTGGCGACAGAATAATTTATGAATGGATAGTGTTATTGGTTCTTCGCATACTTGTAACTGTTGTAAGGACATTGAAAAAATCTGTGAAAAGAATAAATTTCGCATAAAATTAATATAAAAACACGTTGTTCCATCGAGATCGTCCTTGACCGTGACTTGGCGAGCAGTTACACATAGTGCGGCCGGCATATATTTTTCGCGATAATAATATGCACTTGATATTTCATTATTACACACACTCACATTTCAATGGGATTTGCAAGGAAAAGTAAGATTACTCATTATAGATTAAGGTTTCTGTATAATATAATATGGTACCCACTTAATTTTCGCAAAATATTGTATAATTTTTTTTAATTGTAGGTGTTTTTGATTACTGAGAGATGAATCTTTAAAATGGGTCCACGAAAAACACTGTATCAGTTGTTTTTTCGGGGAACCCTTCGTAAATTTGTTCGAAAATACCGTCGATTTAGAAGCAAGGTGTAGATACTATTGTTTACGTTTTAAAACAATCAGAGAATCCCACCTACTTTTTGGCATGCCAGACTTTTAATTATGTGGCATATTTGAAGATTGATAAACTCTATACTAAAATAACAAAATTATTGTATGTTAATATTTGCAATCATAAATTCGAGAGGCTAAACAGCCGAAATTTTTCGCAGTCCACTGGTTGAAGAAAACGGCTAAAATATAATAATAACAATAAACCGTTTTTTTTTCTCGGTAATAAATTTTTAGTAATTTATTTCCATTGCATAGTGGGGAAATTTAGAGTTATAGTGGCAACGCCGCTTTTTATTCCTAGTCCTGTTCGTTTATGGATTAAACAGCTGTAGAGGCGTAATGCGTTTTTGTGTACAGGGTTGCCTAGCAGTGGAAATATGTGATGTAATACAATTTTCGGTTGTTTTAGTTTTGCTTGTTTTAAGGACTTTATCCATAAAGTTTAGAAAATGGTGTGCCAGTGTCAAGGTTTGCTCGGTTGAAATACAGACGGCTCGGAAGTCATAGCGACGGCGAGCGATGTCGGATGTTCAGCGTTCTCTTTTCCCTCTTTCTTTGTCCTACACACGCAAAATGTATGAAACAAAACAAAAGGCTAGTTGTGAATGAATGGTATCGTCTCTTATTGCTGAAGGTCAGTGGTTGGGTCTGTTAGTGCAGAAATTACTTGTCTCGTTGGTACTTAAAAGAGTCCGGTAAGGGAAAGCATGCACGGCAAGCTGTAAATAAAACAAAATGGCCGTTAATAATAGTAATGATTTCAAGTTATCGCAAAAAAGTGTAATGAAATGGAGGCACTTACCAGTTAAAATATCAAGGGGACTCTTAGCTGTTCGCCAGGTAACCTATTCCAAATGGCACTTAGGTATTTCGCAATTTTAATTGAATAGGGGACTGGGGACGTAGAACGGATACGAACATGGTTTATTTTAAGTATAATGCATTGACATTAAAAAACTATAGACAAAAAGCATTTCATACATAAAATCGTTTCGCGCTAAATCCGTTTAAAACATGCAATGGATGAGACTAAGAGAGGTAGACACTGCGGAAAAAATGGCAACACTGTTCAACATTCCTCTTCCAACGCCAGTGGCGTGCTTTTTTGTATTAATTTTTTGTTACCCTAATATTACTAATATGTAGGTTGGGTTGGGTTGGGTAAAATTTATTTATTTCGGGATTTAAATGCCCAATACCGGGATTTTTCGGGATTGAATTTTTAACGGGATCCCGGGATCTCAGAATCCTGGGATTGCAAGCCCTACTAACCACGTTATTCTATAATGCATTTTCAAAAAAGTGGTCTTCGAAAAATTTCCATTGTTGTTTTGTAAACTAATGTTACAATTAATTATTAAAATATCGTCATTCAACTGACCCGCTAATAATAATTAGAGCGACTGTAATAAAGGCTTCAACTTTCTAAACATAAATTTTCATTCTTGTACCGTTTCGTCTGTCCTATATCAAGACACAACACAATTTTAAATAGACTAAAAGCTAGAACAAAATTATGAACTACAACCCATTGTCAACGCCCATTTCATGGTGTCCGTAAAAACTATACCTGTACCGTTGTAAGACCGTGCTTTCCAAGAATCTACCGGCTAAAATGTAACTCGCAGACCATAGACACGTAACAAAGATTAATAGACTCGTGGTTTAATAATAGGTGAAACTAAATCTCACTCAAGGACTTTATTTATTGCTTTTCCTTGCAGCTGTTGGCGAACGTAAATGATAAAAAGTACAATATGCATATCAGATGAAAGAATATGAGACGCGTTTTAGGAAATCTTTGCTTTATTTAGCTTCGCGTTTTACATCCTTACTTCTGATCTTCCTTCTCCCTTGCACTCCATATACTCTATTTCCTGTCTATACTGATGTTCAGGCCTTTACCATCTAGGGATCTCCTGCAACTCTCCTTTTCCCTTTGAACGTCTTTCCTGGTGGTATTGATATTGCAGCGTCGTCAGCAAAAATGCTCCATGGAGTTTTATCTCTTTCTTCCCGGGTAACGATATGACAAGGTTGACTAGGTACGGCTTCAAGGTTGGTGCAAGGTGCAAGCTAACCACGACTAAATTATTGTCGTGTCCATAACTTCCTACTTATGTACCTGGACAAGGTCAGGATACAGGATTAAAGCTCACCAGGACCAGAATCAATACACCGGCCTAACGTACTATTGCTGTTTTGGCAGACTTGGAATGCTGTCGACGCTGACTTTATTTCAGTAGATTATAATTACGTTATTTTAGAAAGCTTTTTTCGAAAAAAATGTATTTTGTAAAAAATGTTTTTAAAAAAAATATATCAAAGATGTATTTTCAAAAATTTTTCATCGGCCCTACTAATTGCTGTAGCTGTATCTACCTCTTCTTACACACAACGTTTTTTCCGTGTACGGCCAGTCACGTTGCAGTTTATTTAAATATAATGCAAATGGTTAAAATAAACAATTTCTAAGTAATATACTGGTTTAGTTTAACTACGGTATGATACAAGATGCCCTATGCAATTTTTATTATCGTGTTCCTCTCTAGTGGACTGCGATACAATTTAGATAACCTAGTTAGACAATAAGAAGTTTCGAAATTACCAGTAATGGTTTATTGTTGTAAAATGCGCTGTTCTAATTCTTTTGTCGTTTTTATTATCTGTACTGTACTGTAAACGTCCTGGTATTAATTGGTGGTACGCCTTGCCTATTTTTCCTCCCGCACCTTGGTCTTGCTATAGATTTGCCCGACTATTCCTGAATAAAAGAATCTAATATAAGCAAAATGGGCTGGTCCAGTAAAAGGTTTAACATTTTCAGAGTAGTGTTATTGTGTAGCTTTAAAAAAGCTTGGTACACGTAATTAACTTGGCATGAATCATGGGACTTTTTCCAATTTTTTATTACGAATCGCGAACTAATAGCCCTGTTCGCACAAGAGTCACAAACCAGTCAGAGCCAATGAAATTACTGGAAACCAGTCGGCAAACTGTCACGTTACCAAATACCTAAAATTTGCTTGGCGCTGATCGGTTTGTGATTCATCTGCGAACAGAGCTTATTATTCATAAATATATCAGTTGATATACATATAACCGATATACATATATATCGGTTATATATCACTTTTGGATATTTTTAAATAAAAAAGAAACACACCGTTTTATCCAAAATTTTTATATAAAATTATAAATAATATAATTATATATTTATGCAAGAGAAGCTGACACGGAAAAAACTTATCTAAGGAACAAAACTGAACAGAGCTTATTGTTTTCTAAAAAAAAAATAAGTATAACCAAAGATTATTTGTTAATTTATCATGGATTGATTATTCTAAACCAAATATATTTAAAACAAAAACTTTGTAGGATGCACAGTGTGGATAAAATTAAAGTAGAACATTGAAAAAACCCGGATTTGATACGTTTTTGGCGAAATTTACACCTAATTTTATCATAACCTATTCACATCATGCTCATTTTCTATAGCTTTTCAGTTGGGTTGTTCCAGAAATTTTCATTTTGAATGTTGTTGCTATAATTAACTTTAAGTTTTGATTACGCCAGATACGTATTTTATACATGCAGAAACTTTTGTCAAAAATAGAATTTTTCTTGGGCCCCCAATATTTTGTTTTGCATTACATTTTTCATTAGTATATGTGTTTTGCATGTCAAAAATTCAAGGGTAGGTATTGTGATTATTTAAACATAGAATTTGTACCGCAAGAAATACTAGTAGATTTTGAGGTATCTATTCATAAGCAGTGTTAAAAATTTGTCCAAGTCCCTCTCCCACACATTACGCAAGACACACACGAGAATGGTTGGATCAAAGATGGAGTGGCCGCGGCCGGCGCTTGATTTCTTCCTCTAGAGTCTGTAAAATCGGTAGTTTACAGAACTCTGCCCGAGAATATTTAAAAGCTTACCGTTACCCAAGAATTTGGACAGATTATTGCGGAAACATTTCAGAATTTCCGCGAGCACTTACTGTATTATTGTATACTATTTTTTTGAAAAATCATATTAATCTTTACAAAAAAATACAATAACTGTTCTAATTGATAATAATGAAAAATTGAGCGTTCGTAACATTATAATGGGTTATGCAGTCATTATGTCTCCAATTATTGTTGTTACTATCAATTTAAATTTGTCGCTTCTGATTATTCAAGAAATTTTTGATACAGCGTATCAGAATGAATCTAAATGTTAAGATGTTTGGGGATAAAAGTATTAATGAAACGATGGAAGGATGGAGAGTCGGATGGAGTTTCTTATTGTCGACTTAATCCTAATTTTCGGATATCAAGGTAAATTTAAACGGTCTTATTATATTGATATTGATTTTAATTTAACTACATGAGTTACTGTCAAAACTAAAGCTAGACACACATTTACACAGACACACAATTAAAAATAGCCGTGTTCTCGCCTGTTGGCATTCCGTATTTTGCAATATTTAATCACGTCTGACATCGACATCAACCCCGCGCAATACA
The DNA here is from genome assembly GCA_963971165.1 of Philopedon plagiatum. NCBI lineage: Eukaryota > Metazoa > Arthropoda > Insecta > Coleoptera > Curculionidae > Philopedon > Philopedon plagiatum. Next base: position 88,385,353 of record OZ020195.1, read on the forward strand.
CAATACCGTTCCATTACCTCCATTATATCGGATCGAAAGTTCACCGCCACATTACAGCCCGGAACGCCTGGCTCCGCCGCTATTCTATCTGAATTACGATCTAAATTAAGATTTCTCATAATGGGAGACCCGCCAATATTACAAACCGAACCTGCTTTTAAGGAGCTTGCAACACGTGCTGTTTACTAGGATATTAAAACTATTAATGACGGCCTTGGAGGGGAATTGATCAATTAGAACAATATGAAACTCTGGATAGGATTTAGTGAAACTGATTATGTTTATGTGTTTGCATTTAAAGGATAGGGCATTACCATCTTAAACAGCCTATCCAGACTCAGGCGATGATTCTGAATGCAGGTATTGCCTGGAGGAGGATGAAACTGATGTCAACTTTTTATCGAATGTACATTAGAAATCTTCTCGGAAATGAATTTTTGTCATCTGATATTGAGTAGGCTCAGCCAAACAGCCTGTTAAAATTCGCAAAGGCGATTAGCCTAAAGTAAACCTATGTAGTTGAGAGGGATGCCACGAGCTCAATGTGACCTAAGTATCCAAGATCAAACAACCACCACTATATTAAACACATTCACTTTTATAAATGTAATCCCAAAATTCTTTAATCAGCCTAGACAAGAGCCTAGAAGAAACCTAGAGTGGAATTGATGAATTAGAAGAACAATATAAAAATTTAAATATACATAATTCAGCAAATCATATTCGCTTATTTAATGGAAATGTTTGCAATTTAAAAAATCATCTCGTTGATGGCTGTTAACAGCCAGATTCTCCAACGCTAGTCCGGTCTAATTTGACAACCAAAAGTTTTAAACTGACAACTGTAAGAATAAGACAACTACATTTTATACTATGAATTTATTTCGGAGCTTTTTCACAAATTTATAAAGAAAAGGGCAATTTTAGTGTGCACTTTCGACAATAATAGAACTAAATTCACTCTAGCAACCCGTTCCAAGATGAAAATCATTTGAAGTCCAGGCAAATCGGTGAAATATCCGAATAATTCTTAAAGTTTCAATGACGTCTTATCAACAACGACAGGACAAAAACTTGTCAAAACATAACTGATCAACTAGAAAATCTTAATTTAAACCAGTACTAAATCTTAAACTTTCTTAGTGAATCTGGACGTATTATAAATATCTTTATTTCTCTTATTATTTTAAAAGTTGTTTAAAATGACCACCATGAACTTCTTGGCAGTAATAAAGTCTATTTTGGAACTCAATTCTTACATTTTCGAGAATGGTAGGTGTTACTTCTTGGTAGAGTTACAAAATCGACTTTATTACCGCCAAGAAGTGCATGGTTGTCATTTTGAACAACTTTTGAAATAAGAGAAATAAAGGTAAGTACTTAAATTTGTTTTCATGATTTTTATTTTTTATGGGATTGCCATTAAAAACGAATTAATACGGACCTCGGGTTTGCAGTAAAATATTTTTCTTGAATACCTTTAAAATGAGGTACCACACGGCATAGGGTTGCATTTAAAATTTTTGACCTCCACTCCCTAGCCTCACCCCTCAAGGAGGTTGAAAAAGTTAAGTTACATAAAGAGGTAGATTTATTAACCAATAAGATACACCTAAAATTTGGTGATTCTGTCTTTACTAATAGCAAAGATATTTGCCCATATTAAGACTTTTCGGACACCCTAAATAGGTTTTATAAAGCTAATGAGAGCTTTTTTATGTCTTTATTATATTGTTGTAAGAGTCAATTGTTGTTTTAATACTCATATCTGAAAAAACTGTAGATTGTGCTTTTTTAATACTTTACCAGAACCAATGTAACACGTGCGTGCTTTTAGTGAGATCATACCTGAAACAAAAATATTATTTAGTTCATTTAACACATCACTTCATGTACATACATAATATAATTTATACTAGAACTAGAGGCACATATTTAAAAACAACATCTTTGCACCATTTTACACCACAATACTACTTTATTCTATAATGCATTCTCGAAAATTATTTTTTTCAAAAAAATTTCACAGATTCAGAGTGGCTGTAGGGCCAGATAAACTCCTATTTATTGATGTTTGTTCCATTTAGGGCGCGGTAAATAAAACATTTTTACTCTACAAAGATTTAATAAAAGCGCTATAATAAAAGTCAACGTGCTAGTAGCTAGTACGCCCCTGAGGGAACAGATTAATAAAATCCCAAACCGGCGTCCGATAATGGAAAAGGTCTCCAGGGTAAATCCCCGGGAACAGGCGGTCGGAGACCTAGGCCTGGATGCAGGCATAGTTTTCACAAAAACAGGTAATCAATCTAATGGTATTAACGTATAACCCGATATTCGTTATTTTTTGCTTGTATTAGGGCCGTAATCGATAGTTTTTTTACCAGTTTTGGCTTTACAGATGAATGAAAAAATATGAAAAAATCGACGTTTGTCCAGGTTGAGATTTGCTTTGAAAAACAAAACCATTTAGCAGTTGTTCTTTCAATCAATGCTTACGTAGAAAACTTTAAATCCTTAAAATCTGTTTTTAAACATTATTCTCGAAATTGATCTTAGCTGCAATAGGTATATTAACTGCTAAAAACAAAAATACTTTTCCTCTTCCAATCTGTCTACCTTTCCTAAACGAACCGCTTTTGTGGTCGGTCACGTTTACGTTTCCTTGTGTCTGCTATGTTACTCTCTCTAGTAACTTACTGTCAAAAAAGTGTTTTTTTTAATATGAATATTTGAAGTCTTTAATTTCGAAAAGTGGTTAAAAAAATGGAAAAGTTGGTTTCCGAAAAAAGTTTTTAAAACATCCCTGGTTTTTAAATAACTGTATTCGAAAATATATTTTCGAGAAAACGTGCTTTCAAAAAATACGTTTTCGAAAAATATTCACAGTCCAAATGGACAGAAAGTAGCTTGCCCGGTTTCTTTGGTATATACTTGTGACGTTGTCCCCCCCCCCCCCCCCCCCCCTAGACGAAATTCTAAATCCGCCCCTGCACGCATTAGCTGTCAAAAATAAAAATACGTACCCTCTTTCAATTTGTTTACTTTCTGTATAAAATAAAACTTAACCTAGTTTGCTTAAACTCATTAACATGAATGGCCAAGCCCTTAGAAAGAATCATTCGAACATGTTCCTATTTAAAGGAGGTTAGATGTAACAGCAATGAGAATGTTACATACAATGGATTGTAGGATAACAAAAAGAGGCTCGGTCGACCTGCCAAAAGCTTTACACAGAGAATACTACGCCTTCACAACTTTTTAAGCCACGAATCAACGGGACTATGGCACGTGCTACGGAGAAAAAGCGACGTTGCCACTCTCTCTGTAAATTTCGCCAACATGCAATGGAAATTACTAAAAATGTATTATTACGAGAAATAATGTTATATTAGCATATTTTAGTCATATCCTTTAGCCTGTGCTATTTACGATTGCAGATATTAACCTACAGTATATGCGTTATTTTAGTATAAAGTTTATCAATCTGAAAATATGCCACATAACTGAGAGCCTGGCAGCAGCCATTCTCAAACAATAGGTGAGGGACTACAAAGTTGGACCAGATTAAGAGTACCTCTGATATCTCTGATTGACTGTTGGAATTATGACTCTAGAAATCAGCCATTATGCGATATTCAACATTGGACAAATGAACAATTGACACCCAAGTTTTAAAATAAGAATTGGATAAGCATTTTCTGCTAGCTTGAAAAATACCATATACATCATTACTTTTGACATGTTTCTTTCAACTTTCAAGAAAAAAATCTCTAACAATAATTATAAAAACGTATAGACATGTGTAAGTGTATATCTTTACATCCGAGCATTTTTATTGGCTGGAAACGCGTAAAATATACAATCCCGCACAACACCTCATTAACAACAACCTTGGCGTGCTTACGTCACAATGAACACACGGCTTTTACATGAATAAACTATTTATTTACTATTTCGTACTGTTTGTCGGGTACGGCCAATAATAGTTACACAAGGTCATGCATGTGCTGCGGTACTTCTATCGGTTTTACAGACTTTTTAATGATTTTGTTTACCTCTACTGCACCGATGACACGAAATTCCTGTTTTTTTTTAACTACTTTGCATTTATCTGTGTATCAATGCAAGGTGGATTTCTCAATCGAATACCGTCTCGTCCACACCAGCGAAGCGTGTAAACTTTTTGGAGATAAGAAATATCTTATACATTAATAATAATGCACAATTTCTAACATTATACTATAATTTTATAAAAATGTGGATTTAATTTCTTATAATTTATATGAAATCTTACGGGGACGTAAAAATTTTTACTGCGTAAACTCTTACAATTTTTACAATTAGAAAAAAAATTGGAACAATTCGAATTGAATATAGTTTGAAGGATCAGTTAAAAATTAGTAACAAACTTCATTGCGAACGGATCAAGAAAAATAGGGAGGTTTTGAAACGTCCAATGGATGTTACTTGTTTGTTGTTTTCTGGGAGAGCATGAATTAAGTTTCAGGGGCCAGGGGCTTTATATATGATCTAATATTTGTATTAAGCTGTTGCAATATTCCTTTCTACGTGCTTCAAAACAAACATTTGCGATCTATTTGGCGAAAATATGTGCGTAAGTGGCCAATACCGACCCAGTGGCAATTACGGTACGCTTTTCCTCGCGCCAAAGAACAAAATAGAAACTACCATTAGGTCCGCATTACATAATAAAAAAACTTTGGATAACAGATGATGAAAGTACATATACCAAAAATATCCAAGTAGGAAATGTTTGAGGATGTACTTGCAAGTAAAAGATAAAAAAAAAGGCGACGCTGAATCAATCCAATAACTACTAATGCAAACTCTAAAAAAGTTTTTCATTAATACGAACAATACTGTTAGTCACAGACGGTGCTGCGTGTACGGTAAAAGCAACGAGATGGCTTAAAACTGTGTGTCCTAATTTATTGCATATAACCTGTTTACTACATGCTTTTCACTGAGTGTGTGAGTATCCAGATGTGCGGACAATTGCGGCAGTAACTTGCAGTGTTTTAGATAGATACCCAAACATTACATCTTTGGATGTAGAACGTTCATTTTCAAAATACAGTGCAATTTTTACTTCAAAGCGTACATGCTTAAAATAGTTTACTGTTGAAGACCTTTTAATGATGGTCTCGGGGTATATTTTGATATCCATACATTGGGTGAATAAAATATTTTTCTATTTATTACTTTATAACATTACACACTGGAGGTAAATAAATATTTGTATTTTATTTTTAAATCGGATCCTAAATTTATTTTCAACTAGGGCAGAGACGTCCCTGGAATAACCTATGATTACGATGCTTTACTAATCATATTCACAACTTGTCAAACCGGCTACGCAAGGTCATAGTATGTTATTGAACACAGATACATATTTACAAGTTCGCGCGACCTTATATCGATTACTCTTATCAACCCAAGCTAGTTAAGCTTGAAAATAGTTTCTGCCTTATCATCGTCTATGGTGTAATGATATAACATGCAGAGGTAATGGACTTATCAGTGGTTTTGCGAAACAATGTACTTTTCACAGGTGTTCATGGACATTATGCATTGTACACATTGACCTTCAGCAAGAAGAGGCACCAGCAATCATTCATAAGTAATTCATAACTATCCTTTTGTTTGCTTCATACATTATGCGTGACTATTTTGTCCTATGGACAAAGACCAACCGCTATAATTTTTCGAGTAGATGACACCGATCGGATGTACCTCTATCAGCTTGAAAACCACGATCTACTTCAACTCAATCCTGTCCCCAAAGAGATTTGAATTGAGTTCCTTAAATCTTCCCACAATAAGCATTACGAATATGTCAAATCTTCTTCTTTTGGTTAGACCGAAACTGAAGCTTGTAATATAAATCTGTTCATGTCTTCTGTAGAGCTTCTGGTAATATTTTCCAAAATTTGTAAAAAAACTCTACACATAATTTATGGAAGAAAATGCGCACAAAGATAATTCAGACATAGATGCTATTCTTTGAACTTACGAAAAATTGAAAAAAGCAATTTCTGAAAACTATTTTTGAAATTATAGGTACACTTTTTCGACATTTTTATATCCAAAGCGTTATTTAATTAGATTCCATCAAGAAATATTTTTTATCATAGTGAATTTTCTTTAAAGATGCCTTGAAAACTTGAGAAAATTACAAAATGACGAAATTACGCTTCGGACCTAATGGTTACCGCCATGGCTGATTGCGGAGCTCCGTCGGGCAAATTAGAAATCTTCTTATGTCCTTAATTATTCAGGGCAAATTGCCTCGTCTCTTCCTTGTTTCGAGACTCGTGGGTATAATCAGTGGTGACGGAGGACTCGAGACATTGTCAAGCTGGGTTTTTGGAATTGGCGCAACAGTTTATTTTTTTGCATAATCCGTAAAAGAGAAAAAATTATGACTCCGTTAGTTAGTATGTTAAACTCAATACTTCTATTAATCGACACACAAATGCATAAAACACCCTGTAATTTTCTTTATAGTAGCCTGATGAAATATAAAATACAAACAAGGAATAAAATGTCTTTACAAGTGTAATTTTCTAAAAAAGAACATTATTTTTACCAAATATCCTTTCTAGTCACAGTCGTCCTCCATTATTGCAATGAAAATGCTTGTCCCAAAAATCTACCTGTTCAACGGGTTCTGGCATGCATCGCGGGTCCGAGGTCGACAACCGTGTTAAGCACGCGGTTTCTTTTTTTATCGGTCAACGGCTACGGCTATTTTCATCCACTAGCATGGGCTATAACTGGTCGTACAACACGAAGCATCGGATATACAAAGTCATCATCATTTCTAACTCGAAAGCAACCGACATACATTTTATTGCTGTTGCAAGTATATTAATAAATACAAGATTTTTTGCTTCATTTCATTATTTTCCTATTTATCTCTAAAATGGTAAGATAGGAAGATACCTAGTGATCCTTTTTAATGGATTGCGACACCAGCAAACCCACCCAAATGTCTCAAAGGAGACCTGCTATCGGTGCCATATCGGTGCATGCCAATGTTCGTCTATATTTATAGTCTGGTAGTAATACTCGAAGCTGAATACTCCTTATTCAATAAAAATTCACAAAAATAAATATTGTATGTAAAAGTCCTTAAATGAAATATTTTTTTAACCCCCACTGGCTCTAAAACGCAATATGTTTACTATATAGTTCGAGGCAAATCGCAGTGAAGTCAGTCGTAAACCATATAAACTAAAATAGCTCAAACGCTATAACAAAACCCATTTTGCTCAATGTTCCGTCCGGTCGTAAGACTATGCCGGCTTTTGCCTTCAGCGAAGCCGCGGGTTCCATTTGTGAAGCTCTGAAATGGCTGAAACGAGGCCAACTTAAATTGGTGCTGGTATTTCAGGACGGACATCAGTTAATTCCCCTTGAAATTGTCCATTTTATACCTTGTATTTAATTTTCTATTTAAAGTAAAACCCCTGGTACGTCAATCAAGTTTCTTGTGTCATTGTTTGTTCCCTTGTTACCCTCTTTTAAGACACACACTCGTACTCGCAGCTGTGAGAATAAGAATTTCTCATGATTCTATTTATTGTTTGGGAACGTTTTTGAGACTATTCTCAAAATAAGAACTCGACTCCGTAATTTTCACGGGGTTTCCCTCTGCCCTTAAGTTTATTTTAAGTGTTTTTAAATAGGCTTAAACGAAAGCAGTTTATCAGTATTTGAAAAAAATAGTCTGCAAGTCTCGTGATCTTGTTTAACTCAAGGTTGTTATTTTAGCCAGCCACCTTGTAAATACTTGACAATAAATTATTGTTCTGACCATGAACTTCGTAATAGATTAAGTTTTTCTATTATGTAATTTATAATCAATATATACTTGTCTCGCGTTTGTAACCAATCGTATCTATTGTCTCATTTACTATTTAAAATCGACGTATTTTATCAATCTGGCTTAAGCTTACTTTAAAGTCGCGTTCTTCATGTTTTAAACTCACAAGATTACAACTTCAGACGACTTCAAAATTCGAAATTAACCTCAAAATTATTTAGAGCTGATTGTAACGAAATCACTTTTCAGTTTTTAATATTTTCGGGGCAGAATCTTTATAGCAATCTTAATAAATTATATGTTTTTGGAATCTCCAGAAAATTTGCTATTGAATCAAGTGATAATTACGGGAATTCGCTTTAGATTAGACGATATTGTTGAAAACTGTTGATACTTTCGAAAAGGACGTTTTCCGAAAAAATTAATTTTCGGTTTCTCGGTGTTTTCTGGAGAACAATATTTACGAAAAATACTCGCTCTTTCCGAATGTGACAAACTTACTCGCATCCGCATCATCAGCGCACGGGGCGCCCAGATGCGAAATTGGGTCGGTCGTTTCAGCGGAATGGATCCCTTATCCCCCCGTATCAGAAGAAAATCCCACACCGCTGCTGTGTGCATTATTTTCCAGCATCATTCCCACACGACCACCCCACTGGCAATTTGCGGAGCGCCCGCATTTCTCTCGATGTGACAGCGACTGAATCTTTTCTCTTTGACACAAACGTGCTCTGAACGTCGTGCCTACACCTCGTGCACCCCTTTGAAATCAACCTGCTCTATTTGGGTTAATGGGTATATATACGAGTAGGCTTTAAAAAGTAATAAATGTAACATTTTTTACGTATTATCAACAAGGGAAGGAACGAGTTTGTTTCAAATTCTTTTTTATTTGGTAAGTTCGGTCAAAGGCATTTTTTTCGAACTTTTTTTGAACACATAGGAGAAAGCAATATTTGGGGGAATTCGACTTAGATTAGAAGATATTATTGCTTAAATAAAGACTATGAAGAGGGTCACAAAATTTAGGTTTCCTATCTCAATTCAGTTTTTCTTAGTTTCCGGACAGAATCTTCAACGCAACGGATTAAACTCATTTTACATAAAAATAAAATTATAAATTCACGGTGACTAAAGTATTATTGTCAACGTTGACATTAACTTTGACTTACCTACGAAGAAAATTTAAAAAGTTAGCAGGTATTTCGTTCGCAACCTGGATAGTTACGTTTAAAGTATATTTATGCGAAATCATTTTTAATTTGAAATATTTCAAAAACGATTGAAAAACCGAATAGGGTATGTTATACAAAATATGTCTAGAACCTCCTATACTCGATTTGAAATTGGTTGATAGTAATAAATCATTTTTAGCAGCCGATTCCATAGGCGCACCTACCTGACGTGCCGGTTTGAACCCTATTTACTTATCCGAATAATTTAGTAATCATTATTGTCATAACAGGTAAAAATAATTATGCCGAGAATTCCGGGAACAATTAATACACAATGTTACTTTTCAGGTAGTTACGAAAAATTAGGTACCTCTACTTATTGGTATAAAACTGTGAGTCATTTTAAGAGCGAACAAACCTAATGCGAGTATTCTAGGACACACATTTGGGTAATTTTTGACACCCATAAACATCGGTTTCAAAAATATGTTGTTGACGAAATGGCCAAAAAACAAAATATAATAGTGCTTCGGCTCCCCCCCTACCATTGCGAATTAAATCCGATCGAACTGGTATGGGCTCATGTGAAAGGTTATGTGGCTAGAAAAAATACCACTTATAAAATGAGTGATGTTCAAAAACTCTTTGAAGAAGCGCTTCAAGAAGTCAACGCGGGGAAGTGGCAAAGATGTATAGAGCATGTAGTAAAGGAGGAGGAAAAAATGTGGCAATTGGATAGTTTACTGGAGAAAACGGTCGAACCACTTATTATCAATTTAGGGGAAGAAGACAGTCCCTCAGATATTTCATTTTCTGATGATGATTAATTTAAAGCGAAGAACTGTAATGACTTACTATAAATTTTATAGAATTTCAAATAGAAACATTTTTCCAAATTTACTTGTTTATTAGTTGCTTTATTGTTATTAGTATTATATTTATTCAAATACAAGGGTAACAAATTATGCCACACATCCGAATGTTCACTAAATTATATAATTATTGTGTTTAATATAAACTTAAACCCACCCGAAAGCACGTGCATGAGTGCAAAACATCACAGGTAGAATACTACCGCTTATTGTTCGAGCCTCGGGTTAAGCTTTGTATTCGACGCCCTTATCAGATCTATAGGAATGGAAAGTTTAATAAATGCAAAAGGGTCTAGACTTTCAATGTATATACTATTTAAAACTTGGCAATTTAGGTGGACCACTCTGTGTACGTGTTTGACGGATTTTAATGATTTATTACTATCAACCAATTTCAAATCGAGTATAGAATCCAAAAATATGATAAATATTATACCATCCAATTTAAAATAAGCGAGACAATCCATGTTTTATGCTATATATTTTTTTATTCGATGTTCAATTGTTTTGCTGATAAGATATATGACTGATCCATAAAACTCTCCAAAACTCTCCTATTTAACACGTTTCCCATCTTTAAAAATAAAAAAGTTATAAGGTATGTTCACTTTTATTTGGATATTCCTGTACCTAATAAGTGCTGACTACTATTTGTAGTATGAAATCATCTATACCCAATTATATATGTACCCATAATAAAAAAACATTTTTTAGTGCGCAGCAACTTATAACCTTGTAATGGTTTATTTTCTTAGAAAAAGTTATTTCTTCATCATCATGGACTGACTGAAGCAGAAAACCGTATATCAAGGTTCTGGTGTTCAAAGTCCGTGCTTGGTGCTGAACTTGCCGGCCAAATTTTAATTAAAAAATTAATATTTCACAATCTATTTCACTTGTCGTGCGATTTTAACAGTCAATTTGATTGGGAACATACAGAGAATGGAATACATAAATGAATTTGTCGAAAGAATCGGTCATAATGGAATATAATGATGAAATGTTTACGACTATTTCACTCACATTAGCAGAAAATTATGAAAATCATCGTAGCTCTCTTAATAAGTAAGACAGAAACAAAAATCATAACCCCATAGATCTTGAAACTTTTGTTAGGACTTATTATACCATAAAAAATAAAAATAAATAATAGCCAAAATATTCTTGCTTGAATTTTGCGATACTAACATTTGATAATATGTATGTAAAATTTCTAATTAAGTACCAATATACGATGGTGAATTATATTTAGATTAACCAAGTATGAAATTCACCTATTTTGTCAAAATCTAAGTATGTATTAAGTATTTGATTAGCTAACCACTGATTAAAATGTTTTGAACAACCTAACGTAAGTGTTATACACTATTATATCTAGACTTGGTAACTATTTTTCGATATATTCAGGGCTCTTTGAAATAATACGGATATTTTTGAAGTTGAAAACTCAGTATTATACAATGTTTTACTACTATAAGATGGTTTTCAAACTTCGAAATAATTTAACCGCGAATCCATCTTCCTCATTAATGAAAAAAGAACCTTTGTAGTGTGAAAACTGACGTTATACCCTTATAAATAAACTGTAACACTCAACTTGTACTTGGCTGTAAAACGGTTAACGTACAGGTTCTTCTTGCAGGTTGGTAGATAAATTAAAATTACTTTTCCAAAACTCGGAAAAAAATAAGAAAAATTAATTTTGACATGTTACGTTGGTCATGGAAATTTTGGGTACTTGGTCATGGAAAGCCTGGAAAAGTCATGGAATTTGAATAGGATACTTTAGTGGCCACCCTGTTATGTTTAAATGATCAAAATCGAATTATGCCTAATGATCTTCCTTAACTTTCGTAAAATATAGAATTGGTATTACCAAATATTACAAATGATTTCTCAGTGGTATATACATACATAAAATTGCTTTTGTCAACTAAAATGTTTCAAATTATATTAGTGGCGACAGCTACGAGCTTTAATTTGACTTGATGTTACATCAGTTGAGCACCCCGTTACAACAGCGTTAATTTGCCCACACGTCAGTTTGTGGTGGGATAGAATATTTGGCCCGGATAATGTACTAAAGCTGGGATTAAACCAAATGTATGAACATCTAATTTTTTGCTTGAAAGTAAAGTCTAACGGGCCGATTCATTGTTGCTACCAGTCTAAATTGTCAAACAAGTTTAATACTATTTATTTCTCTTTTTTTTTTGGCAAATTTATAAAGAAAAATGCAATTTAAGTATGTATTTTTCACAACAATAGAACTAAATTTATAACTCTCCTAAGTTTTTAATGACGATTTATTAATAATGAGAGGTAAAACCTGTCCAGAAGATCTAATTTTTAACCAACACAAATTCTTAAACCTTTACCCGCGGTAAATTTTTTATGTGCCGAACACTGAACACAAGAACTTTTAAAATTCTAGTTAGAATCCATGGTAATTTAAGCCGCTAGCTCGCCAGCCAAGTTGTGGACTTTCTTATCATTAATCAGCGACAAAAAACAAAAATGGACCGCCAGTATTACAAGTTCCATTCATAAATTATACAGGTGGCTCGGTACACTTTAACATTCTTTTCTTACGCCTTTGCACCGGCATATTATGTCTTTCCGGCAGTCTTCAACCCGTCTTGTCTATTCCGCGTTCCTTCGCTATTTACAGAGCCATCCCGTCATTTTTACGGTGAAATTTTGGATTGTTAAATTTTTTTTTTTGACAAACCTGATATCCTAAATACCTTCTTGCAGTGTTACTCAAAGTCAGTCAGTTACAAAATTGTATGCATAATATAATGAGTAACTAGTATTATGCAGACTACAAAATAGGTTTTAGTACTACACCTATAAAAACGTTGTGGTAGCCTAAAATGTAAACCTAGGTATTACAGGGCTACATATAGACGCTTGCAGAACGCACTGGGTCTTTTGTACGCAATGTTTAAACACATCACGATGTCTTACTTCCACTTAATATATAAATATCTATATTTATTCTATTTTGTTTTAGGTTTATTTTACATGCTGGTACTGCAGCTGGATTTGTGGAGAACGCGTCACTCATATTCCAATCCAAAACAAGTACAGGCGATTACCATGGCGACATGAACTCTAAAAATTTCGAGAAATGGTTAAAGGACGCCCTCCTCCCAAGCTGGGAGGAACCTGCAGTCATCCTTCTCGATAACGCCAGTTATCACAGTCGTCATACTAAAAAGTAACCTGTCAAAAGCTGAAGGAAAGGAGACTTGCAGGACTGCCTTAGAGCTAAGAACATCGCTTTTACTCCCTGGGACACTGTTAGCAAGTTATGGGAGGTAATAAGCCAGATCCCGAAACCCGACAAGGTCATTAAGAAGGCTTGGGAGAAAGAAAAAGATATTATGGTCAATCAAGAGCCCATAGTTATTTATGTTTCAGACGGTGACGATGCAACGGTTTGTCAAATGAAGATCACCTCTAAGATAGTTATGTGGGGCTTGAACCAAAAGCCAATTGGCAGTACTCGTTTATATTGTTCTACCCTTTTCACTCAAAACGACATAACCATAAAGTGTACGAAGGTCCCCGAATCGATCTAATGAAAGTAAGTTTAAACTTTGATCGATTTTTCATTAATTCTGTTTTTGATGATTTTAGGGCTAAACTTTGTTTTTTTTTAAATTTAATTGTCGTTTCTAATTCGCTTAATTTAAACTAAAAATAACTTATCTTTCCAGGAGCGGCGTGAGATTGGAGGCAAATATCACCTCATGTTCATTTAAACTTATTCATGGTTCTAGTACAATCATTGTTTTTTCATATTTCTACACTGTCAGTAAATTAACTTCAGCAAGATTCTGTTCCACTATAATTTAAACCGTCATAAATTTTGATAACAAATGTAAAGTTCGGCCCTGACCAAAGTTCAAGTTGTGTAAACAGAATGTTACTATATTGTATCCAATTTTATCTGGAAATGATGACAGAAAAAACAATTGAACAAGAATTCACCCTATTGGTCAGTTCCATGGACAGTTTACACCAGAACATATTTCAGTGATCACAATATTCATCTTTTCTTTCCTGATAATCACGGAGGAATCAGATTTCTTTCTATCCGTGTTGGCGAAAGTCCATGAGACAAAGACAAATAAAAAAAGAATTTGTTCAAATTTTTATCGTACCTTCTTTGCTTGTATTGCTGGTTATATACTTAGAAAGATTTGTCATCGCAAACTTCTTTTTTTTTTCCTGATAAAATTCCCAGCTGAATCCGATTTTTTTCTATCCTTGTTAGCAAAAGGGACATTAGTAAAAGACAAATAAAAACGATGCTGTTGCCAATAAAAGAATAATCGACCATTTTATCACAGTCGGCTTTGTTTGTGCAAGTATTTCTGGTTGTCTACTGTGAAAGTTTAATCGGAATTGTCATAAAAAATAAATTTCTTATCTGACAAAATACTTACGCAAGTTTTATGATTTTATAGCAGAAGACCTTTGTTTTTACTGAACACAAACAGCATTTGCAAAAATTTCGTTTTTACTAAGCAAAAACAGTGTCAGAATAGCCACATTATCCTTCTTATTTTATGCTACTTAAAAATTTTTCCCACCCAAGTAACAATACTCCCTCTTTATAGTAAGGTTAAAAAATATTCCCTATTCTCCGAAATATAATGAAAATGGATCTATAATACAGCCTACCTGCCAACAGTGACGTTTGTGTAAGTTAAAGACGCGGTAAAAATTGTTTAATCGAATATACCAAGTAGTTTCAGAATGTTTAACGGTAAATGTTGAGTCTTAGTTTCAGAAGGATAGATACACTTTGTAATGACACTGTGACTTCAGCTTTGAACTGAAACCATACGTTTCTAGTGCGCAATTTTCCCTACTTTCTTAATAACTAAAGAAATCTTCTGTAATGCCCACTATTTTCAACTTTATATCGGGTCGGCGTTCCTGTTACTCATTCCCATAACGTCCGGTCCAAGTAATATAAAGGAAAACAAATATGTACCTTGCGTAATATTTTAATAGAAGTATATTTTTACACTGCAAGAACAACTTATATTATGTGACAGGCTTCAAATAATATGTCATGTTTATCCTCATAACCTAACTTTCTACCAGCTGTAAAAATTTTACGAGTTTGAGAGAGAAAGAAGACGAGAGACAAAACAATGAGAGAGAAAGAACATGAGAGAGACATAATTGATCTCCGTTGTACAATGGGTTTCTGTCATCATTCTCAAAATAAATTGGATACGATATAGCAATAACATGTGTCAACGACCGCCGTTAAAATCTTACGTGGGATTGGATATAATGAGCAGCACGCATATGAACGTTTTTTAGAATTCGCCAATAGATAAACCCATTCCTGTAGGTAAGCGTGCTACCCTTATTCACATAACGTAGATAAAAAAGGATAGCATTCTAACCGATAGAAACGGATTCCTCCGCTAATAAATACGAACAACACAATCTTTAATCTATGCCACACACATTTCTTGACCAGGTCCGGATTAGCAGCCGAAGTTAATTCTTTATCCGCTTCATATGGATAGCGCCTTTTGTGAAAAAGTGTGATTTGACCGGCTTTAAAGTTTTATGGACTACCTAGTTGAAGTGTTAGTGTTAGTTTTGTAACACAGTAGGGTGGTGACAATTAATGACTCCATACAGTTGATTTACATACAATTTTAATTTGTAGCTAAATTCAATATTTGTATTAAAATTCTTTGTAGCTTTTAAATACTTAAGATATTAAAATAAGTATTTCTACATGGAACCAAAAATTTACCAAAAATTCCGGAAACATGTATTCTATCTAAACTGATATTACACCATATATAAATTTTAAGGCCGGTCCTGTTCAATAATGCAGAATGATTTACAATTTCAACTGCGCATGCGTACCTATGGCAATGCGCATAGTCGGAGAAGAAGCCATTCATGTTTTAACCTATATTGGTCCATTTTTGTTTTCATATCGCTGACTTTGATCAACATTTTTAAAAATAAATCCCAACAACAGAATCTATTTTAAAACTATGCAGATTACTTTGGCAACGTATTATTTTAAATTATTTATAAATCTTATAGGTGAATCCAGTTTTAACTGGAACCAGGCAGCTGTGACTAATGGGAGTGATGCCTGAACTGAATTTATTTTTGATAAGATACTATTAGAAAAACAATTTAGTGATTTTGATGAACTAGCTTGAAGAGTGACACGAGATGCGAGATAATTTATTCTTGAAATTGAAATGGCAGTGGAATTATTAAACAAAAAACTATATAACAGAAGACCGAGACAATACTCTTCTTTGCAATTCTGTTCTTGCGTGCTTTTAACATCGCATTTTTTGGTCATACTATAACGAGTATATAGAACTCTTTAATTTCCAGTATTCCAATTTCGTTCCATTAATGTTTTCTATTTTCATTTGTACCTTATTAACTTTCGTTTGTTTATTTTCAGCTTGTGCTTGTCCATCATCTCCTTAAATTAGTTCTTATAAATTCTTTCCACTGCCACTTTAGTGATTAAAATTTGTAATTAACTTTGCACTACTTTCTTCTGATTTCGGCTGGTCTTGGCGCATAAATCACAGAGTTTGTTCGACGCACTTGCAGTGGTATTTTTACATATTGGCACAATACACTACTTATAGGGTAGTTTTTAAAAAATTCTTGGTTTAATAAAAATAATTACACACAAATTACACTATAATCATGAAACGGACTCTACTCAAAAAGCTGATATTTTCTATTTACATCACAGATGAACAATTCGAGTTGGGTGTGGAGTATAGGCAACTGAATATACACTCGGGGCCGTGTTCCTTATTTTTTGACAGGCACGTAACTAGTGATTGCAACCTCGCAGTGTTTTAAATCCCGCAGGACATTTGCGGGATTGGTTCTAATCCCGCGGGATTCCGCATCGGTTTTTTAATTTAATAAAATTCGATAAATTAAGGTTTATTTAATTAATTATTGAACCAACTTTAATTTTTTATTATAAAAATTAACAAATAACCGTATTTCAGTTAAAAAAAGTATATACATAATTTAAAGTCTAGCATCTCTTAACTATACTACTAAGACTATAAATCAGTCAAATTTCTTATCAATTAAATTAACAAGTAACTTGGGGCAAATGAACTTTAAATGTTTATTATTTTTCCACCTGAGGTAATAAATCTTACTAGTTTTTATAGTAAATCACATTAGTTTGATTGTAAGGTAAATAAGATACTTATAATACCTAAGCAGTCTCATTAATTTTCATATTATAATTCCACGGATATTTGGCAGATTCACGTTTTCGCGTTAATTTTTAAGAGTTTACGGCTTTTTATGGCTATGCGGATCCGCATAGCTGGTGCGGGATCCCGCAGGCCGCCAAATGCCGCGGGATCCCGCGGGATTGCGGGATCCCACTTTGCGGGATTGCAATCCCTACACTTGACTAATTGATGTAAGCTTACGGGTGATCACATGGCCATTAAAAATTCCGAGGAAAACGCTACTACGAATTAAATATAAGAACGTAGCACGAACAGCGACGCATGCTTTAGTCCAGTGGTTCCCAAACTTTTCGACCCCGTTTTGACAAGATTTTGGTTGGCGCAAAATAGCAAAATTTTCGATTTTTCAAGGTCAAACTGCTTAAAATGACGCTCAGATTTTCAGCTATGATTTTAGAATTCGCAAAATACTTATGCTTTTCGCGAAAAACGTTTTTTGCCAGAATATTTTTTATAAGCGGTCAGTTTAAAAAAATTGGCCAATTGTTAATGTTTTTGTTTATTATTTCGCAAGGTGGAAGAGTAATAATTTTTATGTTCCTGAATGCATGGCAAATAGGTATGCCTTGTTAAGGTTAAATCGTTCAGAGTTAAGGCATATTTATATTGTGCTTTTTGGACGTTGCGAAAGACGAAAATAAATGTCTTACTAATGCGTTTTTGTTTCATTTTGTGAATCTTTTCTTTGTCAAAACCTAACCGACCCACAGAAAAATCCAAATTTCAACCAGTACGAAGTTTTAAACGTTTTTGGAGAATCCCGGGGTTATAATACTTTTTTAGTAAAGCTTCTGCTCTGCTACCTTTCGTGTTGTTATTACCACGAACGCACGACACCTTGCATCACCTCCAGGTGACAAAGCAGAACAAAAACAAAACACCCCTCGTTCCCGCCCGCGCCTCCCGGCCACCTCCCAGCCCCATACACGCCCGCATCAAACCGACGAACCCGCCCGTTCGCCTGCGGGATTCCGCACCGCGCCACCAGCCGGCAACGACACGATCCATAGTTTCAAGGCGAGCGCGCTGGATGGGAATCCAGAAATCGAGAACGAGATATCTCCCTTTAAAGGCATACAATTCTGGACATTTGGCGAATATTTACGGGTAAATTTAAATACGGAAATCTTAAAGAGAGATCTGATGTTTACCAATGCGGGATGTACCAGATACAGCGGCGCTGAGAATGAATTCGTATGGGCTGGCAACATTGTTATGACATTTTATTGTACATAACATAACATTCTTTCATTCTTACGGTTATGAGTCATATATCGCCTCACTGTACCGGTCCTTAACTACACTCACCCCCCACCCCCCACACTTCGCGATTTGCACCCTAGGGCCACCAGCTCCTGGTGGCCCTGGCACAACCTTCTGTCATCTGTGCAGTGGGAGTGTGAAACAGCGCAGTCATCCTACTGCACCGGCATGAATGGGACGGTTCTGACGATCACGAAATATCCAGTTGGGGGGTCGAAGTGGGAATTGAACCCACCATCTCTCGATTGCCATCGGAGACCCCCCATATCATCACCATGCTTTCGACTTAAATAATCGAATACCGATTACTGACTGGTTATTCGTGCTTTGGTAGGTTAAAAATTTACTAGAAAGAGGTTTTTCGTTTATATCAGTTGTTCTTAAAACTTTCTACATTATTTTTTGAGGTGTATCCATTTTCCGTACTTTCGAGAGATAATATATTGCAGCTATTTAGATAAGATGACATGTGTCGTGAATCAGAAAGTAAGAAATGAAACCCCCTGGTGTATAATGTTTACGGATGACATTGTAGCAGAGAGGGCGTTAAAAGGAAAACGCTGAGCTGGCGAGGATTCCTATGTAGAAGACAAATGCCAAAAAATTACTAGGAGGACATGGAGTTTAATGGAGAAGCATTGCTAGAAATAAGGACACAATAAGAAGAACTACCCTAGTAGAAAATATAATTTTAAATATTTACAACGCAACGGGTTGAAAGAACGGGAAGATAGTCTTCGGGGAGCTGTGTGCTCATTAGATTAGTGTAATGAATATGAGGGTGGTTTATAAAATAGTGGAGTAGATGATGTGTGGGGCAACAAAGAGAGACAAGGTTATGGATAAAAGAATAAAGGTACCAACCAAAGATTTGGAAATATCTGAGAAAATACATGAGAGAAGGCCACACAAGGCAATGACGGTAGGAGTGCATGGAGGAAAAAATAGAAGAAGACCAAAGGAGAAATAGATGGGTAGAATCAAGAGCTATTTACGGGAACATGTTTGATAGAAGAAAAAACGCAAGACCAAGCGATGTGGAGGCGATTAACCCGAAATGTCGGCTCCTTAGAAAGCTGGGAACAAACAACCAGAACCAAAGAAGGAGGTGATGACTTGTGAAATTTTATATAAAATATTTGATCGTTAATAGAAACTAATGAAACATTATATTCCCTGTCAGAGCAGAGATAATTGACCCTGATGCTAGAAATGCCCTATTGATCCTGAACAAATCAAAACTTGTGTAGAGGTTAGTTTCAGCCTGCACATCCCCTATATAGATATACTGTGTCCATGTCCACTAAATGCGCCGATAGGGTCGATATTTCACCCCTGTACCTTGTGCGTTGAAATGCGAAGGGTAAAGTGTGCGTTCAATTTACAATAGAGGGTGTGTCGTGGCTGGAATTTGGGTTTGTAGGTTAAATGTTAAATTGCTCTAGTAAATTATGCGTATTTATGTTCTGTAGAGGAATTTTACAGTTTCGTATTAATCAGAAATTTGTGCTTTTTTATTGCTCTGTTTTTTTTTTAAATCTTTAAAAAACCGATGAATTGCTTTTAAGATTTTTTTTCGTGTACCTCCCTCGTGTCCTCCAGGGTTCTTTCTAATTTATCTCTTAGCCTCTTTTCCAATATTCTTTCATAAACCTTGCTTCCGTGCTTGTTAGCGTGATCCTCCTATAATCTTTGATATCTCATTTTTTTATAGATTGGCGTGATGATGCGTATTCGCCATTCTTCGGGTGCAACTCCTTTCAGCACTTCGTTCGTTAATAGCCTAAATTCTTGCAGAGCTACTTTAGGCAGCGCTTTAAATATCTCGGCTGTTATTTTGTCTTTACCTGCGGCTTTTCCACGCTTTAACCTATGTATTGCTTCTTTTAGTTCATCTGTAGTTATTTGATCCTCAATATTAGATTCTACAATTCTTCTTTCCTCTTTGTGATCCACTTGTATGTCTTTACTTTCTAAGTCATTTGTAGTATTATTTCCATTCCATAATTTTGTTTTCTGCAGTTAGGACTGTTCCTCTCCCGTCTTTAATATTTATTATGGTATCTGCCTTCTTCTGTCTCATACTTCTAAGAGTTCCGAAGAATAACATCTGATTTTCATTATATGCGGTATTCATCGTTTCGTCGAACTCTATCCACGATTTTTGTTTTTCTTCTTTTATTAATCTCTTGATCTTACTTATTTGCTTTTTATATTCTTCGTAGTCTTTCTTTGTAGTTAAAAAAATAATAAAAATAAAAATTAAAAGCTAATACTATGACATTTTATAAGCCACGTTCCTTTTTGAGAAATAAAAATTACCTACACCCCACTGCCAATGCTGGCTATCCATTTAATTCACCCCACTCCTTGTAGCGACTACTGTGAGGTATTGATGTATCTGGTCCTCGCTACATAATCTAAAGTTTCGCCCATATTATAGAATACGGTCTAAAAATGCCAAAAAAAATTCCTCTGTCGCTCTTCTAGCCCTGTCAGATTATCAAACGTGTCATTACCCACGTCTAATGGCATTTTAATTTCGCATTCAATGGACAGGCCGATCCGTGCTAGATCCGATACAAAAAGCCGACACGACCCGAGCGAGGTACGTTCGGCACGTTCGGGGCCACATTCCACCTTCGAGCGGACTGTGATCGAATTAACCCTGCCTGTTCTATATAGCGCTAATGTGTCAGTCACAATGACACCTGAAATGAAATAACAAAAGTTCAGAAGATGTCTGAAACGAGTTTTTTTTGTAAATTTAGAGTTTAAAGTTGTGCTTTTTTCCATTCTAACATACTCCCGAGCATACTCCTTGCATTGAATAATTTATAATAATTGAAACGCTTTAGGGTAAGATGGGGTAAATCGGTGGAAAATGTAGTTTTTTTAAATCATGCTCATACTGTTGAAATCGTTCCTATTATAAATTTTTTTATAGTAGGTGAGTCAACTAAGGCGTCAAACTAACATTGTTTTAAAATTTTAAGAAAGGTTTTAACCACAAAAAAAAATTAAAATAAAAATTACCACTATACACCAATTGGCGTAATTTGAAGGATGGTCCAAAGCCTATTCACTTTTATGTAAAAAAGCTGGTGTGAAGTGGTGCTCAAACACCAACCCAAAAGTTGTACGTATGTATATAAAACACACTGGCACTAAAAAATTTTTTTTTGAAAGCAACAAAACGAAATACAAAACCAAAATTGCAAATTCTGGCCAGTTTTGTTTGGTATAGGCCTTCTCATTCAAGGCTTGCACTAACGAATTGAAACTGCTATAAATTGTTTATTAGTAATATGGGCTAATGTAAATGAGACAAAGGAATTTTTAACTTTTACCAAATCTTTATTAAAACGTCATAAAATTTGACAAAAATTGGCTTTTGGGCCCTGAAAACGAGTTCGAACACTATTTAAAAATTGTAGAAATGAACTTAGAATAAAGAAATCAACTTTATGTAGCTCAGAACATTATTTTTCAACTTGCAACAGTTTTGGTCAATTTTGTCCAAAGCTGTGTGGTACACAAAATGTTTTATACTAGAAAATTGAATTGAAATTGAAATTGAAAAAATCTAATACAATTTTTTTTGATTTGTTAATAATTCTACAGTAGATATTCGAACAGAAACTTATTTTTATATCTGCCAAATATAAACAACATTTGGGCATATAAGGAATATAACAGTGTGATTTTTTTTAATTTTATCTCCGATTCACCTCACTACCGATTTACTCCACCTTCCCCTATATAAAGTCCTAGTAGAAAAAAGCAATCGTGTAAGATATCACTACACAAGTATATTCCGACCTGGCTGGAACATACACACACAAAATTACGCCTTTAAATCGACCTTGCCACTCGAAATTTCGTAACCATTCAATGGAAATAAATTACTAAAAATTCATTATGACGAGAAATAATGATATATTGGTATATCTTATTAATCTTTAGTCATATGCTTTAGTCTGTGGTATTTACGATTGTAAATAAGTATTAACCCTCAGTAATTGCGTTATTTTAGTCAAGTCTATCAATCTGCAAATATGCTACATAACTGAAAGTCTGGCAACAGCCATTCTCGAGAAGTAGGTGGGAGACCATATCGTTTAGCGGGTTTTAAATAACTTGGGGAATTTCTCATCGCTCTGAAATGTAAAGAACGGTATTTCGCCCTTGTTCTAACCTTAGATATTGCCTAACTAATCACAATTTTAGGAAAGAAATGTGAATCATATCTTAAATAATTGTGGAGTACGTAAGATAAATAAAGGAAATAAGCTTTAAAAATGTTTAATGCCCGAAATAAAGAACTAGTTTGTTACGTGTTTTAACATTTTAAAATAAAATAAAGGTAAAAAGCTGTTCCGAGAGATTTGAAAGTAAATCTTAAAAAATCTCGAACAAAATGCAACGAAAACGATTCCGTGCTAATTCCCGGAACCCTAGCAGAACCACCAACAAAAACAAAAGTGAATAGGTACTTTCCGTCACCGTTTCTGGTACACCTTGTGTAGTAGTACATTCATTGTTATTATTTAGATTTGGCCTAACGACCGCATCGAGAAATAATGCGAGAGAAAGTTTTACTGGTTCTCGATCTCAGTTGAACGACCTAGGTGTTTAGTTCTCCTCGAAGGAGGTTGTCGGTGTGTGGAAATTTAGTAAAATGAGAACGTTGTGTAAAACATTCAAATGAGGTTTTAAAACTTTTTGTAATTTTCCTAAAGACAAGTTGATTAATTCGCTTACTCAAGCCAAATCAGTCACGCAGCACTTTAATATCTTATCTTTTCATGCAAAAGCATTATAACTAAATTCATTTAAACATGTTCCAAGACAAAAATCATCTAGAAATCAAGCAAATCACAGAAAAAATTTAACTCCTAAGTTTCAAACATTGACCTTCAGGAAGAGAGAACGTAGCCAATCATTCATAACTAGCCTCTGGTTTTGTTCTATACATTAAGCGTGTGTAGGATAAAGAACGACCGCTATAACTCCGTCTCCGCGCGCCACCGAAATGGCTTTCCGGGCTTTTTATATTTCACCGAGCAAACCTGTAAAAAGCCAGTTCTGTGATGAAAGTAATCCATTTTCCACATACTTGGCACTGACGCATCATTTCTCACAAACTTATGGATAAAGTCCTTTCAGGAAAAACCTCTGGCCTTCTGACATGTTTCGTGGAATGGCCCAAACCGGAGAAGTATATATAATAATCTGACGCTCCCGATCACTATTTCCGTAAAGGTTTCTTGAAATGCTCTTCGACAAATAAGCATACAGTGTTGCCACATTCAAAGAAATTCAGGGAATTAATGTGTGTCCTGTGTTCGGTCCTTGGCATGATTAATTTATGTCAAAACGGGACGTGTCAAGAATGTCTGCATGTAGAGATATTGTGACTAAGATATTGATATGTTTATAACAATGTTTTTTACCTACTTTTCGAACCACAAACCACAAGTACGCGTACTAGATGTTGTAGAATATGGATTCGTGATTTGGGATATGGATTGAAGCTCGATACGGTTAAAATACAATGTTAGTGAATGCGTAATAAAAGCAAATATACATATTAATAAAAGTAAACGCATAAATGTCTAACAAAACAAAAATATGAACGTCATCGAAATAATTATTGTCTGATAATGACATTATTTTTTATTCGTTGGCTTATAAATTAGGGTTCAAGAGACCAAAGGTCAGCCGTTGATGGTTTACCGATGCCTTGTCGTGACACCATGTTTTTTCAAGTGTTAATTGTGATAATTCAGTTCGTTTATATTTTTAAAATAAAGGGTGTCAGTAGGTACTTGGGATTTTTAATTTGGTCCCATTTGTTAACAACTTAACCTAGAAATTTTATATTTTGCATGGGTCATCTAGAGACTAGATAGAGACGTATAGTTTTAATAACAACAATGTAGAAATATCTTATAATTTAATATAATAAAAAATTAAAAGAATACAAAATACGAGTATTAATATTTTTTCTTAAAACTTACGAGACATACGTTATAAGCATGCATGCAGCATAAGCATTAAAGTGAATCATTTTCACTATACATGATGATAATATTCTTAGGTTTATAGACCCTTTGACCAGCCCAAACTATTTTTTGGAACGAAAGTGTCTTGGCTTGATAACTTATATTTTAGCATCATTTAAAAACTTATTAGTTATTCTATTATTTCTGAGGATTCCTTCATTTCCATATGATTTTTATCTTGAAACTGATTGCTAAAATGAATTTGATTCTATTATTGAGGAAACTAGTTCCTAATTACTGGAACTCGCATCTAGACAAGATCCACAAGGTGAGTCTATTTCTTTGGACGTGCTGGGCTTTGTGGAAAACCTGGGGAATTTGCTCCGAAGCAGGTATATTGGCTCTATGTGGTAGTTCTATAAGACCAATGATTACGGAAGGCAACATATTATTAGTGGAACAAGGGCCAGTAGCGTCTGGCGCAAGCAAAGTTCGCCAAACTCCAAAGACATGACTTTCTGGCGATTACGGGTGCTATCTGTACCATGCCAACGACGGCCATGGAAGACCTTCTTGGACTACATCCTTTTCATATTTACCAATTTGGAAAGAGAGGCAAGGTTCAGACTTTACCAGACGGCTATTAGTACATTAGGCATGTGTGATGGAGAGCATCAGAGACCATAGTATACTGGGAACGGCCTCAGACATGCCTAAAACAACCATCATTTGCCCTTCGCCGTGTTATTTTCCACAAAGGGATACTGGGTTCGGAATCGGAATAAATCTCACCTAAAGAAAGCAAATGCATGTTGGTTCACCGATGGTTCCAAAACTGAGGAAGGTGTTGGGTTGTCAGTATATACACACGGAGGCAATAACAATATTTTCGGATAGTCAGGCTGCTCTTAGGCAGGCCACAGACCGGACAAACACTGAACGTGAATCATGAAATATGAAATACGAAACTGAAAACATGAAATATGAAACATTTTTCATGTGTTTCAGTTGACAATGGATTTCGACGATTCTCTACAGCTAGATGACGCTGTTGTTGCTGTTATCACAACAGTCTTAATATCAAAAAAGAAAAAGAATCGATGTTACTGACTTGATCCGTATAATTCTAAAAATCTTAAATATATGTCTGTAAATATAGTGCCAAGAGAACTAAGTGATCACCCAGACAAATTTAAATCATTTTATAGAATGTCGTTGCAGACATTTACTAGATTAGTTTCCGTTGTTGGACCACACATTCTTAAAATTCATTAAATTCTTGATCGTCTCAAATGAAATTAAGCGCAACTGGAAACAAAAATATCGAACCGAATCTATTTCATTCAACAAGTTTCTACAAGATTTGTTTCCTTATGACGTCACATGAAATACATTTCACTGATGTGCAAAGTTCCATTTAAAACAGTGTGTTTTTATTTTAAGAAATATGTTTCATGTTTCCTTTTTCTCGTTTCGTGTTTCAAGTTTCTTTGATGTGCGGCCTACCTTAAAGCACTTGATTTCAACCGATGCAACTTAAAATCGGTATGAAATTGCAGGGCAGCCCTATTCAGATTATGACAACACGTCAATGTCGCCCTGATCTGGAAGAAAATGGATCTGCGGATCTTCTTGCAGAAAGAGAAACAGAATCAAAGTTCACGCGACCAGAACCGGTTCGGCACTAGCTGAATCCACCAGGCCTAGCCCATTTAAAGTTATTCAGACTATGTCTTTGGAAACAGCAGACAACTGACAAGCTGCTGGAATTTAATAGGTTACACCCTAAAGCCCTAGTAGCTCAGGACGCCGAGGGTGTATGGAGAATGATGAATCAGCTAATTTATAGGTTATAAATATAGATATTACGTAGGTAAATAAATTACCTTAACAGATACAACATAATATTTACTCAACTAAAACCATTCTAATGTGCTCAAACATGTCTAGCAGAATAAATAGAAAGCTGACTGCTAGCTGATTAGTTTTGTGTTTGTTTACTGCTGGGCTTCTTTGTTAGCTAATACAAAATTTTTATGTTTATAGGAGTTTCTGCGGTAAAAAACTACATAAAAGTTGGAAACATAGTTAACTGTACTAAAAACTTTATATAAATTAGTATTCCTTTCTTTGATGACTAAATTTGGTTGGAAACAAATTACAATCCAGCAGGGGCGGATTTTGAATTTCGTCTAGGGTTTGACAGGACCAATTATTGTTTGATTAATATGAAAGTGTTAATATTCTAGCATTTTTTTATTTATGCTCATTTGGAGGGATATACTTACGCAAGTACAATTTTTCGAAAACCAATTTTTCAATTTTTTTTAAGCACTTTTCAAAAATACATTATTTCAGATATCTTTTACGAAATTAAATTTTTTCGAAAAACGTTTCTCGAATATTAATTTGTTCAAGCAACTGCTTTGGGAAAAAATAGTTTACGAGAAAGTAACGTACCAAGCCTAAGGAAACCTGATCGAACTCAAAAAAGTTCGTTTACGTTTGTTCAGGGTCGGTTTTCGTTTTTTTTTATTTAACATTTTTCAAGCTAGTCGCCTCTGTTCTGTTTTCGAAAAAATACATTTTCGGAAATTGCATAAGTACCTATTTTTGAAAAATAATTTTTTTAAAAGACCTTTTTGAAAATATGTACATACTTTCGAAATATGTGATTTGGGGAATTTCATAAATTCGTTTTCAAAAGAGAACCTTTTGGAAAAGCTGTTAAGACATTTTTGTAAAACGGTACCTTCAAAATAGGTTTTCGATCAAATATTTTCGAAAAATTTCGTAAATCCGTTTTCAAAAAAGCTATTTTTTCCAAAAAAATTGCTCTCAAAAAAGATGTTATTTATTTGGTTATTTGCTGCTCACACACCTCCCCCCCCCCCCCCCCCCCCCCAAATCTGCGCCTGTAATCAAGTTCCATTAGATTAAGGGACTAATATTATTAATATTCATATTTAAAGGAGTCTTGTTCATTTCCTAATTTGCTTCTAACACAAAATTCTACCCAAAATCAAAAACATCTTGTTTAATAATAAAAATCTTTGTTGCTTCATTTTTGGAAGCATTAAGGTCAAAATGCAGTTTATTTTCGTCGCATAGTTTCGAGTCTGATACCTTTGCCAAAATCATTGAGTGGCAAGCCAGAGCGCTTATACCTGAAATAAGTGGATATTTAAAGAAAATGCATGGTTACAATATTATCTTCGTATTTATTCCCGAGAATAGCAAAACGTGAAATCGTCCTTTAAAATATATTTTTATACTGCAGAATTTGTTTTTTTACTACTTAATTCTTATATTAGAATTTAAGCCAACTCTCTTGTGGTAAATACGTTAACACTCTGTACAGGTATCGGAATTTTAACTTAGTTTTTAGGTCTTTTATTTCAAGCTCTTCTGGTTTAATACACATCGTGCTGTGGAAACCTGCTCGTCTACACCATCGACTATTCTAAACGGCGGCTGCCAGAGGGCCGTTAAAGGGAAGCATTCGCTATTATCCTTTCGTGCTCCACGTTCCCGGTTTTGCAGAGAGGCCGTTTTAGCATCGACCCAGCTGCTCCTGCTACTCTGCACGGCAAAGCAGGATGGATTGTAGGCTGCTGCTTCCATCGTGGCTCTAGCTAGAGCTGTTGTGTATTTATTAACTGGATGGGGATGATATTCCCAAAGGTTTTCGGGTTTCTAAAAGAGTTGGGTTGGATAAAGCGTTTTACACAAGAATTGGCTTTCAAACAGGTGGTGCTTTTAGAATTGAAGCTAAATTATTCATCTTGTCCTCCTGAAATTTTTTTGTGTTGTAATATCACTGGGTATCATTATTATGTGCTGACTTTATATCTTAATACCTTTGGAGGTATTGGTACTGGTAGGTTCTCCTTTTTTTACACAGTGAAAAGAGGTGGACAAGTTTTTATCGTCGCGTTCTTCCAAGTAGTATTGTCAAAATCATCTGATCTATACAGGTGTATATGAAATGGATGATTTTGGCAATAGGGGTCCGTAAAGTAGGTAGAATGACGTAATGGAAATAATGGAAAAGAGCGCTCCAGAGAGAAAAATTTCAAAGGAAAGGGTATTGAGCGAATTCTCGAAATGGGTTTATTACGTATACGCCTTGATGAAAGAACGAACGTAATTACGCACTCGCTATAGAATTTTCTCGTAATTTTCCACATTACAATATTTTTTCTTCTGCTGCAACGTCAAGAAGTCGTTTTTAAAAATGCATTAATATTGCTAGTCTTAAGTAGGGTAAGTAAATCGGAGGTAAAATTAAAAAAAAAATCACACTTATATTCCTTAGATTGAGTGAAAATATGTCAAAAGTTGCTGATACATTTAAGGAAAGTGTGAAGGCTGTGTGCACTTTTTAAGTATGAATGAAACAAAATTTTTGTATTAAGTGCAAATTTAATAAAATAGCAGAGCGCTTTCGACCTTATAGGTCATCATCAGTGCTTCTTGTCAGGGTAACAGACAGAAATCCATTTGAACGAACAGCAGATATAATACACATTAAAATATTCTTACATTACATTTAAAATTAAACATTCATTTTACAAAACAATTTCAAATTTTGTTCCAACGGTCACATTTTTGATGGTGTAATCTAAAACGATGATTTTACATTTTAGATTACAATTACATTTACATAGTGTTCAAACTTGTTTTCAGGGCCCAAAAGACCAATTTTTGTCAAATTTTAAGATTTGGTAAAAGTTAAAAATTCCTTTGTCTGATTTACATTATCCCATATTACTAGTAAACAATCCATATTCTTTAGTGCAAGCCTTGAATGAGCAGGCGTATACCAAACAAAACTGACCAGTCTGCAATTTTGGTTTTGTGTTTCTTTTTGTTGCCTTCGAAAATTGTTTTTTATGCCAGTGTGTTTTATATACAGTCTTTGGGTTGGTGTTTGAGTACCACCACCAGCACGGAACACTAATTGTGCAAGTGACCGATTTTTTTTACTTTCGAAATGTTTGGGTTGTATAAAAATAAAAAAAATATATTCTTTTCAGTTATGCCGGCAGGTTCAGCTTGTTGTTAATAACATTTAGACTTGTTATTCGTTTTGTATGTTGATTATTTACATATTGGATTAGTAAAGTGGAACTGACCTCCATAATAATAATATTGCAAACAGTACATTCATAAATATTTTTGTTTGTCTCGGGACGATTTTCTAGAAACCTGTGGGGCCAAAGTACGAAACTCGACTTGATCGTCGAGTTGACAATATCCCTTTATTTTTAATACATGAGGTTAACAAAAGAGGATGGCAGAATTCGATGATCAAATGGAGTTTCGTACTCCAGCAGCTAATGGCTTATGTAGAGCTGGGGGCGGAATATTGGAAATGCTGATTTTGAAGCTTAATCTTGTTTTTTATTATTTATTATGATTATGAAACGGAGTTGCTGCCAAATGCGGGGAGAATTCAGATGCAGTCATTTTCTTCAAAATAATTAGGGTCGGGTCGGCCCTGTTGACAGTCCTTGCAAATTAACCGGGTTTTATTACAGCTGGTGTCGATAATAGTTTATTACAGGCAATAGGTCAACGACACAGCTTCAATTGAGCAAATTTTATTAATCCTTAGTCATATGCTTTAGCCTGTGGTATTTTTAGTTGCAGGTATACCCACAGTAATTGCGTTATTTTAGTAGATCATTCGGCAAACATTCTATATAACTAAAAGCCTGACAACAGCCATTCTTGAGAAGTAGTTGCTCGGGGACTATAGGTATCGTTTGGCGAGCTTTCAATAACTCGGGAATCCCTGATTATTGCTCTAAAATGCAAATAATGGTATCTACTTGATTCGGCATCAACCCCCTCTTAAGTTACCGGCGCTGGATGTAAACGTGTGCCCAGACATGTGCACGTATGCATGCATAAAGTAGGCCTACCAAAATTGTTTACGGTACCGTGGCCCCATTTAAAGAAGAAATGCCGCTTTTAAACACCGTCCTCACCGACGGCCTATCCGAACTTTAAAGCCGGTGCATCATGTGGCGGAGGAGTACATTGACCCGCCCTGCATGGCACGATGGCCTTTGAGCAACATCGGCAGACTTCGTTTGTTTTTATGGCTTTAACTTTAATGACTGGAAGTCGATACCCCCAGTGCGACGACGGATTCGAATATCGAAAATAGATATATATCGGGTGGTACTATATCAGTAGGAGATGTAGGTACTCGGTAAACAGTAGATCTTAGTTAATGAAAACAATAACGAAAATATAATGGTTTGTTATCATATACTTAGTTGTGGTTACTTATATCTAATTATCCACTTCGTTATCGAGGTTTTATAAAATACAGCCACAAAATATTCCAAGCTAATTTATGAAACTGTGACAGGTAGATGACCTGGAGATGGCATGGCGACGTCGGCGAGCCATCTTCGGATGACGCGCCATGGCGTCTAGGTAAGATATTGCACTAAATGGGCGTCGATGAGTTTTGGGAACCAAATGCCGAAGTTAGTTACTACTAGAAATATTGCCAAAGCTTTTAGAATTGTCAAGTAACATATAAGAAGCAGGCTTATTGATAAATAATGTTATATGTCCTATGTAGGTACAACAGGTGTACCATAAATGCCACTAGATATCAATCTCTGGTTGGGCCAATATGGAGACGTTGTAAGGAACTCTTTATCTTTTAGCACATGCTCGAGCATGCTTAATTTCTGTTCTTTAGCGAAGCAAAAGAGTTTAATCACCATTCGGTCGGCTCCATTACAGCACCAAATAGGTTTTAATTGATGTGATAGCAATTAGTTCCACATCCCCCCTGCTCATCCGATCTTGCATCCAGCGATTATTATTTTGTTTAAGATTCCTTCTCATGGCATGTTGTTCCGAGAACACAATACGTGTTAATCTGTGCAAACGGTGGTTGCATATGTAATAAAGAAACTCGGCAAAACAATTTTATTCCAAGCTTTAAAATCAGAAACACCCTAATTCCACCCGTTTTAAATGGGTACGAAAGCCGTGTATATCCATATAGAGATCAAACGAAACACCTGTCACATTCGTACGTTGTAAATGTACAGCAAGTGGTCGGAAGACTTCCTACGTCCTTGTGACGGTTAAACCCCCTTGTGCTTTTAAAGGGTAGGTATTTAAAGTTTAAAATTCCTGTATTGGCGGGGGTGTATGCAGGTTGGATTATTTTCTTTTATTGGTAAACATTCTTTCATCAGTATTTTAAGAGTGAGTTATTGAAAATAAAACGTTTTCCCAGTTTGTGGAAGTTTTAGTGGTTATAACAGGGAAATTCTTGATTATACAACTCCCCAAAGATGTGATGATCTTCACCCAATGGTTTTGTGACCCAGAACATTCACATGAAGTGACAATTAACTAAAATCTGCACAAATACGAGAGTGATATCCAAGAAAGTATCAAGATTTAAGGTGATGCTAAAGGTTTTGACCCATGAATCAACTTGATCAAAACAACTTTGTCAGACCAGCTATGCTTCAAGTCACTTAAAGAAAATTACGTTTTGGGAACGTTATAACAAATATACTTTAGTCCATTCGTAAGAATATTTTGAGACTGTTAAAAACATTTACCTTACTGAACACCAGATTCTGATTTTTGTTAATTGTGTGTCAATAGTGTAAAAAAGTCACTTTAGGATATTCTGTCATTACTACTTTTAGTCAAATTGTTCTTAGGCTTCAAATTTGACCCATGACAGCCTTGTCAAACCTCTGGTTTTATGATCCTTCTTAGGTCATTTTTCTAGGATTTTTCAGGCTGTGATAAATGGCAATTTAATCTACTTAATTTTTGGTATCGTTCTTGGACCTTCCATGTGAATGCTATCTATTAAGATACGATTTTTTTTCCATTTGAATGTTCATTTCTGAGTTTCTGCTCTGATCGCTTGAGATGGTTGGAACATTGCCAAGCTAAGGTGGTTAAGATCCATAGTTGCCTATTTAATAGCAATATTTCATCGCATTACCATATTAATACTAGCTATTAAGATATGAATCTTTTCCAACTGGGTTTTTGTCTCGATCCCGAGATAACACTCTTGGTTGGAATATTGCCAAGCTAAGGTGATTATATTATTATGATCCATGGCTGACTAATAGCAACCGAGATAGCAACATAATACTGTCTTAAGGTACGAATTTTTTCCATCTAATGTTCATTTCGTTTTTGCTCCGATCGCTTGAGATAACACTCTTGGTTGGAACATTGCCAAGCTGTGATTCTGGGTTAGCTAGTTAATAGTAACGTTTCATTAACTACCATATTGATATTGGCTATTAAATTATGAGTCTTTGCCAAATGATTGTCCATTTTGGAGTTTCTGCTCAGATCGCTTGAGATAACATTCTTGGTTGGAACATTGCCAAGCTGTGTTTATGATTCTGGGTTAGCTAGTTAATAGTAACGTTTCATTAACTACCATATTGATATTGGCTATTAAATTATGAGTCTTTGCCAAATGATTGTCCATTTTGGAGTTTCTGATCAGATCGCTTGAGATAACATTCTTGGTTGGAACATTGCCAAGCTGTGTTTATGATTCTGGGTTAGCTAGTTAATAGTAACGTTTCATTAACTACCATATTGATATTGGCTATTAAATTATGAGTCTTTGCCAAATGATTGTCCATTTTGGAGTTTCTGCTCAGATCGCTTGAGATAACATTCTTGGTTGAAACATTTACAAGCTAAGGTGGTCATGGTTTATGATTTTCTATGTATAGCAACGAAAAATATCTTTTTTTATATGCATTAAGTTGTCAATTATTTCCATTGAAAGTTAGTGTTGAAAACGAGTGATAAGAGAAAGTAATAGTCATATATGTATATAGGTCATGGTACGATTATTACAATTTATCAATAATGTGAGGATATATGGGGATAGGTACTTTGTTAACTTTGGAAACTACATAGTAGGCTTACTTTATTGTTAAAATAAGACTTTACTTTAGGGAATATTTAGGAATAACTGTTACTAGAAGTTGCTGACAAGTACAGAAAAAAAACGCAAAAGGAATTATTGTACTTATGTACAAGGCTTGCCCTCTGATCTTTAAGGAAGCTAAGGGCTGACGAAATAACACATATGTATGTATGTCATCTGTCTACGAGAAGATCTGTTCAGATTTCCTCAGGTCTCCAGTATTTTTTTATCTGAAACCGCTCACGGAGGCTTCAACCTAAGTACTAACGTACCGTGGGAGTCTCAAAAGAGGGGAAATGTAGTCTATTGACACGGAATTTAAAGGATTGGAGGTTGGAAGGGAAAGGGAAACATCTGCAGGCAATTTGTTCCATAATCTGGAAACCCTAGGTATGAATGAGCGAGAGAAGTAGCTGGGCAGTTAAGGGATTCATACGTAATGCGCTTCTTGTTGTTCTGTTAGGAACACTCAATGGGGGAATTATAGCGGCGAGTTCTTCAGAGCAAAATCCGTGGAAGTATCGGTAGAAAAGGGATAAATCCCTAACAGCGCGGCGATGAGCGAGAGAAGGGAGTTTTCTTAAGAGGACTGGGTCATTGATGAGTTGAATGGCTCTCTTTTGGCTAGAATCAAGGATATTAAGTGTCGAAGGTCCCATGCCGCTCCCCAGATATGGGAAGATTAATTGAAGATCTTGGGAAAGGAATAGGTGCATAGATCTGCGCCTATGATCCAGCTCTTGATTCGAGCCTTGACTGGAAAAATGAATGTTGGAGTGAAGAGTACTATCGTCAGCATAACTATGGATGGGATTGGTAGTTGAAGAGAGCAGGAGGTCATTAATGTGAAGAAGAAATAGGGCTGGTACCACGACTGAACCTTGGGGTACGCCAGCATTGATAGGATGGAAGTTAGATGAGTGGCCGTCCACCACGACAAATATGCGCCGATTAGAGAGGAAGCTACCGATCCAGGTACATAGTTTGGGAGGAAGACCGAAAGAAGGTAGTTTAAGGAGTGAGGCATGCCATATTTGATGAAAGCCTTGGAAAAATCCAAAGCAACAATCTGAGATCCGCCATGAAATTCGAAAGATGTGTGACAAAGCCAAGATCAACTGTGGATCTTTGGTGATCAAATCCGTACTGTCTGTCATGGATGATTTTGTGTTTTTATAGATATTTTAGAATTTGCAAGTTGATCGCTTTCTCCATAACTTTTCTGACAACAGAGAGAAGAGAGATAGGTCTATAATTGGATGGAAGGGACTTTGAGCCTTTCTTCGGGACAAGCTGCACACGAGCAGTCTTCCAGCTATTTGGGACGATACCCTAGTTATAGGAGATCTGGAAAAGACGAATTAAGATGGGCGCATTTCTTAGAACAATTTCGGGTGTGCCATCCAGACCGGAGGACATTTTGGTGTCAAGGGATAAAAGAATCTGGTGAACTTGTTTGACCTTAAGTATTAAGTAGTATATCGGAGATTTTGTGGAGTATAGACGTAGCGGTTGGAAGAGCGAAATTGGTGGGATGCCTTGGCAGCGAATTGTTTGGCAAAGATCTCAGCTTTCCCTTTAGAGGTGAAAATAATTTCGTTGTCAGAGGTCAGGGGAGGAAAAGTGCTTCTAGAGAAGTTTTGACTAATCTTTTTGGCAAGTGACCAGAAAGGTTTGCTGCCTTTGGAGAGGGAAAGCATATCGTATATCCAGAGTTCTTTAGGAGCTAAGAATTTCCAAATGTAGCACACAAAAAACTAGGAGAAATAGTATTTTAAGTAAGTTTTAAACTACATCTGGCAACGCATGTTCTGGTTGTGGTGTAGTGCCGAGATTTCCGGGTAACGACTCTTGCGGACACACCCCCTTTTTAATTTGTTTACTTTCTGCTTACGATGTTGTGGCTTAATTTGTAATAAATTAAAAATGTGTAATTATGTTTTTGTTTAATTAATCCCTGGCTAATGGGTAAAGTCATTAGGAAATAGATACTAGATGTTATCATTAATTGGAAAAAATATATTTAGTAAGTTTCTTGTTTACACATTTTCTGTTGAAAATTGTAATCAACTGTAGTAACATCATTGTACTGACGGATGCATTTAGTTTTTGTATCTGTTTCTTAAGTTTCTTTTAAACTGCTTTAAATCGGATCAGGCTACATTACAATTTGTGTGACGTCATAACGTCCAGAGGTCAATTACTGTTGTATAAACATTCATTAAGATTTTAAATGGTCTGACGTCTATTAAAGTGTCTCTTTATGATTAAAATTACCTGTAGATCGGGATTGGAGTTGTCTCTGTGAGTGGCCGCCCTTATGACACCGGCTCTCCAGCTCCAGTCGCGTACTTTGCCTTTAATTTTTGTAAATCCACTAGAAACACTTAGAAACCTCTTTCCTACGATCTCTTCTCTGCACTTGTAGGCCATTATATTTAAATTATTATACTACAAATTTGAACTACACTAACGGGGTAACTTTTTTATTAATTTTAACATTAATCGACGAACCAATACCACTAATAGCCTTATTATACATAACTGCACTGATATTTTATTATTTTAGCTAATGTACACCAAACTGTTAAACTGAACTTAAAAAAAGTTGTACGTAGCGTATTTTTTTACGAAAAACTCGCGCAAGGAATACACGTTCACCTCGCGACGTAAAGATTTTCCATTCTACATTCGAGCGACGTGAAGTTTGCACGTTTCGCCTCTTCGGGCACGCTTTTCGGAGGCGATCGTAGGACCTCGCCGAGGACGACGGCCAAATAGACCGGGCAGAAATGTAAAGAAAATCGTTGCTTATATTGCCAAAACGTTACCATTGCCTGGTCTTATAAATGGCATTTAAAAGTTTCACACCAAGATTAATACAATTTGATGTCTTTTTCCTTTCATAACCACAGCGCCGTCCAGAGCGATGTCCGACAGCGCCATAAGCCTAGAAGCGCATTGTGGCGCTTTGTGGCGCCTCTAGGTCTGTGGCTCTGTCGGGCATCTCCAAAAGACACCCTTCTATAAGTATTACATTTCACTTCTTAACTCGCTTCAAAATCCTGGGGTAACTCTGTCACCTCTTATAGTTGTTTAGTAAAAATTTGTAATTTAGCACAGAGATTTGGTGGCCCAACTATAGACGTGATGTATAAAAAGTTGAATTTTGATTCTGGGGGTTAATTTCAGGGGGTAAATTGGGAAAAGGAAAAAAAATTCAAGGGCTTCGCGTAGGGTGTCAAAAGAAAGCTTATTGGAGCACGAATTCAACAATAAGTATATATGATGTATTTTTTATGCGTTTTTTTAAACATTTTTTAGGAAAAACACTTAAAAACTGCTGTCCCCACCCGTATCACCAAAAGGATCGCTCAGAAAAATCTGAAAGAATCATGAACATTCAGAATTAGGTCTAGATTGTGACAAAATTATCAGAATTAGGAAATTCTAGCGCAATCAATTGTCATAAACTATTTAATTGTTTATTTCCTTATAACTGCTGAACCATCGGTATGAGAGAAAAAGTTTTTCGACAGAAAATATTTCTCACGATGCTAAGGAACAACTTTTACCTTACAAGTCCTTACAAGTTTTTCAAAATTTTTAATTTGGCTCGGTCGAAACGCGACTGCATTAATATTAATATTTTGAGTGGAAGGCTGATGGCACGGAACCACTAATTGTGCAAGAATAACTTGCACTTGACCGATTTTTTTTATTGACCTCGATAAAATTTTTCAAAAGTATCCGGACCTCACTAGAAATTACTCGTACTTGCCGATCCCTGGTGTAGGGTGTCAATGAAAGCTTATTGAAGCACGAATTTAACAATATATTATATTATACCCCGGCAAACCCGGAGCGATTGAACGTTAGTCCAGAAAAGCAAGGGCGTACCCAGCGAGTGGCAGGGGTGGGGGGGGGGCAGCTGTCTGAATTCGCATCCCGCCACCTTCCTGGGCAGCCCCCTCCCCCCATTAAAAAGGTCAAAATGGAACACAATTTTACCGTCTGGGCAGGGCATAAATCAACAACCAGTAGTCGATCTCTAGTGCCAGGCAGTACCAGCCTGTGCAATACATGCGCGCATATTTTTGTTTTGTCTTTGTGGGAAACTTCTTTCCCAACTTTTCTTTTCGACTTCTTTATTTTTCGTTTTTTTACATATGTGCAGTAGACCAAAATGCGCACCACGCGCAAACCAAGCGTGGTAGACACGCGCACGAAATTTAAGGCGATGTACTTTAGGGTCTACATTCGAACTCTTCTACTTTTAAGAATACATCTCGGATTGTAAAGCTACAACTACGTATTTAACTTTTTGCGCAACTTGTTTTTCCGAATTTTGCCAGCACTTGAATATAGCCGCTCTTAGGTTTGTTGTCCGCAGCTTGAATAGACGATGAAGGTAAATTTACAATATGTAGTTTTTAGTTCCAAGAAGTGCACGAAATAATTCGAGGATCCCTCGTAACTATGAACTTCTGCACAAAAGCAAACTTGCAAGATTTTAAACGAAACATTAAGAATTCTCAAAGTGACCTTTATTTCCGAAAGAGACCTTTGGTCTTTTGCTTATACCAAAGTTGGTATAAGCAAAAAAAAGCAGTCGCTGCTTTTCGCTTCAAAAAGAGGAACAGCTAATGAATGGTAAAGTCTGCTTAGAATAACTGCCAATCGCAAGGACTTGAGCTGGCTTATCGTCCCATGGATGAAATCCAGTAACAAAGAAGAAGAAGAAAGCCAGCCCAAAATAAGAATGCTACAGCACTTGTTCAAGGATGCATCTTTAATTATTATCTGTTTGCACACTGATAACCCTTACCCTGGCAATAATATTACACTAGTGAGTGACTTTGTCGGACATCGTCATGTAGTCGAGGCTGGACAAAGGAGGGGAAGTCAATGCGAAACTTGTGCTGGCGCCAAATTTTCTACCATTTTTATTTTGGGCCGACTCTCGCTGTTACATTGTGTGCTTGGATAAATGCTATTACTCTATGACGCAGTGCACCAATCGAGGTATTGAAAATAATCTCATTCCAAGCATTTTGCCCGGACTATAAAGAGAAAACGCTGTCGAACGCGGATCATCGCCGTAGCTCTTGCAATCTAAATCTATGATCGATAACTACGTCACTAGGGAGCAGCACAAACTGATAAACATCTGCTGCGCCCTAGTAAATTATCTCTGAACTGGTAATTTAAAATCGACAATCGACCGCCTCCATTGCAGTAACCTGTTTTGCATTGGTAACAGAAGTAAGGACCGCTAAAATCCAAGTGACGGTAAAGTTACCAGCGAGATAAATTATTGTATATCGGTCTTTTTCTAGCTAATTCTACTCTTAGAGGCATCTTTGCCATTTATCTTGCCAGTCCTAAAAGAGGTAACTCCGGGCACCAGGTCCTATGGACTGATCACAGGTTAAAAAGGCCACGGTTCGGTCCTTACCAGTCAAAATTTGCAATAAAATATCTGCAGATTCGATCTCCCGCCGATTGTCGCATTCGTTGTTTTATTAACAATGCTATAATTAACATTGTCTTTGAGTAGATAACATGATACAAATAAAAGAAGATATGATACCGCGCAGGCAACCAGAATTACTACACTCGATAACTAGAAATCATTCATTTTATGAACAGTTGCGTTTTACGTAAATCGCCGTCTGCGCTGGGATTCCAGAATGCTATTCGATATCGAAATATTCTATTTGGCGCAAAAAACCGATTCCCGTTTGTTTTCAGCTGATCGCGGATCGTCTAAAACGATATCGAGTCTTTCGGTACCTCTAGAGATCCCGTTTCGGTCGATTTCGAGATGACAGTGATTTTTAGGTTAGAATTATTTGTTTATGTGTGTTGCAAGTTGTTTTTTTTTTGTTTAATTTCACATATGTGAAACATGTTACTACACCAATACATATATAAAATGAAGTTATTTAAAAAAAGACATTTTAGACTTTTCCAGTTAAAATCGGATACTAATGTTGTAGTCAAGTTGATACATTTTGGATAACAAAACAATAAACACACTGTTCAGAAATGATCCTGAAGCCTTCTGAATCAGGCAAAGACACATCAGTTAGTGTTTTCACTAAGAAACATGGGTGATGTTAATGATGGAGCATCGCACGTAGGATTCTTGGGTGTGATGATCGATCAGGAACTTAAGTGGCATACCCAGATTGAGCAGATTGCCAAGAAGCTTGGAAGCGGTCTGTTTGCATTGAGGCGTCTTAGCGAGCGTGTTAGTGTTCCCGTACTTGGAACTGCTTATTTTGCTTTATTCCACTCAATAATGTCTTATGCTCTGTTGGCTTGGGGTCACGTACCCAGGTCAAAGCGTGTTTCTGGCCTCCAGAGGAAGACTGTGCGGTTTGTGATTCAGGGAGGACTGTAGACAGGCCTTTGCTGCCCTTGGCATCTTGACTTTCCCATACCAGTACATCCTGGATAGCCTGGCATATGGTAAATCCAACAGGGGAACGTACAAAGTGCATGGTGAAGTCCACAGCCACGACACCAGAAATAAAAATAACAATACCAGAACATTCCCGCCTGGAGAGGTGTCGAAATGGCCCAAGATATTTGGGAATAAACTTTTTTAACCATTTGCCAGAAAGTATCAAACAACTGCCTGAAAATAATTTTAGGGGTAAAATAAAACAAATTTTAATAGAAAATGCTTTTTATTCACATGAAGAATTTTTGAATTTTAACTTCAATGTTTTGTAGTTTTAGTGTTTTATAGATTTTATATGTGTAGTGTAATTTTTAATATGTGACGATTGTATCATTGTAAACAAGCTGTCTATATATATTATATATATAATACATATGTATATTTTTCTTTTGACGCGTGTAAGTACTTTTGTATTTTTTGACATTAAATATGATTTGATTTTGATTTTGATCCTTCTTTCAACTGATTTTTTAAGTTTGGATGAAACAAAAAACTATTTTGTTTCTAGGGCTTTTAAAGTACATGAAGCTCATTGGAACATCCTAATAGAGTATATGTCAGCATGTTTTTATATGAAAATAAATGTGATGTTTAATTTTTTTTTTCTTATTTTACTACTGCATAATACGATTTTTTAAAATAATTATTTTATAGTGGCGGGCAGAGCTGGGTAAAGCACTCATTGTTAATTTAAAGGGCTTGCAATTACCAATTATTTTAGGGCTTGCAAACACTTGGCTTCAAGCCCATATGTAATTGAAGCTTGAAAATGAGCTCGCAAGCTCTCTAGAGAGTTTACGAACATTGAAAGTGCTTAAACCATTTTAGTAGGGCTTTAAGTCTTTTCGAAGGGCTTGCAAGTTCATAGTTCATTTTTCAATCACTTATAAAGTAATGCAATTACATAATATGTTAAAAAGGGGCTTGAGGCACAGTGTTTGCAAGCCTTAAAAAAAGTAATTTGTAATAAGTGATGTTTGATTCAATATTTCTTCTCCTCAAAACAATATCGAGAATTGGAAGCATTTTTTAGATGAAAACAAGCAGGCAAAAAATGAATACAATCAGGACCACACGCCACACAACCATAGAAGAAAATCAAATAAATTATAAATTTTAAAATTTTGCAAGAAAATAATCTTGGGTTATAATTCACTACGCATGCGTGCTACGAATACTACGGTTTCCAATATCGAATAAAGCGATGGCATAAACGACATCGAATGAGAATATCGAATTGGTCGATATCGCTTTGACTATCGAGTATCGAAAGCGTTACGATAGCTGTCGTATCGAGTGAAAGGGAATCCCAGCACTGATGTTGCTGTCCTTAGACAAGTTGCTGTCGACGATAGGCAACCAAACACAATTATCCGATGGGAAGTTAGGTGGAAATGTTTTTTGAAGGCTTGAGCCCGCTATTTGTAAAAGAAGAAGAGAATGACAGCCATTTTGTTTATTTGCGAATGGTATGGTGTTAACGTGATACAAATAAAAGAAGATATACCTCGCCATTTACGTCACGCCGTGACCAATTCCGCGATATTTTGTAAACGAAACACGTCTTTTAAGATCGCGTTGTGTTTTCAACAATTTTTTTGTTTTTATATTACTTTTAGGAGTTTAAAAGTAAAAATGATTATATGATTATTTTAAATCATATACTATAAAATTTGTATTATAAGCAGCAGGCAAAGTATGTTGCCAATAGAATTTATATAAAATCGCCTTTAACTAACGTAAACTCTGTATTGCGCGTTATAAATTTCAAAAATAAGTAACGGCGTGACGTCATGCGCGTACCCGGGTGAATTTGACACGGTTTGGTATCGTACCTTCTTTATTTATGAATAGATAATTTCGTCGAACGTATGTACCTATGCATATATTTTAAAACTCCGTCGGTACCTATCGTAAGCACTCGCATTACAAGTTTTTAGGTTATCCAAATGTCAGTGAACGACAACTAAATACATTTTGTTTGAATCTTTTGTAATTTATTCTAATTAAATTGTTTTAGTAAGGAAGAACAAATTAGTGGTTGTTAAAAAATGGATTGTTTATTCATATTTGACAATTTAAATGATCTTTTATACACCAAATACAACCAAAAGTTTGCTAATTATATAAAAGAATTTGCTGCTGGTCAGGGGCTTCTACCAGAGGTAAATAGTTTTAAATGTTAAGTTGTTTCTGGAATATTTTGTTCTTGTATCTACTAATATTTAAGGAGTTGAGAAATATAGTGACCCAACCTACAATTAATCAATTGTAATTTGTGAGGCATGTCTATTTTGTATCTATATTTGTATGTAAGTATATAGAAGAAACCGACTGACTGATATATCAATCAACGCACATCCCACACTACTGGGTCTAGAAACATGAAATTTTTCACAGAGGTATTTTATATAATGCAGGTATAAGGAGGGTTTTTCAAAATTCATTCCTTAAGGGGGTGAAGTAGGGGTTAAAACTTTGTATGGAGAAAAAATTTTAGATGGTCTTATTAAGTCGAAATGTCATAGAAGTACCCTTAAAAGTAAACTAAATGTTTAAACACATGTTCTACAGTTTTTAATGAATCAACCTCTAATAGATAAAATATCAGGGTTCAAAGTTTGTAATGGAATAAAATTGTTATACAGCAGTCAAAGTCGCGGACGAAAGCTAGTATGACTAGAATTTAGAGAAAATGACTGCCCATGTTTGAGCTTATTTGTCTTAAGTTAAAAATGTCAAAAGGTAAAAACCTACACCATTAATATGATGCCTATAACAGAAGTTTTTTAATTATCTTACAGTAACTGTTAAGTACTGTGCTATTTATAATATTATATGAGTGCTGATATTTTTTAAAGGAGTGAATAAAAAACAAATAGTATTTACTTAATATTGTTTAATAAAATGTTACTGCACAATTAATCAAAAAAAAAAAAACCAATGGAGCATCAATGTATGTATATTTATTATTAATATAAGACTTGTTGATATTTCCTTCATATTATTTTACACTATATACACAATCTTGCAACCTCTGGTAGCTCCAGTACAGTTTCAATAAACTTAAAAAATACAATAAACAATGTAATAGATTATTTAATGTTGAGACCACTTAATAGTCTTCAGATCTATCCCCTCTTGTATCATTTCCCACAAGGGACTCATTTCTCTTAGTCTGGTAACATGATAAATACATTTGTCTGCAGTATAATCCACCTCTTCTTCAGTTGTAAATCTT
The DNA here is from genome assembly GCA_963971165.1 of Philopedon plagiatum. Lineage (NCBI taxonomy): Eukaryota > Metazoa > Arthropoda > Insecta > Coleoptera > Curculionidae > Philopedon > Philopedon plagiatum. The sequence continues at coordinate 88,428,511 of OZ020195.1, forward strand.
CCAATACCAAACCTATTAGAAACAATTGTAATAAAAAAAATATTTAATAGTGATTAAATTATCTCAAGCTTATTGAATCTTGCTGTACAAAGCAAGGTGAGACTTACCTTATAGAACTATGAGCTAGATCTTCATCTGCTCCTATAGCCCTAAGAACATAGGATGGTTCCAAGGATGCTGAGGTACATGCAGAACCACTAGATAGAGCCACATCTTTTAGAGCCATAAGTAAAGATTCTCCTTCCACATAGGCAAAGGATAAGTTAATACAACCTAAAAATAGGATTTTCCTTTGATATCTTTGATTATTTAGGTTACTAACTTGTTGGTTATAAATTACAAAGCAAAAATATAAGATATATTTTAGTTTGCACTTATTTTTGTAAAACATTTTCTGTAGTTTGAACTTACTTACCTGGGTATGTATGTACCGGATCTCCATTTCTAATCACATGAGATAGTTCTCCAAATATTTTATCCATTAGCCTGTTACTTAATTTTACAATTCTTGCATGGTCATATGCCATTTCATTTTGTGATATCTCGCATGCTTTTCCTATGCCTACAAACAAAAATATTAATTTCGTTTAATAGAAGTTTTTATATTATATGCAAGTACTTGTTAGAAACCTAAACAAAAATTGTTTTAATGTAGTTTATTGGAGAACTAACCTACAGCTAGGGGGGTTGGAACTGTTCCACTTCGAATACCCCTTTCTTGCCCCCCTCCACTCTGAATTGCTTCCACCCTCACTCTAGGACGCCTCCTTACATAAATAGCCCCTACCCCTACAAAAAAAAAACGTTCGTTTAATGTCATAAAACTTTCAAATAACAGCAAAACACTTTTCTTAACAAATATAAAATCACTAGTTTGCCAAAAGTTAAATAAAAAACAAACATCTAGTTTATAAGAAACAGTACCTTTCGGTCCGTAAACTTTATGCCCACTAATTGACATTAAATCAATATTCATCTTCTGTACATCTAGTGGAATTTTTCCTACAGCCTGTGCTGCATCCGTGTGAAAAAATACTTTCCTCTGTTTACATATCTTTCCTATATCATCTATAGGTTGTTTGACACCAATTTCATTATTTACTGTCATGATGGATACAAGAGATGTTTCAGGTGTGATGCTTTTGTCTAGTTCTTCTAATGAAATTATACCTAAACATTTAAATGAAACAATCTCTATATACATATGTATATAAAAGAAGAAACTGACATATCAAAGCACAGCCCACACCGCTGGGTCTAGAAACTTGATTTTGCAGAGGTTTCTTACATAATGTAGGCATCTACTAAGGAAGGGTTTTTCAAAATTCAACTCCTAAGGGGGTGAAACACTATTACAAACTTTGTGTGGAGAAAAAATAGATGGTCCTATTAACTCGAAACTTCATAGACATACTAGGATGAAATGGGGGTTCAAAGTTTTTAATGGAGTAAAATTGTTATATTATAAATTGAAATTGCTAAGTTGTATATTCTACTTACTTTAGTCTCGACTTTTTTGTTAGATGTTTGTGCCTCTTTTGCTGAAAATAATTTTTTTTCATAATGTACTTACCATTTGTTTGAACAGGCAAATAAGTAATTTTAAACCCTTCAGCTTCAAGAGCTCTACAGGAATCTAGCACACACTTGTGTTCTGTTTGTGTTGTAATGATATGTTTCTTTTTTGAAGCATAAAATCTGGCTACGCCTTTTACAGCTATATTGTTGCTTTCCGTAGCCCCAGAAGTGAATATTATTTCTCTTGGATCAGCACCTATTATGTCTGCTACCTAAAAGAATGCAAGAAAATGACAATGTACATGCTCTTGTTCTCATTCATAGCCTAAAAGTTATTAAAATGTATACTCATTCCTACTTGTTTTCGAGCTTTTTCTACTGCAGTTTCTGATTCCCATCCGTAAGCGTGTGTCCTCGAGTGGGGATTACCATAATAGGACGTTAAATAAGGCATCATTTCGTCTAAAACTCTTGGATCCAACGGTGTAGTGGCTTGAGCATCTAAATAAAGAGGCCTTCCGGGACATTCGTCTTTTATTTGGTACTTGTTTTCGGTGCTAAAATTACTGCAAATGACCGATGACATTTTAAAATTGTTCTTAAAATACGTTTGAAGGAGTTTAATGTTGCTGTTTTTCGTTAGTTTGTTCATTTTTGTGCTTTTTAATAACTTTTTTTTTATAAATTATGAGACCACCTAGAGGCAATGTTTTGACGTTAATCGCAGGGAATATAACCTCATTTTATCTTCTTTTTTAGTAGCAGGCGCTAAGTACCTGAGATCATAGAGCAGCTTGTTTCTTATTATGCGCCATCTTTCGGTGTACTGGTGCAATAATGCAGTGCGTTCAAGTTTTAGTATGCAGCAAAGTTTTGTACAGGGATATCCCAGCGGGATATCCAAATAAAAGTGAACAGGCCTTGTAACTTTTTTATTTTTAAAGGTGGGGGAAAATGTTAAATATGAAAGTTTTTTGAATTTTTATAGATCATTCATATAACTTATCAGCAAAACAAATGAGCATCAAATAAAAAAGATATAGTATAAAACATCGATTTTCTCCCTTATTTTAAATTGGATGGTATGATTTTTGTCATATTTTTGGACTCTATGACCTGTTCACTTTTATTTGGATATCCCTGTACAAAGGTTTTTTATTTATTATAGGATGACCCGGAGTGTTCGTTGGATAACAACGTATTTATTCAGATATTTTCACCAATAGTAGCTTCTCACCGTATCATGCATTGCCAGTTTGGTAATTCTTACACTACAATAGAATTTCACGATGATTTAAAACTAACATTTTCTGATGTAAGTAAACTAAAAGTGTATATTGTTTAGTAAGACCTTAATAACCAGTTTTATTCAATTAACTGGAAGCCCTGCGAAGTAAAAAATCAGTGACAGCAATCTTTTTTTTTTTAATTTCAGTTTATGGGCTATCTTTTCATTGCAATTACCGATGGCAGTATAAAAAATTTTATTCAAATGTGCGTCACCTTTGCTAGATACCTTTGTGGCCCAGATATCTACCAGTAAGTCGGATTATCTACCTTTATTAGATTGTTGCTAAACATTGACTTTTTTAAAAGGGTCTTAGAACTTCTATGATATTTTTGATGATGTTGTTGTCTTATAGAAATTCTATAAAATTTACAGATTTTTAACTTTTACAGATTACACGCACAAAAATCAAAATCCTTACTCTTAACCAACTTGATAGATCGATGGTTAGTACATAGAAACAGTGACCAAGCTATTTTAGTAGAGGCTGTGGAGCAACTGGTAGTGAACAATGACATCACATCAGCATGCTTGCAGAGCTTGCAGGGGTCTATACGCGAACTATCAGTTCATACAGAGTGTTCCAAAGTCCACGCGCTTTTATTGGTTCAGGACAAATTTTTGTCATTATATTCTAGGTAATATACAGTGTGTGTAAGAAGTCCCGGACTGGCTGGTTATTTTAAAAACTAGAAAGAAATATTTCGGGTGAAAATTCTAGAGCTTTCAAAAATCTATAATTTGAAAATCAATGAGTTGAAACTCATGGATTTTTGAAAGTCCTAGAATTTTTATGTGTAACATTTTTTATTAACTTGTGTAGTGTTTTGATAATCAGCCTGTCAGTGACTTTTTAAACCCGATATATTTTACATATTTATACAGTATGTCCATGGATGGGGCATAGACAAGAGGACAAATGGACCAAAAAGTGAAAGACACGGAAAAATGTCATTTTTTATAAGAAACTTGGAAACTTTTCTTGAAACCTCTCAATAACATGGCGGTAACAATTTCTGTAATTGTGGGATATAAATATTCTTTGCTCTAAAGACAATATCTTTATTATTTTGACAAATTCGTCGCAGTTATCAAAAGTCTAATTAAATAAAAAATGTGGCAATGTGACTTAAAAAAATTTGGATTTTAAAAGCGTAATTTAGAAATTTTAAATTTTTACTTGAAACTCTGGAATAAGAATTATTTTAAAACTGAAAACAACTTTTTTATTCAACGTCTTGCCTTAAAATTTTAAAAAGGGCAACTTTAATCTTTTCCAAATTTTACGTTTTTGTAATTTTTGCATACCCTGTACAAAAAACAAATCTTTGGCATCGTGGATCTCATTTTTAGATCAAGCAAAAACTGTGTCACTTTTTGGTCCATTTATCCTCTTGTTTAACCCATCCGTGGACACTGACATACTTGTAGATAAGCATTTAGTACTTTGGTTATTAATATTTTTTTTAGTGCTAATGCTAAACAACTGTCACCAGCAGACATTCTTTTTACAACGATTCTAACACACTGTCAAAGTAAACCAACTTTGGAAGCCCTAGAGAGTTACCAGGTACTGATTAATGGTACTGAGCAAGAGCCAAAGTGCTTACCTCATGCAGTACATGTTGTCAGTTTATTTGAAAAAGTATTTTTAGTTTATCTGGTTGAACTTGGTAATCCATTAGTATCAGGTAATTTTTTTTAATACATTATTTTATCCTATTACAGGATTTTTTTTGTTATAAAATATCAATATGTAACTTTTTTAGCTGCACTATATGAAACTTTTCACCATCTGCATGTGATGCAATTCGTTCAAATTCAAAGAGAGAAAAATACGATTCAATTAGCTTTCGAAAACTTTGAATTGGCCTTTAAAAAACTCAGTGACAGTCTAAAAAAGGCCAAAATTATTGCTGTACAGTTAATGAAAAAATGGGATGTAATTAAAAATAAATACAAGGTATTTTTTCTTGGTAAATTGTAAGTAATAATAAGTTTTTGGAACGGAATACGTATTTTAAAAGAAAATAGTCCCCACGCCAAATTTTGTTTTTAGGAATACCTAAAAACCACATCTGATGAAGCAATATTAAGAGCAGAAACGTTGACGTTAAATTTTCTAGAAGATCTCAAGGAACTTCTCAGTCTGACGTCGGTGGATGATTCAGTGTTATCGTGCAGTAGCCAGCACATAGCCAAAGTTATACCCAAAGTGAAGTCAGATGTGGCGGTCTTCTCCGACTTCTTTGAAGTTAAAGGCATTAAGAATTTCTCTCTGGGATCATATCCTTTTTGCATCAATATTTTTTTGTATTTAAATTTACACCTAGTTTTATTTTAAAGCAAGCTTTGTCCTTAATATTACTGTACAAGAGATTCCCTAACGATATACAAGTATTTGGAAGAATTCCCTGGATTGGTGCATTTTCTGTACGTGGATAGGAACAGCCATAGAGTTACAACCCCCTCTTTGGATTTGGAGGCAGAAGATGCCGAATTTATCAAGAACAAGGTAAATTTTCTGTGATATTGTAAAATATCGCACATCTAATTCACAGTCCAAACTTTTCTTAATGTACTTTATTAGCAAACTGGCACTTGGGCTGTAAATTTGATTTCTGATTTTTTTGACCACGGATGTATATAAAAAGTCCCGGACATGTATGTGTACAAAATTGGTTTTGATTCGTTTTTTGGCTACAAAATTATGATTATCGAGTGATATCGCCTTTTAACACTTTAAAAAACTCGCCCTGTATATATGTATATAATTTTATTTTAATATAGATTTGGTCCATGGTAACCTTTGCCCATTCCCATCTTCAAGAAGGTCATACCGCTATAATATGGAAAGACAAGATGTTTACTTATGGGTACTTCTTTTGGTTCGAAGATAATGGAGGGGGACCACTTAAGATCACTGCCAAGCCAAGTGTTGGTGACAAGACTCCTGGAATATTGAGGGAAGATTATTACATGTAAGTTCGACCTTATCAATAAATTGTACTGTAGATTTAGATCTTAGAATATGTTTGAACATGCATTGTCAAAATTCTATTTTACTCTAAATTATATTTTATATATTTTTTTTTATTATTTTTAGGAAGCTAAAAACGCTCTATTTCCCGAAAATGTCACCGTCAAAAATTAAGTGCTACGAACTGTTTTGTATGCATTTGGGATTGATGACTCCGTCTGGTGTATTGGAACAAACTAGGAGATTAGCTGCCACCATATGGGACCTCAAAGGATTTCCAACCCATGCCATAGATTTGCTGTGAATTGTTTAGTTTTCAAGGTAAAGAAAGATATGTGTTAACGTTGTTTAATCTCAACCTAATGTTAAGATTCGAAATGAGTTTATTTTTTTATATATCTTAACAAACTTTTTTGCAGTTTGATAATTAGATATATTTTTTTTTCAGGCAGGTGAGCTCTACGCCATACAGCTATCAAAAAGGTGGACGAAGCCGTCGAAGAGGTTGGATAAACTCAACGCTAATCCGTTCTTTATCTAGTGCCAAAGATACATATACATAAATAAATACAACCATAGCGTATTATTTCTTAAGTTTAAATATGTAGTTTGTCATCTTTGTTGTTCAAATAAAGATTCTGTGAAGATTCTAATTCTTGTTTTATTTCTAAAAATTAGGGAAAAATAACTGGCATGGCAGCACCGCCTTGGCCATTATATTTCTTTATTAGGGTGGAGAATTACATTTCCTTTAAAATCAAGAGATTTTGCACAATCTGGCAACGTTGCTTATCAGGAGCAGAACACACCTCGCGTTTCATTCTGATGCAAAATTTTAGGTTTTTAAGATAAGTGCCAGTAATTGGATTCTTGTATCGGGAGTGCAGAAGTGCAAGGAGGTAAGCTACTCCTGGTAGTTTGTGCCAAAACTCCCCAAATTTTTGCTCCTCAAATTTTTATCAAAATATCTTAGTTTGCATCCAAAGTGAAAAATAAAACGAAAAATTAGATTTTGTATTAGGAGTTCAGAAGTGCGAGGAGGTAAACTACTCCTGGTAGTTTGTGCCAAAACTCCCCAAATTTTTGCTCCTCAAATTTTTATCAAAATATCTTAATCTGCATCCAAATTGAAAAATAAAACGAAAAATTAGATTTTGTATTAGGAGTGCAGAAGTGCGAGGAGGTAAACTACTCCTGGTAGTTTGTGCCAAAACTCCCCAAATTATTGCTCCTCAAATTTTTATCAAAATATCTTAATCTGCATCCAAATTGAAAAATAAAACGAAAAATTAGATTTTGTATTAGGAGTGCAGAAGTGCGAGGAGGTAAACTACTCCTGGTAGTTTGTGCCAAAACTCCCCAAATTTTTGCTCCTCAAATTTTTATCAAAATATCTTAATTTGCATCCAAAGTGAAAAATAAAACGAAAAATTAGATTTTGTATTAGGAGAGCAGAAGTGCGAGGAGGTAAACTACTCCTGATAATTTGTGCGAAAACTCCTCAAATTTTTACTTCCCAAATGTTGGTAAAAATCTTTAATATTTTGCACCCAAAGTAACAAATAAAACGAAAAATTTGATTTTTGCTGTCTAAATTTTGGTCAAAATTCTAATTTCTGCACCTACAGTGAACAATAAAACGCAAAATTGAATTTTTGTATCAGGAGTGCAGAAGTGCGAGGAGGTAAATTACTCCTGATAATTTGTGCGAAAACTCCTTTCTTATTGAATTGAATCGGAAAGTAGCAGTAAGTAGTAACTGGCGGCGCCATCTATTAACCAACTTAGGAATAAAATGTTGCGGTAGTTCTGAAGATGACTAACAGATGGCGCCGCCAGTTACTACTTACTGCCACTTTCCGAAGTTTCAATAAGAAAACTTTCAAAATTTAGTTTCGCAGTTAACTAAGAGATGGCATTAGTCACTACAGTTTACTGCAACTCTCCGACGTTGTAATAATAAATTTTTAAATTCTATTTGCAAAACTCGAATTTTTACTTCCCAAATGTTGGTAAAAATCTTAATATTTTGCACCCAACCCAAAGTAAAAAGTAAAATTATACTTATAAATAAATAAAACAACGGATTTTATTTATCAATAAATTTATATTGCATTATTTAAATTACACTATAAACTCTAATACTGTAAAGCTAAACACGATTGCAACAATTTTATGATATAACATATAATAAAGCCCCGAATTGCTTGTAAAAAAGGATGTACAACAGTGGCCCCTAAAAACGTTTAGACAATCTCAATACGATCTTAATAAAATGAATACAGTATTTAGATTGTTGTGTGTTAACAGAGCTGCAAGTGATTTAAAATAAAAATAAATATGTTTTATTTTCTATCTCCTGGTCTAACGTAGACCTTGCCGCCGTTTTTCTCCCATTCTTTGTTGAATTCATTTTCCAGGATTTCAGCGCCTCTTTTTCTCGTAAGGCCTGTTTCCTCCAGAGACAATTCACACATCTGCATGTCATCTTTCCCTGAAAACAAAAAATAGGATTAAGTACAGCAGTCTCTGCTTTAAAATAGTCTAAATCCGTCAAAAAATGTAAAAGTTTACATTTTAAGGGTCTTCCAGGTCAAATTCTTTAGCTAAAGTAAAAACAGATGGCCAAGTGACGCTGTCGCAGCACCAAGCCACGGTAACCTCCCTCGCCAAGGGGTAGCGAGGATACTAAGCGCTCGGTGCGCTCGACGCGACCGTAAAAAGTCATTCAGATTCAGACTCGGCTATAGATGTCAGATAGACATTCAAATTTTCCTGTTTTTAAGGTTAAGTCGTGAAGTTTTTTGGGGACACTGTAAAAATTGTTTAAAAAAGGATATATCCATACCTGCTACTAACAAAATAGGTTGCTTATCGGGATGCAATTCCATCTGCCTCGCCACGTACTGCCCATCGAAGTGGGCATACCACCAACCCCTTTTGTTTGGGTCTCCTCCAGGACGCTGGAATGGAATCCTGAAGTACCGCTGAGAATTGTGGTCTATGACGGCTCTTTGAGGCAACCTATGGTCGAGAAACAAGTAAGATGGTTAAAATCCTACGTAAAGTCATAAAAGTAGAAGTGATTATTAAAAAATATATTTATTTATAAGGCTTATTTTGGTAGGTCTCTTTTACCTTGGAGTTTTTTGAGCAGACTCCATAACTGACCGTGGCGCCCTCTCGTTCTCGTCCATGACAGTTCTCTTCTTATTCTTGGCTTTCCATGCGTGGTACACCTTCAGTCTGAAATTACAAAAAAAAGGTCAGTTATACGGCAACAACAAAATTTAAAACAACTGATTACAACTTAATAAAATACCATTACAAAAAATTCTATGAGGCAGAAAATTGGTCATTCTGACAACAGTGTCTTAAATCCCTTAAAACCCAAGTAAAATAACACGATGTGGCAACAACGTCTACACTCCTTTCCTTATTGCCAGATTATGTAAAATTTCTTTATTTTTTGGAAGTCTTATGAGGAGCTACTATAGACGTTAAAAAAACTAAAGACAAAAATATTTGCTATTCAAAGCAATAATCAATCATTCGATTTTCACTAAAAATTGGTCGATTGAATTGATGGGTCAACTGCAGATGGTTGCCAATGTGTACAAAATGTCCTGATCCAAGTAATACAGTATTACATGACATTTATTTGACTATATCTTTATCTAATAAAATTAGCATATCTACATAAGTATTAAGTAATAAAAAAAAAGTTCTAATTAGGTCAAAAATATTCCCCTGCAGCTCTACAGAGATTATTTTTCACCTAATAAGCAGGGTTGTCAGATTGTGCGAAATATCCTTAACTGAACCTTTTAGCAACAAAGGAATCGCACTTTAACCACAGACAGAGTATCGTTTTCTAAAGATTGTTTAATGGATTACTGAATTACCCTTAAAATGGTTTACTAAAACGTTAAAAATCACTTTCTAGACATTGTCTTACCTGCGATGAAATTCGTGCCTGCAAGCTTCCAAAAGTTCAATATCGCAAGATGTGTTAATAGTGTCACGCAATTCCGAATATTTCCATTTTGAGAGGTCGTACTTGCCCTTAGCTTGGTTCGCCTGCTGGGATTTGACCGCATCCGATCTAATTACAGAAAAAATCATAAACAAAATGCCTTTAAATATCTAATACCAAAGAATATAATAGGCTTGGCCTTTAGAAAAATGATCCGAGAAAAACTTTTGTCCTCTCGATGGAGCCTCGCTCTGGTCTGACCTGATGACTGTAAGATCAAGCGAGGCTCCATCGAGAACACAAAATTTTCTAGTAGATGTCCTGTTATAGTCATAGCAAAGCCAATCATATTTTTTGCTAATACCAAGTTTTAAGCCGTGTAGGTAGATTAGATATTTACGTTACCAGTCCGATAAGCGACTTGTTACAGTACGAGTTAATACAAGTGAGGGGACACAAAAGCCGAATCTAGTATTTCTAAGCGTGTACTGTAATATTCACTTACTGGACGTGTAACATACAGCCGTGGTCCAAATAAATTTTTATTCTTAATGATTTTGTTTGTGGAAAATGAAATTTTATTTTGGCCACGACTGCACATTTTATTTCATACTGTGCTATCAATATTCCGCGATTGAACTTTTCTAATTTAATTCTCCGCCCACAAAATAATATAGGTTGATATTAAGTTGCATTACCACGGCAACGGTATATGTGAAGGTTTATTTATTCAAATTTATCATTTTATCCAAACAGTTCGGTAAGTGACTTCCAGTGGCGGTTGGTGAAATTTCAAAATTGTATATTTCTGTTCCTACTTACAGTATTCGTGTCAAATTTAGGGGTTTTAATAGTGAGCCCCCTGGGAATGTTTTAATAAAGAAAAAAACATTTTGTAATTTGCGAAAAAAAGTTAAATATTTGCACAGCTTCCACTGGGAAAAAAATGAACACGTTTAGGTATTTTATTTACTAGTTTTTCTAAACAAATTTTACATCATTTTGTCGAGAATTTTTAAATTTTAAGAAAAAAAAATATGTTACTAGATAGTTATAGTCATTTGAATTTTTTAAACCTAAAATATAATTTAAAAAAATTCAAATGACTATAACTTTCTACTAACACATTTTTTTCTCTTAAAATTTAAAAATTCCCGACAAAATGATGGAAAATATGTTAAGAATAACTAATAAATAAAATACCTAAACGTGTTCATTTTTTTCCCAGTGGAAGCTGATCAAAAATTCAACTTTCCCAGTAGGCACACTAGTAAAACCCCTAAATTTGGTACGAGTCCTGTAAGTAAGGGAAATTTCATCAACCGACTAGGATGCTGTAATAACGTCCTTACCGGACTGAAATTAATGACGTAAACAAGGACGCACAGTATGAAATATATGTTCTAGGTTGATATAGCACTACCACCTCAAATGTGTTATATAACTTCTACGTTTCGACAAATAATTAAAATATGCAGGTGTTAGTATTAAAACTTCCATAATGTAGCGAACAACAGATAAAACTATTCGTTCAAAAACCATTGTATTCTGAATCTGAGCCAACTTCAAATTAAAGTACGCAAATGGGAGAAAGATAGTGCTATGAGTGGCGATAATAATCCAAGTGCTATTATCCCCGTTCGCAAGACGTACATCTCTGACATCATGTGGGGTTGCCAAATGTCAATTTTGGAAAAAGAGAATCTTTATGATGAGAGCTTATTAAAGGTGCTGCATGCTGGTTAAATTTTGCCCACCTTGACAATGCTGCTAGTAAGTATCTATTTAATACGCCCCACAGTGATTCATTTTGCTAATCTAGCTGGACGAAATTAGAAAAAATACCGACATACTTAGCTTAGAAGTGCCTTAAAATATTACAAATATATATTTAAAATATATTAAGTTTTTATAATCAAGTAAGATAATTTTTAAAAGTGCCATAAAGTATTTTCTGGAAGGGACCAAAGTGAGTCGGCGGTGGTAAATTGGGCGCAAAGGTTACCTGCTCCATAATATGAACTTGTAAAATGGACGCATGGATATTAGAATACGTTTAATCCAATAGGTAAATTGGGCGCAAACGTCAATTGTTCATATATAGGTATGAGGTGTGCGTTATTCCAGTATTAAAAAAAAAACAAATAGTGCACTATACTTTATGTATATTAAAAAAGGCACATAATATACATTATAAATATGAAGTATATTTTAAGTAATGCAGTCTATTTATTTCTCCTAACTTATATTTAGTAACAAGACTATCAAGCGATGCTAACTTAGCGTTTACATTTTTGTCTTTACATCTAGCAGTTACATTCAAATTTTGTATTTTGACATATTATGTTTCAATTTGACACTCTTTCAACTTTTCACGAAAGACATATCTAGAGGGATGCGTTGCATAAAAAGAGGAATTAAATATTGCATGAAACGACTCACAACCATTTGTCGTTCTTGTAATCGAAGCATTTTCTTCCGCCCACACAGCAGGAGGTCTTTATTAAATGAAGCAATTATTTAATTGAAAATACTTCTACATTTTAATTATTGTATTGCTTAGTTTATATCATATTCTTTTGAGTTTAATTAAATGTTCGTATTATTTAAAAATTGCACTTGAATAAGAAGTATTTTGAATTAAATAATTACATCATCTAATAAAAACACAGACAAATATGTCCATAGGTGACATTATTATTGTTTAATATGTACAGGGTCTTCCAACGAGGACTGAACAGGGGCTCATTTTTGAGCTTCCTTGTATTTAAAGAAAAATCTAAAATAGCCAATCGATGTACTTTTTCCTGCAGAATTCAAAAATGAAACCAAAAATTTATTTGAACCAGAAACAAAAGAGTTACGCTATGGATAAGGTGTTTTTTAAATGGAACATAGCTTTTTTTATACGATTTTCGGAACGAGTGATTTTTTTTATGTCCGTTCTGATTAAAATATTTAATATTGTGACAGCTATTTTTATTAAATTTTAATGTTTTATCCAGTATAATTTAGCTTCAACCTGTTTGAAACATACACTAGGTAATAAAGGTAAAATCACCTTAAAATCCTTCAAAGTCAAAAAATTTGACAAATTTACTATAATATTGCTTCTCTTGCATTTTCTTGGCATTTGTAGAACAAGATAACAATCTGCAATCTCTCATCTAATGAATATTTCATTTGGGCAATATTATAGTAAATTTGTCAAATTTTTTGACTTTGGAGGATTTCAAGGTGATTTTACCTTTATTACCTAGTGTATGTTTCAAACAGGTTGAAGTTAAATTATACTGGATAAAACATTAAAATTTAATAAAAATAGCTGTCACAATATTAAATATTTTAATCAGAACGGACATAAAAAAAATCACTCGTTCCGAAAATCGTATAAAAAAAGCTGTTCCATTTAAAAAACACCTTATCCATAGCGTAACTCTTTTGTTTCTGGTTCAAATAAATTTTTGGTTTCATTTTTGAATTCTGCAGGAAAAAGTACATCGATTGGCTATTTTAGATTTTTCTTTAAATACAAGGAAGCTCAAAAACGAGCCCCTGTTCAGTCCTCGTTGGAAGACCCTGTACAAACTAGTACTCCAGTTAAAGGTGTGAGTTGTGAGAGAGAATATAGTCTGCCCAAGATATCTGCAACCGGCAAATTAATTTAAAGAATGCAAGGAAAGGCTTAAACAACGTTGTCAATTGTTTGTATACCAGTGTTAAAAAACTGTTTAATTTTTCGTTAATAAAATATAAACTTTTCTTATCACATACTTTTTTTTCTTCCCTTGGGCTCCGTCCGAGACCGGAAGCACTGCGGCTATTTGAGGCCTATTGAGGCTACCCAATAAATTTTATCGCACCCATTCTGTTATCCCAGTTCCCTGCACTAGCTTGTACAGGTTTACGAGGGGGTGGGTTATCACTTCTTCCAGTTATAGCTTTGGTCGCCCGAATAATTGATAGCGCTTGCGATCTAGAGATCCGCAATTACAGATGATGTGCTTAACTGTTTCCCTTACCCTTCTGCATAGTCTGCAGCTGAGGTCTCCCTGGTAGGTACAGTTTCATTTTGTTAAGGAGGTCCTTTACAGCCATGTATCCTGTTAGAGCTCCTACAATTGTCCTCAACTGGATCCAGCTTAGATTTAGCAGTTGCCCAGTGAGTTTAGGACCAGGATTTCCTATGACAGCTTTGGTGTGGTTTAGTCCCTGTACTTTGTTATCACATCTGGTTTACAAACAAATTTGCAACGTTGTTTAAGCCTTCCCTTGCATTCTTTAAATTATTCTGCTGATTGCAGATATCTTGGGCACACAATAGTTGAGATTTAAAAAAAAATAATGTCATAAAACTCATTACTTTTAATATTTAAATTTTAATATGACAAACAAATCATAACAAGATGAGAATTTTTAATGACAACTAGTAGCCAATTAAGCCAGCATAAACCATCTTTTTACGTTTCTATAGTCTAAATTACCTCTGGTAAAACCCAGCAGTTTTATATACCTATTACTGTTACTGTTGTGTGAAACTTGCTAAACTTTCTAAACACATTTACCTTATCAATGAATCAAAAGGAATTTATAATTAAACCATAATATTTTTATTATCGTGGGCACACTCATAGTTTTCATAACATAAACTCCTAAAAAAAACAATGTAATCAGCGTATGCACGTCTTAATCTGGACTAAATAAGATTTTAAAATATGTATTTGAAAGTTAATTCTTTCGATTAGTGGCTTTTGAACCTTTGATTTTAGGATGCTGTACCTGATTTAACAATATTACGATTATTATTAATAAAGCTCTAGGTGTGTCTAACACTATAATCGATCGCTAACCAAGTGCAGAAAAGCTGGAGGTAATAAAATTGTTAATTTATTACGAAATGTTTGAAAATCCTAACAAGTTGACAATCATCATAACCTCACAAAATCAATATGTCAGGGCGTAAAGTAGGCAACTTGTCATACACCTGGGAATTTGCCCGAGAATCAACAGGGAATAACGGGAATAAATCGATTTAAACTGTGCCGTAGAATGATAATGGGCATAGAGTATTCCAATAAATGATATTTTAATAACGTATACGCTGACAACATCGTTTAAGGCAGAATTTTGAGTATTTTTGTAACTCTCACTTACCGGTAGCGATGGTATCCAAATAGCAAAATACAGTTGCAATTCCCATAAGAACGAATAAACCTTTAAACACTGAACTAACACTGCACTATAGATTGATTTCTTATCTTTACAAAACATCTAACAGCGCCATAAATTCTTTCTTTAACAAATTGTTAAGAATTTTTTGAGAGCGTCACCACTAAACGGGTTGTTTAGAAAGCCATCTTGACAGTCACGACGATTACCGATGTAACCCGACGTTAACCGGGTCACCATGCCAACCGGACGGCGGCCATAGTTTTTCTCGTATTTATGAATGAAAATTCCTTAAGGGGAAATGACCTACTTCTGACCCCTACTATAACGCCCCCGCATAGTATTTCCCCCTCCGGAATTCCATTGATAGTTTCATTCATAAGGAGTTCTGTGGCTCTAGGAGTGACATATCTGTTTATTTTTGAAAATAGTTAGGTAAATACTAATTAAACGCCTTAACTTTAGCGTAAATTAGTGAGAAGAGGTGTAGATAAGTGATAAAACCCGTTTTATTCGTTTGTTATTGCAAATTTTCATGTGAAATATACAGTTTTTTGTTGTAGATCCGTATGGGCGCAATTTCCCAAACTAACGTGAACTTTGTGGGCTCCCATTGTGGAATTAGCATAGGGGAAGATGGTCCCAGCCAAATGGGGCTTGAAGACTTAGCCATGTTCCGTGCTGTAAATGGAAACACCATTTTTTTATCCTGCTGATGCAGTTTCAACAGAAAGAGCTATTGAACTTGCAGCTAATACAAAGGGAATTACGTTTACAAGAGTTAATAGGCCTACAATTACTGTGATTTACCCCCATGACCAAGTTTTTGCTGTAAGTACATCGTTATCTAACGTATAAAGCTAACAATAAGACATTATATAAGGACTAGCTAAAGATTGGTATTATATCCACAAAGAGTCTGTATTCAAAATGGTTTTAAAGGCATACTGAGTTCATTTGCTGATGGCGAAGCCTACAACTAGAAAAGTCCTTCGATCCAGCTTATAGTAGAAGTAATGTGAGACAGACAGAGTGGGTGCAACAAAAGTTATTGGGTAGGCACAATAGTCCTCTAGTGGCCGCAGTGCTTCCGGTTCCGGACGGAGCCCAAGGGAGGAAAAAAAAATGTGAGAAATTCTAGTTTGAAGAGGAAAGACCAGAATAATATTTACAATTTACAATGACCTCTTCCTGGAATTTCAAATATTTTTTTGAATGAGATAGTTAAAACATATTTCTATCTTCAAACGTGCATTTTTAGCAAAGAAAACGTTTGTCTGTCAGGTTTATGTATAAAATGTAGTTAAAACTTTATGATTAGCTGTTTTTTCTTGTGTTTAAGATACCATTTTAAAACGAAATGTTTGATATAATTATTAAATGCTTTTTCTATTTTCAGGTGGGTAAAGCTAATGTACTTCTGTCGTTCGTCCCCCAAAGATCAAGTTGTGTTAATAGGGGCAGGAGTAACCATAGATGAATCATTATCAGCAGCTAAACAACTAGCAAAAGCCGGTATTCACGCAAGAGTAATCGATCCATTTACTATCAGACCTTTGGATAAGGAAACTATTATTAAAAACATTAAAGAAGTTGGTGGAAGGGCTATAGTTACTGAAGACCATTAGTAGGAAGGAGGTTTGGGAGAAGCCGTCATGGCTGCTACGGCCTCGGAAAGAAACATTGTCATCATTGGTGAGTTACCAAGGTCCGGACCTCCAACTGTTCTTTTGGACCTCTATGGAATATTGCCAAGCACATTGTATCTGCTGCACAGGAAATTTTGAAATTATAAATTTTCCACAGCTGATGCATTCGTTTTTTTTTAAGTTATGTTTTTGTTATCTTTGGTATTCTTTTAAAGAATCGAATTTTTATGACTGTCATTCCATTTTCCATAACGATTGTTTTCCTTTTTAAAATTATATTATAGTATAATTGTTTTTGGTTATAAAATATAAACTTGTATAAATAAACAATGGGTATGTTTGTTTCTTTCTAATATCTGTTTTATTCCCTTTTGAATTGATTTGAATTCTTTTTTACAGTGGTGAATACAGCCCCAAAATAGAGAGGACATTGGCTATCACCAGTGACTTCACGTCCTTAGGTTAGGTTTTTTTAATTCGGGCCATAAGATTTTACGAAGATAGTTCAGGGCATAGTGTACAAGTTACGATATCGTTCAGGGGCGTACGCAGAAATTTTAAAGTTGTATATCTCTGATGCTATTTATGGCACCCATGTGAAGTTCGGAGGTTTTAATAGTAAGCCTACTAGGAATGATTTGGAAAAGATTTTTTTTTGTAATTTGCGAAAAGAAGGTGAAATTTTTGTTAGCCGTTGAGGTATTTTATTTATTATTTTTTCTAAACAAATTTTACATCATTTTGTCGAGAATTTTTAAATTTTTAGAGAAAGAAATGTGTTAGTAGAAAGTTATAGTCATTGAATTTTTTTAAACCTAAAATATAATTTTAAAAAAATTTAAATGACTATAACTTTCACATTTTTTTCTCTTAAAATTTAAAAATTCTCGACGAAATGCTGTAAAATTTGTTTAGAAAAAATAATAAATAAAATTGAGGACATACTGCAGAACTTGTTAATTTCTTCAAATTTCCTATTTCCTTTATTAAACCGAAATATACTGTAAAAAAATTATCTGATCTCAGAAACCGAAACACTTTTTAAACAACCTAACGTTGAGAAAGACAATTCTGATAGATTAGTCTCCAGCTCAGATTGTGAAAATTAGGTTAATTTAAGAATGTTTTTTAAAATTAGTATTTAAGTCTATTAAACTTAGTTGCCTTAAACCGAAAACAGTATTTTTTTGTCGAAAAATAATTATATTTTTTGAGCGACCGGTACCTAGTAAGGTACTACGTATGAAGGTCTAAATTTAGTACAGTAATAACGTACTCCAATATCTGTTTTTATATGCCACAATTTCTGCAAAACAGCAAAGTATACTACCAATGTCCACGAATTTTCGATTTCGTTACACTGTGCGTCGGTCTATCTTAGATTATCAAAATGAATTACTGTGCGTTCCACTCCTTGCAAGAACTGTGTATAAAATACTGCATCTGTTTTTCGCTACATATTCTAAGTGTTCAAAAGTTTCAAGCAGGTTATGCTGTGCATGTGAACTACTAATACAGTTACAAGAACTTGATTATACAGGGTGCAAAAATAATAAGATCATTGACCGACGAGTTTTGTTTAAAACAAAGAGAAAGTTAAACTATCATTTCCACTTTCATGTGGAAAATTTAAAATGGCGAATCATGATATGCCAGATTGTTTTAGATATTCTAAAATAATTATCAAATCGTTGGAAAGTCAATAGTATGAAAAAAGCTATATAAGCACAAAGCAAATCTCCAAGATACAGTGTTAGTAAAAAAATATCCCAAACTCTTAACTCTGTACACTGTACCTGTTGAGTTTAAACGACGACCGTTGCGAATCTGTCCCGTTCATTCCACTGAGGTGCCATGGAAAACAAGAAGCAAAGACATATTTGACATTTAGATAGACTGCCACCTTCCCTATTTTTTACAATATTTACATAATACACATACAGAAAATATAGATGTCACTACTACAAAAAAAATCCATATTATATATTTAGCATTTAAAGAGGTAGAATCATAAACGAATATATATATATATATATATATATATATATATATATATATATATATATATATATATATATATATATATATATATATATATATATATATATATATATATATATATAAAGTTAAGACCTTAAAAGAGTGTTTGTATATATGTACTTCGATAATAATTTTGTGCTCTATTACACGACTAGTGGTGATATTACATTCCATGTTTAGATTTTCAAAAATTATAAACAAAGAGAAGTAAAAATGGTGATGTGACTTTTATCAGGTGTCATAATGGGCCCTAAGCCTTTAGGTTTAGACAGTATCGTAAATGAAAAAGTATGTTATCACAAATTATTAAATATTGGCATTAAACTTGACATTGGGACTTTTAAAATACACAAGAATTCACAAGAGGAACAAATTCATTGCTTTTAAGCTTCACAGTAACATTTATATAAATATAATATAGAAATAAATAAAAAAATACTTACTTTCTTACTAATGGTGGACTTTCTTCAATCTGTCCATTGCTCTCTTGCGCCAATCTGAGAGCTAATTCTCGGTCTTGTCTCTCTTGCTCTAGCTGCTCTTGATATCTGCGTTCTTCCTGTTCCAGTTTTTCCTGCTGGACTTGCAATTGCAGGGCTAGTTTTCTATCCTCTTCCTCCTAAACATCTCATTTATATTAATTTTTGCCGGTATGTATTTTGAAAGTCTTGTAAAGTCGGAATTACCGAGATCTTACTAATTTTTAATTAGGTTTTGAAATATATTTTGATTTTTTCACCTATTTTCGAATTGCAATCGAATTCTTATCCGATTTTTAAAGTCTTTTTGAGATGAATTTCTTGTACATCCACTTTCTATTGCTAGTCACCGGAAATATACAGGATTGAGCCGAAGAGAGACTTTATATATATATATATATATATATATATATATATATATATATATATATATATATATATATATATATATACAAGGCATTTATTTAAAAAAAAAGTAAGTCAAGGTTAGGAGTTAAGGAACAAAGTTGTGGACATCAGATTAGAATTGATAATGGTTATGCCACAAGAAGAGTTATGGCAATGGAATGGTGTGATAGAAGGGACAAAGGACGGTCAAGAGAGAGATGGGTGGATGAAGTCAAGAATCAGGCGTTAGACGATTAACCAGGAACGTCATCTCATAAAACTGAAAAGAGATAAAGTCAAAAAACAAGTAAATGTTGGTAGTTTCGACTATATAGAACTCTCAAACATAAGTGCACAGCTTTTATGAAAATGTATACTGTGCAAATCGGGCCTTATTAAATAGCTAAAGCAGCATTATATTATTTGTAAGAAAATGTTTTGTGGCGTACTAAAGTAAAAAAATAATAAATATGTATATAATAAACATGGAAAAAATTTTCTGGTACTATTGGGTGGCCTTATTAGCTAAAGCAACATTATATTGTGAGAAAATATTTTTTGCGGCGTGCTAAATTTTTTAAAAAATGGTAAATATGTTATCATAAATATGGAAAAGTTTTTCTGGTACTATTATGTAAAAGCGTGTTCTTTTCTTAATTGTGACAATATAATTTCATGACAAGAAGCAAAATACAGAGCACATGCATCATATTCTTACTTGGATTTTTTTCTGATCATAATAAACCTTCCGCTCCTAAGACAAACAAAATTATTTCAATTTAATTTTAATATAGGCATATTCAATAGATGAAAGAATTTAATTACCTGTCTAAGACGAGCTTCTTCTTCTAATTTCCTCTTAGCTTCAATCTCCGCCTTCTTCCTTCTATTGTCTTCCTCTTCCTTTAACTTTCTTTCCTCTTCTTCTTTTCTTCGTTTTTCTCTTTCCATCTCTTCTTGAATCTTCCTTATCCTAAAAATAAAAATATATGGGTCTTTTAAAACACCGTACAAAATTATCGGCTGGATTCATTATTGCTAATTTGACAATCTAGGATTTAAATTGACAGGTGCAAGAATAAGACAAATAAATTTTGTATTATAAATTTGGTAAATTTATAAAGAAAAGAGCAATTTAAGTATGAATGAATGAATGAAGAAAAAGACTTAGCTGATCTAAATTTAAATCAGTCTGTTTTAAACCCTTTTAGTAAATACCAGGGTAAAAAGTTCTAAGATATTCCAAAATTACCTCTCCTGTTCCTCTCTATTCTTTTGCTCTTGCACCTTCTTTTCCAAAGCTCCCATTTGTTGATTAATCTTGATTACTAAACCACTATAAAGACTCTCGACACTCTTAATATCAATTCTGTCATCTCTCTAAAATACAAATAATACCAAAAAGATAAAAAATGGAAAATTGTTAGTTTCAATACTATTCACATATGAAAACCGCGATTAAAAATTGTTAACATCCTGTATACTGAAAGGGAAGCACTTGCCTAAAGCTCGTTTCAAGCTCATTCGTTGGGTCTGTTTTTAGCTGTTTTGTTGCTGTTTCCAGACAACAGCTACAAAACAGCTAAAAAATCAGACCCTATTTTAAAACAGCTAAAACAGGCCCTGTTTCTGGAAACAGCTCCTTAACAGCTAAAATAAACAGTCCCTGTTTCTGGAAACAGCTACAAAACAGATAAAAAACAGACCCCGTTTCTAGAAACAGCCGCAAAACAGCTAAAAACAGGTGACTTCGAGTAATCAAGTCCAAATCTTACCTTAATTCTGTCTATAGCTGCCGCGATATCAGACTTCAATTGGTTAATACCGTTAGTCGAGGTGTCTTTGTCCTTTCTCAGCTGCTGAGCAATATCTTCTAGTTTCCTAAGTTTCACGTCCAACGACCGAATATTCTTAATAGTTTTTATTCTGGGTCCGTACTTCTTTTTAACTACGTAACCTCTGACGTGTTTCTGTATAATTACAAGAGCTTTGCGCCTGTAGAGAATTTTATTTTTCACTGAAAAAAAAAAAGACAAAAAAAGTATTATTTCATAACTTCGATAGTCGACGGAATTCTTAAGATTTCTGGAGAAACTTGGCAACCTAAATTTAAACCAGCATTATTTCTCAAATTTTTTAGTCAATACCGGGGTTAGAGTTAAAAATTCGGTATTCAAAAAAATTAATTTCATAAAAACTTTTTGAAAATTTGTTTCTTTTTTAAATTCTCGTAAAATTCGCCTGAAAATTTAAATTAAGGATTATAAACGCAATCAACTTACTTTTAATTACAGTCAAGGCACAGAACTGCGCTTTGATCCACCTGGATTTGACCAACCATTTCTTGACATTGGCCACTATCGCTTTCAAACTCTCAGGATCGGATCTCATGATCTTGTCAAACTCGGCAAATTTTCCCGGTCGGAAGAACACTCTAGTTACACCGAACTTAAAATCTTTATTCTGAAGCTTTAAACTGTGCAACATTGCCTGAAAAAAAGTATCATAGTAAAGTACACTGAGAAAAACCCAACATTAAAATACACTGACAAAAATGTATAACAAAATACTTGTTTACATTTCGGTCTTACCTCGCAGAAGGTCTTAGGAGATAATTGTCTTAATTCCTTTGGTAAGTATTCCTTGTACATTGCATGGAGATCAGCAAATGGAGTTCTACTAGGGAAACCGTGTTCCATAAGTTCCAGGACAGATGTCATACCTGTACAATAATATTGAATTTCTAAAAGCAGTAATCAGATACGACCCCCACTATGTTATTTTTTTATACGGTTGTTGCTCTATTAATTTTTAAAAAATCCAATGCTCTTAAATAATTGTAATTAATAAATTAAATAAAAACTTTAAGTTACCTGAACAGGTCAGTTGCATCAAACTTAAACTGCCATCGAATTGTAAATCAATCATTTTGGTGTTGGGCTTGATACAACGAATAAAATTGGTTCCCTAAAAGCAAGAGAAACTAAATACATCTTGGTAAAAAAAACTCAAGCAAACCCAAGTAACTATAAGGGCGATTGCCCCAAAACTGAGTTATTCCGGTTTCCTGCTTAGGAAAAATCAAAATAATTAAATTATGAACATTAATTTTACAGTGCTAGGTTGAGATACTAAAATATGTGTTAGAAGGTTAATTACTTTTTACTTTAAACCTCCTTTTTAAACAAATTGACCGTAGCATGTCAGTAACGTGCCTGTACCGGTCACGAGTTGAAATAACCCAGAATTTTTTTAAAGGAAAAAGTCAGTACCGTGTCATCATGTAAAAACTTGTGGAAGTAATATGAAGGCGGCATCGAGTACTCAGGTTAAAACGCGTCTTCTGCTGCAGGTTTGCTCGGGTTTGTTTTACATAAAACTATACTATTTTAATATCCATAACCCACTACTCCATTAGTTGATATTTATGACTTTTTATATTATGTTGAAAAACTTTTTTTAGTGTTGATTTTAGTATTTTTTTTTAACGAATTAAGACAAAGAATGTCAGTTCCGCGGCCGTCAGTTTCGAGTCAAATTGGAGTTACCAAACTACGACTTATACAATAATTCAATAAATTAGCTGGAGGACAAAAATAGTGTAAAAACACCTTTATTGTTACTTACATTGTTTCGTAACTTCTCCATAAGTTCTTGGAGTTGCGTTTTAAACTTGTTGCCCACACTGATAAAGGTAAGTTTACCTTTCTGGGCCATGGAAGTGGCAAACAGGGTTTGAATAAGCTTATTTTTGCTGTCTTGAATAATGCCTTCGAGGGACGCATGGAGAGCGTCATTGTTTTTGCCTATAAACTGATTCTGAAAAAAATACGATATATATATATATATATATATATATATATATATATATATATATATATATATATATATACAGGGCGTTATGAAATTCATTATTTTATTATTATCAAATACTTACTGTCTGATAACAAACAGCTCCTGCGAAATGCCTTATTAAAAACCCTTCGTCGTCTCGTATACTGCGATGGGCTTTGAGTTTGGATGACCTTGGTAGTCCTAACCTATATTTGGAAAGAAAAATATCAGACACGAGTTAACCCGATCTGTTTCTTGAAATGCTCTTCAACAAATAAACATACAGTGCTGCCACATTTAATTTAAGAACTTATTAACTTTGACTGTTCGCATATCTGAAGAGATGTTCTTTTTTCTGCAAATTTACTCACCTATAATTTTTACCCCACACTTTGTGCACCTCCTCGGTGAAGTGAGTATAGGACGGCTTGGGCAACTTGGATTCCTCATCCAAGAGGGTTAAAATACCCTTATTTTTGGCTTCAATCACATCGATACAGTCTTGGTTGTCGGTAAAGGAAATTTCAGGAACGCTCAGGCCTTCGCGTTTGTACAGTTCCTGTTCGAACTTGAGAATGCGCTCGTTGAAGAACTGTTGGAGCTTTTCATTGCAGTAGTTGATGCAGAATTGTTCGAAGCTGTTTACCGTGAAAAATTCTGGTGAAAATGAAAAAACTAATGTTATTTCTTTAAACAAAACCTATTTTACGTAAAATTAGCCAGTCTAAAATATTTAAAAGACATTTAGGAACACTCTGCATATAATTAGAGGTTTCTGAGGTATTTCACATTTCTCCAAACGATGTATATAGCTACTAAAGAGTTTTTTTTTACTTACCAAATCCTGCAATATCCAGTACACCAATGTAGTAGCTGGACGTTTGGAATGGAATGCTCTGATTTATCCTGCTAACAATATAGTCGAAAAGATTGCTGTATATTCCCTTTGCTAAGGCATCTCGAGCGCTGTTTGCTTCATATATTTTCAAAGGTACCCTAAAAGTAAAAAATTATATGTACACAATCCCAATACAATTCTGGAAAAAGTATGGATCGGCGACAATTTTGAGTAGATCTTACTTACATGATGACAGTGCCTTTTAATCCACCTCTGGCACTTTGCATGACCCTGGAAACTAAGGCCTGCCTTAGCTCCTCTGGGTCAATTTCTAGTAGTTTTGAGGCAGTAACTAGGGATTTTTCTCCGCTAGGGGCGACTCGGCAGCCACCTCTTGTGTCTCCAGGATTATCCTCAAACTCTGTAAGAATAAATCATTTCCTGTTTTTCGTGATCCAGACAACCCGAAACGTTAGGATATGGAAAAAAACTTGAGGGAGGTGATTTTTTCACGAATACAATAAAGGGTAAGTAGAAACATATAAAATCCCATACAAGTAAAAGGTAAAACACAAACTTACCAATATTTCCCAAATGTAACACCGCAGCTACCGTCGTATAAATTTGCAGTCTTTCGGCGTCTCCCATTCCGAGCCGAGACAGGGCAAGATCCAGCTCTTGGAAATCCTCAACATCGTCGATAAGAATGTCTCTAAGGGAGCCTTGTTTAGCTTGAGCCGCACTCTTTTGACTGGGCGTGATGGTTTTTTCGGTTGACGGTTTTGCGAAGTATCTTGTACAGCCATGTTTTAAATACTAGAAAAAAATTGCAAAATATAGACTAGGAATTTATTATACCTATTTTTTAAAGTCTCTTACCTAGTATGATCTATCGAAATCATTTTTTTATTGGAAAATTTAAATATTAATTTATTTTCTGGAGTTTCCAAAAATGTATAACTTGTTAAGGTTTCATAAACGACTTACTACAGAAATTCGTAAAAATTGAATTCAAATTAATTACAAAAAACACACTCTCTATCAACACATTTTAAAAACTTACGGTAAAGTCATCAGGTTTGGTTAGAAATAACTTTTGTCTTAAACTCTCCGGACCGCCAGCCATTATCATGTAGAAAATGTGATAACTTCTCTCTTCTCCGTGAGGAGAGCATATCCTACTCTTCTCCAAGAGATAATGGGAGATATGCCCTCCTGCTACTTGGAACTTTCTGTCGAAGTGAACTTCTATAAATTTACCAAACCTCGAACTGAAAAGATATATAAAAATCTATATTAGATCACAAAAAAAAATTAACAAGAAACAAATCCCAATGTTGCTCAGGTAGCTGAGTTACCTTAAAATACAGTTATGGCATTACTAGTGGGATAGAAGCATCATTACAGAAACTAGACATACAGTCGTAACTGTATGTCTAGTTTCTATTTCTAGTTACTTGAAATATACAGGATTGAACTGAAGAGGGATACAGGACAAGAAAGAAGACATACGTCGGGAAAAAGTTTTTATAATCGGACAAGAATTGCGAATTCGAAATAAGATAAAAAATTACCATCCATCTCAAAGGCTGGGAAGTTTATTTATTATAGAAAAGTCACAATTTTTTTCGTTAAATATACCTGTTATTATTCCTAGTCGTCTTAGCGTTACCAAATGCTTCTAGTACTGGATTGGCATGCAAGATTTTTTGTTCTATAGGACCAGCGGCGCCCCCTTCACACAGATACTTTAACAGGTGTTTCGTAGATTCAGTCTTACCTAAAATAGTTATTTATGTCGGTATCTGGTGCAAAGGTAAGTGTTTATGCCACACGGCATGAAATTAATCCAGCGGGGCCAAGCCGAGTTGGATAACTCACAACTCACTAGTGTGACAATCAATCGCCCATGTGTGCTTTTAGCTGTACTACTAGTCATTAATATCTGACTTACCAGCACCCGATTCTCCAGACACAATAATCGACTGTGATTGCTTAAAAACTCGCATATCTCTAAAAGCCTTATCTGCTATAGCGAAAACATGTGGAGGCATTTCTCCCAGAGACTTGCCCTGATAAGTCTTTATTGTCTTCGTGGAATAGAGCTCTGGAATATCTTTGTACGGATTTACTGCGATGAGAATATTGGCTACAAAGGACTAAAAAGAGGTAGAAATACGTAAATATTAAAATATGGGATTTAAATCCTCATTTCTTTGTAGTTTTATATCAATAATGCCAGAGATTTAAAAACAATTAATTTCCAAATAAAATTTGGTCGAAAAAAAACTTACATAGATTTTATTTTTGTAATATCTTGTACGAATGTTGTACAGTAGTGAACCTTCATTTAGGAACATCATTTCACCTAAAAAGAGAAAAAATACTCAACAATATCAAAAAGTAGAAGGTCGAAAAATCTATTTTCCTTTGATCCAGGTATACAATGGCCTTAAAATCAATAATTCAAAATTTTGGGCGCTCTGTATAGAAATTTTATTCAGAAGGAAGATTCATTCGACATAGTGCCAACTTACAATTATCATCGTAGTCTCTATTTTTGTCCACGTACGCCCTGAAGATGTCGCTGAAGGGCAACACCCTTTTGGGGTATTTGGGATCCAAAGGAACCACTTCCGCTCCATCGCCGGTAATTTCATTAATTCTGCCTAGCACGAACCCTTCAGTATGGTCACGAGCCCATACTGTGTCATCCATGATTTATGCTGCAATAAAAAAATTATATTTGTTCTAGGATATTAAAAAAAAAACTAAAATTTCAAAAATAGATTTTATATGTTACATAAAACATAATACCCACTGTACTTTTCGAAACTATATAACATACCGTGTCTAAAGCAATTAGTCTAGTTCCCATTCTAACAATAATTTTAGAATGTAACTACAACAAATTAAACCGTATTCAGTTTTTGTTACAAGTTTGTTGAACTTTTCAAAATTAAGGTAATGCATCTCTATTGTTACACTTTAGCCTATTTATCTAACTTTTCACCTATATTCTATATACATATCTCTTAAAATTCGACAATTATTGTGTGTGCAGTATATGCACTGTTTGTAAAAAATGATAATGAATGATGACTTGAAATTTAAATTTGCATGTCATTATAAAGGTTGCAATGGGTTTGAAAAGCAATTTTCGAGCGAAATGCTTAGATCGCCTTTGGGTAAAATTTCGTTTATATCGTATAAAATATGTTGTCAGTGCCGATACGTGTTGGCTTTGTTAGTAATAATAAAGTACAGTTTAAAGAAATGCGTTAAATATGGCATATATATAACATATTGCCGATATATATCGGTATCGGAAAAAAATGCACATCGGTCGAACCCAACGTATTGCTGTCTTCACTTTCTTCCGAATCTTCCGATGAACCCATATTCACTGTAAAAACTAAGTGTTCTAGAGCGCCGTCCAAGATATGCTCTTTCTTCATAAGCTTATCTTCATATTTTATTCGAATTAAAAAAAAAATTTTGATTCTCTCATAACAGGTGTTGTTCGCAGGAAAAATTTAAAAGTTCCTTTTATTATTTCCTATACAATCAAATTGTAACATATTATGTATATGTAATACCTATAAATGAATATTACAAATTTTTATAATAGTAAAATATAGCTGTTTGACCTTGAAGCAAAAATTCAACTTATTCGCTAACTGTTGCAGAAATATATAACATACCAACTTTACACAATTTAAACCAAGCAGAAATATGTAAATTACACCATTTACTTATACTGAATTCGTTATCATGCGAAATAATTAATGCTTTTTAACAATTAGCAGGCACTTTCAACAGGTATACACAACTTATTCTCTAAACAGAAGCAATTATTGGTAATATTGATATATCTTTTACTACCAATACTAAAAATAAATACAAATAGACTAGTATTTTGCACTGGGCAGTCCGAATCTCTTTAAAAACAAATAAATCATTTTTCAAAACCTAGGAACAATAGGTCCTTTTATCTATTCTTGAGACAAACTGCCACCAAATTTACCAAACAACTACAAATGCAAAATAATCGTTCACAATCTGACCTATCCTATTACAGAAAGTCATTCGACATAAGCTTTAGACTGTACGTACACCACTGTTCATTTTAGTGAATACCAAACGGACCAAAGAAGGAAGTTTCACCCTTAGATTATGCAGCTAAGAATAGATGAAACCATTCAGTCATAAATCATTCGATCGCTATGCGCCAACACGCGCATGAGAGAAAGGAAGATAGTAGTATAGTGCGGATGGTTAGTGTTATTATCATTGTTACATGACGCACATCTCGTTATACCAAATGTCACTGTAAGAAAAAGCGGATATTTATGATAAGGCCTTATTAAATGAAAACCTTCTGGTTAAATTTGGTCCATTCTAGTAATGCTGCTATTAAGTATTCATGCTGTCAATGGAAGGCATTGTTGGCAGCAAAAGAGATATAGCTAAATATATCTGTTCTTCACCACATAATCTAAGGTTTCACTCATCAACATTATATATTCGTTTCGCGTACAGTCGGATTATGTAAATCGGATATTGTACCCAACGTGTAACGGCCGTACGGACAACCGGACTTGTATGCAAGCTGATAATGTATTTTGTTCACGCTCTAACATCACTGTTTTACAGTTGACTATTTCTCCATACTATGTAAGAACTAGCTTTTGCCCGAGCCTTCGTCCGCGGTATAACAATTTTACTCCATTACAAACTTTGAACCCCCATTTCACCCCCTTAGGGGCTGATTTATTAAAAGCTGTAAAACACATGTTAAAACATTTATTTTTTAGAGTAATTCTATAAAATCGACTTAATAGGATCATCTAATATTGTTTCTCCATACAAAGTTTGAACCCCTTTTTCACCCCCTTAGGGGTTGAATTTTGAAAAACCCTTCCTTAGTGGATGCTTACGTTATATAAGCAACTTCTGTGCAAAATTTCAAGTTGTTAGACCCAGTGGTGTGGGTTATGCGATATGTCAGTCAGTCGGCCAGTCAGTTTCTTCTTTTATATACATATAGAGATATCTCTGTAGAGCTACACATACTTTAAAAACGACTTCATATCCCAAGAAAAGTATTTTTGTTTGTTACGTCAATATCTATACGTATTGATATAAATAAATATTCTACATACTGTTAACTGTTCATTTTACTTTGTGTGAATAATCAAAGTCATAAAAATAAACAATATAAGTATATAGTAAAGAGTAATACTAATGGTAAGATCGTGATCTCATGAATAGAGACAGACATTTTCATTATTGAACAAAATCTAAAAAGCACAGTTTCTCGTGATACTAACTTTTGTTAATTCTAAATATATAAGACCCGTCCTTACGAGAACACCTATACAAATAGGTACACACATGCTACATACGTAACATACTTAACTTCAATGTGATAAAGGTTACTACAGGTTGCCTTCATAAACTTAAATACAGCTTTTAGAAATAAAAGATTACTGAAACCTCAAAAGTGCTGGCTGTTAGATGTTGGAATATAAAATAAAATGCCCTGCAAGTAGAAAGTCTAGGAAATTGTCTATATATTGAGAGTTATTCTTATTTTAATTTTTTTTTCATTGCAAAATACATAATTTATTAAAACTGGCAAAAATATAACTTTTCTAATTTTGCATCTAAAATTCGAAAAGCCGAAAACTTTTAAAAAAGCAAATACTCGGTCCTTAAAACGTTCTTCTATACTATTTTATACATTTTTCAATGACTACATACAATATATTTGAACATTTTTCATATTTTTAAGAAATAGCCAAGGTATTATTTACAAAATGTAGGGAAAAAGATTTTCACCCTAAATAATTTCAAAAAATCGAATTTGACACTTAGTAACCTTTCTTTTGTTGTTGATAGTTACAGAAAGGCTTTAAAAAAGTGACATGAAGTTGTTCTGTGCCCGAAATATTTCTATTTTATGATGGAAAATGAAGAAAATACACCAATTTCAGGAATCGAGGAAGCAGCCTAAGCAGACTAAGTTCGATTTGCAGCCGAAAAAACAAATGGAACAATATGAAATTTCATATAGAAAATATACGGAGTACTTAATGTACTTTTAACACCAGTTTCAAAAGTACATTTTTAACACTAGTGTTAAAAGTAAATTACTTTTAAAACCTTAGGCTAAAAATTACTTTTGACACAAGAATGACGCGTTAAAAAGTCTGCTTTTACTTGCAGAAAAAATACGTTTTTGTATTTTACCGAGTTACCCACAAACGAACCGCGAATTCAATTAAATTAAAACAATATGGTCGACACAGTCCAAAGAACAAAAATACGGTTACAAATGCTCGCTCCTTTCAAAAGGAAGTAGACCAAACCACTTCTTGCTAACGGATCCTATGCACAACGGTATGTCAATCCCAGACATAAAAGAACGAGATTCATCAGTACCATCGGCCATCAGCGGAAGAAGAAACATATGGCTAAAGAAAACAACAACTGTTTTTAATAGTATAAAGACCGAATACATTAGTTCTGAAGGATGACTTTGAAATTAAACTTTTATATTTACATTTTTATAAATAGTAATAGTATTTGAAAGGATTTTGTTTGTTTTATGTATTTACTTATTATTTTTCACTTTCTTGCGCTACCTCGAAAGAACTGACCCAAAAAAACATTATAACTTCAGGAAACTTTTTTGTTTTGCAGTATTCCTTTAATACTGTGCGTACCTATATATTGTATAATATTACATATGCATATAATAAGGTGCAAAACCAAAGATAACTTCGTCTGCATTAATGGAACAATGCTCTTTGTATAAACTGACACGTACTGATAAGTTTCCATTCATTAGAACGCGATCAATATCCTTTTTGTTAAATGTGATTGGTTTCTGAGTTAGGTACTAGACATCGAGTTGAGACGTCAATATTGGAACAAATAAATTATTCAAATATAAAAATCCAATCGCGAAAAGTATTTGAATGAGACAGAATTAAGTTTTGAAGACTAGCACGATAACTATACAGGGCAGTCCGAAGATAATGGGACCTGGAGCAAAATATTACAATTTGGCCTAGCTTGTGAAGTGCGAAAATTGAGATTAACAGAAGTGTGACTTTTAGTTTCAATTTTCTTTAATACTTTAAAAAGTTCTTGACATTATACCTCAAAAAGTAGTATAGAGAAGTTTGTTAAGGTCGAGAAAAAATAATCCGGCCTCACTTGTGTTGTAGAGGCTATCGGGCGCTTTAAAAACGTCCAAACTTTTTTGGAAATAGTTTAATTCAACTTTTAATTAAAAAATATGACCTTCTCGTCCTTTTGGGAGAAACAAGTGTACCAGTCGAATGACGCTAAAGTTAAGCTCCGCGCATACGCGGTCTGATACGGCGTGGGTGCCGTCGGCGGGTAGCGCGGCAGATGGGCGGAGATCGGGCGGCCGAGGTTTGCTCAGGTTAAGTGGGGGGCTGATGGCACGGAACACTAATTGTGCAAACATAGCTTGCACTTGACCGATTTTCCACTGTATTTTTTGAAAAATTATATTTTTCACTAGTGAAAAAAAACTTTAAAATCAAGTCGAGTCCTATTTTTAAAAAATCGCAACGTCTTATAACAGTCAAAAGATTAGATTAAAACTGATGGATTAATTTCCTTGAAAAAGATCGCTAAATAGTTTTTTTCTAATGTAAATTTTAAATTAAAAACATCTATTAAATAAACATACTTTTAAATAGAAAATATCTCACTTTTGCACAAATGATTTTTAATTTTTTTTTTCATGTTCAGGACCTTACAGACTAGTGTTTCAGCCAGGAATTTAAAACAGGAGAAAGAACAAACTAACCCCTTGAAGGTCACCGGTCGACGGCCTGTTCCTTCACATAGTAGGCCAACCCTATTAGAGACTATTAAGGACAAACCTGAAGGGCTAAATGTCAAAGAGCACATCAGACGAATGGCAGAAAGTGTATATTTTTAACTCGTCGCAAAGGTGGGGTTCCGCGCTTTTTAGTCTGATGGAGATGATTAAGTTCCGGTTGTGACCGGAAACCGTTTCAGACCGATGAAAATGGCAAAATGAAAAAATAAAAACAATTCCGGCTGGCAGGATATACGCTATGTAACCTTTCCCGATCTCTATTGTGTTTTGGTATCGATAAAACATTGTCCTTATCTAAAAATACATATAATGGAAGGCACTAAAATGAACCGACGTCGACGTCTGTACCAGTATGGTTTTTATTGACCTAGAAAAGGCTTACGACAGAGTTCCACAGCAGAAAGTAAAGTCGGGCCTTTCTTAAATTTCTGCTTTAGTAGCTTCAGGTATTAAAAGCATAGCAAACACGTGACTACAATAATTAGAAATGCATATTGAAACAGAAATTTGCGAAATTTGTCTCTTGACAGGGATAGTGTTAGGACACATGAGAAAAGATGTCAAATTTTTAACTAGGCATTTAACTATTTCACAAATCGACTATTGTTTATTTATTCCCTGGCTTTTCATTACATAATTTGTATAAATACAGTGAGACAAAGAACCTGTAGGCGTCACACATAAAAATTTGTTTAAACAGCCTGACCTAGACCTTGAGTTGGAAAGAGCGCTCCTGCAGGGTTATTTAGTGATGTCTAACGATAACCGTTAAATGTGAACCTACTGTTGTTAGTTTGCTTACTTACAGTATGTAGTATTTTCAATCTCAGATTCCCCGAAACACAACTGATTAGTTGTGGTATAATTTTTATTTTCAATTCTAATTTGTTAGAAATGGCATGCTACTTATACGATAAATATTGTCCGGTGCACCATCTTGCCTCCTGCTATAGGACCGGCCCTGTATCATGATATATTATCGCTTGATCGCTTGATATATATTCTCGCGCCCTGGTGGCCAACATAATTATAATTCAAAGAAAAGGTTAATTTGCCCTATTTTGACTTTGACTTTGCATAGAAAAAAATGTCGTTACAAAAAACGGAACAATTACCGTTACGACTACTGCAACAAAACCCTATTATTTAGTTCTCTCCGTCAATTTGTTACAACGTACCTACTCTTTGATGCTCATTATTATTATGAATAATTATGATTAATATTGCAATAAGTTCGCTTTGTTGAACCATATACGTCTGGCAGATCTGTTTTTTTTTTGCAACAGTCACTTGGGCAATTATATTTTTCGTAATGAACAATTATAGCCTGTTACAGTTGACGTTGGTTTATGAATGATTCACTAGCACTAGAGGACAATATACTAATAAGTATTATATTATGTGGCTATAAAGGTGCAATATTTAAAAAATATATTAATAAAGATAACTGGGGACGAACATAGGCGGTTCTAGACCTCTATTTTTGGGGGGGCTCAAGCCACCGGTTTACATATTTGGGGGGCTTAAGTCCCTGGTTTATATATAGGCGGCTAGGCCACTCAGTTGGATTTGGGGGGCTAATACGAGATTTGGGGGGGCTTAGCCCCCCCACGCCCCCACCTAGAAACGCCTATGGGGACGAATGATTGTTATTAGCGGATATTAACAACAGATCTCCATTACCGCCCAAAATATCACACATATTTCACCCTGTATACCAAAAATACAGGGAAATATAAAATACAAGCCACAATTTTTTTACGCTTTTTAAACATATTAATTTCGAAATTTCCCATCGATTAACAAGATATGCTAAAGAACAATAAAAAAAAACTAGACCTAGATAAGATAGGCCCGATCTGCATGAAAAACTGATAAAGGCTAATCCACAGCGGTTTAAGGTCCCTATTTTCGATTATATTCTTTAATCGTGGGGATTTATCCTGATTTTCTTAAAACTCGGAGCTGTAAGTAGCGGTATTTTAATTCTAGACATTTTTAATGCTTTCAAGTGGGTACACATAGGTACCTAAGTACATATACTTTTTGATATCAAAGATTAGCAAGACCCTAAAATAAATTATGATATCACATTTTTCAAAAAGATTGTTGGCTATTTACTAAGTTGAACATTCTCGCATACGTCACGGAGTTTTACTTTTTGATTACTAGTTCATTTCCAAATTGGGAGTGGGTTGTTGTTGAATTCCACACAAGGAGCGTGCGGTCCATGAAAGAGGGGGAAGCACTGCTTACCTAAACTTTTTGGAGATAAAGAAATAAATTTTTATACATTAATAATGAATAATTTTAAGTGTATTTACAGTTTTTTGGGGGTGTATTTGCAAACCCAAAGGGGGTGAAAGCCTTCTGTTCTTCCAGGCTTGGGATTTCCATTAGTTCTGGATGCCCGTTCTTTAATTCACGAACGAGAAACTAATTTTCGATTCGCTATGCAATTACTTTTTCCATTCTTTAAAAAACATGGTGTTCACTCCCATTTCAATATAAACAAATCCGGCTGAGCGTAAAACAAACCCATTAACACGAACTCTAATCCTTTTATTTTCCCTGTATTATTGTAGAAAGTATATAATTTAAATTGCTAATATCTAAAATGCTAAAATTGAATTTTCTGCATCGTATACCTAGTTCTTTATACCGCATTCTTCACGGAATTTTTACTGTGCACTTTTCAGCTAAGAAAACAGAAGATATAAATAACATACCATGAAAACTGTAATTATTAGAGTGTAAACTTTATAGTAATGAGTAATTAAAATACCGTTTTGGGTTCTCTTTCATGATGGTTCTCGATTGTTGCAATTTGATATGGATACTGTTGTTTTCTTTTACTTTTCACTTAATATCTGCAGTTTTTATGTACCTACTCAGTTACTAATAATCCAAATATAGGGGATATTAATTTAAGAGCCCAAGGGTCAAATTTACAATGGAGAGTTTAAATCGACAAGTTTTTAAAGAAATTTATAAAGAAAAGGGCAATTTAAGTATGTCTTTTTACAACAATAGAGCCAAATTAATTTAAGAAACTGAAGAGACCCAAGGCCAAGGTCTGTTAATGTTAAAAAAACACATAATTATCCTATAAACCCTGTATATACAATTAATAATCACTAATTAATTTTAGACGGGTACCTACTATGTATACCCAAAGATACAGGTAAGCACACTGATAAGTTAGTGATAAGGCAATAAAATGATAAGTCGACTGTTAACAGTCATCCTTGATAACAAGTATTTTATTAAAATTATTATCCTATTCTGTAGGTCTACCGAGATTGGAAATACAGCATTCAGCCGCTCATAATTTAGTGCAAATTGGCCAGTTAAAATCGCAGGAATTTATTCAAATTAGACTTTCCTGCAAAGTTTAAAATTTACATTTGTAATAGTAATGAAAATTTTACCCTTATTACTCCGCTAATAACCACATGTAATTTATCTATCGCTTTGTTTGCGTAGTAATTTCGAAAACAATCATTTTCTACCTTGAGCATTGAGAATGCAGTACAACCATGGGAAATAAAAAAAAATCATAAAAACTGGCACATTTTTCTCTGAACCGTTACGTTTAAATGCAACTAAAAATACTGCTCTTAAAATATTAACTTTAGAGAAGCCAAACAGAGTAGACTAATTAGCATATCTTACCCAAAAATACTAAAATTTTCCGTTTTTATCTCGCGAACAAAGCACAAAACACAGAAACACCTGTTGATCTCAGTTACACGACAACTCACAACGAATCGGACCGCGGCTGAATCCGAATTGAATTGACGTTCGGTAAAAAACTTGAAAGTTTAGGGCGGTGTTGTCAAATTTCCAGTATGTCTATCTCTTTTTATTTGACAGCTAATTCTTCTTCACTCTAAATGTGGCGCTAAGTCATAAGTCGCTTTCCTTTTAACAAAACCTCGGCGTGGGGTCACAATAAGGGGCGTCTGACACACTACCTTATCGAAATTTACGAAAAAGCGAATTAGCGACATTAGGCAAAGAGCGCACGTACTCTTCTAAAGATTAGCACGAATTTCGGATTAATACTGTGTTAAAGTATGCTGATTAAGCTTGGATTAGTTTGACATTTCCCAATTTAAGTTAATTTAAATGGAGTGTAGTTCTTATTAAAGTTGAAAGAACGCCTCTCGATTTGTGGAGGATCCAGAAATTTTTGGGAAGGGCGGGCTGACATATCTGGGGGGAGATACCAGATAAAAATATTTAAAATGGAAGACCCTGTAGATCAACACAAACACCATTCACTATTGGGAACAACGTAGAATAGCAGGAAGCTGTAACTAGTAGAAATAATGCTTACAGTGCACCATGAGTGTAACTGCATCTTGATTTATTCCTAGATAAACTAGGGATAGACACTGGGGCTGTGTACCGTTGTCAAACCTGGTTAACCGCTCGGTTTCTTCGGTGACATTAATGACAGATATTGCGTTTCCAATCTGCCAACTTTTCTGATTACCGATACTTACGGGACACAAAACCGTAACCGAAGTTGACAACGGTACACGCCCTTAGTGCGCACCAACTTGACTAATGGAAGACGCTATTAGGGTAAAGCGCCTCAATTTGCCCCCGAATAATCCACCCAAATTTCCCTTAACATTGTACCTAACTTCACCTTTATTTATCATTATCCTAACCTTAAAATTTGAAATCAATTTCAATTTTTATATTATTTGTTAAATGCTTTATTTTTTAAATTCATGGGACTATGGACGATTCTCTGAATGTATCAAGTGATACATCAAACTCCAATCAAACTATTATCGTAGAAAAGGATGAAATAGATAATATTCTTAAAAAATACAGTAGTGCCGATTTTTCAATACCCTCAAGTTCAAAAACCCCCTTTCCTTGCACACAAAATTCAGGTAACTTCTCTGATGAAGGAAAATGCAATAAACCACCTCCAAAAAAACCTTTACCCAGCAAAAACGGTTACAGTTTGGATGAATTTTCTGAAGATGAATTTACCTACGAACCACTAGAAACCAGACTACAAAATGTAGATGTTAACGATAGAGCTAAATTCCTTGCTACAAATCCTTCGTGGCAAAACAACTTTTCCGCTGAAGACTTCTGTGAAGATTCCAATGATATCGATACAGTTCTGAACAGAATAAGCCAGTTAGAGTCTGAACAATTTCAGGAAAAAACTAGGCCAAACCTAAGTAAAGAAGTAGAATGCTTAATTACAGGAAATATAATAGAAAAACCTAAGCCAAAACAGTTATCTCCTACAAACAGTAAAAGTTGTTTTCAGTGGAATGGATCATCTGACGATGAGAACTCAAAAGGTTGTAACCTGGATAAACTAATAAATAGTTTTGAATTTGATACGAAAAGTTCAGAGACTGAAAGTTTAAAACCAGGTAATTCTTCTACTCAATCCAGCTCTGAAGACATAATAGGTAAGTCTTTAGACTATGTGGTTTAGTCAGGTTTGCATTCAACTGTATTTTATTGTAGAAGAGCCAAAAACCAAAAGGGTTAAAAAAATTAACTCGGCAGACAAAGAAGCACAAAAGTTAGAAAAAGAAAGAGTCAAAGCAGCTAAAGCAAGAGAAAGAGAACAGAAAAAACTAGAAAAGGAGAATCAACAGCAACTGAAAAATGCTTTAAGAGTTGTAGAAAACTGTGTGAAACCTGATCAGTGTATACAGGTACATATGTTTTAGGTTCAGATGATAATTTTGGTGAAATTAACAAAATAATTTTATGAATTATATGATGATTAACGTTCATTTTTTTTTGTCATTTCTTAGTACATAACAGTAAATGTAGATGAAAACATATCTAATAAACACTACGGGGAAGTTATCAAGGCAGGTTTAAGTAGCGGAGGTTACAACTACAAAGTTTCCAAGCAGGTGGTTCCAAACCTAATATCTTGGACACGAAAAATGCCTACAGTTGAAAATATGGTAAGTTTATCTAAAATTATTTAACGATTGAAAAAGGTCAAACTTTTCATATAAAAATTGCGAATTTATAACTGACATAATATATACAGTTAAGTACATGCATTTAGCAGAGTCAGAAATAAAAGCAAAAACTTTGGTATTTTTTGTTTAGAAAAATACAACTTCTATCCATTACTACTTTTTAAGAAAGTAGTAATGGATAGAAGTAGTTGTAAAGAACACAACAGTATTAAGCACTAAAAATATCACTAGCGGGTATTCCCCCCCCCCCCCCAATTTTGGATTGATCAAATTTTATGTCGTTGAGTGTATTTTCAAATTGTAGATTTTTGAACTTTCATTTAAAAAATGTTTGCTAAATTATTTTTAAAACACACGATGTATGTTTCATTACTACGTCATCCCCTCTATATTTTTAGCTTTTGCAAAACGTTTTGCAACAAGAAAAACACTTCCTATTGGTGATAGAAACGCCAGAGTTTATACGACATATTGTAAAAAATACTTTGACAGGTCACATTCAGTCTATATTAAGCGTACCCGATATACGGCACTTGTCTATAGCAATTTTGGGATTGCAGAAATATTTTAAGTATTTGAGGGAAGAAAGGAATAAGGAATTTAAGGTCAGTTAAGATAGCAATTTGTTTGTAACTTAGCCAAATACTCACTTGTTTAGTTCATAACTTTATTTTTTTAAAAGTTTCACTAATTTTTACGCATAAGTATTTTAATTCTAGGCAGCCGTAGCCGATTCAGATGTCAATAAGAAAACAAACAATGCTGAATTTAAAGATCTACCAAAAACATCCAAAAAGGAAATAGAACTAAAATTGGTGGAACTGCAAATATTTTGCAAGAATATCTATGTTAGACCAGTTGAAAAGTATGAGGACTTGGCTGTTTTTGTTGGGGAGTGTACCAAATCTGTAGCGCAGATTCCTTATAAGTAAGCACTGTATTTGGTTTACAATATATTAGGGTTACCTACTAGCCAGGAAATTATTCTGTGCATTTTCATCAACACTACAAATTATTTTAGAAGTGCAAAAGCACAACCTCTGCAGCAAGAAAACGAGTTTTACACCGTTAACAACAGAGACTGTGTAAGAGTGGACCAAAGTGGCAACGGACTCGGGAGGTTGTGGAATCAGTTCTTGAGGATGTTTCCATTGGCTAGTTTGGAGACTGCCGAGGCTGTCAGTTCCGTATACCCGACTATGCATTCATTAATGGACGTAAGTAACATTATCCAAAATAAGAAAGCGGAAGTAAAAATATACTCATTTCAGGCTTATAAAAATTGTAAAACCCCCGAAGAAGCTCAAAAACTACTGCAAGACTTACCGGTACGAAGAGCTGCAGGTCCATTAGGTGGTCAAAGAAAAATCGGGCCGGAATTCAGTAAAAGAGCGTATAAATTTTTTTGTTCCGACGAAAACGTCTTATTGTAAAATGATTGTTTCGTAGAAATATTTATTGTACTGAAGTTAAAATGTTGTTTTTAAGATTGAAATAAAAATTATTAGGAAATTTTAATAATTTTTTTGTGTTTTAAAACAGGTTGTTTTTAAATACCAGGCTTATTCAAACTGACCAACGAA
Source organism: Philopedon plagiatum (assembly GCA_963971165.1). Taxonomy (NCBI): domain Eukaryota; kingdom Metazoa; phylum Arthropoda; class Insecta; order Coleoptera; family Curculionidae; genus Philopedon; species Philopedon plagiatum. The sequence goes on from OZ020195.1 coordinate 88,468,127, forward strand.
AAAATGGACAAAAGCGATTTTTACTTAACTTTTCAAACGGCTATAACTTTTTAAAAACTTAACTTTTTTGAGAGCGGTTTTCGGATATCAATAGCTCGTCTTTCCCAGATGAAGCATCTAGAAGTGATTTTGCAATGGAAACGACATTTTCATGCTATACAGGGTGATTAATAAGGTAATGTAAAACTACAAAAAGTTTAAGTGCGTGGCATATTGCCAATACATTTTTTTGGTCGTTCGGACATAGCACGTTAGTAAGCTGATATCAATATCTCTAGACGTGTTCGCCGGAATTTCGATTAATGGTCTTTGGCGGAAAATACAGGAGGAAACAAAAAAAAAACACAAATTTTGGTAACGTCATTTTTAAAACGCTGTAGTTCACAAAATTGTCCAACATGTAGACAATTTTTTGCCATACACTGTATATAACTAATCGAAAACTGGACAAAACTCCCTAGTTCTGGAAAAAAACGCATAGCGGATTCGGTCTTTCATATCATCTAAAGTCGTAGATGCAGTCGCCATCACTTTGTCTTTTATAAAACCCCACAAGAAAAAGTCAAGGGGGGTCAAATCTGGGGACTAGCAGGCCAGTTGAGCGGATTTGACTTCCCTTGTGTGTTTGAAGTTGAAGGGGGACATTTCGAACAACTTCTCGAGCACGACAGACGATAATAAGTTGAAATTAAAAGGCAAATAATTTTTTTTATCTTATAACCTAATAAATCATAATTCCGTAACCGAAAGAGCAAATCAAAAAAAAAATTGTACACATACGTAGTTTTTTACGTAAATTAGAATTTTATAAACAAAAGTACATCGTCCGCCGTACACTGTCAGTGTCATCAGTGTCAATAAAAAAAAATCATTATTTTCAAAATATATTCTATAAAATTCTTATTATTTCCTATATTTAAATTTGTAGCCATGGCAACAAAAAATAAAGTATACGAACCTTTGTCTAATTTCTAGTTTTTTGTTGCCACACTATACACAGTCTTTTGTATAAAAGGTAACATAAGTTATACGTTCAACTAAGAAGTACAAATACACACAGTTAACGCACAACAATCACAATTTAATTTTGTCATAAATAAAACGCAACAAAGAACAGGAATTATTTTAAGGGAATCACTTCATATTGTCGTACAGTACACAATGTCAAAAAAAAATTCGACGCCCTAGGCGTCACGACGACACAAGGAAGCTTTTGTCTTCTTTCATAGTTCAAGATTATCTGTGGCGTCGCGACGCCCGGATCCTTAAGGACGCCGAACTGTTTTCATTGTAAAGCACTTTACAATGAAAACCGGCGTTTGGGAGTCTTAAATCGAATATCCCGTATACAGTGTGGTTCAAGAAGTTTTCAAATAAAGTGAAATCGAAATGTTACGCTAGGGTGTACACTTATACACATATTGACGCTGAGCACTGTAGTGTCGTATATCCATAGGCTAGCCTAGAGATATACAATACTATAATGTTCAGTGACAGTTGTAATGCTTCAAATGACAAATAATATCACATCAAATTAATTATACCAATTCCTGCTTATTTTCTCATATACTGAGTGAGCTTATGGAAGTGCTCTACGATCGCCGGCATGACCGCCGTAACCGAGGTGTCGATCAGATTCTGAATGTATTGGACGGCCTCCTCCTCGCCCAGATCTAGCATCAGCTTCTCCTGGACTTTTTTAACGGCCTTGTCGGGTTCGAGCGCGATGTCCGGCACGCTGGCGTCCACCATGAGAGAGAAGAGGTTGAGCATTAAGTTGGCGTGTCTGTAAGAAAAAGGAATCATGAAATAAGTAAATAGACAATTCGATTTTTTAGGAATGGGAATATTTGTACTTATGTGATTATACAGATCAAATTGTATCGAAAAAAAGGTACTTACCTTCTCAAGTGCAAAAAGGCCGTATAGCAGAGTTTCCTAAACTCCTGATAGTGTTCGGAGTTTATTTTACCCATGGCTTCGACCATCTCCTTGCTGAGCTTCATGGGGGGAGGTAGAGGTTTAGGATCGCGCCCTAAAATATACCTAAAAAGAGAGAACGATGTTTTTTTTTATCAAAGACATCCCGCGTAGACTTCAAGCCTAAGTACTAACGTACCGTGGGCGTCTGAAGAGAAGGGAAATGTAGTCTATTGATTCGGGATTTGAAGGATTGGAGGTTGGGACGGGAAGGGAAAACATCTGCAGGCAATTTGTTCCATAATCTGGAGACACCATGTATGAATGAGGGAGAGAAGTGGTCTGTTCTAGGCTTTTGTAGCTGGACAGTAAAGGGATGCATACGTAATGCGCCTCTTGTTGTTCTGTTACGGACATTCAAGTGGGGAATATTACCGGCTAGTTCTTCAGAGCAAAATCCGTGGAAGTAGCGGTCGAAAAGGGATAAATCCCCTACAGCGCGGCGATGAGCGAAAGAAGGGAGTTTTCTCGTGAGGGCTGGGTCATTGATAAGTCGAATGGCTCTCTTTTGGATAGAATCGAGGATCTTAAGTGTCGAAGGCGATGCCGTTCCCCAGATGTGGGAGCAGTACTATAGGTTAGGTCTTATTTGGGAAACAGAGAGAGTGTATAAGTTGGAAGAGGAGAAGTATTTTCTGGCTCGAAAGAGAAACCCGATATTTTCAAAAATGTTCACCAAAGAAGCTATGTAGAATAAATTTAAATCTTAGAATTATTATATAAAATTTTGTATTTAGTCTTTATTTTAGGTTATGAACAACTTTGTTTTATAAATATTTTGTATAAAATAATAAATAATGGTACTTCTCTCTTGAAGCATTTTCATGTTGTCCTAATTTATTAACACCCTGTATATTTCATCTAAAATTTTTATATGGTAAACTCATTTTTTGGACAAGCAGAACTTTTTATAAGGAATGACTTTTCTTCGTAAAATCGATAATAAAGTTTTTTTTTCCTCTTGTCAACTCCATCCATGGACACTTTATTTTGAATTGACTTCAGTTTGATCGTATTGTTCTTTTAGGCAACCAAATGATATTAATTACCTAATTACCTGATGGCTTGATTATTTGACCGACATAATCACCTGATTAATTATGTATGTGATTGATTGTTTCAATGCATCTTTGCACGATTGGACGTGTGTCTCTGTTTAAGTCTCTTGAGGTAGATTAGTAGAGAAGTGGCTCCACAGAGAACATTGTCAAGATAAGTACCTTAGTTTAATAATCGCCATGAGAAGTCAAATGTTAAGAATATCCATTTTTATAGAGAAAACTGTTTTTAAGATAGCTTTCTAACACTGTAAAGGCGTTGCATTTTTAAAAAAAATTTTATAAACAAATCATAATATTAAAAGGTAAATTGACGCTGGTTAGCGCCTTGCTGATCTTATAGTATGTAATTTAGTACCGGTACATACAAATGCACAAAAGGCAACTGTTAATGCACAAAACTTTTAATTTTCATCATTCAACTTACCCAAAATCGATATGAAACAGCCTTCCATCTTTGGTGAGTAGCAAGTTGTCAAGATGGCGGTCTCCCACTCCTAGTAGGTAAGTGATGACGCAATAACCTGCGCAGGACCGGACGTAGGCGTCCATGACGTCGGGCTGGATACCGTAGGGAGCGTTTTCTTGTGGATTATATTTCTTAAAGTAGTCTTGGATACTTCCTAAATGGAAAAAAGAGGGTCTTCTGTAGCCTATATTCGTAAGCTTCCTCTATGCAAAGTTTCATCGCAATCCGTTGCTCCGTCGAAACGTGATTAAGAAACGCAAAAAGCTTACCATCTGTAGCGAGTACTTCGGCAACCGGAATCGAATCGATGTACTGGACAAATCCGTGTTTCGTACTTGTCGCCAACACTTTATACGGGGTCAGCTTCAGATCCAAGTTCTCCTTATTCAGCAACTTGTCCATGAGCGTTATCATCTGCAGAATAAGCTGATCTTGTCTCAGATCGTCTCCCAGTTTGAATATGGCGACGTACTCGCTGTCCGTCGTCGTTTTGAAGTGTAACTTCGACGGCATCATGGCCGATTTGAAGAGGAGGGCTTTGTCGCCAACTATTCCTGTTACGGTAACCTAAAAATATACATACATACATATATATATATATATATATATATATATATATATATATATATATATATATATATATATATATATATATACAGCGTGTCTTCGGAAGTTCTTACCAAATGGAAAAAAATTTTATTATTGATTTTACGAAAAAAAGTGCCTCTTTATAAAAAGTTCTGCATCGTGATAAAATAGCATTTCCATTCAAAAATTTGATCTAGTACATACAGGGTGGCTCAAAAATGTAAAAGTCCTAATACACGTGAAGCTAAAAAGACATAAAATCGTTATTTAAAGGTACATTGACACTGCTAATGTGCTAGAATTAACTTTTTTATGTTAGTAAATTAGGTTTGGAACATACAGGAGGTCCCAAAACTAAATTAATTTTTTTTATTGCCTTTACAAAACAAGTAAACCTTCATATAAAGTTCTACCTTGTAATAAAAGAGCATGGTTATTTATAAACTTGATGTAGGACAATACAGGGTGGCTTAAACAGCTGAAAATCACAATTTAAATTTAAATTATTTTGCCACCTGTATGTCCTATATAAAATTTTTGAATAACCATGCTCTTTTTTCACAATGTAGAACGTTTTATGAAGATATACTTTTTTTTGTAAAGGCAATAAAAAAAAATTAATTTTATTTTTGGGACCTCCTGTATGTTTCAAACCTAATTTACTAACATAAAAAGTTAATTCTAGCACACTAGTAGTGTCAGTGTACCTTTAAATAACGATTTTATGTCGTTTTAGCTTCACGTGTTTTAGGACTTTTACATTTTTGAGCCACCCTGTATGTACTAGATCAAATTTTTGAATGGAAATGCTATTTTTTCACGATGCAGAACTTTTTATAAAGAGGTACTTTTTTTCGTAAAATCAATAATAAAAATTTTTTCCATTTGGTAAGAACTTCCGAAGGCACGCTGTATATATATATATATATATATATATATATATATATATATATATATATATATATATATATATATATATATATAAATGAAATAAAGATTACGGGGATTCGGCCAGAAAGTCTTTATTATATTATTCTTATAAATAAAAGACTTTTTCTAGAAATGGTTGAAATTAATAAAGAAAGTTGTCCTATGAATAAAAAAACTGACTTACAAAATTTAAGTTCCATATATTCCTTTAATTTACATATAGACAATAATATAAATAATATAAACCAAAATTTACCATAAATATTTTTAGAAAATTAAAAAAATTTTTAATTTCATGAATAACGTCACATTTTTGACAGATGTTAGAAAATCATGAATACCTTCCCATATATTTTTTTGTCAAATGTCTGATTTCTACCTCTTGCATCAAGTTAACATATTTTTTTCCAATTTTTTTATTTACTATCAACTTCAAAAAATATTGTCAAAATTCCAAGTAGAATATTTTTCAACCAATTTTTTCATAAAATTTCGAAAATTAGCTGTCTTTATATTTAAATATAATGTAAGTTTTACTAATTTCCTATAATTTTAAATAATAAATTATAAATTAATTTAATTTTTTAGTGCCCTGAGGAAGAAATGAAACATTTCGAAAGCTAGGCACATTATAAGAATAATATAATAAAGACTTTCTGGCCGAATCCCCGTAATCTTTATTTCATTTAATTTATTACACGGCCGTTATTTGTACAACAAATATATATATATATATATATATATATATATATATATATATATATATATATATATATATATATATATATATATATATATATATATATAAGTTCTATTGGCAACATCCGCAGCAGCTGAAACACTAAACTCCTTCAACAAACTCGAACTTACCTCAGGATCCAACGGTAACGGAATCGCGTTCTCAAACTTTGCAAAGTTATACTTAAAAGCGTCGGGATCCGACAACAACTCCTTAAGTTTAACGGTCTTCTTGGTCCTGTTCCCGCTTTCCCCGGACACGGCCCTAGTAAGCTGCACCAACTTGTCTATAAACTTCTGCTGCTTGGCTAAGGTGTCTCTCTTTCTTCGCATAGCTTCGGTTCCCTTCGCTAGTGCTTGCGAGAAAGTTTTCATGACGATTAGGTACCTATTCCTAACTTCTTCCTGTAAGAAATAAAGATAAAACAATTTGTAAGGTTTGCTCAAGAGGGAAGACACATTACTCGCTCCACTTATTACTCACATCTTGTTTTATGGTTCCCTCCTGATCTTCGCACTCCAGCAACAGGTACCAGTAAAAATAGTTTGCCAAAGTGAAGTTTTTGCACGCCCTGTATACCAGAAACGATGCCAGATCGTTGATGTCTTCCTCCTCGTCGTACATGTGTCGTAGCGTCTCGGTGTTGGCGGATTCTGTGCAGACGTTCTGCATGATTGTAGGTGGCAGGCTCTGAGACGACTAAAAGATGTAAATTTAATCATGAAAATGCTTAAATCTTACTCATTTTAATATGAGTGAACAGGAAAATATTTCTAGTTACCTTTAACGTCTATATAGTAATTGATATGAATCGCACCACATTCCGTTTAATCCTATATAACATAGTAAATATACCTGTTGTGGTCTATTATCTGGATCAACTTCTACCACACTGGTAACCGTCGAAGAAGCCAAATGGTCCGCCTGATTGTAACTGCTGTAGCTAGAAGATCGTTGTAACATAGGTTCCGCCGTTATAGTGCTGTTGCTCTCTTTACTGTCCTTCTTCTCCAGGACATTGCTGCTGCTATCTTCGTTTAGGGGGAAGACGTCGGGTCCGGCGGCAATGCGGGCATAACCTGTAAAAATTAGTTATGTTTAATTCTATTATTTATACAATCGATTCAACATTCAAACATGGATGATGGACGAATAAAAAATTACCCTTAAAAAGATCCGAAAAAAAAACTAAAGTACCTTCTTGTATAGTAGAGAAATCCTCATATTTGAGAGCTTGCACCAGCTGGAGCAAGTAGAGTAAGATTTCCTCGTCTGGAGCCTGCTGTAATCGACATATAGCATATTTTCGTACCGCTGGATAGGCGAAATTTGGACTCAAAAGTTCCAAAGCATCTGAAAAGTAATTAAGATCGTAGTGCGATACTTATAAAATTTAAAAAAAGTCAGTCCCGTGCTTGTTCCAGCCTAGAGTCGAAATAATAATCAAGAAACTTCTCCTAAAAGAAAGAGTTTTAATATTTCATCGTTAAAGAATGTCCCATATCAAGAACAATTTATTTTACTCGCCATTATCCCCTGCCTCGTCAGTTTCGTGCTAAGTTGATATTGGTGATTTTGAACAATTTCTCTCAGGTAAGTAAAAGTAATAAGTTCATTGATTATGACCAATTACGGCAAAAAAGGTCAGTTGCGTGACCGTCAGTTACGTGGTCGTCAGTTGCGTGGCCGTCAGTTTTGTGTCAAATTGAAGTCACAAAACGGACGATCTTTAAAAAAATTTATGAATTATATATATTTAACTTATGCCATTACCTTCGACATCCATTGGTTGCCAAATATCAAGCATATGGAGAGCCTGTCGGACTTCGTTGGTCTGATTCCAGTTTACACATTTTAAAAATTTCGCTAACGCTTTCTTTTGAGTACTCAAGTAAAATCTATAAAAAAAAATTAGTATATTATAGCTTTCTTTATCTGCGATAGTCTCATGGACAAATAAATGTAATCTGTTGATACAGGATTTAAAGAACTATTTAGGAGGAGGAGGGAAAACCTCTGCGAGCAATTTGTTCCATAATCTGGAAATCCTAGCTATGAATGAGCGAGAGAGCGAGAGAACAGATGTTTGGGGTTTTTATAACTGGTCATTAAAGGAATGCCCCCCTTGTTGAACTGTTAGGAACAGACAAAGAAGGAATTATTAAAGCTGTTTCCTCTCAGCAAAATCCGTAAAAATATCTGCAAATGAGAGACAGATCACTAACAGTGCGGCGAAGAGCGAGACAAGGGAATCTTCTGGGTCATCGATGAGTTGAATCCTTTGTATAGAACCCAGGATGTTGCATTGAAGGTGATGCCGCTCCCCAGATGTGGAAAAAGCATTCAAGGTTAGGTCTCATTTGGGAAGTTATATATTAAGACAAAAAACACTGTAATTCTAAATATTACCTGTACTTCCATACATAGTCTTGCTCTTCATTCGACAACTGCTGAGTAGAAGGATAAGCGACGATCTTGTTAAGAATATCTCTCACAGTCGCATTAGGTTTGGCATCTTTATCGTTGTGGCCGCTACGCAACGATCTGGCTAGCATGTGATGTTTGCGCTCGACTAGGTTTTCCTGAGGAGAAACACATCGTAAGAAACGTCCGGATAAACGAGCATAACAAGTCACAGCAGCACATTTTTAGAATGTCTTCAATAAACGCCCTTTTTTAGGTTTATAACACCTTGTTTTATGACAGTGGGTTAACTTATGATGTGTACGTTTTTTTATTGAGACAACACAGTAAAAAAGTCGCTTTTGCAAAGTCACTTGCCCTTTCTGTCGAAAAAAATTAGAGATATATGATTGTTCCGTAAACAACATTATTATGAAAATTTTACTACAGAATTGTTATAAGCCTGTCGCTGTGCGAGTGTGCTTTTGTTGTTTTATTTCTTTCTGATATTATACCATAACTGTACCTAATAACAAAATTATCAACTGCTCAGAAATCTAAGCCAACCTGAACAAACCTAAGCAAATCTGAGCAAACCTGACCAAACTGGAATTATAACACCTTGACTTTAGTAAGTACAGTCCTGAGCTATAAAACTGTATATCTAATTCAGTCTAATTGCTTACTAATGGGTTTTCTTAGAGAATTGGCCCTTAGACTGCGATTAAGATGCACCACGGGTATAAATTTTTAACTAAGACTATTAAAAACTTTCTTACTTATTGTCAAACCCGGATTACAAAAAAAATAAGAACTTTTCTATAAAACGCGCACTTTCTACTAGACATTATTGTCCAGCTTAAATTACGAAAACTTTGCAATAGAGAATTTTTTATACTGTCGTCTTAAATAGTTTAAAACAAGCATTTTAGGAAATTTGATTTAATTATTTCAATAATGCAATAGTTAACTTCAATGACCGTAAAGCAAATTCACTTTTGTTCAATTAAAAACCGAAATAAAAGCTGTTACTTATTGCATGTGAACTTTCACTACATTTTGCCATGGTTTACAATCATTAAAAGTATGTGAAACGGTAAAAATATGAAGCCTTTCATGTGACGAGAGAAATTTAATTAAATAAAAGTTTATCCTTGAGATCATATATTTATAATCTTAGGACAACGCTCTTTATAAGCCGTTTTAAAACATTAACGCTCCAATGACTTCAGGACATTCAAATTTAGTTTTTTGAATTTTTTTTTGGCAATAACAACACCCAGTTTTAGATTTTGGACCTGTATTTTTTAAAATAAAATTAGTTTTCTTTTTACTGCTGCAAAAATGAAAAGTTCTGTTTCTTATACGGTACGTCCTACTTTCAATGTCACCACAGGAGTTTTCAAAAAAAACTTACATCCTTTTCATTAAACTGCTCAATCTTCTCCCTCTGCAAGCAATTCACCATATCCTGCTCGCTCACGAGCTTATTTAAAATTTTAACCTGTTGCTTAAGACTCTCATTTTCCTTCCTAATCAGACTCAACTCGAATTTTTGAGGGCTTAAATTGGCACAGTCTCTGCACTGCCAATTGTTCTGGCTCACGTCGAAGAGCATGCACGCCCTCTCGAGGCATCTCTTGTGAAGATACCTGTTACAGTTCAGACACTTTATAGTGCTAGATTTGATTGGGTGCTCGCAGAGCTGGCATACGATGATCTTGTTGTTGTTCGGTTCCTTATTTGTTCTTAATTTCATGGTGACGGTGCCCCAAAGATTTTGGGGTTTGGACATTATTTTTTATGGAGTATAGTGTAGAAATAAGATAACTAAGTTCTGTATTACGAAATTATATCAGAGTTCTTTTGTAAAAAGAACGACTTCGATTTGTAAATAACGGCTGTGGAATAACTCATGTTTTTAAAGTCGCCAGATTCTGACTTTTTACGCACGTCACTAAACTTTTTCACAATTTACACTTGTCTTAACTTACTCTTGGTCACTGTTTATTTAAAAACTTATAAAACCTTGCACCAAATGCGGCAGCCAGAAAAATAATTTAGTCATATTAAAAACGCTTTATCAATAAGATAAACCAAACAAACGCCTTATCTTGAATCCCCGCAAAATTAAATAATACGTGAACCAAGTGTTGGCATCATTTAATTTTTAAGCAAATAACATAGTAAAAAAATAATCTTAATAAATTTAGACTAAGAGATAGCAGCAATGTCAAAACCTATACATTTTTTCGGAAAATTTAAATTGCACGCGCAAATATTTTGTTTAATAATTTGCAAACAATGCAAGATATTCTAATGTTACTGTTATATTTTCAAGTAGTCCAAATGCTGATTGAATTTTGAGAAACAACTGTAAGTAAAAGTCATGACATGGCAAGTCTCCCCCGGTCGCGTAATCAACCCCTGTATTTTTGAAAATGACAAATATCTTTGCTATTAGTAAAGATAGAGACACCAAATTTTAGGTGTATCTTATTGGTTCCTAAATGTACCATTTTGTGTAATTTAACTTTTTCAACCTCCTTGAAGGGTGACGCTAGGGAATGAAGTCAAAAAATTGAAATGTAATTTTAAAGGATTTAAAAAAAAACATTTTACCACAAACCCGAAGTCCCAAAATCGATTTTATTACTGCTAAGAAGCTTATGGTGGTCATTTTGAACGAATTAAGGTATAGTCTGACACATGGTAAGTTGTACGCGACGAAAGGGAGAGCAAACGATAAAAAATTAGGTGGGCGGAGCTTATAACACAAATCACCACTCACTACGCAGCTAATTTCTATCCATTTGCTATTATTATTGTAGACGCGCGCCTGAAGCACTATGCCACCTGATAAAAACGTTGCCTATTTTTCAAAGATTCGCATTATTTTAATCTTGACGAAGTTTTCGACTGGCGACTTCCGACGTTAAAATAGAATAATATTAAGGTACCTATAATAATTTGTTATCTATAATAAATATAATTATGGTTTTTATTATTATTTTATATATTATTAAAATAATTTTAAGTAAAAGGGATCATAACTCCAGAAAAAAATATCAGTTTGTACACTGAAAGGGTAATATGAAGAAAAATATCCAACAAAAAAATTCTTACCTTCCCAATTTCTGGATCAGGATTAAACACCAAATCCGCGTTGGCCTTAAAAGTGTGGATCTCCTCGCCATTCTGCTCGAAATAAACGACGTGGTGGGGAATACCTTCCGAGTGTACTTTCATGAACTCGATGGTAAGATACATGAAGTTGGATGATCTTTTTTCTTTCTCATTGATGACTTCAAGTTCTCGGAATGTCAGTCGGTCTAGCCAATCCACCTTGAAAGAAAATAGTGAAATTTTAGTGAATATTTCAAGAATTTTTTTGAAAATTACAAATTTTTAAAAACAATTAAAAATTTCAAAGCAAAATTTTAAATTTAAAGAAAAAATGATGTTTATTCACAGCTAAGTGTAATAAATACCTTCGGTATGTGCCCATTTCTGTGCTTTTTGGCCAGCTTTGCCAACTTCCACATTTGGTCATTGGCATTCTCAGTACCATTATACCCCTTACCTGGGGTAGTAGTTGGAGTTTTCCCATCTGCGACAACATTAGGCCATACTCTAAGATCTAACATTCCCTAAAAATTCATTGTAAAACATAAAAACCTAGGTCAGCGAGGAGAAAAGAAGTCTTACTTCTCTGAAAACACCATGTTTGCTAAACAGCGAAACTGTGGTGCCCCCTACAGGTAAGAGTTTGTCTGGCCCCCCACAATCGAAGATACTAATTGCTAGCTGAGCAGTTCTGGGTAGATCACAAAATTCTAGGGGCATATGGAGCCATTCGTTCCAGCTAAAATTTCATATTAAGGTAAAAGATAAATTTCCAAAAATAAAATATTTTTGGGATGCCCTTAATTATATTGTATGTAGAATGTAGATATATCATCGCAGTAAGTTTTTTGGTATACAGTATGTCGGCAGATCGGGTTTAGAAGAGGACAAATGGACCAAATATTGCAAGACACGTAAATGTCACTAATAATAAAAGTTTTTGCTTGTAAAAATAAACATAATGTGATAAAACTCTTACTTAGGTACGTTACTTTTAATATTTAATTTTTTAGTGAAATCTTGTACTTTGACTTAGGGTTTTATCTTAAACATATTTCATATATGTTCACTATACTTACTTCCATCGAGTGGTGAATGCTTTATATTCAGTTGAAATTGGGTAACATAGAGACTCATTATTATCCCATATTTGGCATTCTACCATTAAATCAGAGCAACCGTCCTGGTTGGCTCCAGAGAATTTCAAAAAGGGATCATTTAGAAGTTCGTCATATGTGGGCTTTTGTCTTTTCCCTTCTAAAGTTCCACTAGAATAAATATATAAAACTTTACTGAAAATTGCCTGGGCTTTCTTTGGATAGTGTGGAATCAGTAAATCAAAAATTTGTGGTTCACCACATTTGGTGGCCATCAAAATGGCCACCAAATGTGGTAGGTAGTCGTTTTGAACCACCAATTGATGTGTTTGGTCCATTCTGGCTGTAGGGACTCAACACACAGAGTGAAACATAATAAAATGCAAAACGTATTTCTAAAAGTACTAATAAGATGCAAAAAAAACTGCCACATAAAAGTGGTGATTCCAAAAAAGCCTATTTTAATAATTTTATCTCCTTTCTGCCATTATACTCCAATATTACCATGAAAGCCCCATTAACAGACCCTTTAAAAATTAAACAATGCCTGTTGTTGCATAAAACAGACCTAGATTATAATAAAGCAATAAAGACAAGACCATGTGCCATGCGGAATCTAAAAAGCCCAGAAGTTATGGGATAATTAACTTTAATAGTCATGGGTTCACGTAGGGGGTCACTAAATTATCTTTTGAAGAAGTTATTTCTACAAATATTTATGTAGTTTTCGAAATAAAAAGTAAACAATAACAAAACCATCCTTACATTTTAATTTGGATTCTTACAGGAAGATCCGAACTGTAAAGGTAGTGGAACTTATCGCTGAGATCTTCCATCGTAAAAAGGAATTATAAAAAAAAATCACTGCTTTTATTGCCGAAATCGATGCAAAATTGTTTGTGTTTTTCTCTTAACATACCATACCACCACCATTCGCAAATAAACTAAATGGTTGTCATTCTCTTTTTCTTTTAAAGATAGCTGGCTCAAGCCTTCAAAGAACACTTCCACCTAACTTCGCATCGAATAATTGTAAGTTTGGTTGCCTATCGACAGCAACACTAGACGGTGGTTTACATAAAATGCAACTGTTCATAAAATCAATGATTTCTAGTTATCGAGGGTAGTAATTCTGGTTGCCTATCGACGACACTACCCCGTCTGAGCTTACATAAAACTAAGGAATATGCATATTGTTTTTATTGCATAAATCGTTTAAGGAAGTCATTACAAACCCAAAACAATTATTTTGAAGAAAATTACTAGGTTAAAATTTAGCTACAAAAAATGTTTACTTTTCGGTATAATTTATTACAATTTAAAAAGCAGCCAAATGGGTTGAATAATTTTTAATGCCAGAAAAACGCTGCCTTGTTTTTAAAATGTATTACTATGTAAAAAAAATACAATTAATACAGTAATATAGTTAAGCGGCATAGGTTGCCATCACAAAGTTCGCCATTGAAAAATAAAATTATTTATGACTAATTATTCATCTCCACATCACTTATCGCATATTTTAACTTAATTATTACAGAAGTAGGAGTTGTAGTATCTGCCACTACAATTTCTTGACCATCTTTTAGTCCCAGTTCAACTAGAGTTTTATTTAAATTTGGTCGCGTTTTTTCTTCTATTTGCACGATAGTAGGGATGTACAGGGTTTTACTTTTTCCTTCCACGGTGGTCGTAAGGCCGGGGTTTTTCATTTGGAACTGCAAGGGTGAAATATTAGGAAACTTTATTATAATGGACCTTTTTACATTATTCAATATGAATGTCTATCAAAAAATTATTAAGTGCTTTATGTTTACCTTTTCATTCTCACAAAGAAAATTTATCAAATCCTTTAATTTCATTTTCGTAGCATCCTCTATATCTACAGGATGTGGTATATTCGAGCATACTATACAGTTGTCTTTCTTCTCAGCCTCATAAGTGTAGGTATATATACCATCTACATCATTAAATACCATGAAATTATTCATGGGTGTACAACAACTCGTTGCCAATTTAAAAACCTTAAATTTAAAAGAATCAACAGTAGAGATCAAACAAAAAAGGCTACGAAATAAAAAAACTTACTTCAGTAGCACATACTGCAGCAATAACAGCATTAGTTGAAGCCACAGCTGGAATTATATTTTTTACTACACCCTGTACTAGCCTAAAAGTTACACCCTGTATATGAAATTGGTTCGCCCTATCTGCAGCTTTTTCGTGGACCCACGTAAGGTGTTGTGCATCGTCGCCATCTAGCGGCGTTCCAAAAGGATTCTCTAAAAAAGAATATCCAGTGTGCCCCCTAAAGTTTTGCAACATATGGAATTGAGTGGAAAATTCTGTTGCATTCCTCTCCATGACATTATTCCCTATTGTACACTGTGTATAAAAAGTCCAGAACCAGCTGAGTATATACATAGTCAGACACAGTGCATACAAAGAACAACTCTAACATTATTTGCATTTTAAGACATTAAAAAAAAACAAATAAACATTATGCACAGTATTCAATATTTAATTCGATTCTTTACCTTTTGGCCACTGAACTACCTTTACATACTCAACACAATGTTCAGGAAGTCTGGGTGTATTAGCAATCGTACACAAGGGGTATGTAACTTGCGGTGGATACAGGTCTAGAGTGCACTCAATACAGGCTGTGATACCAGGTAGTATCACACGAGCATTGCCCTTAAATCCTTCAGTTCCTAAGATAAAAGAATATAAAATAAATGCCAAATATCTGCTATAGTACTTGGACAAATCAAATTTTAGTTCTTAAAATTTCTTCTTACTTTGGAAACAACTAACACCAAGCGAGACATCTAATTCTGCTCATAATATGGTTCTCTTACCTCCATCAACTAGTGGTATAACACTAGACTGATCCAAAATTCTATTTTCATCATAGTCTAATAACGATACTACCATTCCGTTTATCCATCTCCGGGCTGTAATTGAATCCAGCCCACAAACTATTACGTGAAATTGTTGGTAAAAATCCTCATTCTTGTCTTGAATGGGACAACAATGGGCAGTCACTTCACAGCCTGGAATTCTAGCATTGACATAATCTGCAGCCACCTACAAGGTTCACATTTAAAACAACAACCTCTCAAGAAATTTTACCGTAGATGCTCCTCCTACACTATAAACTTATACGTGTTCACAGCATATAAATTTATCTGAAAATATTCTTTCTTACCTTTGCTTTTGACACACCGATATCCTTATGCCTAAACAAAAACTGACGATTAAGATTTGACAAATCAATTACATCCATGTCAATAATATGAATGTGCTTGAACCCCATCATTGCCAAGTCCTTAAGTAGTTCACATCCCAAGCCTCCAGCTCCAATAATAAGAATTTTGCATGTAGATAGGATGAAGTCTAAAATGTCCGGTGAAGGCTCAAACTCCGGGTGACTAAAAGGTCCTGGCCTTTCTAAGACTTTTTTTAAGTGTGTCCACCTCTTCTGGGCGGATTCCTTGCTTTCATCCATTGTGAAATTCTCCTTAATTATTATCACAGATTATAAAATTTGCGGTTTTCCTCGACGACAACGCAGAAAAATAAAGGGGACATGACATAAAACTTTATAACCTAACTTTAACAGCTGATGATGACAGCACCACAGAATACAAGGAAGTAGAAGTGCCACTCACTTCTTATTGATTTGAGGAAACCCGTACAGTACAGTGCTCGCCAGTACTGTACGGGCACACGATATGCCGCAGCGTACCATTGGCGTACACTGTAATAAGTCATTGCAGCGTACAGACAGAACATTGACGTACAGATTAAAATGTCTCTAGGTATATGAATCTATAAATCACGCAAATTACCACCATATTTAATCAAAAGAATTAAATTTGAATACATTTTATTGTAATGATTTGTTGTCTTTTGCTTAAAATTATACAAAAATTAGGAATAGCAGTCACTGTTCCAACATACTAAAAATCACATGTAGACGATTTAATTCATGTGACAAAAAAAAATGCTAATCATCACGTTTTAGTAAGCGGGTGCCTGGCTAACGCACAGTAACAGTGACGTCAGGGTCAAATTCCTTTGTAAACGGCAATATAATAATAAAAAACTATTTTTAGCAAAAGTATTTGTATTTGCAAGCCCGGCCTCCGTCCAAAATTTCGTATTTCCCTCTACACGTGTGCGCCTTGAGGATATGCACAACATGTTTCATGTAATGCATGCCCCTCAAAAAATTATTGACATAAAATGTCGACGTTGCCATGTTTATGAATTCCACTGCATTTTGCGATTTTGAGGGCATTCCATATTTATTAGATTTTAGCCTGATAACAACTAAAGTGCATCTGACTGCTGTCAGATAATTTTTATTACACTAGATAAGCTCTATGCCCACCTGACATGGCAACAGATGTCAGAGAGTTGAAAAACAATTTTTTTAATGGAGGTTCTCAATTGATCGATGACAATCTGACAACACAGCACTCGTGTTGACCGAGGGGGTGGGGGTTACAGTTCGTTTTCCAAAAATTTGTTTTTTCCACGGATATAATTAAATAGCCAAAAATAATAAACAAAAACAAGCTCATTTTCTTGGTGAGTGAACCGTAACAGTACACGTGTCGTATCTTTATTTCAATACAGTAAGTATACTTTAGACTCTGATTTTCTTGGACCTTATTCAATCAAAATTATTCATTCATCTGCCTATAATGACTTTTTTATAAGTTAAGGTGGGTTTATGCAGACCACTTTAAATTTAATTTAACCCTAATTTAACTTTACAATTTAATGTGTGTTAAATCACATGAAAGCATATTGATCCACAACTTTAATTTTAATTTTACTTTAATTTTGCTTGGGTTTGCTTTACAATTTATTTTTGTGAAAACGTAGAAAAATATTTTCAGCATTTATTTTCAGTAGACCCATTAAATTTTTTTGGGGAAATAAAATTGGTGCTTCCTATTAAAATATTTCAGTTCAGAAAAAAACATGCATTACATTGTAAATGAAATTAGTATGTTTTAATATTAATGTAAATTTGTCAAATGAGTACATATCGGGGTATTAGCAGTATCAGTGCTGCAGTTCCCACTGCCAAGGGAACGAAATAAAAGTACAGGGCTCATCCAATTTTCACGCTTATTTTGATTACCACACTAGTTACGTTTTTTTTTTAGTTTTAATACAAATAAAAAAGAGAGAAGTCCCTCCAATATGCCGGAAAGACTCAGTATTGATGAACCCTTGTGGGATCAAAGCACATTCGTTGGGAGATTTAAACACTTCTTATGGGTTACAGATCCCAGAACATGTATTGTTGGTAAGACACATTTAAAAATTTAGTAATTAAAACCATACTTACAGATAACCTTAAATTTAATAATTTTCACTCAAAATTAATCTTTTAGCTGAGGAAACACTTGATCAAGCTAAAACTTTAGTAGAACAATACAGGAAAGGTATGGAACCACCAGGTACTACCGTGGAGCAAATAATATATGCAAAAAAATTGTATGAAAGTGCTTTTCATCCAGATAGTGGTGAAAAGCAAAATGTTTTTGGAAGGATGTCCTTTCAAGTGCCTGGTGGCATGGCAATTACTGGAGCTATGTTACAATGGTATCGGTAAGATTGACAATGAAAGCCTTCCTATCTCGCTGTGAAAAAAGCCTTTTTTTTTTTTTAGTACCCCATTTGCAGTAGTCTTTTGGCAGTGGGTCAATCAGTCTTTTAATGCTCTAGTCAACTATACAAATCGTAATGCTAAGTCACCAACCACGACAACCCAGTTGGTGGTTGCCTATGTTACAGCCACTTCTTCTGCTATGGTTACTGCATTAGGTTGCAAGTATTATTGGCAGAAAAGGGCCGGTCCTTTTGTGCAAGTAGGTTATAATCAGAAGTGGGATAGTTTTAAATCAGAAGTAGAACAAAATGTTTCCCTAAATTGACTTGATTATTTAATTTCAGAGATATGTACCTTTTGCAGCCGTTGCTGCTGCTAATTGCGTAAACATCCCTCTAATGAGACAGAACGAATTTATCCATGGTATTGATTGTTCAGATGAAAAAGGGCAGATTATAGGACAATCTAAAATTGCTTCTGTTAAGGCTTTTAGCCAGGTGGGTATGATTTAAAACCTTGGTATTTTTTTAAACGTTGGATTGTATAATATAATTGTTATAGGTGATATACATAGATAATAGATTTATTGTATATTTAAGGTTATTATTTCACGAATAACGATGTGTGCCCCTGGTATGTTAATTCTGCCTGTAATCATGGAAAGGGCAGAAAAATATCCACTTATGAAGAAAATAACTTTTCTGCATGGACCTATACAAGTTATGGCTGTTGGTTGTTTGTAAGTCTCTTATAATGAGGTTATTGCTATACTGTTGTTACATTATTTTTACAAATTTAGACTCATCAAACGCATATAAAATTTCGATACATGTTAAATATTCTTGAAGGTGGCACAGATTAACAGGATTACAAGTTGGGCAGTGTTTCTGTGTCCAGGACTTGGACAGTCCCTGTGCCAAACTTTGTCTGACCTGATACCTACGTTCTAGATTAAAGAATGAACCTATATTCCCTCCCAAAAACGACACTACCGCACCAAAGTAGTTCAAAACGTTTTTAACGGTATTAATCGGCTTCAAGGAGCCGGATTTTTTAAAATTTTAACTTAAAAACTCTGGGGAAAAGTTTCAACATACCCAAGAAGTAGATCAATAAACATACCTACTAGCTTTGTAATCTTATTAGTCATTAAAATATGAATATATGGAGAAAATCCCTTAAAATCGACGTTGTAGACGTGTATTTTTACCCATATAAACACTGATTTCTTACTAATTTTAGAAATAGAGAACTAAACTTACCACTTATTACCTTGGAGAATTCACCACCTATAAACAGACCATACCGCGTAAATTAATATAACCCCATCCTTCAATTTTGTCTAAAACATGCCTTGTGTCCTTAAGACGCCACTTTACACAATAAAATCACTATTTTCTATTTTAAACATTAGAAAACACTTTAAAAATGTTGAAAAATCTCGATTTTCCGAAACCGGTTGCCATTTTGACAGGTTGTAGTTTTTAAAATGCGCCGGTAGCGCCACCAACCGACGACCTTTCTCGTTAAACCTCCGATTCGTATTTGTGTTGTTGCTACGTCTTTGTCTAACTTGTAATAACATGAGCAAGATGCCATTTATTTTTATGAATGATGAAAAGCCACCAATGGGGTGTTTACTACGTTCCTGGCGGGCATTACTGTTTAAAATAATGAATGAAAAAGGAGTAGGGTCAATGACCGCGCAAATAAACTAGGTCAAACTCAGAAAGGAGCGCATAATGATAATATTTTCGCAAGATTATAAGTGAATTACATGATTTTTAATGCATGGAAACTTCTTTAAATGATTGATTGTTGTCTTATTGTCATATTTTTGTATTATCCATTGACATTGGCGGTTATTGGACATGTGTAGGTAGTTTTTTTAAGGAATTTGAGTAGCCAAACGTGAATTTAAATTTTTTGGTTTGACAGTTTAGTACGTAAACCTATAATTCGTGGAAAAATGTTGCAATTTATATATTTTTCAGGGCTTTCTTTAAAATACCTAAATTTCTACATAAAAATTCGACAAAGCGTGAGAAAACAATAATAAAAAATTGCATTTCTTCATTTTAGCTTATCTTTTATGGTCCCTACTGCCTGTGCTCTGTTTCCGCAGAGATGGTAAGTTTGTTATATAATTTTGTAATAATTATATTCATATACAGGTTGTAAAGGTGGAGTAGGTTGGACTAGAAGATTTTGTGGTCTAACTAGTCCAAGCTTGTAG
This sequence comes from Philopedon plagiatum, assembly GCA_963971165.1. NCBI lineage: Eukaryota > Metazoa > Arthropoda > Insecta > Coleoptera > Curculionidae > Philopedon > Philopedon plagiatum. The sequence continues at coordinate 88,488,385 of OZ020195.1, forward strand.
AGTAACGGCCTTACTACTCACTGTGATATAATGACAACGATTACCGAACAAAAAATTTAAAACAGAGTATTCTTTCAGTTCAATGAAAGTATCAACGCTAGCCTGGTTAGAACCTGACTCCTACGAAAAAATTAAAAAGAACTGCGGAGACAAAGTACCCGAACGAATTTACTTCAACAAAGGCCTGTAAAATACTCAAGACAATAACAAAAAAAGTCTCTGGTAGAAGAGGATTGTATGTAGAAGAAACCTGGTATCACTTTCCATGAAAAGTATACGTAAAACTTTAGATAGGTGTTTAACACATTTTTAAGTTTGATTTTAAACCTAAAAAAAATTAAGCGCACTTTCTTAGGCTAGTTCCCATGGATTTTAATTTAAAAAATGTTGAAAATTGATATTTTTATCACCACAATCAAGGTGATACGTTTTGAAGTATATATTTCCTTTATACAGGGTGTTTGGTATCCTTAGCAGTGGCTTCCCGGGCTCAGTTTAGGTTTTTTTGAGGCGAGGAATTCAAATTTGTCTATACTTTTGATGTCACTAGTAGAGGGTGCCACCTAAGGCATACCGCACTTCTTTTAAATGACATAACTCAGTGTATTGCTTCATTTAAAATTAAATTGTAAAAAATGGCGAAGGAGCCATGGCTACTGCTCTTAAGTAATCAGCTGTCATACCTGTTGTTTTTTTCGTTGTTGTTTATCAGTTATTGGCTATAAAAAGTCAATGACTTGCTTTTTTATGTGTCTTAAAGTAATTGGCTTTTACTATTGAACAACAATAACGGGTTGTAAGCCGATTCCATTTAAAAGAAAGACTCTAAAGGTCGAAATTTTTACAATAATTTGCCTTGGGAACTGTTATGTATGTTAGAATAGAAAAAAATGTTCTTAAATTTCTTATTGTGATACGTAACTCTCGGTTTTAAGAAATACTTAACTAGATATTAAGTTCCTATTTTTATTACTCAGATGTCTTTATATACAACATCCCGGATGTATCGCTTCCTGTCCAAAAATTTTAATGTACTAGCCATTTTGAACGAATCAAGCCAATGAGCGACAGCTCTGGTGTAAAAGGTTGCTATTTTACTTATCCTCGGAACTTGAAACCTAATCATTTCTTGGCATTGCCGTTTTTAATCAGAAGTGGGACAGATTACCTTTCTTACATTACGTTATAAAATACGTAGTGTACCTCCCGTATGTTGTATTTTCCGACACCTTTTCTGAGGGTAACTAATGATGTTTTATTAACAAATTCATATTATTTATCAATAATTTAGGGGTAAAAATAACTTACCCAGTTTACATTATACAGCAATACTGAATCAGGAACTCTTTACTGCACATTTTTTTATAAAGTGTATTTTGTATAATTTTTAGCAATAATCGATTTTTGACTTTATTATATTTGATTGTTGATTTTAAAATTAAACTAAAAAAAACGTTCGGTTTATATATTAAGTTTTTTATGTATGTTTGAAAATAAATGCTTTATAGTAAAAATAACGAGTGTTTCTTTTAAATATCTTTATTATAATTTATTTACATTTATTTTATAAAATAATATTAACTCATAAATATTTTATAAAAATACAAAAACTGTACAAATATGTCAACGTGTGTGTTGACAACAACAAAAAAAACTAATGGCAGTTATGGGGGCTAGAGGCGAGTATATTTACAAGAAAACAAAGAAAAAGATACTCTCAACTTTAAAAAGATAAGCTAGAAACCATGGGCGCCCGCAGACTTTTTTTCTCAGGGGGGCAAAATGTAAGTTAATAGTAAAAAAACAGCGTTGCCGCATGGAGTTACGAAGCAGTGTACCTTTTTCTTTATTACTCTGTAATGATTGAAAAATAAACGCCTTTACTTCATATTTCTAAACGATAAATTCTTGTTTGGCACCCTCAAAAACTATGTGCTCAGTTTTTGTAGTGCCAAAACAAAAGACGTTTTCAGATGACCTTGGTTATGGTTGAGGTTGACAAATGGATTAAACGTCATTTGCCACTAGTTAGATTAACAAATGAAGTTTATAGTTTACCTGTCAACCACAACCAAAACCACAGCCTCCTGAAAATGTCCAAGGTATTTGCGCTTTTTCAATCTGTAATTGACCTAACTAGAAAACTAGATAGAATGTTCGAAAACTATTTTATACAATATTTTTCTATAATAAAGAAACGGCAATGGATTGGATGATATTCTTACTTACTAGTGTTAGTACTGAAGATATACAAAAGAGGATACTGATACGACTTATTTTGATACTGTTATAAAAGATAAAACTGAGTCCTGTAATGAGTTTAAATCGACAAGTGTAAGAATTTTAGAATTATAATTTTAAAACCCAGTATTTTGAAAACTGAGCTTTTTGGGACATGTTTTTTATAGGAAAATTTGTATTATTTCGAGTTATTGAATCTGAGAAAAAGTGTAGAAAATAATAATAATTGGTTAATGTTTGTAATTTAAACTTTACAGGACTGTGTTTATTTTTGATTTTCTGTTGCTCAGTCCAAAACACTTATATAAACTTCTAATTGTAGTTAGTACCCAGAATAAAAATAAATTAATAAAGCGATGTACAGAGGACTGTTAAAAAAGTTGCAGTCCCTTTTGTTGCAGACTTTTCTGGTCACCCTGTAGGCATCTATATTTGAAAAATTGAAGAAAAAATATCTTTATAAATAATAGAAAATACTGAGTATTTTTGAGATTACGTCCCAGCTATTTTTTTTTTTCAGTAAAGTTGTAGCATCGGTGTGATACGGTTATTGTCTTACAATCATCATTAGATTCAAATTTATACAAGACTTGTCCTTTCCACTCCATTCTCAGCCTTTGAAGAGAAATAATCAGCACCCATTCTAAAAGTGTAATATTTTTCACGTGTCTTTACCAGAGTAAGTCAGTGTTTTTTCTTATAGCAAATAACTAAGAAAACGAATGTTGAAACCCAAAATAATAGAGATGGAAGCTGCTTACTTCTTTTAATAAGGCCTTGAACTACCTTGCTTTCATATCATAACACATCTAAGAAATTTAAAAAATAAATTAAATTGCACTCATATCACAAAAAGAACAAAACCAAACAGAAAAGATATTCTCACTATATCACACCAATCTATCTAACTTAGTAAGTTTTTTATTTAGTAAGCATCATGCTTTGCTGGAGTAAGAATACTTTAAATTATTCGATTCGATAAGCATAGAAGCGTCACTCATCATCCTAGCATTACTTCGTACTAAAAATAGTAAGTGACACTCTTCGTAGACTGTCAATTGAACTCGCGTACAGACTAAGCCATGGAGGACGGTTGCTCGTTGAAGATCTAACCATCTATAAGAAATAAATAATATTAACATAATGCATATAATCAAAATAAACCTGAAAATTTTTTTATGTATCCTCTACATATAAATTAAAAAAATATATTTAAAGATTTTCTATTATATTCCCGAAGATTAGAAGGTTTTGTGTTCCTTTGCTTATTGGTACAATACAATGGTTATAGGGTGGTTTTAAGAAATTTCATTGTTTAATAAAAATAATTACACACCAATTACACTATAATCATAAAACGAACACTACACCAACAACAAATATCTTCTATTCACATCATAGATGAACGATTTGGGCTAATGATGCTGCAATCCTTATTTTTTGACAGGCTTATGACCAATTGTTGTGAAGAATACAACGGTTTATCTTACCTTTGAAGAGTAAGTTCCCTTTCCCTCACGGTACTGCCCAACGAGACGTCTGTAGGTCCCCAAAGACTGAATTCGAGTACAGCTTTGACCTGGGTCAAAGATACCGATCTTTCGTTGCTCAGCAACGACTGGATCAGGGTCGTGGTTTTTGAAGTGGGTTGGAGAAGAGAAATAGCTTTGGCAGCGCACATGCAGAGGGAACCGTATTCTTCTTCTGGGGTTAGTTCGGAGGAAAAGCTACTGATAAAATAAAAAAAAATATAGTTAAACGTGTAATTTTCCACCAAAACCTGATTTTAAAATACAAAAAGAAAAATGTTCTAAAATTACTAAGAAGACAACTTTTTAAGTAATCGCATAGGATATGAATGAAATGATTCAAAGGAGGTCACATCATGTGCTTTTCTTTTATACATACCCTTGTAAAATACACAGCCTATGATGAGTATCTCTATCCATGTCTCTGCAAAGGCCAAAGGTATTCAGACTCAGAGGCAACTCTTCAATACCCTGTGCTTGCACCATCTTCATCGCATTGACCAGCTGGAGCATGGTAAAGAAACCATCTCGCCAAGTTTCGTCCTGGTTGGGTTTATTCTTCAGGAACTCACTGTATGTTTGGATGGTGTGGATTTGGAGCCAAGGTAGTACGGATATTGAAGCTAAAAATATATTTTTTTGAAAAATCAATTGCCGAAAGAAATATTTTCGAGAAATTTTTTCTCGAAAAAAATTTTGGAAAAAAATTTCTCGAAGATATACTTATTTTCGAAATAAATTTTAAGAAACTGTTTCTCGAGAAATGTTTTCGAAAATTTTGGAAAAAAATTTCGAGAAGTTGTTTCTCGAACATATATTTTCGAATTAAATTTCGAGAAACTGTTTCTCGAAGAAATAATCTCGAGAATTTTTTTCTAGAAAAATATTTTGATTTTTTTTTAAGAAATTGTTTCTCGGAAATACATATATTTTCGAAAAAAATTTCGAGAAAATGTTTCTCGAAGATACATTTTTGGAAAAAAATTCGAAAAATTGTTTCTCGAAAAACATTTATGAAATATTCATCCATACAAATACATAAAAATAAAATACCCACCTTGCACTTGTTTGCCGTTTTGTTTCTCATTAGGCAAATATTCGCAAGGTACCAAATCGCTGAAGTCTGTAACCGAATTTAAATTAAAGGTACCCAAGTTCATGGCACTAGAAGTATTGATGCCGGTGCTGAACATTAACGTGACATGTTGAGCCCCCCATAAAGCTTGGTAGAAGGTTTTCGAACCCACTGTTACTGCGGAAACACCGGATTTCATTGAGAAGTCCGTTAGGCGCAGGTTTGAGCACATTTTGAGACCTCTGAGCGCTGGTTGAATGAACACTGTTTGTTGAATCTGAAAAATAAACAATGGTTAGTTGAAAAATTGTACACCTCATTTAAAAAAAAATCCTCATACATTTTCCAGAACTTGCGCCAATGCTTCGTGATTTGCAACAATTACAGCACCATAGTTATCTTCAAGGTTTTTGTGAACGATGCTTCTTCCTTTCCTAGAACGAAGTTTGTGTGTGCGGCCATTTTGGATCCAGTCGTGATCGTCTTCAGTCACCTTAAAAATAAAAACAGTTTTTTAGGAACGAGTTTTCCTATTTAAATGTCGAAAAGTCGCTCAGAACAAAGCGTTTACTCAACAAAAATAATATAAACTATAAAAGTACCTCTGTTTCACTTCCGTAAAAGCTGTAAGGGGAGTATATTTCAGACTCTGTCTCGCTTCCACAGTAAGTGAGTGACATACTTCGTGGAATATTTCCATATTTGAAATATTCACCAGAGACATCAATGGAACTTTCAGATCTACAATAATAATGGATAATTTTATTAGATATATTTAGCAGCTTTTTTATTAATTTTTTATGAAATCTTAATATGTTCATGTTTTGAAAAAGAAACCCTGTATTATAGGGAAAACTAAGGCTTGGTTAGCCATACACGCCAACCAAGTAGAATCTATGAATTTCTCGAAATATAGGTATTCCTATATCATTTCTTGTTACCTTTTGTTTAATCTAGTGTTCTTCGACTTCGGACTATTCTTATCACTAGAATCACTACCAGGACTACTAGATCTATTACTGGATCCATTCACATAGTCGTAAACATTTTCTGTGGATTTCACGTGTTGTTGGTTTCCTATCGGCTCGTAGTGATTCTTTCTTTGTTGCATCTGTTTCTGCTGTAGTGCCTCTCTTTCTCTCATGCTTGCTGTCCTGACGGGTTTGTTCGGTACAATTGATGATCTGCAAGGAGAGTGGAGGTTTTAGTATTTGTGAAATACCGAGGGAGTTTAGAAAACTTACCTGACCTCTCCAATGTTTGCATATACAGTCTCCACTTTGGTTTTGTTAGTTCCCGTACTGGAATTTGAATTATTTCTAGACAATGCTCTTTGCTTATTTAGTATTTCCATGCTCTTTGGTGGAGGAGGAGAACTAATAGGTGGTTTCCAGTTGTCATAGTTTCTCGGTGGTGGAGGAGGTTTGGTTGCTTTGAAGCTGGTGCTAAAAAAGTTATTTGTGGTGAAATTTTTTCTTAAAACCAAACATTACGTTATATTTTCCTACCGTTCGCCGTTTTCAATACCAGGACTGTCAATTTGATCAGGTTTTGCCACAACTTCAACCTTAGATCCATTAAGCTCGCTTGGATGTACAATTACTAGCCTAGGCTTAGGTTTCGGAGCTTCCAGTACTTCTTCAGTGGTGGAAGCATCACCTGGTAGTCTAGGAAGGTCCTTGCTCGAACCCATTCGCAGGAATTTGCGGAGAGAGAACCGGCTTTTGGTTTTTTCTTTGTTTCGCTTTTCGTCTGTTCCACATACCTACAGAAACAGAAACAAAATAATATTAATGCAGTTACCTTAAAAAATATAGGTCTGTATTAAATACTTACCAAATTATCACTAGATACAGAGAGACTCTTCCTGGGTGTTGGTGCGGGTACCTGGTAATCGTTATTATCTCCGTTAGGATTACCATTCACAGCATACATCTTAGGTGTGCAAGAACTTGCCCGTTCACTTCTCTCTCTTTTTTCCTTTTCCCTTACAACCGGAGAGTCGCCATTTATCGATGCTATCGAGTTTCTTGCAAAAATGGGACCCACGTTACCAGAGGCGCTGTTTCCAATGCTTTCTTCAGGTGGTTTCGGAGCTCTTCTTTTATTCGACCTAAAAACAGGAACAACACTTTGTAGATTTCCATTTGTAAAACTTAGAATATAAAGTGTAATACCTCGAATCCACATCACTTCCAGAATCCTGCTTGCTTAGTGGTTCCTTGGCAAACGTAGTCATTGGTTGGTTCTGCCCCACGTTACCTATATTCTGAATTCCTATGGGCTTACGTAGAAGTACAGTTGTCGGTTTGGACGGAATCTTTGGTTTCTCCAACAATGGAGGGTGGTGAGCACTAGTCGTATTCGTTTGATTACCGTTGGAATGGTTTGCGTGGTTATTATGGCCATGAAGGAAAGAAGGTTGATTTTCAAGGACAGGCGGAGGGGTAAGGGGTAGAGCAGGAATTTCTGGGGCTTCAGGATCTTCTCTACCGTCTGGTTTTCCTGCTTGTTCTCGACTTTGCGGAATAGTCAAGTTAAATTTAGCAGCAATGGAAGAGCGATTATTAGATGTACTAGAACTGGTTTTATTGGAACCATTTTCTTTTTTTAAAGCTTTGGACACGACAAGCTGTGCACTGGAAATCTGTATCTCACTTTTAATAAAGTTCGAAGAAGACACAATATCATTAAATAGCTTCTGATCGTCCTCAGAAAGTGTTTCTCTTTTCTTGTTATTATTTTTATCCTTATTCACTATTATTTTAGCAGTGTCTTTATCACAAGAGGAAGTTTCTTTATTCAGTTTTGAGTTTTTACAGTTTAGTAGCTCAATTTTGGCTGTGGAAGTCTGATAAATCGCTGGCTTTTCTAAATCTCTACTCTTCAAAGCGGGGGTCCTACTTAAATTAATTTTTCTTTCAATTTTGTTATTGGACCCTTCAACTTCCTTATTTTTATCCTCCTTAAGTGCAACATCGATATTCTCTTTGTTACTTCCGTTATTTCCATTCGTTTGGATTTCTCTTTGGGGCGTTTTTCTTCTTCCAAGAATAGAGTTGTTGCTTTTTTCTAAAGTTTCGGATATCTCATCTAACAGAGATTTCTCTCCTTTGTCAGTCTTTACAATGTCTTCTTCGGTTTTGTTAGAATACGAAGTGAGAACTATGTTAGTACTTTTTATTTCTTTAGTCGAAATATTTGTGTCCTTGTTACTTTTGATTGCGCTAGAATATGTTTTGACGGTACTTGAAGTATGGTATTTTCTAGGTGCACTGTCTTCTCCAAAAGGTGTCACCGATACTAAAAGAGTTTGTTTCTTTCCGTCTGAATTTACCACAGGTTTTCCAAGCATTAAGTGGGCAAAAGTCTTTTTTTCCTCTATGATTTCTCCAAGCGATACTGTATTAAAATTTGTGTTTTTTTTAGTGAGCCGTCTAATCTCTTTAATGTGTTCCTCCTCATCAGAATCTGTTAAAAGATCATCTTCATTTATGTCATCTGATTCGTAAGATTCTTCATTGTCAGATTCATCTCCAGATAGCCAATCTTCACCTCCATAACCTAAAATAAGTAAGTCATTTAGAAATTTAGAATTACTTAAAAATTTGTATTGAAATTACCAATGAATTCTGTTAGTTCTTTTGTAAACTTTACATTCCGTTTCTTTCTCGACTTTCTAGGGTCTCTAATGATTCCAGAGACCTTTTTACTTGAAACAAGAGCTACACTTTTTGGTTTTGGAGGAGCAGTATGCTCGTCCTTGGATTTAAAACAGTTTGAGCAAAGTTCTTTCTTCCAGGCGTTTTGAACGAAGTTTTGGCATATTGCTGAAGACATTTTCTAATTAAGTCCAGTCTAGAACAAAAAGAGGCATTATTGAAATATAAATTTAAAACATTCCCTGTGAGAGCATGACCACTTTTATTAACTACAACACAACTTTATCTAAAATTTTCTGTCAATGTCAAAGTTTCCTTCTAAAGGTGTCAAAGCATGGCAGAAGGTGAATTCGGCGAATCTCCCAAAGGATTTGGAGGAGAAGATGAGCCCTATACTGAACCCCCCAGTCCCCACTTCATAGTTCCCTTTGAAGTTCCCGTTAAAGAAAAGATACTCACTTTCGAGGAGGCCTCGAAATGTCTCAATACGTTAGGAAAGGACGAGAGCGGGATTCGATATGCTTACCTTATGCTTACCGCAACCGATATGAAGCTTACTGATGTGTCAATAATTTTAAATTTTAAGCACGTGCTGTTTCTGGATCTTAGTGGCAATTTTTTGAATTTGGATGCGTTGCAAGTGTTGGCAAAGATGCCGTTTTTGATAATGCTTAAAGCTAATAGAAATCGAGTGGAAAGTGCAGCGCTAGAAAGCATGCCATATCTTCAGGTAGGTTGGAAACAGTTGGATATAAACCCTTTATTCAATTCTGTAATTTTTGACTTCAATAAAGAGTTTCACCAATCAGTTTTCAAGAAACAGACACTGGCAGGAAACTATCTTCATCCTCGTCAAACTCGACTAAAATTTAAATTTTAGGTACTGACTTTCAACATGAACAAAATAGAAGAAACTAACGATATAGCTCAGCTAATGCTGGAGGCGTTAGAATTAGAATATAACCAAATATTTACTGCTCAATTTGACAACCAAAATTTGCCAAATTTGAAAGAGTTGGACCTTAAAGGAAATCATTTAATAGATTTGAATGGAGTCTATCCTGAAAAGTAAGAAATAACACATAGTTTTTATTGGAAATATTGACGATAAGTTAATCCTAATAAATCGATTTGCTTACAGGTTGGAAAGACTGTTTCTAACTCAAAACAAAATAACCAGACTCAATGGACCTGCATTATCAAAGCTTATTAATTTAACAACATTACACCTCAGAGAAAACAAAATACGGAAGCTCAACGGTTTCTCAGAGTTCCTTACCAAGCTAACATACCTCAACATACGGAATAATAATGTTACGAAACTTAGACAATTTAGAAAGCTAGCATGCCTGCCAAATTTAGAAACGTTGATATTTACTGGTAATCCCGTAGAAGGAAAGTCAAAGGGAGGGTTGATGATAGGAGCAGAAGGGGCTAGTGAAGATGAAGATGAAGACGACGAAGTGTTTGGTGAGGATGGACCCGACAGGAGAAATTTGGATCCGATCAGGATTGGAGTGCTGGTTCTTTTACCTAACTTAAAGGTAAATGTTTGGTGAATCAGGTAGCGTGGTGGGTTCTAACGATTTCGGCTTGAGGCATCGGATGTGTAAAAAAAGGACTGTCAGGGTGTATGAAATGATATCTTCCTTTTGTTAAATTAGGGTGCACAAGACCTAGATACTTTAATACGGGGATATATTATTTTTTACAGCGAATCAACAAGGCAGTGGTAACTTTCGAAGAACGCGAAGAAGCCTTTTTAATTAAAGATAAAAAATTAGAACAGATCATGAGTGAGATCAGTAGCGATGAAGAAACAGAACCTCCCACTACTACCTATACGAGTGAAATTGGTGACGAGTCGACAACTGAAGAGGAGGCTGAAAGACAAGTCAATGTATTTGATCCAAGAACTGAAGATGAAGAAGAAAATTAAAAATTAGGATAATTATAGTAAATGATTTTGTTGGTGTTAATAAAAAGAAATACAAATTTGTTCGGGTTTCTGATTCCAGCTTTGTTTCTGAGTCTGGAACCTGTACTTTGTTGAAGCTGGTTTATTTTTTGAAAAGAAAATATCTACTACAAGATTGCGTGAACCATATTTGAATAAAAAAGAAGTAAAGAATAAATAATATATTAAGTTTCACAGTTTATCGGTTAAGGATTTTAATTACCATTTTCCATACTGGTTTTAAAGTATTGAATTAAAAACTAAGCCAAGTTGGTACCACAAGTAAGGCGATACAAGTGAGAACCCGAACGGTAAAAGCTACCTTGCGGCCAATAAGACACTGCTGTTATTGCTTGAAAAGAGAAACGACAAAACCGGTATGAATTTAGTTTTTCTTAAAGGGAATTGATTAAAAAAATATGTAGAAAACAGTGGCAGAGTATAAAATAGTAATAATTTCTTCGCTGATGATCGATAGAAGAATGCGAGACTTCTAATAAAGATGAGATGCACACGGGAATTTTTGATTAGAGTATTTAAAGTAAAATTACAATTAATTTGCATGTTTAGCATATAATTTTAGTTTTATTGAATATTTATTGGTGAAAAATTTTTAAGCTCCATTATCGCTGCGATTGGCTTGATTTATAAATGATTTTTATCGGGAACTGGTTACTAAAATCAATTTAGTCCTATTATCGTGAAGAATACACGCACTTTTCTTTATAAATATCCGAAAACACTCAAAAATACTTTCACAGTACAAAACTTAGTTCATTACATCTGTCAATTTGAAGTAACTGTCAAACTAGAGCGGTCTTAGCGATAGTGAATTTGCCCGAACACATTTTAGTTGGTGTTGTTCACCCTATATCTGTTATAAATATGATAGACCACAGCCTGTAATGCCAATTTAAAAAGCAAATTAAAAAGACTGAATTAAGTGCTATTAATACTCTTAAGTAGTTGCTTAAACACCAATAAAACTCGCATTATCTCAAGAATCTTCATATCAGTGAACACCTGTGTGAAAAGAACCAGAGAGGTCAAGCAGTTTAAATACGAGAGAAAAGACAAAACAAAACATGGCTTGGATGTTAAGTAACATCAAGCCTCTAGAGAAATAACGCTGGCTGAAAATTAAAAAAAGTGGGTGCAAAGAAATGCCGTGGAAATTGTACCGTAATAGTATTTATTGAACATGGTTCCCGCCCCTCTTTGCAGGCCTGACAACTCCCTTTGTCTTCGCGCTGATCCTACCACGAATGAAAAAAGAAATTTTGCGTCCATGGATCCTACGGTCGCATAGCAAGACTTTCTTTCAACTTTTCCAACCATTTCTGTGATGGGGGAACCTAAATATTTAAAATTCTCCAAGCTTTTCAGCAACTGATGTGTTGATGTGGCTATTGAGGCACCTACTATTATCATATTATGGTATATTTTTATACGAATTTCTACTCTATCAGTGTCTACGCTCAAACATACTACCTCATTATATTATAACAGAGCTTTGCTTTGAATGAGATTACGAGCTAAGCTTTACTTCAACTCTAGACGGTCATCATAATGACCCGTCACGTATCGCGATTGTTTCTTGGAAACCGGCCACAGTAAGGGTTACCGTACTCAGAACGTGCAACATAGACTGTAAGGATTTTTTAAACTGAACTTGTAGACCAGAGTGTCGTATAAATAAATCTTCCGCACCTACACTCTTAGTTCTATTAAAATAACTTTGCATTTTAATAGACCAGTAGCCTATACACGACGAGAATTATTTTTTTTATCTAATTTAAGTCTGCTTGGGAATAAAAATTCAATAATTTCAGTGATGGTTTTGAAGATTCGTAAAACTTTTCAAAAGGTTAGATTTAACTGAAATGAGAATGTTAAGGTAGGGAAGAAACTTAGGGCATTGTGGAGACCGTTATCCAGAAATATCGACCCCAAAGTTGGGACGACGGACTCAAAAAAGATGAAGATCAATCTATGTTAACATTCATTTATTAGAAAAGCTTATAAACATATCAGATAATGAATTTTTACTACCAACGTTAAACTACATATTAAAAAGGAAAGTATTTTATTACCCATTAAAAATCTGTCTCAGGACCTTAACCTCTAAAATAATTATTAGCTAGCCGATGCCTTAAAAACGATTTTATTTAAATGAGGTAAAAGTTAATGAAAAAACAACTAATAACCCCCCTTTTAGAAGACATTAAATTATATTGTTATTATAAAAAAACATTCATTCTGTATTTATAATTAACTACTGTAGTTTCTCACCATTTGTCATAAGAATTTTACCATTATGTGTTATCAATGAAGAATAAAGAAACACAACTCTTACTTTCACTACTTTTCTCATAAACAAATACTGTTATTTTTAAAAGTGTGATACATTTTAAAACACATTTTAATATCATAAAAAATGAATTCCGTTTTACTTCTCCCGAAATTATAGGTATAGGGAGTTTTACATAAATTTAGCCTATAATTTTAAGCAGAATCAGAAATAAAAGCAAACCCGTCACAACTTTTCGAACAACCCTGTATATTTTAACTAATTTTTAAATTACAGATTTTTAAAGGCCTTAGAACTTTTACACACAGATCGAAAAAAAACCCTCACAAATAAATTTATTTTAATTATTACAATTATCGCCCACTGATATATGATATCTATCACTAACTATACTTCATTGAAAAATTCTACCAACTTGATTAGTCTAACGACAGGGGTGTTGGTGACACATTGTGGTTCCATTCTAAATTATTGGGGTGTGTATTTTTATCTAAATTTATAAAAAAATATTGTATAGAAGTAGAGATGATACAAAATACTAGGAACAGTTATTTCTTCTTCAGTCTTTCTCATCTTTTTTTGATGTTTTTTTAATGTTATTCTATGTAATAATTTATTAAGATATGTACTGTAAACCTCTGACACTGTTCTATGCTTCTTGCCTTTTGAATAAAGAAACAGTTATATATATATATATATATATATATATATATATATATATATATATATATATATATATATATATATATATATATATATATATATATGCATGTACAAAAATGGTTGCATAAAATGTTTTTCGTAAAATTGATTAGTAGGAAAGGTACTTTAGAATAGCCGGAGAGCTCTCCAGATATGACACTGCTCGATTTCTTCCTCTAGGATCGAGAATTTCGCGTAGATTAATATACGTATGTTCCAGAACATTCCCCGAAAAACTCCTTATTTTTATTTTTTCAAAAGTATTCACAAGTAATAGTCATGCTATACTAAAAATAGAACATGAAAATACTTATTCTGTTACAAAAGGTGATCAATTTATTCATTAACAGAGGTATAAAAAATACCAAAGAACAAATTTTTATTTCTTATTTTAATTTACAAATTTTGAACCACTACAGAATAGATATTTTCATGTATTATTTTAAGTATAGCTTGACTGTTACTTGTGAATACTAACTCTTTTGATAAAACAACAAATAAGGATTTTCTCGGGGAATGTTCTGAAACATTTGTTAATCAACGAGAAATTCTCGGCCTCAGAGGAAGAAATCGAGCAGTGTCATATCTGGAAATCTCTCCGGCCATTCTAAAGCACCTTTCCTACCAATTCATTTGCCAAAAAATCGATTACACAACCATTCTTGTACATGTAGTGCATAATGTAGGGGGAGGAACTAAGTTATGTTGGAACGTATGTTGACTAGTTTTTTCTTTAAACCGAATTCACTTTAAATGAAGTGCTATTGATATTGGCTACTTTTAAAATGAATGCACTGTATATTCTAAACAAACTGCGATAATAATATAATAATACATTTTAGAAAAATATTTTCAAAAAAAAAAGTATTTTTAAAAAAGCTTTTCTTGAAAAAGATATTTTTGAAAATAAAATGCTTTTCGAAGAATTCTCATAGATTCAACACTTAACAGATATGGCAAAAGTTAATCCCAAAAACGAAGCAAAACAGAACATATTCCAAAAGGTAACTAACCTCTTTTACAGAAGAAATTTCAATAATAACACTCCATCATCCTTTCTTCTTCAATAAACACTTCACACACACTTAACTTAAAACTAGGCAAATATCCTTAATCTCGCAACAGATCACTCACACTGTTACCATATTAACAAATAAAGAGGCATTAACACAAAATTTATCAGTGACTCTACTATTTGCTAGGATATTACATTAGATGCACTAGATACAACACACACACGTACCACCATTTACTTATTTTAAATAAAAGTGACTAATATGGCATATAACTCACATGCGGAAAATCTAAATAAATGACTAAATTTGTTCCGTCAATTTTAGTCGATTAAATAAGAGACCACTGATACTGCTCAGTGCTTCATAATCGTCATCCTGGCTATGCAGTTGGAACCATTGCCTTTCAGCAAGTGGACACGACACCATGCATTCATTGCTAGCCTTTTGATTTGTTTCGACTTACCAGAAACGTTACACACAAAATACTACGCCTTGACAACTGTTTAAGCCATGAACCGAAACTAAGGCACGTGCTATGGAGAAAAAGCTACGTTGCCACTCGCACTCTAAATTTCAATGCAATGGAAATAAATTACCAAAAATTTATTATTACGAAAAATAAGGGTATATTGGTAGGTTTTATTAATACTTAGCCATATGCTTTAGCCTGTGAAATCATAGAAGAAATTCTCCTAAATCGATTAGTTTAAATTGCAGATATTAATCTACAGTAATTGTGTTATTTTAATATTGTTAATCAATCCAAAAATATGCTACATAACTGAAAGCCTGGCAACATCTCGTTTCAGAAAGTAGATAGGGGACCATATTGGCGACTGAAATTAAGAACATGGCTTCCCCATCGATCGATTTGCTTGGGTTTGATAACTACTACAACGAGGAATGTTTTCGTTTCGTCTTTGTCTTCATTTTCGTATTATTTGGCATCTTTGTCAGTTTTGTCGTCTAGTGAGCCCTTCTTCCCCGTTAAAAACCAGCTGATTGCAACTGGCTTCCTTAATTTGAGTCGCCCTTAAGCTGACCAAATTAGCAACAATCCTGGAAACTCGGAAAAATATATTTTCGAAATACGTACACATTTTTCACAGAAAAAAATCAAAAAATTGGTTTTAGAAATTTTTTTGTAGATCCACGATTTCAATAAAACCTTAAAACGGAGAACCCAAATGAAAAACTTTCATAAGAGTTATGTAGAATCACATACAGTAACGTACTACAATTATTATTTGCGGTGTAAACGCGCTCGATCAAGGTAAAAATCACTCTTATGTATTTAAAGGTAAAAGTTTAATGGCGGTTTATTAATAACAAACAAAGATTATTGGTCATTCGATAGTTGCCATTCCTGGTAAAATGGAGGATTCACCCATGGTGTACGTCATGATGTGACACCTTATTAGGAAATATGGGGAATAAACGTATGTATGTGTCTGGCGATTTTCCTAGGCAGCAACAATAGTTTCATACTTGTTGGATCTACTTATCTAGAAAACATTAAATACACAGAATATTATGTAGCTATATTACAGGAATACAGCTTCCCCGTCTCCTCCCACCCCAAAATATCCAAGCATGTTTAATAAAAAAACGAAAGTCATTCCTTACTAATATTAGAAATTGAAAATTTTTAAATTTAAAACTTGAGAACGAGTAATGGGAATTAAAAAATTATTATGCTCGCCAGAACGAAGACAGAAATCACCAAGATTTCAGTTGGCACTGTTGACAATTATTCAATAAAATAACTGTCAAACAGTGCTAGAAATTTCTATCAACCCATTGAAAGTTTCTAGCATCAAGATGAACTAGTGCAATCTTTTTCAACAATGGGTCATATTTTAGGTGTGTCACGAAACTTACAATTTGTTAGAAATAAAGTAAACCAATCCATTCCACAAAATGCTCATAATCATAAAAAACTAAATAAAAGGTAGGTAATTTAAGTATAAAAATGTTATTACCTTATTTCTTGTTCAGTATGTTTTCATTTTCTACTCCATAATTTCTTTTTTGTTATTGCTGCTGGCGTACAGTCCTTGCTTTCTCATAAAACTGCAAAAGAATTAAATTTATATAACAACAAACTCATAATATAACACACGAAATTCAATCATATTAAAAAAATCATTTCCCCAATCAAACCCAAGCAAACCCAAGCAAATTTTTGAGGGAAAAGTTGTTCTTTGAAAAATTCATAATTAATGTTTTTCCTTCAGCAAAAAGCAACAATTTGAATGAAAAAATAAAATTCGATATTACTATTTTACGGAACCAGGGGGCCCGGGCCCCCCTGGTTCAGTAGAATATGGGGCATACGGTTTTACGCCTTTCCCTCTATTACTGTATTTTTAACCCAATCGAGCATATATGGCATCAGGTAAAATCAAATGTTAGAGCAGAAAACACTTCTCCGACTTTAAGTCCAGGTGTCGTGACACTAATTAGACAAGTTGTAGTGTAGATAGCATTCCTATAGAAAGTTGAAAAAATTTGATGTTATTAAAGTCGAAGATTCCTATTTTTCATTTACTAATACATAGATCCACTTGTTTTTAATGCAGATGAAAATGACAGTGACGGCGAAACCGAATAATCTGTAATTAAATTTAAGTAATAATTTTTTTTGAACAAATAAATCGAATGACATAAATCAAGAAACAATATTTTAATCCTTCGTAATTTAACAAGATTTTATTTTTTCCTAAATTATTTCGAGGTGGGGGGACCAATAGTTGACCAGATTAAGGGTAACCCTAGAATCTCTGACTGCTTTAAAATGGAAATAATGGTAAAATATCTACGTCGTGTTTTTAAATCTATATTAAATACGTGCATTTTACTGTTAATCAATTTTTTTTCAAAACTATACAGCTTTAACATTATTTTTATTACTCAGTATGAGTAATAAAGTAATAATAATGTAATAAGCTTATCCAATTTTTAAAAGTTCGAAATACCTTCACTACTGTAATAAATTTTTTTATTAGGGTCGCAGGAGATAACTTTAATTTCCATGACATCACGTAGTTATGCAATTCTTAATCGTTTTCTAGATAAAAAGAAGATTGTGGGCATTCTTTTCGAGAACTCATCTGTAAAATATAGGTTACTGTAATTTCATTTTAACTAGTCGTTTACACTGCAGTGCTTTTTATGATGAAACGTTTCTTGGAAAACTTTGATGCATAGTTGCATCAATTTAATTAAAAACGGAAGCAATTACATTTACATTTTCCGCAATATTAATAGGCCTTTTTAAAGGTAGGATACTTAGGCCTAATTTCATCTTAGGTAGGATATGTATACTAAGTATCTACATGTATATATAATGGTGGACAAACAAACTTTTAAACCATAAACCAGTCAACCCACCAAATGGCTCTAGGGAGACCAGCTTTTCGGTGTATTCGAGTATCTGTCTATATTCTTTATAGTCTCTGGTTTAACCAATAAGAACTTGACAAACTTCGATTGAACGCGTCCTATTCTTTTAATATATACGACTGTGATATAAAGGAGTCCATGTCATGCAATAATATTCTAGGTGGCTCCGTACCAGTGCGTAGAATATAGACTTGCAGTAACATCGTCAATATGGGCAATAAATCTCAGTGCCCTATCGAAAATGATACTAAGATCATTGACCAGTGTCAGGTTTGGAAGGAGAGAGCCATCAATATTATACACATGATGCATATGGTATATATATATATATATATATATATATATATATATATATATATATATATATATATATATATATATATATATATATATATATATATATATATATATATATTATATATATACAGTGACCGGCAAAAAGTTGGACACATATGGGAAAAAATTTTATTATTGGAATATTGAAAAAACTTTTTATGCCGATTGTCTCTGCATGATGGGTAACCTAAAAATTCATTTTGACATTTGTTACGTGATTACTCGTTTGCCGGCAAAATTGAAAAAAATATATATTGTCATGGAAAACTGGGATTAGGTGACAAGATATTGAAAAAAGTTATTAGAAAAAAGTGTTTAGATTTTAATTTTATACTCCTTGGCAAAGTCTGGAGCCAAAATTAAAAAAAAAATATTTTACATTTTTTGAAAAAAAATGTACAATATTAGTTTCATATTCCCATGAATTTAATAAAAATGTGTTAAATGATCGACAACCAAGGTAATAACCTATTATCTCAACATTTTTGTTATTACTTAAAAGTTTTATTTGATAAAATTTAAAATTTAGCTTTTTTCCATGTACTTGGGTGTGGCCAGGCCCTGTATCTGGCAACCATTTTGGTAGACACGTTAAAATTTCTTCAAAATTAGAGCAAACGGTCTTTCGTAAGCATATTGTTCCAGAAGTAACTATAAATGGTAAATATGGTTGCCAGATACAGGGCCTGGCCACACCCAAGTACATGGAAAAAAGCTAAATTTTAAATTTTATCAAATAAAACTTTTAAGTAATAACAAAAATGTTGAGATAATAGGTTATTACCTTGGTTGTCGATCATTTAAGACATTTTTATTAAATTCATGGGAATATGAAACTAATATTGTACATTTTTTTTCAAAAAATGTAAAATATTTTTTTTTTTTAATTTAGGCTCCAGACTTTGCCAAGGAGTATAAAATTAAAATCTAAACACTTTTTTCTAATAACTTTTTTCAATATCTTGTCACCTAATCCCAGTTTTCCATGACAATATATATTTTTTTCAATTTTGCCGGCAAACGAGTAATCACGTAACAAATGTCAAAATGAATTTTTAGGTTACCCATCATGCAGAGACAATCGGCATAAAAAGTTTTTTCAATATTCCAATAATAAAATTTTTTCCCATATGTGTCCAACTTTTTGCCGGTCACTGTATATACCATTTTCTGGAAAAAGATATAACTTTACCATGTACGGTGATTTTATACTTGGTTGTGTTTAGCGCCATTTTATTATTCTCACACCATGTCAATAATTTAGTTATTTGATCCTGCACAGCACCAGAGATTATAAAGAATATAGACAGACACTCGAATACACCGACAAGCCGGTCTCCCTTGAGATATTTGGTGGGTTTACTGGTTTATGATTTAAAAGTTTGTTTGTCCACCATTCTATATACATGTAGATGCATAGTATACATATTTATATAATGGTAGACAAACAAATTTTTAAATCATAAACCAGTAAATCCACCAAATGTCTCAAGGGAGATCCGCTTATTATTTAGTCTATGACAGCACATAATCACTCGTGTCAGAGACGATGCGGTAAATCCAGGGGCGGACATATGGGGGAGCCTCCCCCCGTAGATGCTCGGAGTTGGCTAATTAGAGTACGAGTTGGCTGTTAGGACCTCGTACCAAAAAAAACGCGAACAGTTGAGTTTTATGTTCTCATATGGTTTTTCCTTCCCTCCCCCCTTCCCCCCTTAACATAGTGCTTTCCGTACACCCTTATCTTTAGGTCATCGGCGAACTGCTGAGTCTAGTTAGGGAAGGAGGGACTGTTTGTGTAGAACATAAACTTGGTAGCAGTAGGTCTCAAGTTGAAGATAAATGTTAAAAAAATGTTCACATTACCTTTAATCTTCAAAGAAAACATATATGGTATTAAAAACTTATCGAACGCGTATACGAAGAAGAAACCGCGGTCAAGGCTGTACTAGGTTGGAAAGTTGATAAAGCCAGAGGGGCCGCCACTTTTCAAGCGATCGACGAAGAAGTGTTATGGCGTTTTAAACTTTCTCGGTTCAATTTTGACCAAACCGGTTTGAAACCTAAAGCAAAATGGGTTTTAAATTGATATGGGAGGTGTCCGTAGACTATTAACTATTACAGTAAACATACAAAGTGTAAAAAAGCTGATGATTTAGCTTTCGCGGTCTTGGTTCACTAGAATTGTAGCCTGAGGGTATATATTGGTATTTGTTTAACATATGTGTAGTTTAAGAACGCTAAGAACAGTTATCTTACTGTTATATGGATAGGTACCAATATCAAATATGCATGTATTTTTTTTTATTGCATAAATCGTTTAAAGAAGTCATTACAAACCCAACAATATTATTTTGAAGAAAATTAGCAGGATAATTTTACTATTTTTTTTTACTTCTCGGTCCAAAAGCAAGTGAGCATCTTCTCGTATGATTGTACCTATATCAATTGATTTACCAAATTGATTATTATTATTTGTAATATTGTACGCTTAGGAGTGGCAAAATGTCAGTCTACAATAGGGATCGCAACCCCAAGGAATTTTTGTGATCCCGGCATTTCGGGATTGAAAGTTTCAATCCCGGGATCCCGAAATATCCATAGAGGAAAGATAAGGTAAAATGTTTCAACAATTTATTTATTTAAAGAAAAACAAAGCAGTTACAGGGGAGATGTCAACCAACTAACGAAAACAGAATAATCTAATCCTATACTGCATTGTAAGAAAATATAACATGTAAAAATAAGGCAAAAACAAGTAAAAAAAAAATAATTGGACACAAGTGGCACAATAGTCAGAAGTGTCACAACACAAGACAGTCAAGACACATCTATTTTACATAACAAATTTAAAAATGGTATAATTAGTTTCTAATTTTTAAAAGAAATGTCGCAAGAAAATCAGTGCGTCTATTGAATTGACTTGAAACTTGCACTTTTTTGGTTTTAAAAAATTAAAAAATAAATTATTAGGTAGATCATTGAAAATCGCTGGTGGGTCATTGACGAAATGACCTTATGGATCGGAAACCACCACGAAAAATTGTCATTTCATCGAGCACAAAGAAAAAAAAAACAAAAAGAAGAAGAAATATGGCAACTATGAGGCACAGTTTACCTACGTAAGGGATGGAAAGTTTGAGAATGACGTATATCCAGAAAAATCAAACATAAATGAAAGAGATAAAAATAGCAATGTTGCCAGCTATCGTATGTTTTTATAATTTTTATAATTATGGCAACAATGATTAGTTATTACACAACTGGATAAGGAGGGATTGGAAAAACCAATGTTTTCTCATTTACCTTATGTCTATTTTTTCTAAGAAAGCTCGGCTTATAATGGGCACTGAATACTGCTCTTAATGAACGTTAAAATTAACTAAAAAAATGTGAAAAGGCATGCTGTTTAACAAAAATTAATGACGTACAGCTGATTTATAATAAGTAAAATCTAGTAATTTAAAGTGTAAAAGTGGATCAAACGGATTAGGCTTGCGTAAATTTTTTTAATTACTCATACAAACTGATATTTATTAGATATTTAAGCAGCGAGAGCGTTCTACATATGAATACCAACTTCCTCGCACGACTCATGTACAGGGTCTTCCAACGAGGGCTGAACAGGGGCTCATTTTTGAGCTTCCTTGTATTTAAAGAAAAATCTAAAATAGCCAATCGATGTACTTTTTCCTGCAGAATTCAAAAATGAAACCAAAAATTTATTTGAACCAGAAAGAAAAGAGTTACGCTATGAATAAGGTGTTTTTTAAATGGAACATAGCTTTTTTTATACGATTTTCGGAACGAGTGATTTTTTTTATGTCCGTTCTGATTAAACTATTTAATATTGTGACAGCTATTTTTATTAAATTTTAATGTTTTATCCAGTATAATTTAACTTCAACCTGTTTGAAACATACACTAGGTAATAAAGGTAAAATCACCTTGAAATCCTTCAAAGTCAAAAAATTTGACAAATTTACTATAATATTGCTTCTCTTGCATTTTCTTGGCATTTGTAGAACAAGATAACAATCTGCAATCTCTCATCTAATGAATATTTCATTTCGGCAATATTATAGTAAATTTGTCAAATTTTTTGACTTTGAAGGATTTCAAGGTGATTTTACCTTTATTACCTAGTGTATGTTTCAAACAGGTTGAAGTTAAATTATACTGGATAAAACATTAAAATTTAATAAAATAGCTGTCACAATATTAAATATTTTAATCAGAACGGACATAAAAAAATCACTCGTTCCGAAAATCGTATAAAAAAAGCTATGTTCCATTTAAAAAACACCTTATCCATAGCGTAACTCTTTTGTTTCTGGTTCAAATAAATTTTTGGTTTCATTTTTGAATTCTGCAGGAAAAAGTACATCGATTGGCTATTTTAGATTTTTCTTTAAATACAAGGAAGCTCAAAAATGAGCCCCTGTTCAGTCCTCGTTGGAAGACCCTGTACACTGCATTTACCCTGGTATTCTCTAAAATGGTTTAAGACTTGGAACTGGTTTAAATTTAGATTTTAGAGTTGATCAGTTACGTTTGACAAGTTTTTCTTGTCACTGTAATGAAAAACTGATTATTTGTCCTATTATTTCTGCGACTTGCTAAATGTTGATGTTCCTAAACTGAATTTATCTCTATTATAGTGGAAAATGAATATTAACGTGTCCTTTTCTATTTCTTATGTCTATATATAAAAGAAGAAACTGAGTGACTGACATATCAACGCACAAACCACACTGATGGGTCTAGAAACTTGAAATTTTGCACAGAGGTTTCTTATATAATGTAGGCATCCACTAAGGAAGGGGCTTTCAAAATTTAACCCCTAAGGGGGTGAAATAGGGGTTCAAACATTGTATGGAGAAAAATATTAGATTAGATTCCTGGAACTCCCATGGAAGTCGCGTGTTTTTATAACTTTTGCAGTACTCTAATTTCGAACTTTCACTTATGAAGATTATCACAACGACATGAACCACGAACATTTTATGGTATGGGTTAAAAAGCAATTATTACCAAATTTACCCTCAGAGGTCCATCCTCGTTATAGACAATGCGGTCTATCACAATGTCCCAGTACGAGAAAATATAATCACGGCATCCAAGAAGAAATGCTAAGCTGGTTAAGTGAAAAACAAACAGCTTGAAGAATTTTGCTCAAGCTTCGGCATTTTTTTCTCAGTGTAAAAATCGAGGGATATTCAAAAATTTTTACGCTTGCTGGTGCTTTGTCGCTTTAAAAGGAAATCTTCAACAAAGTCGTTCCGCATTTTACATTTACAACCTTCATTTTCTGCAATTCACCTCAGCAGTATTTTCTGCTTAAACAATAAGGCTAGTTCGTAAAATACTTGACACAAATCTCATCGCGAAGTTTAATATTTCAGTTAATTACTTTTTACTGCGAGTTAATTTTTTTTCTATTTTGAATATAGGCATTGTTGTTAAAATTAAATTAGATGGAACGGTAATGAAGGACGGCAGTCACGAGTGAGTATCTACTCATGAACAAGTTAGGTGAACATTTTACAATAGAATTTTGTTTCATTATTACTTGTGTGATTACCATTTTCAGGATTTATTAAAAATGAGCTAAAGCAATTTTTTGAAAATGCTGAAAAAACCAATTTTCAAAACTTTTAAATTTTTTTAAATACAATTTTTCTAAAATAATTAATAATTCTTTTCAAAAACAAAATTGAATTGTGAACTGTTACGTTCAGATTCACTTAAAAGGTTTAGATTTTAGTAGATCAGCTTAAATTAGCATCAATTAAACCACTCTACAAAAATAAGGGAGATTCAGAAAGCACAATTATAGACCGATAAGCCTTCTTCCGAGCTTTTCAAAGTTGTGATCTTTTTTCAGGGAACCAACATGGATACTCTAAGGGGAGATCAACGCAAACGGCCATTTGTCAGTTTACTCGTTTAATTTTAGACTATCTTGAGCAAGGAGGATGGCTATGGATATATTTGTGGATCTGTCAAAGGCTTGTGATTGTTTGGATAGAGGTTTCTTTTGAATAAACTTGATTTTTATGGCATTAGGGGTTGTGCTTACAAATAGATTTCGTTCATATTTAGATAACCTAGCACAAAGAGTAGTTATAGGAAAGACAATTGTTTGTATAAAACAAAAATGTTGCAAAATACAATAGGAATACCACAAGGTAGCATATTAGGACCAATATTGTTTATTATATTTATTAAAGATTTAAACAAACTTTGAAATTAATAATTCAGCTCAGTCATCTAGTTTTACGGAGAATGCTGATGATACTAACTTATTAGTAGATTGTAGGAACCTCTTAGAATTAACATCTAATGCAAAGATGATTTTACAGGATACCAAAGTGTGGTTTCAAAAGAACAAACTGCTTTTAAACAGTGAACAGTTTAAAATCAAGCCTAGTAGAAAAGAGCGACCAAAACTAATAAAACTTGATCAAAATCAGCTACCCGTAGAAAAAAATACATAGTTTCTAGGCATTTTTAGATTGGTCACATCATATCGACTACCTGGGTGGAAAATTAACTAAGATATGCTTCGGTCGACATATTATATAATAATAAAATATTTAAATGAAGCAGCAAGAAGAACCCTATATTTTGCAAATTTTGAAGCAACAGCTAGATTTGGAATAATCTTTTGGGGAACCAACTCAAAACTAGAAAAGATTTTTGTTATTCAAAAATGTGTTGTACGAATATTATATAAAATGCCATATTTACAGTCATGTAGAAGTACATTTAATTTTAAATTTAACACCCTTACTTATCATAGTTATGCATAATTGCATGCATACACGAACAAAAACAAATTAACCGGGTTTTACTACAGCTGGTATCGATAATAGTTTATTCCAGGCAATAGATCAACGAAAGAGCTTGAATCGAGCCTTAAGTATTAACCCACAGTAATTGCGTTATTTCAGTAAAGTCTATCAATCTGAAAATATTCTACATAATTGAAAGTCTGGCAATAGCCGTTTTCAAAAAGTAGGTTTGGTGCCAAATCTACGGGTTATAAATAATCTGGGAATCCCTGATTGCTGTAAAATGAAAATAATGATATCTATACTTGATTCGAAATAAATGGCCTTAGGCAATGATCTGCTAGGTGTCCATGACCTATGACGCGCATCTCATTAAGGCGTTTGACAACGTCATAAAATTTTATTTTTGAAAAATCATTCTTTTTAAATTAGGTAATACCTAATTTAATATCTATGATGTGGGATATTAAATAATATCTTCTCTACAATTTATTATATAAATATGAAATACATTAATATCCGTATTTCTGTAATGGTTTTCTTATTAGGGCGCAACTGTCTGAATCATCTGTGATGAGTAGGAGTATTTGGCATATAATTATTTACTGTTTATGCAAAGAGTAGGCTTACTCTATACAGTTTTGATGTGCTAATAGGAATTTCTACAAGTAAATTGTTTATTAGTAGTTATTTATAAATAACGTTTTTAAAGAGACGTATCGCAGAGTAATTGCCTTTAAAAATATGTAAATTTTTCGCTCTTAAACAGAATTTATTTAGAGCAAGGAATTTCACGTATAATAACCTATTTTAAGTGCTGTAATAGACTTTCAACAGCTAAACTAAAATATTTAGATACATTTTTATCTAGTATTGGTGTATTAATTTAAATTTGTTAATAGAAGGCATTTCTGACTTCAGGTTTCGAAGATTCGTGGTACCGTACCACTAATAAATTTGATGTACCTTGAAACACAGTTTGTTCTCAAACTAGACAGTGAGTTGTATTATAAACTGTGGGTCAAATTAAAGTAGCCCCTTTCTCAAAGCTTAATAACTTTTTTGTTTTACAACCGATTTTAATAATTTTTAATCACTTTGGTGTCCGTCCGTCCGTCTGTCACAGGCGATTTTCTCTGAAACTGTTCGACGTAAAAATTTGAAATTTAGCACAGAGATAGAGTGTGGTGGCCCAGTTATAGATGTGAAGTATTACGAGTTAAATTTTGATTCTGAGGGGATAATTTTAGGGGGTAAACTGGGAAATGTATAAAAAAAAAATTAAGAGCATCGGATAGGGTGTCAAAAGAAAGCTTATTGAAGCACGAATTCAACAATATATATATAATGTCTTTTTTTATGCATTTTTTTAAATATCTTTCGGGAAAAACGCTTAAAAATTGCTGTCCCCCACCCTTATCACCAAAAGGATAGCTAAGAAAAATCTGAAAAAAATCATGAACATTAAGAATCAGGTGTAGATTGAGCCAAAATTATCAGGATTGAAAAATTCTAGCGCGACCAAGTGTTAAAAACAATTTAATTGTTTATTTCCTCATAACTGCTTGCTGAACCATTGGTTGTAGAGAAAAAGTTTTTTGACAAAAAATATCTCGTCTCACGCTGTAAGGAACAACTTTTGTTACACATTTTTCAAAATTTTTAATTTGGCGAGTATCCTGCCTTAAAGCATAAAATTACTTTTTAAATAGTACAGGGTAAAACAAAAATATTAAGTTTTAATCAAAACAGTGCACTTGCACTGTTATCGCACAATTTTTGAATATTTTTGGTGGTTGATACATCAGTAAAAAAAAGGACCATGGAATAAGATAAACATTATCTAAAATATACATGGTCTATCTGAAGACAAAAAGAAATTATACAGTTAATAGTAATGGTTCCGAGTCAAGTCACGATTTGATATACGAGTATGTGTCTACTGACGACTTACATGAATGAGTTGCTCGTGCAGAAGCAGCTAAAAATGTCGAAGAATCAATGCAAATTGGGTGTAACGGTTGTAACACATTTAGAGGATTGTTTTACAGTAAACGCATAAAACAGAACTTCTGCACTTGCGGGATTATGGCATCTTAAGCGACAATAAAAAAGGTGGGTAAATAAGGGTTACTTTTCGTTTGTCAGCTACACGAAAAAATCTGTCCTATTGTCTGTCTTCTATTTTTCTATATGTATAGTTGAAGATATACCTTTTTAGTGTTCAATTTGCTTGGGTCGTCCGTCCGTCTGTCTGTCACAGGCGATTTTTTCTGAAACTATTCGACATAAAAATTTGAAATTTAGCGCAGAGATAGAAATACATATAAATCGTATAGACTGGCAGCTATGAACTGAAAACTGAAAACGATGTGAACGAGATACTTTCCGTGATTGCACAACGCTTGTTACACCATTAAAACTGTCACATCACGTATACTAAACAGAAATAAGTGAGTGTAAAATGATGTTAACAGAATTAATAAATTACAAAGGAATGAGTTCGTGTATAGAAACTTAATCTTTGTATTCATTAGTGCAGTAAAATTAGAAAGAAGTACATTCTTCCAATGGCTTGACAATTGAATTGGCAATTTTTAATTCAAATTTTCCTTTTTCTATGGATTACCGTAGTTACTAAGTTACTTTTTGGAGAATCATGTTTTTTTGTCACTTACTGTTATTATTGCAGAAGCAGTAAGTTAATTTTACTGAACGATGTTTCTTTGTTTCTTCTTTTCCTTTAATTTTTTTCTTGTTTATCTTTGTAGTTTAGTTAGTCGTAGTCTTTAGTTGGTGTTTATTAGTGTTCCGTGCTAAAATTAACAAAACGGAACACGACTCACGCGGTTTAATTTCAGGGCTTTTGTTGTTCACCTTAAATTATGATGTTTTTTTTATCCATTAAAAACGGTTCTTCCAAATATCAGTACTAATTGGCAACCAATTTATACCGATTAAATTATGATATCCTTGTTCTATGTACGTATGTATGAACATGTTATCCTTGTCCTGCAATTATATATAATTTTTTGTTGCAACGTATATTTTAAAACGTAACAAAGTCATAACGAAAAGGAGTAAACTATTTTTACATAAGGTCTAGAAGAATTCCTTGAAGCATATAATATTAATAATTAGAGAGAGAGAGAGAGAGAGAGAGAGAGAGAGAGAGAGAGAGAGAGAGAACAATGTATGCTCGAAAAAAGGGATTTTCGAATAATTATTTATCGAAGATTTGCCGTAGGTCCATGTAGTATAGAACAAGGTTCATGTTCATTTTTATTTTTATTTTCCTGGACTAACATGTATACATATACCTACTATCTCCATCCAAACTAACACAACTGATACTTCAACACGCAAAGAGAATACCAAGCACTTCTTTGATATATCTATCTCTAGGAATTTGGTAACAGTTATTTTACTTATTCTTTTTGACCTGGTTGGGATACACAGTCGTTCCAAATAATTTTTTGCGAGATGATGACCTTGCCTTTATAAACATGAATTGGGTATAATATTACTATATCCTTGCTAATACTATTATTGCCTGTGTTGCTTGATGTTTAGTTTTATATTTATAAACATCTTAATAATTAGAATGTTTACCAATTTTGGATCAAGTACCATTGACCCAAGCAGAAACGTTACTATAAAATGGTGCCATTAATTGTTTTTCTGTGACAGCCACGTAGACTTCAAGTCTAAGTACTAACCAGGATGCTCTCCAAAGTATCCTTCCTACTCAAATTCCATGACTTTTACAGGTTTCCCATGACCATGACCAAGATAACATATCAAATTAACTTTTTCTTTAGTCCTTTCCGCGTTTTGGAAAAGTAATTTATCTACCTATCTACACTTGTTATACTACAGAGGAAAGTAGGTTCTTTGTAGCAGTGCCCTACCTAGGCGCCCTATAACAAGACCTAATTAGTAAAGAAGGTACACATGGGAAAGTAGAGGAGAGTGCTAAAAAACAACAGTTAATCTGCAAAATATTTTATTTTAAAATCGAAAAATCCACGTTTATGTAACTGATTTATATAATTAATAGGATATGGAAAATATAATTCTCAAGAAACAATTAAAAACTAAATAGGTACTTAGGAATGTGAACAAGCATTGCGTAACCACTGAGCAAAAAACTAGTCTAATAAATACAAATTCACTTGTAGATAAGTTGTTATTTCTCACCTTGACAGTTACCATTCTTTTCCTCCTGCATATTTTACATTAAAAGGTCACTGAAAATCATTATAGTTGATTTTTTCTAGCAGGTGGAAACTCGCTAGATATGTGTTATATAACCTCTAGTATTAATTTCAATAAATTTAATAAATAAATTAAATTATTTTTTATTTCCTTTCAATTAAGTATTTAACGTTAAATAAACTTGATTTTACAACTTTGTTAACTTTTTCAGTGCAGCTTTGCTTTGCTTGACTCCATCTCAAACCTATATTTCTCTTTTTCCCTTTTTTTTCTTTATTTTTGCTTGTAAGTGTTCCGTGAAACGGAATACCTATGGAATTACTTCGCTGTCCGTCCGTGTGTCTCTGACAGGCGATTTTCTCTGAAACTATTAGACGTAAAAATTTAAAGTTTCTTATACGAAATTATTTTAAGCTCCTTTTAATAGCGCTTCAAGTAATTTCACAATGAAATGCCATACTATCATTTTTAGGCGTGTCCCACTCTCCTCCTCTTCTACTCCTTCAACTTCTTCCTTCGTCTCTCTTTTAGCTTCTGTCCTACTTAGTCCAATGCATCAAATCAACTTGTATTCGTGCAGCTTGGCCTGACCCCTTCTTGAATCCATGTTGTTTCTTTTTACTCATTTTCCTTTATTTTAATTGTTTTTCTTCTACTTTTCTTTTTATATGCTTTCATACTTTGATATACTGTTCCTGTTAGAACTTCTTTTGAATTTATTTTTTTGGTTTTTGACTTGTTTTCGAAAAGTGCATCGTGGTGCTAATTATTTCAACATAATATTTATTTAAGATTATAGTGTATACATAAATATTAAATACAGCTTTTAAGTTAAAGACTCTGGCCCATTTTGTTATTATACTTTTTGAACAATACACAATAAAATTTAATACTATTAATTGTAGATTCGCTACCATAATATTAAAAAAAAAGAAAGCGTCTTTATTGCCGATGTTTTCAACAATTTTATGAAGTTGAACATGCAATTATATCTAAGAAAGTTCAGTATCATGTCTATTAATTAGGTAAATGCTGCAATTAATTCCTGTTCACTCTAATAAAAATTATGTTTCCGTGAAGGATGATACAAATTAGTAAAAAGCTACCATTAACTTAGGTTTATTAAATGTGGGTCTTAACAGACCAAGGTTTTAAAGTTAATTGATATTGCACTGATTTTGCAAAAACCTTTGCATTACAAACCGCTACATTATATTATTAGATTATTACTAATGTCACCAGAATATTAATAATTTTTAATATAAAAAGTTACAAACAAAAACACTCTGTAAGAAATACATAACATTATATGTTCTTGCATCATGGGAATTCAGTAATATAAGGTTTGTTTGATACGGGTATTTGTTGATATAGGCATTTTATATTTCCTGTTTAAAAACAGGTACTAAACAAACATGCTTTCAGAAATTTAACACCTATCGACAGAAATCACATAATAATATTAACATTAACAGGGTGGTATTAAGAAATAAATTCTATACATCTTACGTATCTGTATATTATGTATGTAAAAAAGTATAAAATAAAATTTTATCTACAGACAGATACGTACGTGGTATGTTAGATAGTTTGCTCAGGTTTGTTTAGATCCTTTTTTCATATTCCATACGTAATCTATAGGGAAAAAATCAGAAGAGTGCGGAGGCCAACAAACCGCCATTTCGAAAACCATCTGAGCATGGTAGATTATTCTGCAAAGATTTGCATCATTAACAATCCTTCAATGGTGTTTTCGGATAAGGAACGTCATTTTGCTTGGGTACGTTGCACTGTATTTTGAAAAAGATCGCTCTACGTCTAACGATGTTATATTCGCAAACGCATACAATTTTTGTAAGTTCTTTGCACATCCGTCGCGCACATGCTCAATGACCAGCATTAAAAAATTAGTTTTCTGTCAGATTTGTCAACAGCACCCACCCACCACTAACTTTTCCTCAGAGGCAGCAGTAAAGTTTTCCAGTCTTTTACTAGCAATCAAATATGATTTTGATAACTGGTATAGGTTTTAAACTCTCACTAAAACATTAACCACCAAATTGTTTTTCACGTCCGTAATTTTGTCGACCGCTAGTTATATTTGTTTTTCACGAACTTCGCTTTTTATAGTGTTTTCCAGTAAACTTATCTAGATGGTAATGGCTAATTAGGAGCATACGGGTATTCCATAATACACGAAATTGTGTCTTATCTAATACTGTGAAAACCCACAAACACTAAATATAAAAATTAAGTCTGATGTGTCAAACGTGAATTACGATTTTTTTTTATTCATAACAAACCTAAGTTAATACTTAGTATTAAGCTATTTATTAGGTGATAATTTAA
This sequence comes from Philopedon plagiatum, assembly GCA_963971165.1. Lineage (NCBI taxonomy): Eukaryota > Metazoa > Arthropoda > Insecta > Coleoptera > Curculionidae > Philopedon > Philopedon plagiatum. The sequence goes on from OZ020195.1 coordinate 88,519,983, forward strand.
GAACATATGTACATACATATGTACATTTATTATTTCATTTGTTATCTAAAGTTTCTAGTATTAGCTAAACGCTTATATGAAGTGTCATTGACCGGCTAATAAAGTAATAATAAATCACATCAATTTCTTTTAGTAATTGATCAGGTAATAGTTGCTTTTTATACCACTCAATTTTCGTCTGTTGGCGACATTTTAATTAATTGAAAACACTTTGAATCAAGGCAGCGCAACGTCAATAAACAGAATACCAATAGCTTAATGTATATTTTTTGTATTTTTGTTCGTGACTTGGGATTTCTCAAAACATTATTAACACACAAAATTAACCGAAGAAAAAACATGTTTGAAAATGTGGTGGAAAATAGACCAAATTTAAAAAAAAATGCCTCCTCTATTTCCAACCAGTACAGTGGCGGCTGGTGAAATTTTAAAGTTGTATGCCAAATTCAAGGGTTTTGATAGTGGGCCTACTAGAATTGTTTGGTTAAGAAAAAATATTTTGTAATTTGCCAAAAAAAGTTGAATTTTGTCCTGACACACCCTGAGAAAAAAATTAACACGTTTAGGTATTTTATTTATTATTTTTTCTAAACAAATTTTACATCATTTTATCGACAATTTTTAAATTTTAAGAGAAAAAAATGTGTTAGCCAAAAAGTGATAGCCATTTGAATTTTTTTAAACCTAAAATCTAATTTTTTAAAAATTTCAAATGGCTATAACTCTCTACTAACCCGTTTTTTTCTCTTGAAATTTAAAAATTGTCGATAAAATGATGTATTTGAACAAATAATAAATAAAATACCTAAACGTGTTTATTTTTTTCCCAGGGTGTGCCAGTGCAAAATTCAACTTTTTTTCACAAATATTTCTTTTCTTTGCCAAAACATTCCTAGTAGGGTCACCATCAAAACCTCTGAACTTGGCATGGGTCCCGTAAGTAGCAACAGAGATATACAACTTTAAAATTTCGCGGGCCGCGCCTGGTATAGTATGGGCAGTGGTTTTAGGACTAAACAACTAAGTGATGATTTTATATTCATTACATCGGGTTTTGATCAAATATATAAATTTAATTTTCGGATACAATTCGGTTCCTTTAAAGGAAAGCCCATGACCGAATAAAAATATAAAAGAAAAAAACGTAAAAGGACAGCGATTAAATAATATAATTTTAAATGATTCAACATTCCTGTTTCTTGTATCATATAATTACAAAGTAAAATATTATTTAAACAAGATATAGATATTTTTTAACAATGGATAAACGCAAATTAACTTGTTAACCATTTAGAAAATTTCTCGTTATACGATTACCTGGTATTGACACACTTTCATTGACAGTTTTTAGTGCGTTACAATAGTAATCAAATATGCGGTTGCCATTTTTTTATGACTCAGTGTGATTATCGTATAGCAGTTGGTCAATGTTTTGCGAAATTATATTATTTTGCATAAATTTTTAGTGGTTTATTTAAGTGACATTGGTACATGGGGAGAATATCGTTGGTAAAAGTAAGAGGGCGCACCCACAGCTTTGTTCCATTAAAATTTCTATTAATTTCGTAAATCTAAGCGGACGTCTTTTGGAGGTTGAGGGAAAACCTCTGCAGGTAATTTGTTCCATAATTTTAGCGACGTCAAAACCTTTATAAGTTTATAACTTTCAAGCGTACACATTTACTCACCTTTGGATCAAATTTATACAACTATTTCCGCTGTCTTCGTTGTGGACTGATCAGTTCTCATTAAACTAAAACAAAAGCAAGGAATTAGTAACCGATAAATTCATTACTTTATAGCTTTATTCTAAAATGTCCTAACAGTTCATTGCTGTTCGACTTGCAAATTCGGAGCGGTCTGAGATAAAGCAATCTATTTGTATAACAAGCTTAGTAAAGAATCATTTTAGGCAATTCTGTCGAAATTAAAAAATGGAATCGGTCGCGCCCATAACTTTAAAATTATAAACGCTGTCGCTTTTAGCGATTTGTGCTCACTGATGCTTATCACTAGTCATCTCTAAGATGTCAGAAATATGGGAAACGCTGTCGCAAACGCTGTCGTGGATCTAATTAATTTGATATTAGCATATAGATGTAATTAAAAATTGCTTGCGTAAAATCAAAAGCGTGAAAGGATGAGTGAAATTTTTAAAATAATGATATATAAAAAAGTAAAATGTCTTTATGTACGTTATGTCGTCACCACAATCAAAATAGCAACAACAATGTGTCCAAAAACTTTAGTATGTGGGGTATTAGGGGGTTGAAAAAGTTAAATTACATAAAAAAAGTAGATTTATTAACCAATAAGATACTCCTAAAATTTGGTGTCTCTATCTATACTAATAGCAAATATATTTTCCCATCCTTGTGCTTCTATATTTCCGAAAGCGAGATGACTGGTAACTAGCTTTATAGTTGTTAATAGTCATTGGAATACCTGTCATATGGCTTAAGCATTGCACAATAGTAATTGCATTGCACACAGTAAAAGTAATAGCCTAATGATGTTAGTGTAGTCTTTCAAAGAGTATAATAATAAACATTAATACATTAATAGCAAAATCAAATAAAATGTCACATTATTACAATAAGTGTGTTGTGCAATAAAGATTGATAGTCATTATTTGTGTTGTATGAGGGAATACAAAAAATTTACAGTCTTTGGAGCCGTTATAAAAACATCCATCCATATCGTTTCTGATGGAAAAATACCCATCAATTGATCAGATAATCGATCTACATCAGCTTTAGTAACAACAATGCTCTTTAAAACATTAAATAAATAGCCAGTTCCTGGTAATAAACAGTTGATAGCTCTTTTTCTGATAATTTATAGACCCTTATAAAACAAGTTCTAATCGTATATAATGATCATATAAATGGTCATTAAAATTAACCAAGGAGCATAAGGTTTATGTCTTTTTTCCGTTTCACTTGGTTTGAATGAGACGACAGAGGTAATAAAAATATTTATTAATCTTCTAGCTACAGTTATCAAATATGTGAAACAACAATTAAGTGCTGAGCGATCTTCCTTATAAAATTTTATTTTACAGCGGGGGGGGGGGGGGGGGCGTGCCTCTGCGTCCCCTAAATCCGTCACTGCTGCAATCAAAACCCGGTTTCAAAAAAAAACCTTATGTGCTGTATAAAGAAAGTAATTATATAGTTTATTTATAAAACCCTTTAGACTTTGTTAATCGTTATTAGCACAAGCGTGTTAGAAATTCTATAAAATTGCAAATATCAATATAACGGGTTAGGGTACACCTAAATAAAGTTTACTCACATTCAAATGTACTTACACACGCACGTTCTCTCTTATGCAAACGTTTTTATTCTAAATGTAACACATACACATGTGGTTAAAGGTCTTCGGTAAAACTCATTATCGGAGTTGTTAAAGCTGTATGCCAGTCATAAAAATTAAATATATTGATGTCTAGCAAAAACAATTTACTGTTAGTTAATTATATGGTAAAATATTTAGAGAGAGAGAGAGAGATTTAGCCAGCCTTGGGCGATATTTATTTATCCATTTTTTTTTCGGAACAGCTGTGAATGTATTTAGATACATTACCATTTTTTTGTAATCAAAAGTTGTTTATGAAAAAAATTTAAATAAAATTAATATTACTTTCCAAATAGAAGAAATTTATTGAAACTCCCGTAATTTATGCTTTTGCTTTTAAAAATTAAAATTGATTCGTCATCTTTTACTCCATCTATCTCTGTTTTCGTTTTCCTCTATCCATCGTCCCGCACACTTCAACTACCCCTATTGACGTAATCATCACAGATGTGCGTATCACTGTGGTCTTCTCCACTGCAGATACTTCCACAACATTGGTTGTTTGCTACTTGCTACTTTGTTTAGCTCTTCTTCTTGCATCCTTCAATGAAAGAGAAGAGCAGAAGTGCTCTTCTTTCTCCATTGAAATCCATGTAGTCAGTTTACTCCGTACTGATCCGACTTGGAATCTTTCTCAACTGTCCACTTTACTTTCAACCCATTTTGTTGCTTCTTATGTTTTTCTTAGCCTGTTTTACCACAAAAAATTCGGTCAAGTGCAATCTATACTTGTACAATTAGTGATCTGTGTTTGGTGTCGTTTGAATTCATGCTTCAATTAGCTTTCATTTGACACCCTACCCCTACACGATGCCCTTGAATTTTTTTTTCCATTTCCCAATTTACCCCCAGAATCAAAATTCAAAAACTTTTTATACTTCACGTCTATAATTGGGCTAAAATTTCAAATTTTTACGTCGAATGGTTTCAGAGAAAATCGTCTGTAACAGACGGACGGACGGATACCGAAGTGTTTCCATAAGTGTAACTTGTACACACAATTGCCCTTCTGTTATTGACTGTTCCTCTCGATTGGTTGCCCTCTAGTTTCCACAGTCCAATGTCTCACTTTTCTTATAAACATGATGTTCCCAAGATTTGGGACTTCCTCTGCAAATGCTCGACACGAATTATCTTCATTCAGTAGTGTTCCATAATATAATAGACTTCCCATCTGTCCCTGATCTTACCTCCTCTTCTTGTAACTCGAGGGTGCCTTTTACAGTACTATAATAGGTATAAGAAGTATTTTTATTCAGAGTGCAAAAGAATGGAGGACAATTTAAGGGCAAAACTCTTTTAATATTCCACGCCTAACTACTCAATATGTAGCAATTTGGTAAAAAATCATCAGTAAACAACAAAAATAACCAAGGTGCTACCTACTATAAACATAAATAAACAAACAGAAAGGTGTTTCTTTTCCTTTAATCGTATGTACCCGCATAAAAAACCGTGAAATGTAACAGCCAGCATCTATAGCTTCTTTAAAAATTACTATCAATTTGGACCACTAATGCACTCGAAACGCATCTCTGGCATGTCAAATGTAATCTCCGAAAAGTCATTTTATTTTCGAAAAGAGAAAAAGTCACTTCCTGTGGTTAAATTTAAACGTAGACCGAAGACAGACAGTCGGTCGGTAGTTCTCGAAATATCACGGCTAAATGCAAATAGTTTTTGGGCAGTGGTGTAGATAAACATTTTTTGCTGTATCAGAGGCCTTACGAACGTGTTGATATGCGCCTACTAAAGGGGTGTTCGTTTGGCTTGCTCTCTTTGCTCAAAGCATTAATAAATAATTAAAAAATCGTTCGTTATTATAAGAAAGAAGTATTAAAAATAAGGTCCAATGTTTTCACAATTAAAAAAATGCCTTCCTTATTATAACAATTGATCACAAATGTTGCTTAGGAATAAAATATTGGAAATATACATATTTCCGCCGCGTGAACGTTTACCAGCGATAGTGATATTCTTATTATTTGTCTGCCCCTTGCGTTGGCATGTCGCATGCGTTCTTCCAGATTACATGGTCCCTAAATTACGTTGGGTCAACAAACAATCAAATCGTAACGAGAATAGTCTCCAGAGTCCGAACTGCTCATGCATTTTATCCAAAACATAAAAGAATGGGCATAGGTCAGAGCGAGTACTGTGACTGTGGTAAAATAGGGGACTTGGAACACTTCATATTACAATGTAATAAACTACAGAATAATTTACCTGTATTATTTGACGATCTAAGAGAGACAGTAAATCAACCATTTAATCTAAGTCACCTTATTTCATTAAACGATGTAAAAGTGTATAAGGCATTCTGTAAATTTATTGTAGTTAATAAAATATAATTATAAGAGCTAAAAAATTAAAAAAACAAAAAATGAAGAGTTAGAAAACAATAATAAAGAGAAAAGAGGAAAGAATAGAGAGAGAGAAATGAAGGATAGAAAGGGAGAAAGGAAAGGAAAGGTGTTGCAAAATAAGGTGAAATAATGACTAGTAGATAAGCGACCGGATCAAGAAACTAAACCAAAAGCTTAATAAAAATGGGACGACATAGGGTTATTCCCAGAACTGTTGTTTATTAATTTGTTGCTGGCCGTAAAATACTATTCGGCGCCACTGTGTTAATGGAAAGGCTATTTTAAATTTGCTTTGTAGTGGTTCGTTCACCCATGGGCCCTATTGAAACGCTTGAATTATAGCATATTTATTTTAAAATGAGACTCACCACAAATTTACTTTACTCACAATTCCATATGGCGCAAAGCGATTTTTTACAATCAGGATATTTATAATACAAGAAGAAAAATGGGGTGCTAGCAGATGTCACAGGGTGACATCGGATTAAAATAGTTAAAAGCCACTTTTCCAGTGCTTTTCTTTTAAATGTTGGAAGCTTACGAGAAGTACTTAGCTTCCATCCTCCTTATTTTGTTTGTTTTAAACATTATAGTTATTCAGTTATTTGCTCTATGAAACCATTTTCCACAGAGTTGGCACTGAACCCAACCCAACGAATTAGAACAAACAAACGAGAGCAAAGATATAGAAAGAATGGGGCAAGAGATAAGAACTAAAATAAAATTGGCAGCTGAAGCAAGCACAAAAGAACGTCCACACAAAAAACAAAAATGGTTCGACGATGATTGCAAATGTGAATTGGAAGAAAAGCAGAAGAAAAGAATAAAGATGTTGGAAAGAAACACGGAACATAATGTTAATACTAGAAATCAGAACGCAATAAAAATACCTAAACATCATACTGAAAAATATAAGTCTTCGTTTAAATATACATCATCTGTAATTTATAATAATACTCCTTCGGGTCTAAGGGGCTTAAGCTATATAACTTTCAAAAATAATATCAAAAATTATTTAGTAGGGGTAGGATTGGAAGAATGATTTTTTTATAAATCAAAATCCTACATATTTATGCCAACTAGTATACTACTGTCATTTTTTTGGATTTCTTTTTTACTTTTATCAATTTTATACTTATATTTTTAATTGTTTTTTGGCATAAATAAACATCTTTATTATTATTATTATTAGTATTATTATTATTATTATTATTATTATTATTATTATTATTATTAAAAAAGTAGGGAATACGAAGAACAACGAACAAATTTTAAAAGGTTACCAAGAAAAAAGAAGAGAAGATGTAATGCAAAAACTCATAGAGGACATAGAAGATAATTATAAAAGGAATGAAATTAGAAAACTTTATAAAAGCGTAAAAAAAGGAAGGAAGGGCTACCAACCAAGAACTCAGTTTCACAAAAATAAAGAAGGAGAACTGACAGGAGGAGAAAATAAAATACTCGCAAGATGGAAAGAATATTTTAAAGGATTAATGAACCCAGACGAGATCATAGAAGATACTTACGAACAAGACCTAGAAGAAGAAAATCAAAAAATAGGCGAAATAGCCCCAAGTACAGGGTCTTCCAACGAGGACTGAACAGGGGCTCATTTTTGAGCTTCCTTGTATTTAAAGAAAAATCTAAAATAGCCAATCGATGTACTTTTTCCTGCAGAATTCAAAAATGAAACCAAAAATTTATTTGAACCAGAAACAAAAGAGTTACGCTATGGATAAGGTGTTTTTTAAATGGAACATAGCTTTTTTTATACGATTTTCGGAACGAGTGATTTTTTTATGTCCGTTCTGATTAAAATATTTAATATTGTGACAGCTATTTTTATTAAATTTTAATGTTTTATCCAGTATAATTTAACTTCAACCTGTTTGAAACATACACTAGGTAATAAAGATAAAATCACCTTGAAATCCTTCAAAGTCAAAAAATTTGACAAATTTACTATAATATTGCCGAAATGAAATATTCATTTTCTTGGCATTTGTAGAACAAGATAACAATCTGCAATCTCTCATCTAATGAATATTTCATTTCGGCAATATTATAGTAAATTTGTCAAATTTTTTGACTTTGAAGGATTTCAAGGTGATTTTACCTTTATTACCTAGTGTATGTTTCAAACAGGTTGAAGTTAAATTATACTGGATAAAACATTAAAATTTAATAAAAATAGCTGTCACAATATTAAATATTTTAATCAGAACGGACATAAAAAAAATCACTCGTTCCGAAAATCGTATAAAAAAAGCTATGTTCCATTTAAAAAAACCTTATCCATAGCGTAACTCTTTTGTTTCTGGTTCAAATAAATTTTTGGTTTCATTTTTGAATTCTGCAGGAAAAAGTACATCGATTGGCTATTTTAGATTTTTCTTTCAATACAAGGAAGCTCAAAAATGAGCCCCTGTTCAGTCCTCGTTGGAAGACCCTGTACAGGGAACATAAAGGAAATTGTGGAAAATCTAAAAAACAACACAAGAACATAGAGTGCCAAAGAGGCTGATGAAGAGCAGTATAGAGGAAAGAAGGAGACGTGGAAGACCGAAACCAAGATGGATGAAAGATGTGAAGGACATTAATGATCTGAACATTTTTGATTGGAGGGAGAAGGCAGTGGGTAAGAGGGAATGGAGAAGGATAGTTAACCAAGCCACTAGGCCCGTAGTGTTCATTATGAATGAATTGCATTATTTTAGTATATCTTATCAGTCTGAAAATATGCCACATAACTGAAAGAATGGCAATAGTCGTTCTCAAGAAGTAGGTGGGGAAACATATTGTTGGCCAGATTAGTAACTTGGGAATTCCTAATCGCTCTAAAGTGTATCTAAATCAGTGGTAGGAACTCTAAAATTCAGTTTCCCAAAAATATGTCTTCACAAACAACATTATTATTTAGAGTTTGTTTAAAAATAACTGAGATGGGCATTTACGTCTTCTATCTAAACTTACAATCAAGAATTTCTGTAACAACTAGTCATAAGAAAGGTCCTTAGCGGAATAGATTCCATCAGATTTAAATTATAAAGCCTCAGCAAAGCGCCTCTGAATCGCTTCAAGACTATCTTCATAAATTTTGTAATATGGCGACCAATCTGCTGATGCATGTTCTAATTTGGACAGAATAAAAGTAAAATATATGCATTTTAATGTAGCAATATTTTGAAAATCTTTCGCAGCTTGTAGGATAAAACCAAGTAATTTATAGGTAGCCAAAACAACGAACCGGATGTGCGGATCAAAGGACAATTCCATATCGAGGATAACTCCTGAATCCTTGAAACTTTCAGGCCTTGTAAGAAGGTTTTTATTAATAGAATAGTTAAATAACACAGAGTTAATTCTACTGGTAAAAGTCATAGCACTACACTTAGAGACATTTAAATTTAACCTATTTACAGTGTACCAGTCGTGCAGTATGTTCAAACTACGCTGAAGATCCATGCAATCGGATTCACTGGAAACTGAAGAGAACAGTTTAAAAATTTTAATTTAAGCCATTGGTTTTTTTTATAGGGAACAGCTGATCAGCAAATATGTCCAAAAAACCCACAAAGTAATAAATATTATGTATTCTATTGTTCCTCCAGTTCTTGCACTGTTAATTAAATAAATACTATTGGCGTTACCTGGAAACCCGAAGCTAATTTTGCCATTTTTTACTATTGCGGATTTGTAACTGAAGACTTAGCTTGACACCATTCGTTTTCTTTTTAATTTTTTTTGCTATCGGTGTCTCACAATAACGTCGTTTAACAATACCAGCTGTCGTTACATTGTTTTCGGTTAATTGCACACAACGGATCAATGCACTTTTATACCCTGCTGTATAGACATTATTATATCAAGTAGACGGATTCAGCTCTGTTATTACTAGAAAAACAGATGCAGGGTAAATACTTCAAATTTCCATTCTCAGCTTGATATTACTTATCTTTTTCGTTGCAATTAGGTACGAAGTACTATTATAAGCATCAAAACCGTTCTTGATTCGTTGGCGATGCTGCCACAGTTTTAGTTCTTCAGTCTGGTAGAGAAACTCCTGTGAAGTCCCCTAGAAAGCGTGCTAAACATCTTCGAGACGTTGTGAAAGAAACTCACATTCAGATTATCTTAAAAGAAAATAAATTGTTTCCGTTCAAACCCCACTTTAACCAAACATCGGAAGAGGGAGATGAAGCGAAAAGACTAGATTTTTGCTTATGGGTGGAAATTTCGACTTTGACGTTTATTTAATACCTCCGAAACGAAACCCCCTGTATAACTGAATTTTTTACCGAAGCTAGTCCTACTATCTCTCTATTTACCCACAAAGTGTGCTACTTAGATAGGTAATTGTTTTGAATATTACAAGTTGCTCAAAAATAATTATTCTACCTATTCTTGCACTCCTTATCAATTAATTATTGCAAAACTACCGTAATTTAATTTCAAAACGGCTATTTTACTGTTAAAAAGCGATGACTATATATAATAATAAGTTTGAAGGAAGTAGAATGATGGTATATCCTTTTTTGCAAAATTCAAGAGAATCTTCAAGATGCATAACGCGTCTCGAAGTGAAAGTCATTGTTGCAACAAAACGTGTTGCTTTTAAATGTTATTTACGATAAAAATCGACGAATCTTCACGAATTTAAAAACTTGTTTTGTAACTAGTAAGGAAATGGTCCATTATTCAAGCTAATCGTTTGGAAAAATAATTTAATCGGATGTATCCGACATGTTTAGTGCCCGTTTAAAAAATGGAGTTAGATTGAATACTGTAGTATTTAACATTTATTATCAAAGGTGAAAGAATTTGAACCTAAATATAATAGAATGATTTAAATAAATCACAAACAGAGAATAGGTCTGGTCACTGGCGGTCTATAATAACTTAAAACGAAATGATGGTATCTGTGTACTGTGGGTTTTAAATCAATGCTTCGTAATCTGCTTCGAAAAAAAATATATTTTAGGAAAAAATATTGTTAAACAAGAAAAGGAAGTAAATCTAGAAGCAAAGAAAATTATTTTATAAACAATTAATTACAATAATAATTGTTAATCGACTTGCACAATTAGCTTTACGATGTTGAACTACCCACTAACATGTTGGTCATTATACCTCATTTTCTTAGACGATGGCTTTGAATGATTTCGGGTTCAATTACACCGGCGCACCCATCTAATTATGTAATAAATAATTATTTTGTAAACGGAAGTCTTAAATCACCTTTGTCCATGTTAATTATCTTTGATATTTATGGGACATTTTTAATTTAAGCCATAAAAATAGATGCTTAAAAAAAGCTGCATTGATTTAAACCGAGATTTAAATCGTAGATTTAGAAGGGGAGGAGATGCATGGTAACGAAATTTAGGGTGAGAGTGGCAACGTCGGTTTCTCATCGGAACACGTGCCTTCCAATGTTATTTATAAACCAAAATCAAACATATTTCAGTTTATAGTTAAGTATACTGGCAATAAATGTATTTCAATATTACAAAATTTTATTTTTATACGTCTCTCAGAAAATCGAACCAACTTCAAATAATGTTTATGATATACTTTCTTTATACAAGGGCTTCTTTCAAAATCAATTAAAGTATTTTGGGAGATCCGACAAAAATTTTACTTTGTTGGCCAGTGTAATTTAAAGATTTGTTAAGGTCTAATGTTTTGTGTGTCACATTTCAGGCAGCTCAATAGTGAAGTGATTTTTGTTTTTTTTCTTCAAAATGAAACTTCATGGGATCGAGATTTCACGATGTATCTATGCTCAAAGAAGAGAAGTTATCTAAGAAGTAGCGGTAGGCATTAATATGACAAAAACCTAACAAAACTGACCACAGCCAAAGCACAGTTACCTTGATTGCCTAACTGTTTTTATATCAGTTCTAACAAATCATTATGCAATTTTTTTAGAATCGATATTAAGTAACACCCTATATACATAACAACCTAACGACAGCATTAATGCCATTATTTAAATTCCTACGGGATTAAAAATAACGAAAAAATACAAGTAGGTATTAAAATTTTGCAATTAAACTTGCATAAATGTAAGTTTACTGTAGCTTGTTAAATAACACAATTTAAATATGGTATTAACATCAAAATCGACTGCAATTTTGCAAAACAAAATATACCCATAAAGTGGATATAGCTGGAGCTGTGGCCTTGCTTTCCAATTCTTGAAATAATAAAATACTTGAATTCATTATGTATAAATTGTGACCTGCAAGTCCTTTGTTCTGATTTGTTTTTATTGGGTATTGATAATGTACATGCTTTAAAAATAGGGGACACAAGGGCGCACAAAAAGTGGGGAGCTATGGCCTTAAGATTGTTTTACCAGTTTTATAGATATTGGGGAAATACAGGATTTTATCCCTAGTCAGAGAGCATAACATGGTATTCTCGGATAACACCCTGTTTATTAGTCACATTGTTGGTATATTCCTGATGCTGTGAAAGTAGAAACACGCTTTAAAATTTTTCTCCTTTATTTTTCAAACACCTGGTGTACGATATTTTACCATATATAGACGATTAACTTGTGATATATTTTTCAAACTTACTTTGCGTGTTTCACCTAATTATTGCCTAATAAATGCACGACTCTGCTTTAATTAAGTACAATTTAATGGCTATAACTGTGCTTTTTCCTGTTTTACTAATAAAATTAAAATTTTAAATTAATTAGATCAGTGCAGTTGTTACGGTTAATTTGGTTACTTGGCTAGTTTACAAACTAACCAGCTAGTTTGCAAACTAACTAAAGACACTGTTATTTTGAAGGAATCAACCATTTCCCACAAAATAGCAGATGATCAGTGGATGGTTTAGAAACTAGCTGGTTAGTATGCAAACTATCGATTTGCTTCAGTTAAAATGAGGATTTTATTGAGGTTACCTTAACCTAAAAATTATGTTTTGTTTGTTGTCCAGAAAATCTAGCGAACGGTGGATCGGAGGGCACCCTAAGGTCGGAACAGGGTTAGCACCTGGTTAGGGGCCCTGACCAGTCTCTTTCGTCGCAGGCGAAGAGGGATCGGTGCGAAAAAATCCACTATTGTTCCTTATGTACAGATTTTTCATTATTGCTTTTATATTAACTAGATATTTTATATAGTTTGTATACTATCCAATTGTCTTTAGTTAATACGGTTACTACAACTATCCTAGTTGCCTAAAATAGCTAGTTTACTGGCTAATTTGAACACTACCACTACCGTACCTTTGCACCTTACCGTATCGTATTTTTTGACACAAGAATTGAGGGGATGGGTACTACTTTTTATCCCGGGCTTGCGCATGCGCAGAGGAAGGAACAATAGTGGATTTTTTCGCACCGATCCCTCTTCGCCTGCGAGGAAAGAGACTGGTCAGGGCCCCTAACCAGGTGCTAACCCTGTTCCGACCTTAGGGTGCCCTCCGATCCACCATTGGCTAGATTTTCTGGACAACAAAGAAAACATGATTTTTAGGTTAAGGTAACCTCAATAAAATCCTCATCTTAACTGAAGCAAATCGATAGTTTGCATACTAACCAGCTAGTTTATAAACCGTCTGCTATTTTGTGGGAAATGGCTGATTCCTTCAAAATAACAGTGTCTTTAGTTAGTTTGCAAACTAGCTGGTTAGTTTGTAAACTAACCAAGTATCCAAATTAACCGTAACACAGTTATTAATTTAGTAACAAAAGTATTAAAAATTTTGTTGATATACTTTCAATTCTTTGATTACTGTCATCTCTTCTCTAGCGGTAGTAAATTGAGAAAGCTATAACGAAAAGTAAGTAGAAATAGAATAATGTTTAAGGACGAACTCTTGTTAAAAGAGACATATTATTTTTGTTATTAAACAAGAAAAAAAACTGAGAAATCTTCTTCAAACCAGCGGCAGATTTTCTTCGACGGAAAGCGCTTCTGATCAGTATTCAAGCATCTCGAAATCCATTTGGCCGACAGTTTTCTCATTCCCAAGTCGTGATTTTGAGTGTGAAATTAATTAGAAAAAATTCTAATTTTTGGGGGATAATCTTTTTAAATGGAGTACTCTTGTATTATGAAATAAACAACATTTTTAAGAAACTCTTATTCAAACGCCTAATGCTCTGAATAAAAAATTCCTTGAAAATAAAATAAGCAAAGAAAAAATAAAGAAATGCCTATATAACGGACAATTTCCTTTGAATATTTATATTTTATGCTACATGCCCTTAAGTACCTACAACAGGGACACTTTATAAGCCCTAAAACGTACAAAGAATTCTGGGTTATGGGATGTTTACTCTTATTTTTTACACCATTTGGTTTGAAACCGAAACAAATTGACCTGAATAGACAATTTCCAATTGTGGGATAAATTCGAACCGACACACCCTACCAAAAATTAAATGGCAACCATTGGCGTCCGCGTATCTAGGAAACGGGCCAGAAAGTTTGTTTTATTTGATGTTCATACAGGATTTTCTTACCCCCCTTGTTGATTTTATAATGCCTTTGGAACACTGAAATTTATTTTTTAAAATTTTTCCAGTTCATCTTTTACTGTCAAAGACATGATCTGCTATTTGGATGCTGCTAAATGTATTATCCACATTTTACGAACTCAACAAATAAAAATAATTTTATCACCAGTTAATCAGTGTTACCACCCAGCTCAACAATGCAAAGTAGAATATAATAATGACATTAACCTATGCCAATGTAGGCATACGTCTAAGAATATTAATTAATTTATTCCCTGCTGTAAGTTTTTATTGCTAACTTTAAGTACATAATTCTGCAACATTTCATTAATTACCGCCTACAGACTCTATAAGCTAGAAGAGCTAAACATCACTAACAAAATAAATCTCAGATTTAGGAAAATAACTTTTGGAGAAAAGGCCAGCAGGTCTATGACATGAGATGAGACATTGACTACATTGCGATCTGGTGGACTATAAATAATCCTGTATAATTAAGATATTATAATTTTAATAAATTTACTGATCTTTAATTAATAAAGATCTTCGGCACACCCAAATAAACCTAAGCCCACCTGTCTTTTATGTGTTTGGTCAGGTTTGATTATGATTTTATTTTTTTGACAAACATCACACAGGCAGGAGGTTACAATCTGAAATTCGGTATACCATAACATAGACCACTCTGTATATTTCGACGAATATACATTACCGAAACACAAGAAGGAAAAAAATAGCAAAGTGTTTAAAGTAATACGAGAAGAGAGACACATGTTGTTTTTTTTTTAAATCTGATAAGTTGTTATATGAGGAGTGCAAGATTTGTTACGCATTGAGATTGAATTTTAATTGTGTTTGTGTTATATTAAACAGTAGTGATAATTTAAACAGATTTTGAAAATGTAAAAAATACACAGTTGTTATTTTATTATTATAATTTTACGTTCAGATTCACTAAGAAGGGTTCAGATTTAGTACTGGTTTAAAAGTTGATCAGTTATGATCAATTATAGGACAGGTTTTTGTCCTATAATTGTTAATAAGTCGTCATTAAAAACTTATGATTATGAATGATTCTGATATTTCACCGATTTGCTTGGTTTTCAAAAGATTTTAATCTTGGAACGGGTTGCTAGAATGAATTTGGTTTTATTATTATTGTCGAGAGTACGTACTAAAATTGCCCCATTCTTTATAAATTTGCGAAAATACTAAGAAACAAATTTACAGTATACTTAGTTGCCTTATTCTTACACTTGTCAGTTGGTTGTCAAATTAGACCGGATTAGCGTTGGAGAATCTAATTTTTATTTTGAAGAAAATTTGCACGGTTCTTACTGAAAAGATGTGGACAGATTTTGTGGATTTTACCTTTATCCTAAACTAAAAATTCTTCAAAAGTTTTAGAAAAACAATTCTACCCTTGTTTTTTACAAGATGCTGAACAATATTCTTATATTGATTAGAATCTAGTCTGAGCACCGTTATCAAACCTCTAAAGCAAATTAAAAATATATTAAAAAATTGGAAAGGAAAAATCAAAATTAACCAAACTTAATCTTAGTTATCAGGAGCCCCTTTTTAGACTAACCATATAAAAAATTTCAATAGTTTTCTCATTTAAGTTTTGGCTTCTAATTTAATAATAATTCTTTCTCTATCAATCTTCATACTCTTAAAGAAGATCTATTGTATATTTATTAAATGTCTATTTGGTCTAACCATAAAAGCAATACACCAAAGGGACCAGAACCCAAAAAATTAAAAACTTACCCTTTCCAAAGTCCCAGAAAACAAATATATCCAAAATAGTGCGTCCCTCAAGATTTACAGAAAAATACACGAGACGCGCGAACCTCTTCACCACTGCTTTCCTTTATTTTATTGAAAAGCAATACCGTCAATTACCCGAAAAACACCACGAAAAACCTCGTCATATGTTCAAGAGAGAAAACGGCACACTAAACTCTCACAGTCACAGTTGTTCGAATGTTTATGTTTTGTCTGCATGACCGTCGAAAGCCTACGACTTATTGCGGTCTCGCTCCCTTCCTTTTCTGATACATAGCTTCCTCTCTGTTGGTACTTTAGCGGCAGTTCCGACGATCGTGGTGTACCCTCCCTTTGTCGGTGTACCTATAATCATTTGTAGTCTCATGGTAAAAAGAGAAAAAAACGCTCACTCCGGAACAAAGAGTGTTTTAAAGGTTGTATTCGGTCGGTACGATCGCGATGGTAGTTTATTGTCAGTAAATATTATTTAAAGGGGATTAGCACCAACAACAGGTGGAAATACATATATATGGGAAAAACTGCTCACACTAACATTTTGAACAAGCTTACGATGTATGCCTTAGAATTTTAATATACACCTCAAAATTCCGATATACAACTTAGTAATTTAGAATTAGAATTCTAAAATAGATATACATACATCAGAATCCCGAAGTATACGTCAGAATTCTGAAGTATATATCTTAATTTCTGAATTAGATATCGAAATTCTAAATTCAAATTCCGAGGTGTAAGCCGAAATTCTTCTGATATACATTGAAGTATACATCAGAATTCGGGAGTATATATCTGTATCCCGAAAGTATATATCAAGATTGTAAGATATGCATTGAAATTTCGAGATACACATTAAAATTCCAAAGTATATACACCAAAATATTGAAGTATATATATGTAAACTTTAAATCCATACATCGAAATTCTCAAATATACCTTGAAATTTCAAGATATAAATAGATTTGCGAAGCATACATCAGGATTCTGAAGTAGATATGCGAACTTTGGAAATATACAACCAAATTACAAAGTATATATTAGGTATACATATGAAGTTCGAGGTATATATCTGAATTCCGAAAGTATGTGTTAAAATCTAGAAGTATATATCAGATTTTTGAAGTATGTATCTAAATTTCGAGGGCATACACCTAAATATCTAAACTTTGAAGGTTACATAAAATTCTGAAGTGTATATCTGAATTTTGATGATATAGGTACGTCAAAATTTGGAAGTAAAATAGGACGGTATATGTCAGTATTTTTAAGTATACATCAGAATTCTGAGGTACTTATATCTAAATTCCGGACATATACTTCGAAATTTCGAGGTATACAACAGAATTTGGAAGTATGTATCTGAATTTCGGAAATAGCTATAGATTTGTCAATATTTCGAAGTAAACATCAGAATTCTAAAGTATATACCTAAATTTTGGAGGTACATGTCAAAATTTAAAAGTATACATCAGGATTCTAAAGTACATGTCTGAATTTCGGTACCTTTATGTCAAAATTTCGAAGAACATATCAGAATTCTGAAGTACATACGTGAATTCTGGAGGTATAATGTAGAAATTTCGAAGTATAGATACATCAGATTCCGAAGTATATATCTGTACTTCGGATGTATACATATTCTCAAGTATATATCTCAATTTTGGAGGCATACGTCAAAACTTTGAAATTTACATTAAAATTCTGTGGTATATATCTAAAGTCCGGAGGAATATCTTGAAATTTCGCAGTAAACATCAGAATTCTGAAGTATAAACTTGAAGTCTTAAGGTATAATATGTCGAAATTTCGAAGTATACATCAGATTTCTGAGCCATATATCTGAATTCCGGAGATATATGTCAAAATTCCGAGGTACCTATATATACATTAGAATTCTTAGATAAGTATAAATTTGAATTTTGGAGGTACCTATATGTAGAAATTTCGAAGTATACATCAAAATTCTAAAGTATATATTTGAAATCCGGATATACTTATATGTGTCGAAATATTGAAGTATACATCAGAATTCGTACATATATCTATACGTACTTGAATTTTTGAGGTATGTGTCGAAATTGCGAAGCATACATCAAATTTCTTAAGGATATATCTGAATTCTGGAGGTAAATGTCAAAATCTTGAAATATACATAAAAATTCTGAAGTATATATCTGAATTCTAGAGGTATGTATACATCAAATTTCTGAGATATAAAGTAAAGTCCCTCTGAAGTAGTTATTTCGATTTTAAAAACATTTAAATTTTGCAGCTCATATCAAAATTCTGAGATTTATGTAGGAATTCCGAAATATAAATGGAAATTCTGAAATAAACAAAAATAGATCCAAAAGAATCATCAGCATCAGCTGTTGCCTTTAATGAAAACCCTGATACTCTGATACCTTACAAAAGAAAACAAAAATCTTATGAGCTATACAGGAGAGTCATCTAGGCAAAAGGCAGTAAACCTTTCACTGGCTTCGCACGAAGGAAGAAAATAGAATCTCCTCGTTCGTTTTCAGTGATCTACATTTAATTTTGATTGCGATACTGGTTGTCTAGCCTTAAGGATTAATACTGCTCCCGGTAATTCCTCAAAATGTGAACTGTGGGATTTAAACGTTGCGTAACAAGCATTATGGTTTATGGATTACGATGAGTATGAGGCATTTCTTTTGCAACTTTTGTTGAAGGGAAAAATTTAGGTGTTGTTTGCGTTGTTGCGTAATGTAATTTACAATTATTTCAACATACTCACTATTTGCCTTCATACGTATAATAACAGGAATTTGTAATTTTACACAAGACCAAAGCCTTCTCGATGTGCTATGCTACGGAAGAAAGATTGCTTCTTTCTTGCGTGACACAAGGCTATGATGAAAGGAAATATAAGACGAAAAACCCTTTCTTTTCTCCTCAAAACAAAATGAGGGCATTACACAGAGTAAGGACTGTGAGAATTTACATTTAATTCCGCTTATTAGACACTTTACCTCCGTTATTCCTCAATATGCGAAGCAGAGAACAAAGAAACTTGCTTTTATTAGAGTAAAGTGGACAGTCGAAAAATTAAGGTACCCTATTTTGAGAGCTAAAACTAATTGGTTGGGCCTAAATGAATTAGGACAGCATTTCTTTGTTCTGAATGTTGGCTCAGAACTACACAGGGGTTTCAGTGTTCTTAGGACTATATTCAGGACGGAGTCTTATGAAAAGAGAGAGTTTATTTTTATTATTAAGCAAAATTTTAAAAAGTTTCTGCGATTTTAAAATTTTGAACAATAAGAATATAACCCCAAAAAACTGACCAATTGTTGTTGTACTGTTAATTCTGCTAGCGTACGTAATTTGGTACCTACATTTAGGCATGAACCTTAACAATTAGTACATTTTTCGGGATTATATTGTTTGATATTTAAGAGACTGGCTGAAGGGCAAACCTATTTAGTATACATCAGAATTCTGAAGAACATCCAAATTCCGGACATATAAGTCGAAATTTTGAGGTAAACATCAGAATCCTGACGTATGTATCTGAATTTGTTAGGTACATGTCAAAATTTCGAAGCATACATCAGCATTCTGAAGTATATACCCAAATTTTGGAGTGAAATTCCTAAGTATACATTAGGACTCTAAAGTAGGTACTTACCTGTCTGAATTTCGGAGGTATATGTCATAATTTTGGATACTGCATCAGAATTATGAAGTACATACTTCAATTCTGGAGATATAGATAATTTAGAAGAATACATCATATTTCTGAAGTAGGTACTATATATCTAAACTTCGGAGGTATAGGTATTCCAAAATTTTGGATATATCTCAATTCTAGAGGTATACGTCAAAACTTCGAAATATACATTAAAATTCTGAAGTATATATCTGAAGTCCGGAGGTATTTCTTGAAATTTCGAAGTATACATCAGAATTCTGAAGTAACGTATATATCTACTTGAATTCTTAAGATATATGTCGAAAAAAAATTGCTTGATATTACTCTTGGCTCTCTTTTGGATAGATTCAAGGATGTTAAGTGTCGAAGATGCTGCCGCTCCCCAGATGTAGGGACACTATTCTAGGTTATGGCTTATGTGTGGAACATATAGGGTGTCTAAGTTGGAAGGGGAGAAGTATTTTCTCACTCAAAAGAGAAAATCAAGATTTTCAGCTGCTGATCAGGCTATTAAAGTAGTGCCAGCTGAAATCATGTTTGAAAGCGATGACAACAAAATTGAACGTTAATATGTTTTGTGGGGCTAGGCCGTTCATGTGGATGGGGTGTTGCCGGAATGTTTTGCGTGACAGGGAGCAAGACTGGGTTTTGGAGGAGTAGAACTGAACAAGGTTTTTGGCACCCCAGTCAAAGAGTAATTGAAGATCCAGGCAAAAATTACGCCAAAATTTGCTATGCTCTTTTCCGCATTAAAAAAAAAACTTCAACTTACACCTTAAAGCCAAAATTCAAAGAAATGAAAAAATTAAATTTAAAAAGGCAACCGTAGAGCCGACTGCGAGTAGCTTGCGCGTGCGTGCAAAAGAATGTCCTAACTCAAATCCGGAGAATAGGGGGGATCAATAGGGCGCCACTGTTTTATTAGCTGGGTTAAAAACAGAAAACCTCTTAGATGAAATTGGGATCTCGCTTTCAACTCATTTAATACCTTTTTTATGTTCTGATACCCCACGAAGACCAAAGTCTAAGCTAAGTACTATGTAGCGTGGGTGTACTGGGAAATCTGACTCACACATCCAGAGCTGGAAACATCCGTACGGACTTCACCAGCCCTTTAAGAGGATGTGTGGGGTGGTACCACCTCGGTCGAGGACGAAATCCTCTACCACCTTCCAAAAGCCAACATAAAAAATCTCTAACTCCAAACTGCGCTACTTGGCGAGTCAATATATTTCGAAAACAAATTTACAATTTATTTCCAGCTTTTTATGCTCCAGAAATGGTTAAAAAAAATAAGAATAATGTGTCGAGTTGACACTGTAGTTCTTTCCCCTTTAAATTTAACATTTGTAGAAAATAAAGTAATATTACATTATCTATTAATTTATGAATGTTATTGAGGTAGATACCAAACAATATAAGGCGCAAAATTACCCAGTCACGTGACTCGCAGATAGATATTCATGAAGCAAAGTGGGTTATGTACCTAAATGTAGGTCACAAGACCAAGAACGTTAAGTGCAACATTGCAGACGAAAACATAATAATAAAAATTTAAAACATATCTTTGAGCGCTACATCAAATAAAGGAAAAATGCCTCTCATATAACTAGCTGATCCTGTTTTATAGATATATCTGAGATAAACGGCTTCACAATGGAGAACAAGAAAACTAATGATATAGACTGGGTGACAGGGCCAACTAAATCGAGGAAAATGTTTGAGGTAGTTAACATAATTAAAGTTAATATTAGGTAGAGTTAGTACTAAAAGAAAATCGATAATAAAAGAAAGATATTGCCTGACGGAGCTGTCCTCCGATGAAGGTGTCCAGGCCCAATGCCATGACGGCCTAGGTGTAATGGTCTACCAAGTTGGCTACTGGCTCCGGCGAAGGCCTAGATTTCCAGTTCAAGCAAAAAGGGTATTTTCCTGTCTTGGCAAAAGAGATGTTCGAGCACAAAAAGGTGTCTGTGCAGCAGGAACAGGAAAGCGCAAGAAAATATCTTCTCGGAGGGAAAGATCATGGTGGGAAAATTCCCTTGAAGGAAAATAGATTACCCCATCGAGAAATTAACAAAAATGGTTCAAACAACTCTTTTTTGATTGCAATAAAATTGCCGGAAAAGGTTTTAAAGTAAAAACAAAATATAAGGTATTTTATTTTAGCTCGACGACACTTTCGTTCGGATAAGATAGCCATTAGTTTATTGCTGCTCGTTGCTTACCAACAGTTTTAAGTTTCCATCTCCTATTACGAACAACCCTTGTCTCTTGTCCTTCTTATATGACAGTAGCTTTACCGGTAGCTTTATCTCAAATGGGCGATTTACACCGAATAGTCAAATGCTTAGAGGATTTACATCCTAAATAAAGTGTGGCGATTTTTTGTACATACCTTTATTTTGCCATCACAAATACTGTGTGCGTGTTGTGCAGATGCTGTTGTGGGTGGAAGTGATGACAATTTTGCTGGCTTGTTTAAGTCTTGTAGATTTAGCAAAGCTGAAGAACCGTTAATTGTCGAGGAAATCTTGTGTTTTTGGAGCTCCGAACATTGCTAAAATAAAATGTATTCCATTATTGTTAACAGTATCTCGTGAGCAATTCTCTTGCTTATATGCTTCTGCAATATGATGCAAATCTGATCGTGTTTCAAATAACTTCATTGCATTTACTTTTCCTTTATGAAAGAGCGCATTTCCATGAAATTCTGAAATAAGTGATTTATTAGTGAAAATTTATTTATTTATTTATTTTAACACATACCTAGCTGACGTGTTAGTGTGTGTATAAGTATCATGAACTTTCTATAGTATTTCTATAGAAGAATCATATTTTGTGTATAGAGTCTATACTAAGTATAGACCATTGGTCGGCAGCTGGCGGACCGCGGTCTGGACCCGGACCGCGGAAGGTGGAAAACTGGACCGCCAAAATATTATTTTTAAGAGTAGAAATAATAATTAAAAACTAATAGAATGGATTTTTATAAGACACGTTCCTTTCTGAGAAACAAAAATTATCTGATGTCCATATGAAAATTTTCTTTTTTTTCTCTTTCAGTTTCATATAGAAAAACCTGTGTGTCTGTGTGCTCATCATTGTTTTGAGCATATTCTTTCAATTTAAAATATTTAACATTATTTACCTACATTCTACAAAGGTATATTTCCGATTTCTCTTTTGACTATATGTGGAAATTAGGAAGGATTTATGCCCTTCTTCTAATAACCAACAACGTATTTCCTATGTATGCGCTCCTGTTTACAAATTCGATTTTCTCCAACACTCTGTATACAGAAAACATTCCAAAAGGACGCCAGTCGGTGGCGACGGGGTTCAGTGCGTCGCGACGCTTCAGAAGCAACGTCACGCAGGTTTATCGACAAAAATAGTGAGGGAGATCGCAGCACGCTCGATACAATTGCGAAGGAGTCTACCTCAACAGGTTTGTTTATTTTCGAACACACTTTTTTTTAGAATTTACTACTTACGTTAAAATACTTGGTGTTCTGATGCAATTTAATTCTTTTATAAATTAAAAAGTTAAGTAAAAATTAGCAGCATGACAGTTCGATTAGAAAACTAAAAAAATATGTAACTAAAAGTTAGCATCCTGTGTAGTATATTAATAGTTTTGTCACCTCTAAAAATGTATTTTCGCCAATTATAAATCAAATCAATAAAAGAGTTTTCACATTATTGCTGAAGTTCGAAAATAAATTTTATTATTAACCAGAAAAATTTTGATAAGGCTTATTTAAATCAATCTGTAGTAAATCTGGTTGTTCTGTGGTCCATTGGTTAA
This sequence comes from Philopedon plagiatum, assembly GCA_963971165.1. Lineage (NCBI taxonomy): Eukaryota > Metazoa > Arthropoda > Insecta > Coleoptera > Curculionidae > Philopedon > Philopedon plagiatum. The sequence goes on from OZ020195.1 coordinate 88,543,475, forward strand.
GGAACACTTTGTATAAAAACGTCCTTTTAAAAATAACGTCCAAATTACGAAATATATTTGATGTTCGCTTATTTTTATATAATATTATGTTCGTTCTTATCACAGGGATTTTTGAAAAATTTCGAACTATTCCAGGCATCAAGAATGCCTTGATTTTGTAAAACTGCAAAAAGATAAGAATTTAAAAATAAAACACTTTTTTTCCTGAAAATCATTTCTCTCCGTTTCCGAACGGGTTAATATAAAATACAAAAAATATTTGCGGCTGCTGTAAAAACAAAATAAACTCTATATACAGTGTGGTCCATTAAGTGTGCAACAAATGGGAATTTTTTCTATTAGTTGCACATCCAAAATATGAATACCGCCAAAAGTTGATGCATGTCCGATAACCATATCAGGTGCCCTTAGAATGGCTTCAAGTCGAACTTCATACAGGGCAAGCCAAAAAATATGAAAGTCCTTCAATAGTAAAGTACCCTTATTTCGAAACATACAGTAGAACGTTATTAAGAAAAGTTGTTTAGAATTAAAAGATATGTCCGAATACAAAGTCATATCCTTCCATTCAAAAAAAAATATATATATTCTTGAAAATTTTAAATTACTCACGTATAATAATTTTTTTACATATTTAGCTATAAATACATTTTTAAATTAACCATAATCAAATCATTTCTACATAGCTTTCATCAAATTGAACAAATTTGTAAAATTTACTTAGATTTATATTTTTTTATGTAACCAAAATCTTCATATCTTATTCTTAAAAATAAGACAAATATTTTTCTTATACCTAATAATGTTATAATAATAATGTTATAATTTTCTTTGAATAGAAAACATTATATTTGGACATATCTTTTACTAAACAACTTTTCTTAATAACGTTTTTCTGTATTTTTTGAAATAAGGGTACTTTATTCTTGAACGGTTTTTCTATTTTTTGGCCTGCCCTGTATGCTGTTTGACTTGAAGTCATTCTAAGTGCACCTGATGTGGTTATCGGAGATGCACCAACATTTGACGGTATTTATCTTACGGTTGTGCCATTAACAAAAAAATTTCCCTTTTGTTGCCCACTTAATGGACAACACTGTATAGACATTTATAATGGAAGATGTATCTATCTAATTATGAATATGACGAGTATACATATTCTCGGAAACATCATTTGAAAAATGGTGACCAAATTTTAATTTGACTCATGGTAGTCATGGTGTACCACACACACAAAACTGCATTTTCAATTTTTCACTGTTGGTCCTATTTAACTCTAAAATTTTTTTATTTAAATATACTGTCTTTGATTTGAAAATACTTTACTGTCTTGTTTCACCTCTCATTTAACAATTTCTATCTTTCATTTGACCCAGCTTTAGGCTTATTTTGATAGTCATTCATATAGCTAGATTAAGAATAAGTGCTTTTCTTGAATGGAATACATATAATAAAACTGTTTCAATAAATAATAAAAGTTGAAGACTAGAGTTCAGGCGACAAGAAGAAATAATTAATAACTCTTATGTCTTACCCGTTCCCATTTTGATTCCGGTTCGAACGTGGTTTGTTCTATCTATAGCCACCCTGGATGTAAAGCCCCCTTAACGAAGGGTAAGGGTATCGCATTAATAAAAGGGGACCCAGATCAAAAAGTTCTGTATTTATTTTGCAGTTCGTCATTGATAAATCGAAGGGCTCTCTTTCCTTGGGTAGAATCAAGGATGCTAAGGGTAATGCCGCTCTCCAGAGGTGGGAACAACATTCTAGGTTAGGTTTTTTTTTATCAAAGACCGCCCATGTAGACTTAAAGCCTAAGTACTAAGGTATAGTGGGCATGTGAAGAGAAGGGAAATGTAATCTAGCGACAGGATTGAAGGTTGGGAGGGGAAGGGAAAACATCCGCATGCTATTTGTTCTAAAATCTGGAGATCCTAGGGTATGAATGAGCGAGAGAAGTGGGATGTTTATTCCACGTCTTTATTCTCTAGCTGGACAGTCAAGGGATGCATAAGTTACGCACCTCTTGCGGAACAAGGAACAATCAAGGGGGAAATTATAGCGGCTAGTTCTTCAGATCAAAATCCGTACAAGTATCGGTAGAAAAGAGATAAATCCTCAATAGCGAGGCGATGAGCGAGAAAAGTGAGTTTTCTTGCACGGACTGGGTCATAGATGAGTCGAATGGCTCTCTTTAGAATCAAATCAAGGATGTTAAGTGTCGAAGGCGATGCCGCTCCCCAGATGTGGGAAGAGTACTCTAGGTTAGGTCTTATTTGGGAAACATAGAAAGTGGTTAAGTTGGAAGGGGAAAAGTATTTTTTGACTCGAAAGAGAAAAACCAAGCTTTTTAGGTGAGGACGTGACTATTGAAGTAATGTGTTTGTGCCAGCTGATATCATGTTCGAAAGCGGTATTATTATTAGAAATTTTGAGATTCCGAGCTTTTTAGGCATTCATTTAACGGAGCCATGAAAATCGTCCTTATTGTCAAGCCTGACAAAAGAAAAGGAGCATTAAACTTTGCCCAAGTTTTAGGTCATGCTGTTAAGTGTATTTAAATAAAATGCCCGTGAAACATGCGACCACAAAAAACGAATAAAGGAAGTTATTATAGATCATAAACATTTTTAGTCCTGTTGCTTATAATGCCATGATGGATAAAAATAATCATTAAACAAATGGTATTAATATGAATGAATTAAGTTGACTACACAATAACTGATCGTAGTTTTTTTTGAAAAGGCCAATGTACGAAACCTACTCTATACTGTTGTCTTTTAACTCTGAAGGTCAGTAAGTAGCGTATTAAAAAAATCGCTTTTTCCAGTCTCAGAAAAACAAATAAAAAGTCGGCTCTTTTCCGAAAAAGCAGTAAAACGGCATAACATTTTAATTAACAGTTATTTGGGAGGTCAGGGTTCTATTCAAGATCTATTTTATGGGATGTTGCAACGAAATGATTGTAATCCGTTGGTATGTGGCAAGGTCTTTGTGTAAACCAACCCCTTAAACCAGTGGCTACTCGTTTGTTACAGTTGATACCCACATCGGCAGGATCTAAAAGAAATTGGTCATCATTTCAGTATATTCATTCTAAAAAAAGAAACAGACTTACAAACAAATGAGTGGAAAAGTTTGTTGCAATTCACAGTAGCCTTTATCTTAGGGATGAAGAACTACATGAAGAAAATAAAACCAAAAAAAATACTGACTGTCGATACTATCGCCAAATACCAGCAACATCACCAGATGTTGGTAACGATCATGATGATTAGCTTCTTTGCCAATATGTAGTAGAAGTATCTGGCCGCCAATTGTTTAAAGCCAGTCAGCAAAATTTGATCTTTCACAATTCACAAGATGTGCATATATTCTTGGTTCGGTGTTTGTTCGTTTATTTGTTGCCATTTCCTCAAAATAAAATCAATTTCCACAATTAGCAAGGTCGTCATTGTAATTTCCTGGGATATTCTTTTTAATGTTTAATGATTGCTTTATTTACCAAAGTATTATATCGTCGAAATGGCCCGCTGGAACAACAAACTACGAAGCAATAAAAACAAAAGTTTGTTGAATCAAACAAATAAAGTAAACAGTACAACATAATAAAAGGAACAAATTATAAAGCGAAGCATCAAATTAATTAAAAATATACAGTTCTCTTTTATGTCGTGTTTTGTGTTATTTGTTCTGGCTTCAACTCAAAAAGAAATGTTATTGTATAAGCTGTGAAGTGGGTGTGTGTACAATGCACACGCAGAAAAACAATCTTAAACAGAATTATTTATTTAACAGATAAATTGCATACGGAATGAAGGATAAGAAATAAAATAATAAAAGGAACACTTCAAGAGATAAAGACTATGTCAGCAGCAGCGTAACGGTAATATGGGAGGAGTGGTTGAGGAAGACCAAAACAGAGATAGGTGGATGGAGTTAAGAATTCTTTAAGGGAAGAATAGGCATTTTATGATGACAAACCTCTGCAAAGTCGACCATAGCGTCAAAGGAAACTTTATGCATTTCAGAAAAGGCGGAGCCAAAGAAGAAGGAAAGGATAAATTTCCATATAAACTAACTTTAATGAGAGTTAATTTTGGCAGCTGACAGTACTACGATGAGTCAGATAGATAGATAGTGGCTAAAACTTGAACATGACATTTTTCTCAGTCGGTGTATAAATGACTTCCTATCGCCTACACGTTATTATTTGTCACTTAAATTTAGTGTTTAGGTTCAGATAAACCCAATTCCTTTATGCGTGAAAATAAAACTTTTAATTTATGTTCAAAATTTCCATAAAAAATGATCACTTTCAATAAATTATGGCGCTTGAGCAGGATTGGTGAAATTACGATAAATTTCAACATGTTTGCACTGTATGTTTACTATGAAATTTGGCAAGGGTCGGTGCTATTTTTGTCAAATATTAATAATTTTGTAAAGAAATAGAATAACAAAAACTATTAATGTGACTATTAATAAAAAACAAAAACGTTGGTACCATCCGCTAGACGAAAATGTAGATTTCCCAATTTTTTGCTCTTTTACGCTTGTTTCTTTTCCTGTAAGTTTTAGCTAAAAAAAGGTTTCACGCAAAAATCGTAAGTCTTGTTAGGCCCAAGCAGCCCCCCCCCTGGGTGCACCGCTGTTCCTGGATAACTCTTGCTTGGATACCATTACCTTTCTTCTACATAATCATTACCTATTCTCATCATACCCACCCACCCACACATCACACATCCATCGTCTCATTTATGCCATTCGCAACCTCCTTTCTTTATTGGCATTTTAGTTAATTATCTTCACAAAAACTAAGATAATTTTTTAAAAATGAAATTCGATTACCCTGCGTCTGAAGAAATAGGCGCCTGAATTAATTCTAGAACTACATAAGACCCAAAATCCTAAAATCCTTGATATTGCTTATGAAACACTTTAGTAATTTAAGCTACGGTAAACAGACGACTGATAATTGTATGTCTGTATTCTTAGCCATTTTGGCTAGCCCCCAGCATATTTGTCACCAATATGTTTTGTTTTTAGTCACGATACAAATGCAAAAACAAAATAAAAAGTCAGGAAACTGGTTCCATTGTTTTTCATTCAGCAATTGCAACATTTTGAGGCCTTGGGTTGACACAAAACGTAGTAATGTTATAAAAATAAACAGAAGTTTTCGAAATTTCAAGGTTTAACAGATATTTTTGAACATTTTTTTTTCATGCAACACAATTTAATCTTATACACTTTTATATTGTGGGACATGATGTTTCTTCTAATTGAAATGTTTTTTTAACATCACTAAAAATATATTTTTCCATATTATGAAAATATGTCAAATATATATGCTTTTTATATTTTAGCCTATTCTCGAAGACCCGGCTTCTGCAATACATTCCTTAGCCTATATGCCAAATTTTTGGGATAAGGTTAGTATAGGAATTCCCAGTTAGGCTTTTATTAAAGTAAGCCCAAACAAACACGTCTATTATGAAATTTTACAATTTTTTGGAGGATCGTATGCATTTTAAAAATATCTTTGTTATATATACAGGGGACTCTTTAAAATGTTACAAGGTAATATCTTGAAAACGGTTTAAAATATTTTCATCAAATCTTGGTGAGTTAACAAGGATTTTATTTCATTTTATTTATTTATTTTAAATGGGGGGACATATTTAAATATATTTTTGACATTTACTCCCTCTCTCTATTTTGAGGGGTCACGGGGGGTATCAAACCACACACAAAATAATTTTTTAAATGTTTCTTTCAATTGTATTGGCGTAGGATTTTGCAGTTTGCATTTTTTTACTTCAAACGTACTGTTCTGTGCTGGCAAAAATAAATGTTTATTAAAAAATATTATTTATTAAAAAGCGACTGTCTTGAACAACGGCTGACTTATAACTACTTTCTTTACAACTTCAATCCTAGCTAAAATTAGGTACCACCCCAAAAAGGCGGAGCAGAAGGAGGTAGTTTACTCTTATTTGTAATTCGTCAGTCTTATAAAAATAACATTATAGCAACTAGCCTAGACGGATAATAAAATTAAATGTTGTTCGTAATGTCACAAATAATAGCAAAAGCTTTGTAAAATGTAAATTTGATAACATTTGGCACTTTTTTGATATAATTGGCAAATTAACGTTAATTAGCGCATGTCAAGTTTTATCTCTATACTTCTAATAGAACAGAGTCTAACATGGGGTTAGAAATTTAACATGTTAAACCCTATGGTCCGCTTTAAAAAAAACTGTATATGTATATAACGCATACATTAAATTACAAATAATGTAATGTAAAAATTCAAAGGTCAATAATAATATTTCACATCTAATCGCATGTCTAATCCATGGGTTTTACTGCCCATTAAAGGTATAGAAACCATTATGTATTTTTATCAATTTATCGAGAAAATTTTCATACAAAACCCGTGTCATTGTCAAAATTATACATGTACTCTAATCTATTTATCTATTTGGGTATATTCAGGTGTGGTGGTATTGATTTTCACGTACACACTTACGAAACATGTATTCAGAACATAAGTGTTATTTATTTATTTGTGAGAATAATTTTTTGGGATGTACAGGTACATTTTCAAAAGCCTGGTTATTCCAGCAAAAGCTGAGACGGAGATTTCTTATCGCTATTCTTAGACGTACGCTTATGCTTTATGATTGTTCTTATTTTCAGAAAAAAACACAGCTCTTTACTTCTTTAAACGGCATAAACATAGACAAGTTTTTGCTGTACATTATGTTGCCGGCAACTTGGGAAATCCAACAATCTGGGAAGTGCCAAGCCATTTTGCAAATTGATGAGGCCTTCAGATAATTTCAAAAATGACTAAAACACTTCAGGCAATCTGTAAAATGCTGATTATTAAGGCCAAGTTACACAAAATTAATAGTGAGTAGAAGCTCCCCGCAACATTCCTGTATTCTTCTAGGCATGCGTTGAAGGAGGTGATCTGTGTCTTCTTGGTATGCCTTCCCAGGCTAACCTAACCTCATGGCGCAGGCGCTGTAGGTCCATGATTGGTCGTGGCAATCGACTTAGTCTTCTGCTTACCATGTCCCACACATGTCCAATGGGTGATAGGTCAGGTCACCTTGGGGGCCAAGGGAGGACATTAACGTTAGCTTCCTCTAAGTAGTCTCTAGTAATGGCAGCGCTATGGGGTCTGGCATTATCTTGATGGAATATTGGGCTTTCCACAAGCGCGGCCCCATGAAATTTTAAAGTTGTATTAGATATCTGTTGCTACTTAAGGGACCCATGTCAAGTTCAAGTTTTTTTAATAGTGAGCCTACTAGGAATGTTTTAGTAAAAAAAATATTTTGTAATTTCCGAAAAAAAGTTGAATGTTTGAATTGACCCACCTGAGAAAAAAATTAACACGCTTAATAACTAAGTTGGCTCTAATCGACCTATCTTGACTCCAGAAGTCTATCATTAAACGTTGTACACGTATTTTTCGGACACTCTGTATAGTTAAAAATAAATCACAATAAGGTGTAATGCCAACTAACCGGTGAATTTTGATATTGTTTTTAATGGAAAAATATTTTGTCGAGAATAACGCCTTGGACATCAAATAAATGAAAACAATTTTGATGCTACCCACATATTAAAAACATTTGTATTAATTCCGTTATAGCTTCCAAAAAAAAACCAATTTTTCTTTCCCACGGCTACAGAAAGGTCAAATGTCCTTATACATCCTCCCTGAGGATAAATGTCTTCGGAAAAAGTGTGTAAATGAGTTCTGGGCTTAGGAAGATATCATTTTGGGTTGGAGTATTCGCAGAGCTAAAATTGTAGAGGCTTTTTTTCTGTTTATTCATGATATAAATTTAGCACTTTATGAAGTTTTTGTGATTAAAGTTCAGGCGCTCAAAAATATAGGAAAATGCACGTCATATTTCTCTAAGGTGCGCTGTGAAGGTGCTCCAACCTGTTAAATTGTAAAAAGTGGCATTTTTTCAATGTGCATATCAAACTATTTTCCAGGCTTAAGCTGGAGCTCACGTCTGTTTCCATATTCCTTTTGTGAAATCTCCAATGGGCCCTTTACTAGAAATTCATGATTTTGATATTCACATTTCATTCTTAGTACTCCCAAAATTGAAGACAGAACAGCAAGACCTCGACTAGTCGTATAAACATGAAATGAAAAATGATGAATTTTTAGTCATAGAGTTTTCCAATGTTCTGTATTGCTGTCAAAGGCAAACATTAATTGGACTTTTGCCTTTTGTGTATAGCAATGTCAGGAAAACTTCCCGGAAAACCTGGATATCATAATATCCGCAAAAGTTTTAAAACGTTAACGATGTTAAAGACTGCTCTAAAGTGCCCTGTTATCGGGAATTACCACTGTCTCTTTATTTTTCATCTCTTGTTGCGGGAATGGTCATAATTTTTGAGATGTCGCAAGCCACCAGATTATTTCATTTTTCTAAAAGGGTAAAGGTATTATAACTTTGGAAATGTATCACTATTTCCAGAGAAATGTAGATGTTTGACTTAAAAATGTCTTTATTAAATGGTGCACTTATTTAATTCAAAATACTTGTTATTCAAGTGCAATTTTTAACTAATACGAACATTTTCAAAAGAATATGATATACTAAGCAATACATATTCAACACATTTTTCTAATTGCTTGGTTAGATATCTAAGGAATTTCTGATTTCTTCCTGGGCTATTGAACGAACAGCCTGGGTAATTCTGCCTTTTAGTATGTCAATATTATTTGGTATTGGGGTGGCATAAACAATTTGTTTTAAACGGCCCCATAGAAACATATCGTCCAGTGTTAAGTTGGGGCTGTTTGGAGGCCACAAAATTGGGTCATTTCTACCGATCCACCTTGGACCAAATCTGCGGGGAGCCATTCTATTACCTCGCCAGCGCAATGTGCTGGACAATCATCTTGTTGAAAGTAGATTTTTTGGCGAAAATTTAATGGCAAATTTTCGAGTTCATCGCTAAAAAATGTATCCAGATTTCTAAGTAGGATAGTCCATTGCAGGTGTTATTAAAAAAATACGGGCATGCTGACAGATATCGCGCACCACACGTTCACTTTTGTAAAACATTGTTTTCACCTCCTGAGATGCTGGGATGCTACAGTTTCATTAGTAGAAAATGTACATTCATGAAAAATCATAGTAAATTTATAAAAATGGATATTTCCACTTAGAATTCCACCCATAAACAAAAAACTAGTCTTTTCGCTTCATCTCCATCTTCCAATGTTGATTAAAGTGGGGTTTGAACGGAAATAATTTATTTTCTTTTAAGAGCATCTAAATATGAGTTTTTTCACAACTTCTAGAAGATATTTAGCACGATTTCTAAGGGATATCACAGGAGTTTCTCTAACAGACTGAAGAACTAAAACTGTGGCAACATCGTTTTGGTCATATTGTATTTCTTCTTCTTTTTCTTGAGATCCAAAACCTAACCAGTTCCTTGGAACTTTTTTTATTGTGTTGTAGATTGTCATTTCAGTTAATGGGATACCTACAATTATTAATATTTAAATTTTTTAATGAAATCACTCACTTACTTGGACATAAGGTTTAACTTAAAACATATTTCATATTTGTTCTTTTGGTAAAAATAATAATGAAGGTGTTTCCTCTTAGGCCGGCGACATACTAGCGGCGAAGACGTGCGGCATGGTCGCAGCGGCGATACCGCAGAGATTTGTATATCTGTTCATACTGTGCGGCGAGGTCTCGACGGTGACTGTAGAAAAGCTAAATGTAGGAGAAAATTCGCAGTGAGAGTTAAAATGCCTTGCCGGTTTTAAGCGCTGTTGAGGTGGTGTGTATTGTGTACGTACGCATTACAAAAAAGAAGAAAACTGCGAAGGTATTCTGTTCATGCGTTTATATTTGGTCGAATTTCATTGTTTATATGGTGAACTGCATTCCTTTGTTTCTACCAGAGAAATAAATTTTTCTGTATCAAACATCTTGTTTATGTACTCTCGCTTTCTGTTTCAAACTGATTTTACACCTACCGTTGAGCTGACACTACGAAGATTTTGTGTGGCGACTTCGCCGCATGTATGAACAGGTAGGTATAAAACAACGATTCACTTTCTTTCCGGCGGCGCCGCTGTATGCGGCTTCGACGCAGCATGCTGCGACCAAGAGCGGCGAGCTGCGGCATGGTCGCAAGTATGTCTTCATACATAAAAATGTGTGTGATACAAAACTTGCGGCACCGCCGTTGCGACCATGCCGCACGTCTTCGCCGCTAGTATGTCGCCGGCCTTGCAAAATAACGTTTTCGTATTTTTTATGCTTCCTGTGTAAAAAATGATATTTTTATAACGCAAATCTTATTTATTTTAAACTTTGAAGGAGAACTTTGAGGAGAATAAGAAAATAAATGTGGAAATCAGACATAGTTTGTCTTTTATTTCAAATAAATTTTATTTATTTTACTAAAACCTTTTATGTTAAAACATAAACATGTCTAGAATGTAAAAGACCAGAAAAGCCTTTTTTCTACTGAATTTCCGTTACCGCAGTAAACATAACGTTAAAGCATAAACATAATAATTCCCTATTTCAAATGAGTTTATAAGTATTCCCACTAGATTGAGGCCGCAAATTTGTATCAATTTGCGTTGACGTTTATGTAGTTACTGTATGGATCATTTGATCTACCCTGACAGACGTGAATGTTTATTACCTACATTTATCTCCCTAATCTACTCATACGGTGTGGGGTAGCTCATGATCTATGTATTTTCTAGTTTTACCTACCTCCTATTATTGTTTTTTATTATGTCTCAGTTATTTTAATGAAAAAAACTATTATTCTTGTCGAATGCTCATATCACTTTGTTTTTTTTTGCTCTATCTCTTTAGATATTATTTGTACAACCTTGGTTGTTTGATTTATTCTTTCATTCCTCACTCTGTTTCTCTTTGTTACTCCACATCTCCATATGAACATTCTAATCCTTGCCGCATTTAAATTCATTTCATTTTTTATTGGACATGTTTCCGCTCCATACATCACTGCAGATTTGATTACTGTTCTAGTTCTAGAAACCCTCTCTCTCTCTCTCTCTCTTGCATTAATCTTACGGTCACACAGTACACCGAAGATTTTTTTCCAGTTCTTCAATTTCACTTGCTCTTTATGCGTTATTTACAAATCCAACTTACCTGCTTCTTGGGTGGCGAAACCCAGATATTCTTACATTATTACGTCTGCATTTCCATTTCTATTAAACTCCAGTTGTACTCAGTTTTCTTCCTACTGATTCCTGAAGCCTGTATCTTCTAGGAAGCTACTTTTTCTTTCAACGTCCTCCTTGCTGGTGTTTCATATTGCAAAATCAGAGGCGTAATGCAAAATTGTAAATCCCCTCGCGCAATCAAACTTACACCCGGAGGTGTAGCTACAAATGGGCCCCTGCTCGTCCGGGCCCTCTTGAGTCCCTATAAATTTTGACCAAAAAAGTCATTCACAGGATAGCTGGGCACCTCAAACGACTGGGCCCTCCACTGGACCTGCGGGAGTAGAGGTTACACTACTGTACAACCTAATTAAATTATAGATCCTTTTTAACTAAATAAGGTTTGTTTCAGATACGGCCAAGCTGTAAGACCAAATAGACAAATTTTACCTTTTCAACGAAACCAAGGTAAATTAAAAAATCAATTATTAGTACAGTTAATCTAAACTGATAATAATAATAATAATGTGTACCAAAAACGCAATATTTAACTTTAATTCTAGTTACTATAGAAATTAAAACACTGATCTGATTTGTGAGTTATATAACTCGCTTTCTCTTAACTTCATATTATGTACAAAATTCGATTTCCTTACTGTTGTCCTTCTTATTTCGTCCTTTATTGTTAAAGGTCTAAATTAATACCCTTTAGGGATAAGGGATGAAGTTTTCACTTTAAAACAATAAAATACAATTAATTTTAAATAGGCCACGGTAAGATAGTAGATACTAAACCATTATTTTAATGTTAATTATTATTTTTGTTATTTATGACACGATTTTTTACCAATTTTTACATACCGATCAATATCTACTAAATTACAGAGCACAGTATGAATAAGAAAAGTTTTGAAAACGATTTAAATTTAAAAACAGACTAAACAGTATTAATCGGCACCGCCATCTGCAAAAATGGCGAATATCTCTCCAGGATGCAATAATAATAAACACTGCTATTTTATAAATTACCATCTAGAGCTATATGGCAAAAAATGCTTTTACCGCCCGAATATCAGCTATATCTAACTAGGTTTATCCCATGCATTTTTAAAAACTCAGACGCCATTAACAAACTTTTCGACCCAAATCATAAAATAAATACTTCCATGGCTACTTTTGTGTTTCATGTCCCAAATATTTTACCCGGTAAAAAATGCTTTTCTAAACGTAATCCCTGTAAAAATGTCGCAAAAAAAATTTAGGTGAAGGGCTTTTATAAGGGTTTATTTTTATTGGTAACTTAAGTAACTTATACTCAAAGAACTCTTCTGTCTTATAGAAAAACACTTGATTTAGGTATACCTAAATTTTTTTCGTTTATACCTTTATAAATTTATTTTGTTAATATTTGTGCTCTGTAACCGAATAGCTTCAAAAAATCTTCAGGCTCATTCAAATTTTAGAATTCTTCGGCCAGATTCAATGCTGTTAAACCCGTCTAATTTCAATACACAAACGTAAGAACAAGACAATTGGACCCTTTTTAGTGAAACACGACGTAAAGCTTCATTCTCTCTTTCCCCAGTGTATACGTTTCAGTATTAGAAAAATTTTCAACTAATTTCAAATCCGTAAATGTAATATTGACAAAAAGGGTGAATTAATTATTAATAAATCACTTTTTTACTTCCTTTTAAGCTTTGACGAAGATACTTCCCATTTAAATTTATAATGAGTTGTTATAACTTTTTCAAATACGACAAACGTTTTCTTAGTCAGTTCACAATATTATAGAGTATGATGCGCATTTTTCTTTATAACCAATATTAATTATCTTAATATTATTAGGGTTAATTTTGAATTTTTTGTATCTGGCACAGTCCACGATTGGAGGTTGGGAGGGGAAGGGAAAACATCTGCGGGCAATTTGTTGCTTGACTCTCACTAAACAAACTAGCTCTTTGGCTGAGCCTACTTGGCAAACTTTACTGAACCAATTTTAGTGTTTATCTGAGCCTGCTTGGCAATCTTTAACGTATCATACTATACCATACCATACTGTACCATAGCATATTAGGGTTTATTGAGCTGAATAAACTGGGGTAGCATGGAGAGCTGTAGATGTTTTTAGAACTTCTAGCTTAACAAATTGTTCGCTATTATTCGCTAGAACTCTACCAGCATTTCTATAAGAAACTACCCTCCCAAAGGTCAAAAGAAAAGGACCTGGCCCACTGATTTATAAATTATATATTCTTTCTTATTTCACACTTACGCTAGATAGCCAATCAGAAATCAAGTCTGTTAATTCAAATTAACACTAAATTATATCTTAACAGAAATCCCCTGGCACCCTAAATACTCCAGGAACGCGTCTTTTATTTTTCTGACAATCAATACGTTAGAGTTATACTTATAAATTATATCTACATTTATTTATGGATTTTTCCAATTTCTTATCAGCCACTTTCACTTTCTGGCGTATCTCAAGCTCCGCCAACGGTACACAGTTACGGGAGTGTCTACTGTTCTTACTCCCATTGTTTTATTAACTCTGAACTATTACCTTGTAATAATACAAGAACAAAAAGGGTTTCCCTTAAGTCTAAACAAAAAAATATACAACATTGCCCCAATAGTAAACTAATATTTACAGAACCTATTCTAGAGTACATAAGCACGCGAAAGATGGAATTCACGACAGTCCTTTTGGACAGAATCAAGAATGTTAAGTGTCGAAGGTGATGCCGTTCCCCAGATGTGTACTAACTTAAAGTATCTTTATCAAAGATCAATATGCAATTAAAACGGCATCTTAAAAATATACTGTGGGCATTTATTTAAAAATATATGTAAAATGTCAAATACTGATATTTCTCAGCCATTAAAATCGGACTATTTATAAAGTCGGAACATTTTCCATCCATTATCATTGGTTCTTCATAAAATCGGCTCATGCATCGGCAGTCCTTTTGCCCCTAACCCTGTTATAGCAAACACTGCGCCAGCTTGTGAAGTTGCAGGCAATTCCTTTACATTTTCTTTCATTATCGAAGTGGTTACGTAAAGGATATCCAAATTAGGACCTCCAAAAACTGCTGACGTGACGTACTTTGCTGGAATTTTTATACTTTCTAGTAGCTTTCCTGTCTCTGGGTGTATTTTATAAATCTAAAAAAAATTACACAAATAACGTCTTACTCTTGCACAGGGTTATTTTTTTAAACCTGACATACATAGGCTAACTTTTTATTTAAAGCGAAAGACCTATAGTTCCAAAAGCGAAGTTTTACAGAGAATAGTCCAACTAAGAAAAATACGGAAATAAATTTTCCCCAGTTCGTAAGTTATTTCAGAAAAACTTATTTTCTCAAATTTACAACGATGAACTACAATAGAAATAATAATAAAACTCAAAAATCATTGTTATGGTTTCAACCCTAGAACTTTGATTCGAAATATTTTCTGCTAGTTTTTAACAGTCGTGGGCAAAATAAAGTAAGTATCATATGAAAAGTGAACCTTCAATTTGACCACAACTGTACATACAAGATGTACTTACGCTTGAACCTCCGTAACCTGCAACATATAAATTATCTTCTGAATCACAAGTCATACCATCTAGAATACCTTTTATATGTGGGTACTTAGCTAAGTCAAATAATACTGTCTTATTACCTACAACAGATTGTCTCTATAAGTATATTTATATATATATATATATATATATATATATATATATATATATATATATATATATATATATATATATATATATATATATATATATATATATATATATATATATATATATATATATATACAAGTTTGTTATTGAAGTTTTCGTTTTTATAATGACTAATATGCCTACTTATGGTAGAACAGCTTTCATCAAAGTTCCATCTTTCCACAGTCCTGTCTGAACTATCAATATAAAACATATATTTGTTGTCCCTACTCCACGTTATACCATTGCTTATGCCAACATTTTTTGTTACTTCTTCATATTTAAAATTTTTCTTAGGGATAAATTTGTACAGGCTGCCGCCACGTGTTGTTACACCCAGGTCATCCTCCCGTGTTAGGGTACCTAAAACAAATACAGAAATAACAGTAAGTGAGTTTTACTTATTAAACAAAAGCAATTTTTTTGATATTACAAATTATCCTAATTTTTTAATTCCTAAGAGCACCATAAATCAGTGTTTTACTGAATCCTTATTTAACAATCCTTAACAAGTTATATATTTTTGAATTATCCAGAAAATTTAGTAAATAAGATTAAGTATCTAATATTAAACACGACAATGTTAAAATCCAAAATTACATTAATGGGCGTTAGCGGGGCGTTAGCAGGATTTTTTTTAAATAACTTACCCAACCATATATTGCCATTTACATCGGCTTTTCCATCATTGAATTGGTTTTTCGGCTTACCCTCATCAATTTTTAATAATTCAGTTACTTCTGCGGAGTTGTTTTGCAGACCGTCCCATGCAAAGTGATAAATATATCTGTCAGCCGATACGATAAATTGATTTGGCTTGTTTTTTATTGGCATAATAGTTCCTATTGTATTTCTTTCCTCTGGAAATAAAAAAAGTGTCAATGAGTGATAGAAATAAAGGTGCATACTTCACCCCTTACTTTTGAGCTTAAAAGGGAAAAGTCATGGTTTTTAGATGCTAGTTTGTATACCTCTGTGCCAGATTTCAGTATTTTAAGGCTACGAGAAGTATTCCAGAATTCTGATAATCAGCGAGTGAGTGTAGTAAAAGTTACGGAAATGCAAAAAGAAACCAGTTGAATAAAAAAAAAATACCCGTGTCCTTGAATTTTTTCAGGGAATGGATGGCTTCTTTGTTACCGAATTTATCCCAGTTAAAAAATTTACCATGTATACTCTTTTCCAAAGCAAAGACTTAGGGAGCCCAAACCCAAAAGCACAATGAATCGCTTACAGAAAACGGTGTTCGGTATTGGCACTATAAAAATGCTTACCTAACCTATGACTCGCTAAAGCATTCGTCTTTGGATTCCATTTATACACAGTAGCCTGAAAGGTATCCACATAATACAAAACCCCTTCTTTAGGTTCCCAGACTGGTCCTTCGCCATGTTGGATTATCGGAGATACTGGTGTTATTCTGTAATCTTTTATTGAACTGCAATCATTGGAAAAACAGGCCATTTAGAAAAAAAAATTGCCGAGCGCTCAAATTTTGGCTTTTATTGCAGAAAAAGTTACAATACATCCGGTAGTTGCTAGGCAACGAAAAATTGCGAAGGGTCATTCACAAATACAATGTTTCCTTTAGCAAAGGACGTAAAACCAGACAATCAAACGCAACATTCTATTATGCCAATAAATTAGTTTATATATTCTTTTCTTCGTAAATCAACTATGTTAGTTTCCTCTAATATTTTTCTGTTTCAGCTGTTATTTAAAATAATTTATTTCAGACTTCTACATAAAGATCATTAAGGGGTCTTTTTAAATTTTGTTAACAACACATCAAAGAATTTCCAATATGATATTTTTAACTGTAAATTTCCAAAAATTTGTTTTGTTTGTTTTTACAGCCAGATTCTGTAACGCTAGTCCGGTCTGTTTTGGCCATCAAAAGTTTTAAACTGGCAAGTGTAAGAATAGGATAACTAAGTTTTATAATGTGAATTTATTTCTGAGGTTTTTCGCAAATTTATAAAGAAAAGGGCAATTTTAGTACGTACTTTCGACAATAATAGAACTAAATTCATCACAGCAACCCATTCCAAGATGAAAATCATTTGGAAACCAAGCAAATCGCTGAAATATCAGATAATTCATAAGTTTTTAATGATGACTTATTAACAATGACAGGACAAAAACTTGTTAAAACATAACTGTTTAACTATAAGGTCTTAATTTAAACCAGTACTAAATTTTACACCTTATTAGTGAATCTCAACGTTAAATTTTTACCAGAGAGCAAGTAAACACTTATCTGCATAAGGTTCAAGTTTTTAATAAATTTTGTAATCAAATTTCTTAAATTCTTATTTGATTTATAATGAAAACTAGGAATTTTTTCAAAAATTGTTCACCTTGGAAATAATTTGCCTTTTCTGTCATGATTTTGACCGATAAATTTATTTCTACCATCGGCAGTAAAAAACAGGTTTTCGAATTGCTTTTGTAAAAAACACTGAAGAATTTCAAAAATGCAGTTTTTCGAAAAGCTTTTTTTCAAAAATGCATTTTTGAAAAAAAAAAACGTTTTTTCGATAGGCGGTTTTTCGAATATAAAAATTTTTCGACCATAGATACCGTGGTACGGACTAATAACTAAATTTACCATATCTTTTTCCATAGATCTGTAGTCTTAACAGGCCTACACATAAATGTGTGTCATAATACCTTAAGTAATGAAACAGCCGGTTTAAACCCACAGGGGTATTATATTTTATAAATTGATAATAGCATGATCATTTCGTGTGTATTATTGTTTTACGTTAAAAGGCAATTTATTAACAAAAAAAATCACACGCGACTAGACGCAAGTCCTTGTAAAGGGCAGTTAATGATTTTTTTATCGAGTCTTGAAGATCTC
This sequence comes from Philopedon plagiatum, assembly GCA_963971165.1. Classification (NCBI taxonomy): domain Eukaryota; kingdom Metazoa; phylum Arthropoda; class Insecta; order Coleoptera; family Curculionidae; genus Philopedon; species Philopedon plagiatum. The sequence goes on from OZ020195.1 coordinate 88,561,295, forward strand.
GTCTGAGATTGGGGGTTCGAGGTACGCTAGAGCGTGTAGAAGTAGGTTTACTTTTGCATATTATTACACGGATTTGGTTTTTCTCATATGCTGGATTTTTTAACTTAATGAATAAGCAATTTTTTGAATAAATAAAAATGTCAGATATCATATAGCCAAAAGAAGACAATACACTATGAATATCACATTGTTATTGGTCTCACTGTTTTAGCGGTGCATTACACATCTGCCTTTTTGTAGATTCTAAGTCTATTAAGAACTTTACAGAGGGTCCCAACCCAACAATTATATTGAGCCGTCATCAGAAAGTCATTATTATTAAATTCAAATATGCCGGATTTTGCCTCGAAAGTTAAGAAATACAGGATATTGATAAGTTTCTGTCTCTTTTATGTTAGGAAACGGGATTTATGTAATTTGATTTTTCAAAAATGTAAATAAATTTCGTTTAACAATTCATAGTTTGCAAAGGTTAACGTTATATTCACCTTTCAAAGTTACCTTGCTGAGAGTTGGATGGACAAGTGCTTTTTAATGGCTCATGGCGACGGTAAAATCCACCGTTTGTGTGCAAACCCAGCCCTAACTTGACGCCCAAATAAACTTTTACGACTAAAGAGGTGTTTACAGTGTAATTTTGATTTATGCGTTGCTTAAAAGCCTTACACCTAGGTCTATAAGGCAACGGCCGTAAATCTGAATCATGTGTCATAAAAGTAATGAAAATTCATTTTTGCGTGTTCTCAACTATAACATATAAGCTGCTCAAATATACCGGGTGTCTCTGGATGAAGTTACCTATTCCCCATATAGGCCTAATTTTTATTTTTTCGACAAAAATTCTTTATAAAAATGCTTGCTTGTAAAAAAATGCGATTTATGTAAAAAAATAGTTTCTGTATACAGGAAAATCAAAAACTTTGGCCTAAGAGTAAACTACTTTAATTTTTCATTTTCCTTGTTTCAATGATGATTATTATTAAATCAAATTTCTATTCATTCAAATTAAGAACATTGCGCTCTGATCGAACGTTTTGCTAACTACCATATTGGGCAATAGCTGCTATTAGGGAGATTTTTTCAAGAAGACATTACAGACCCATAAGCGATAAAATTTAGAGTGGTATTTTAACGGAGTTTTCATCTCATATGCTAATCTCATTTCCGATTAAGTTTTTGGACTAGACATAATGTATCTAGTCCAATAATATAAATAACTATTCACAACAACAACGCTTAATCCGAAAATGTACTCATTTTTCTAAATTATGATTCCCAAATTCTTCAAATTTATATAAAAACAACTTAATTTTATAAATATAGGACCAATTCAAATTTTAATTTATTGAAAGCTTTGATATTTGGATTTGCAGACAACTTGACATTAACGATGTCACTAAATCACGATATGCGACATTTTTGAGTGGAAAAAGTAATGTTTACGATTCAAAACTGTTTTCAATTGCTTTTTGTGCGGAACAGCTTTGAGAGTATGATAATAATTAAAACATTTGGCACTGCGGATCCTTTACTGGAACGACTTTTTAGTTTTATGTGTACATGTTCAGTAAGAATACTTGATCCAAATCTACGACGATTTTCGAAAAACAATTCTTATCTAGCTTCACTTTTCGCTTGGGTCCAGCTTAGTTTTTTCCTTTTTAAAATAACCCCAACCTCCTCGTTCCATCTTCTCCTTTGCCTTCCTCTTCTCCTCTCCTTCCCTGTTTCTGTCTCCCATATTACTTTTACTGTGCTGTCTTTCTTCCTCCTTCATTCGAACTAAGTGCCCGAACCAAATCAGTTTTTGCTGTTGAATCTTTTGTACTACACTTATTATTTTTAATTCACTTCTTATTACTTCACTATTTATTCTGTCGAGTCTGGTATTTTCCTTAAAATTTTCATCTCGCATACCGTTATTTTTCGAATTTCGAAATAAGTATTTTTGGAAAACAAATTTCGAAAAATTGTTTTCTGTGAATTTTTCAGTTTGTAAAAGATGCCCAAATTTTAATAGAAAATAAAATGAAAATTGGAATTTCCTTTTTGAAAATATAAACTTTTAAGCTTCTTTTCGGGGGAAGTTTTCACGTTTAAGGTCTCAAAAGCGTAGCAAATAATAAAAGTTAGTAGAAATCTGTAATATCGGCTTTAAAACTTTCTTTATTAAAAATATTTTAATTTTATACTCTCAGTAACCTGTTTTATTTTCATTTGATCGATTTTCGTCATAAACAGTGCTGTACCAATATTATTATATGCATTAGTAGTTATTTAGTACAAAATTTAAAAAGTTTGTTATTAAAGGTAATTGAAATTAGAAATAATTTACCAAGTTTGTTTAACGCGGTTAAAAATATTATATATACAGGTTTTCCCAGGAGTACATAAATTTCACTTAACAGTTTAGTTGCCAAAGGGGGGTCAGTTTGTGCGTATCGAAGACTTCTATTTATTTTTTTAAGTGTTTGGAGTCGTTTTAAAAAAAGGCGAAAAAATAAACTCATGAAATATTTCTTTAAAAGCACATTTTTTCCAGAAATATAATTTTTTGAACATGCTGTATACAACGATTCAAAAAAGGTGAAAAGTTAAAAATCTTCAACGGTTTTAAAACTTAACCAGGTAAATACTACAACCAAAAACACTGATTTGTATTAAAAAGAATGAAAACATGTATTCAATAAAATAAAAACAAATATACGTCTATATAAATTTAATATTGAGGTAAGTCACTCTATACGGTGTATAAGAAAATGAAGAAAAAATGTCAATTTTAACAAAATTGTATTTTGAAAACAACGCACTTGCAAAATTGTTCGTGAATTACGATTTATTGTTGCAATTTCTTCAGAAATATTCCAATATTCCAATTAAAATTTGCTCTTTAGTTCTATATGAAGATATTTGATGTACCAATATGCCAACGTTTTCTCTTGCTTCTTCTAGTTCAGTGGAATTTAATTCTTACCTTTTCATTGTCCTCGCATTCAATAAACAATATTTTAAGCTTCATGAGTTACATAATCAAAAATTATGCGCTCCAACAACAATTTATAGCTATTTCTACAATAAACTACGACAAATAAACTTTGTAAATAATGTAAGCGTAACTAAAAGTACAGCAAATTATCGGTACGTAATATTTCTTTCTGTCACCATAACGACGACGCCGACGTTCCAAAAATAAAATACCTTTTCGCAAACGCTGTTAAAAATATATCTAACAGTTTATTTTTGAGTTTTGATATGTCTATGAGGATAAAATTGTCATAACTTGGCCAAAAATAATAGAACGTATTCTCTATCGTTAAGACCGGCCTTATTTGACAACCAAGGATTTAAAATTGACAAGTGAAAGAATAAGATAACTAAGGTTTGTATTATAAATTTATTTCGAAATTTTTTCTCAAATTTATGGAGAAAATATCAATTTAAAAACGTATTTCTCTCAATAATAGAACAAAATTTATTTTAGTAAGATTAAAAGAAACTCATCAGTTGTCACAAGTACGTTCAAAATAATAGTCATGTCTGATTTAGATATACCGTCTGATATAGAAGAGCCCGTTACAGAAGGTATTTCATCTTTTTTACCAGGAAAGGAAATGTGCTTCTAAGTCTTGACTAATGCTGCCGTTGGAACAGGAAAGCATTTTATCTTTAATGCGGCTGTTAAAAGCATTTTTGGACTCTAAGATAGTTTGATTGTATTGATTTCTTGCCTCGAGGAGAACTTAACGATTTTCGGGTGTAGAATTTTCAAGAAAGTAAAATATAAGTTACCTTATGACCGGTACGAGAAATAGTGTGCAAAAAAAGGTAAATGTCACCAACGAGAATGTCTGTTAACGTATTTTGAACATTTATCGAAGACTTAGAAACCATCCCCCGCCGTTATATCCAAAAAAGGGAATGTGGGAATCAAATTTACGCATTTAATAGCGTTTCTGAAAAGAAAATGTCATAGACATTGTCCTAAAGAGTCTAAGATTTTAAGTAAGCCGTACATTGCTAGATGATTGCAAGAAAGTGACGACAACGCGGCTTTAATGAAAAAAGGTGAGCTCATTATTGGAGTTGCAAGTTTATGCCGAGGAGAAGAGATGGAAAAACTACAAGTAGAACATGTAATAGATGAAGGTCAGTAATTTCTAATTGTAATTTCGCAGGAGGTATAGACGATATTAAATACGGTAGAATGTATCCGAAGCTACGCTAAGCTACGTCCGTTGGCTATAGTCGTTTTCTTTTGTTTTAAAAGAATGGTAAATGCACTCAGCACCAGACAGACACCACTACAGACCTGTAGGAATTAACACCTTTGGCGTTTAACAAAGAATATTGCTGTGTTCCTGAAATCATCCAATCCTAAACAATACACGAGCCACTGCTTCAGGAAGTCATCAGTATCGCCGTTAGCTGATACTCAAACTCAACTGTAAAGAGGTGGCAGTCTAATACAGTCGCTGAAGGAATTTAAATCCCGTCCCGTCCGTGGTATTAAGTTAAAATCAGACTGATAATATAAGAAACCAAACAACCGAAAGCTAAATATAGTTAACTCGTTTAATAGGCTTTTTAGGGTGAAAAGAAAAAATCGTGCATAAAGGGCCGCGCCGCCGCCCCTGCCTTCAGGAAAATTATGTAAACTTTAGGTCTGATATTCGAGTTGAATATATTTTTCTTCTATTTATAAGATATTTATAGAAATCTCAAGAGCTGGTTACGAAAGGTAAAGCTAAAAAGATTTTTGATAGAAATATGTTTTCCATAAAATAGGATATATATGTATGTATGTAAAAGCAAAATCGAAAATTATGTGATACGAGATGTAATTGTAAGAAATATCAATTTTCATTTGAAAATAGATATTTTTCGAAGCTTTCTTTTTGGCAGTTCTGTAATAATTAGATTTAACAACTAAATAATGTATACTTAGTTTTAAACAACAGGCTTTTTTTATCTGAGACAGTCCACGTAGACTTCAAGCCTAAGTACTAACGTACCGTGGGCGTCTGAAGAGAAGGAAAATGTACACGTGGTTTAAAGGACTGAAGGTTGAGAGGGGAAGGGAAAACATCTGCAGGCAATTTGTTAATGAATAAGAGAGGGAAGTGAGATATTCTAGCCTTTTGTAGCTGGACAGTAAAGAGATGCATAACGCCCCGCTTGTTGTTCTGTTAGAAATGGTATTTCAAGGGGGCAATTGTAGCGGTTAACTTTTTAGAACAAAATCCGTGGAAGTATCGGTAGAAAAGGGTTAAATCTCCAACAGCGCGGCGATGAGCGAGAGAAAGGAGTTTTCTTGAAAGGACTGCGTCACTGATGAGTTGAATGGATTTCTTTTGGATAGAATCAAGGATGTTAAGTTGTAGTATTTTTACTTCAAAAAAGAAATAATAAATTATTCATTTAAGTCCTTTATAACTTCTTCATTCTATTTTTATAACAAATTAAATAACGCTCTACTTTCCAAGAAATTGCACCTCAGTAAATCACGATCTCTGACTTCATTCTCAATAGCTAGTTTTGATGGTTCGCTCAGTAGCGGACTAACTCCTTAGCAGGCCCGGGCGGCCTCCAACCCCTGTCCCCCCTTTTAGTCCACCACTGAGCTCGCTATTCCGTTTCGTCAATTCGCCATTCTGCTGACAAATCTTTTAGATGAATGAACCCTACTATTCAGATATCACGGTTATCTGTTTGATGATTGGTTATCCACGAGTTAAATTCTTGTCATTCGAAGATTTTTGAAGTCTTATGAGAAAAAATCAAGTTTGTTTTTTAAACAACATAAATAAATATAATATCTGAATTGACGTAAAAGGGGTCTTTTTTCGTTTCGGATCTATAGAAGACACAGATAGACGAGACCTGCTTTGGAGAGGCTTTCTTTGACACTCTTTTGAAAGTTTTACATTTGAAAGTATTTATATCGTATATTATTTCTTGAAAGAGACGTTTTATCTGGACAAAGATTGTTGCTGTTGTGTTTTGGCGATGGTTTCTTTTATTTACATTCTCTGTAAATAATCAAGTAAGGATAATGGGTGATTGGAATGTAGTTTTTTGGCTTCTGATGGCAGTTTGGAAGTCCAGTATGGATTTGTTTTTTATGCTTCCCAGGTAACCAGAGTGTTCAATTTTTGGATTCGACTTTTGGATTCATCTTTTGGATCTACCTTTGAGATTCAACTTTAGGGATCACCCTTAAGGTCCATCCTTAGGGTCTACCATTCAGATTCACCTTACTGATTCACCATGGATACTACAGAGTGGTTTTGTCTACCGAGACAGATGTAGGGGTCAGTGCTACGATTCTGAATGCAGGATAATGTAAATGCTTTCATTTCAGTTTGATCAAGAAAAACAACAGTTTATAGCCAGTTTATTCCATCTTAAGTCCTTATTTCCTATTCACATAATTTCACATTTTTACCTACTAATCTTAGAAATGGTTCTTTTAATCATTATGTAATGGCAAATTGGTAAGGGGAATATGTTTTCTCCTTTCAGGAGTTTTTATTTGCGCCGTATTGAAATTCATGAATTTCATGTAGCGGTTAACATATTATACCTAAGGTTTTCATCATCCAAACAAACCAATTGATGCCGAATTATTTTTGGAATCATCTTAATTGATGTGGAAATATGTTAATAAAATGTAAATAAAATATACAAGATCGTAAACAGTTAAAGGCGGGTCAATTTACATTAAAGTACTGAAATAAAAGTTTATTTGTTGGGGTTTGGGATCTTTTTGTTTGCGATATTGAGGTGCCTAAATGGCGACTTCTACAAATCCTTTCTGATTTCACCAGAACTAAAATTTACAAAAAATTAGAGGCGTTCAAATAATAAATACACCATCAATGTTCTATGGCACAACAAGCAAAAGCATTAGGCCGAACCCACGATATTCCCAGTACCTATTATTAGATTAGGTATTATTTGGGAAACCTAGATAGTATGTAAGTTGGAAGGGGAGAAGAGAAGTTTTTTCTGACTCGAAAGAGAAAACCAGGATTTTTAGCAGCTGTTGTGGCTATTGAAGTAATGCATTTATGCCAGCTGAGATCACGTTCGAAACCGATGTGAACAAAACCAGGCGTTTTATTGTTCTTTAGTGCTTTGCCATTCATGTGGATGGGGTAAGTGTTGCTGGATTTTTTGCACGCCATAGGGGCGGATTGGTGCTGCAGCTTGGGGCACCCAGCTTCAGTTGGGGCACCACTTCACCCTTCCTTGATATGCTTAATTTCGAGGAAATAATTAAAGACTTTGTAAAATCAAAATCAAGTAGAAAGGCTTTTATGTAATTTTGTATTTGATAATAAATATTTATTGTTTTATAAATGTTTTTATAATTTCATAAATTGTGATTTGCCAACTTTGCTTGGGTTGGTGAAGGAGGCACCATTTACTGAAAGCACGGGGCACCACATTCGTTTAATCCGCCCCTGGCCATAAAGCAAGACTGGATTTTGGAGGTTGTTAAAGTAATGGTAATTCTTTAGTGGACACATAAAAGGACTTACCATCAGCTTATATTTAAACCATTCTATTAATTTTACTCTGATTTAAAGAATACAATACATATCTACTTTTAAAAATAAATTATCTTGCCTAATTACAGAAAAAATAAGGAACGGCTGAATGATTAAAGCAATTGACATAAATAGGTACAATAATTCTCTTTTTTGTGTGTGGAAAATTTGTATAAAAAAACAAAATATCTATTATTTCTTTTTAGGTTAAATTGCGAGGGTGTGAAAATTGTTGTTTAGGAAAATAGTATTGCGTGACTAATGTGATTCTTGTTGTACATTTGAATTTCCTGATAATGTACTGTGTGGTGTGGGAGTTAGATACCGTATGGAAAAATTTGTACTCTTATATTATAACTAGCTTGCGCCCGCCACTTCGTTCGCGGTATAACAATTTTATTCCATTACAAACTTTGAAACCCCATTAGGGGTTGATTTATTAAAAACTGTAAAACACGTGTTTAAACATTTAAAAGTACTTCTATGAAGTTTCGAGTTAATAGGACCATCTAATATTTTTTCTCCATACATAGTTTACCCCCTGTTTCGTCCCCTTAGGGGTTGAATTTTGGAAAACCCTTCTTTAGTCCAAAAAGGTAACTTTACTTATAACCAAATTTTACGTTTTTGTATTTTTTGCATCCCCTGTGCAAAAAAAAACAAATTTTTGGCATCGTGCATCTTATTTTTAAAGCAAGCAACATTTTTTATTAAGAATGACCTTATTTCGCATCTTTCACATTTTGGCCCATTTGTTCTCTTGTCTACCCCATCGTTTACATACTGTATATAAATATATTATCGATTTTCCCTTGGATTTTTTTTGATCGAAAAAGAAAAGTTACCACTTTATAATATGTCATTCAAGATGTCCTTCTTGTATTTTTCTATTGCATTTCATAAAAATAAATCTTGAGCTTCACAATACGAACAAAATAATCCTCTAGTAATTCTACATATAATAATAGGCGTTCCCCTATTAAAGCAATATTCTACCACAATATGCTTTTCATCTTTGGGAGCCAAATTCGGGCATCAAATCATAAGGGTCCTGGCCTTTTCATGGAAAGGCCTTTGTTGGAAAATGGTTAGGAACATCTATATAAAACGAGTACGAAACAGGGAGGCAGCACACTAACCTTAACCTAAAATTGCCACAGAGACCCTTTACGAAAAATAAGTAACATAATTGGGGGTAGCTCTTTATAAAGGGTACGGAAAATTTCTGATAGAATCCTGTATAAAAACTTGTGAAACCCTAACTGATCAACTAGGTTTAAATTTAAACCCGTACCAACAACCTCAACAAACCTCTTTGGTATATTCCAAGGTAAATAATTGAAATATATTTTCAAAGGGGAATGTTTGATGTCGTTAAATATAAATTAGAAATTCTCTTTAAAGACGGTAATATTTCCATCTTATTAAAACGATATTATTTATTACTTATCAGAAGCAAAAATTGTCCTCATCTAAAGTTTAATTATTGAGTTATGATTTGCTATGAATATTATTTATTCTTCATTTAATTTCAATGCATTGATATTACTAACCCATTATTAATCATCTCGAATACTACAAAAGTTTGGTGTCTTTTTAGATGATGCAGCAAAAAAATAATTTAAAAAACATCGTAAACCCAAACAGCACATGTTAGTCCACTGGATAGCCAGTGGATATCCTTAACTCAACTGACATGTGCAAAATGCGCAGAATTAGTATCTATGGAACATTTAGATTTTCAAAAAACAAGATTTAAAAACCAATTTAACACTCCTTTTGATTATAAACCAGTTTTCACATTTTTTACTTTTCTACAATATCAATATTACTTAAATTTTATTATTATTGCTAAATTACCTTGTATGTACCTGCGTAATCCTTTTATTATATTATCTGGTCGATATTAATTATCTCTTTTATACACACTTTACTTTTACTTTAAAAAAAAAACAAACATTTCTTATTTTTACACCGTATACAGACAAATACTCTTTGTCTGTATACGGTTCAAATGCACACCTGTCACCGCAAAAAACACATTTTCTAGACAACGGTGGCGCATCCTAGAACTATACGTAATTAAAAATATCCCGAGTTAGTTACCAAATTAAATACTTTCAAGGCTGTGTTGGACGACCCGGACCCCAAAAAGGTTTTGTATTTAACTGGAACTCTGTTTAGGATTGCGTACAAAAACAGGGTAAATTTATTTAAATATAAATATACGTTAAGAGGTTTATGCATAATAAATCAGAAGTGGGACGTGTGTATCTAAAATTTATTTTATTTAACTAAAATTTAAAATAAAAACCTGCCTTGATAAAAAGTTGTTTTTCTTCAGGATTGTAGATTACTCGCTGCAAACATTTTAATTTGTTTGCCTTTCGGCCGGGAAACTTTATTAACTTTTGGTTAATTAAACGCTTTAAGTATCATAGACCTACAAAAATTTTAGAAGTTTCAGCAACTTCTTGTATTTGATTAATTTTCTCATTTTAAACTTTTTAGTATTTAAATTGGGTTTTATTAGATATTTTCCGGTGGAAATTGGTACGATTATTTTTGATACAAAACGATCTATCTGTATTTGTAGGAGTTTGATAAAAATATAATTTAGGACCTCTGATTTAGAAACAAGAACGAGAGACCATTATTTACATCCCTTTACTGTTCAGCTACAAAAGCCTAGAACATCCCGCCTCTCTCGCTCATTCATACCTAGGGTCTCCAAATTATGATACAAATTGCCTGCAGACGTTTTCCTTCCCCGTCCCAATTCCCAATCCTTTAAATCCCGTGTCAATAGATTACATTTCCCTTCTCATCAGACGCCCACGGTACGTTACTACTTAGGCTCGAAGTCTACGTGGACCGTCTTAAATAAAAAAATTGAAACCATTGGCGTGCACGGCTTTACTTTATTTCTATTTATAGACTATTATAGACTAAACATACAACAAATTTTATGTTATTTTATAATAAAAAAACGCATAAATATTAATAATCTTAATTATTTGCACATCTAATCAGTTGTTAAATGATTTTTTAAATTTTATGTTTCGGAGAAACATTTCGAGTGAGTGCTTGAAGATGATGTAAAAAATTATGATGAAAATAAACAGGTATAAAAGATATAGGGAAAACAAGCCAAAAAGATCATCCATTGGGATTTCCCAGAATGTAATTAGGGAAAATGTGTAATAAAATAGTTGTAATAGCTGTTAATCCCCAATATTAGATAGTCTATAAAATAGTAATTTCAACAAACAATATACATATTATGTCAACAATTCTTAGCTAGATTTACTACTGATATTTTGACAATTAAGGGATTAGATTGACAAGTATAAGCAATGGCGCGATGGAATATACACTTGTCAAAATCGAACTCATCAACTAGGAGGTTTAAATTAAAACTAGTACTACATGTTAAAAATTAATAGTGAATCCTGCTAGGCAACGGTGGATTTAACCAAGTACAAGCAAGAGTTTATCATTGTCAAATCCTGTTCAGGATAAGTATTTTCTGCTAATTTACTGAGTAAACATTTAACTGCCTTATAAAAATTATGTTGCTGATTTTTGTCGTGTGTACATATATGCACGTGTACATGTGGTATTTAAAAAGACGAGATTAGAAGAGGCTTATGTAGATAACGATTCACAAACACTTAATTATATAATGTGATAATAATTATAATGTATTTTCCGAGCGCGATAATTTTCTAATGTGTTTTTTATGCTGAATTATAAATGTATGATTAAGATAGTTTTTTAAGATATACATAGGATATAATAAAAAATTGCAAAAGTACGCAACAAAATAGATACAACCCTTTATTACCCTACATGGGATATTACTTTAAGCCGTTCTAAGCAATAAATTGGCCTGCTCTCTTCGACTACCGATCCCATCCACAGTTACGATGGCGATAGTACTCTTCATTCCAACATTCATATTTCCAGACAAGTCTTGAATCAAGAGCTAGATAATAGACGTAGATCTATGCATCTATCCCTTTCCCATGATCTTCAATTAATCTTAGACTGGAGTGCAACGGAACCATGATAAGTTCAACGCCTCCAAAACCGGGCCTTGCTCCCTGTCACGGAAAAAATCCGGCACTCTTACCTCATCCACATGAATGGCCAAGCCCTATAGAACAATGAAACGTCCGCTCTTGTTGGCATCGGTTTCGAACATGATCTCAGCTGGCACGAAATTGTTTCAACAGCCACATCAGCAGCTAAAAAGCTTGGTTTTCTCTTTCGAGCCAGAACATACACTCTCTGTGTTTCCCCAATAAGACCTAACCTAGAATACTATCCACATCTGGGGATCGGCATCACTTTCGACACCTAACATCCCTGATTCTATCAAAAAAAGCTAGTACTTACGTGGGCTGTCGTGTGTGAAAAAACCCTATCAGATATAAAAATATCGATATCAATTCCATTATTTTAAATTCCTACTAAATTATGTTGTCCGACATACCGAGTTATTTTTATCGCTTTTAAAATTTAGTACCAATTTCACAAATTTATTATGATTATAACTTTAACTATAATGGTAAAATATGAGTGATAACAATAATCACTGAATAGATTTTAGTAGTGCTTATTTTTAATAATTATGAAAAATAGGAAAAATCGACCACAACAAATAGAAATGTTTATGTATTTATGCTTGCGCATAAAGAGTGTGGTGTTTAAATTCTTGTTGGTATAACCAAAAAATATGGTCCAGTGCACTATTAGTGTTCCGTGCCATCAGCCCACTACTTTACAACAACAAATATTGTTGCTTACATCGTGAGAAATATTTTTTGTTAAGAATTAAATTGTTTATAACAATGGATCGCGCTAGGATTTTTCAATCCTCTTAATTTTGGCCCACTCTACACATAATTCTCAATGTTCATGATTTTTTTCAGATTTCTCTGCATAGCAAAATATGTATAATATCTTGCTTACCTTTTTCATAAATTCTCAAGCGAAAATTTTAAGATAAATAAATAAAATTAATTAAATATATGTGTGACGGATAAACAAATGTAAGCTTACCTCATTGTTAAAAATATAAACGAATAAAAAGGGAACCAAAAGGATACTAGTGCTTAAATTGCAACCAGGACTATTTAAATACCGTGGTGTAACACCACAAAGGAAATAAATACAAGTGGTATAAAACTCATCGTTATTATCCTTAATTACGATGACTCCTTGTAGGGGAACACGGTTCAAATGCATACACACTAATACACAGTCCTGGGTATATAACCTATAACTTGAATAATAAAGTAACTTATGTGAGATCACTAAAGTCAATAAGTCGATTTATCATTAAGTACGGCGTAGCGCGCCGGTCTTCGCGTATAAAAATTTTGCGAAATTTTATACGACGACGTATGTATTTGTTTTAAAAATACTATGTTAAGTGTAGAACGCTTATCGCTGCCCAATCTATTATTATTACTACCAATAAAAAGATAAGATTATTAATAATGGAAAACTATTAAGTAAGATTGTTTTAAATAATTTAAAAATGCATTGTTGTTTCGGTTTTATTACAAAGAATTAAATACGTATACGGGGTTTCCGAAAAGTCTTAGTACGGGCAAATATCTTTGCTATTAGTGAAGAATGTAAAGATAGAGACACCAAATTTTTGGTGTATCTTATTGGTTATTAAATCTACTTTTTTGTGTCATTTACCTTTTTTAATCCCCTTGAGAGGCTTACTTAGGACGCTAGGGAGTTGAGGTCAAAAATTTTAAATGCAACCCTTTAAAGGTCTTTAAAAATGAAACACTTTACCGCAAACCTGAGGTCCGTCTCTTAATTCGTTTTTAAATGGCAAGCCTTTAAAAAATAAAAATTTGAGGATCTTTATTTACCTTGTTAATTTAAAAATGGTTCAAAATAACCACCATGAACTTCTTGGCAGTAATAAAGCCGATTTTGGAACTCTGCCAAGGTCCAAAATCGACTTTATTACTGCCAAGAAGTTCATGGTAGTCATTCTGAACAACTTTTAAAGTAATAAGAGAAATAAATGTATTTAAATTTAAAAATTTTGTCTACGATTTTTAATTGAAGACTTGCTATTTAAAAACGAATTAAGATACGAACCTCGGGTTTGCGGTAAAATTTTTCTTTTCTAAATACCTTTAAACTGAGTTACCACATGGTATAGGGTTGCATTTAAAAATTTTGGCCTCAGCTCGCTTGCGTACAAATGTTAAATTACATAAAAAAGCAGATTTATTAACCAATAAGATACATCTAAAATTTGGTGACTACCTTTACTAATGACAAAGATATTTGCCCATGCTAAGACTTTTCGGACACCCTGTATGAATAAAAATAGAAGATTTTATTGGTATACATCTCTGAGAGAGAAATCTGAACAATATGTTCCAGCTAACATACAATCAATGAACACTACCTTCCCCTATCTCTAATTATCCTTATACATGATCTAATTGGTTTATCTTGTTACTGAATAAGGATCACCGTGACTCTGCTTTAGATAACTTTTTATTGGTTATAATAAAAGTGTTGCAGATCTGTATTATCCTTGTTGCTAAGCAACTAAAAATATTTTTAGTATTGCGTAATTTGCTATTAAAAAAGATGGGACTTACCGGATATTTATTTTCTGGTAATCTTATTCTTGGAAAGCGTTATAGTCTAAGAAAATCCTGTTTTAGGCGAGGTTCGAAGACTTTTTTTGTCTAGGATAACCCACGTAAACTTCAAGCCTTAGTACCCTGGGTGCTTCAAGAAAAAGAAAATGTCATCTAGTGAAACGAGATACGAGGGGTCAGGAGGGAAAGGGAAATCTTCTTCAGGCAATTTGTTCCATAATCCGGGAACCCTAAGTATGGATGAGCTAGAGAAAAGTTTAGGATTTTGTAACTGAACAGTAAAAGGGGGTGCCCGAAAAATCTTAGTATGGGCAAATATCTTTGCTATAAGTAAAGCTAGATACACTAAATATTAGGTGTATCTTATTGGCTGTTAATTCTACTTTTGTATGTAATTTAACTTTTTCAACCTCCTTGAGGGGTGACCCTAGGGAGATAAGGGCAAAAATTTCAAATGCAACTCTATGCCGTGTGGTACCTCATTTTAAAGGTATTCGAAAAAGAAATATTTTACCGCAAACCCAAGATCCGTATCTCATTTCGTTTTAAAATGGCAAGCCTATAAATGTTAAAAAAGTGAAAAAAACTAAAAATTTAAGTACCTTTTACTCTTATTACTTTCAAAGTAGTTCAAAATGATCAACATGAACTTCTTGGTAGTAATAAAGCAGATTTTGGAACTCTGCCAAGAAGTGCCATTCTGCCATTCTCGAAAATGTGAGAAATCGACATTAATACTGCCAAGAAGTTGATGGTCATTTCGAAAAACTTTTAAAGTAATAAGAGAAATAAAGGTATTTAATAATTTTTGTAAGATTTTTAATTTTTAAAGGCTTGTCATTTAAAAACGAATTAAGATACGGACCTCCGGTTTTCGCTAAAATGTTTCTTTTCTGAAGACCTTTAAAATGAGGAACCACACGGCACCACTTTAAAATTTTTGACCTGACTTCCCTAGCGTCACCGTTTGAGGGGGTTGAAAGAGTTAAATAGTTATCGATACGTAAATCGCGCATATCACATAAGTCTTAAAAATTATGGCTTAAAATACTGTGCGGGGCACAAACTTACCCCAAGTCCCATTTTTTTGGTGAGAAGTGAAAAATTTTGTTAAATCACTCAGGAATACATTTAGCGAGTGTCAATTAAGGATAACTTACATGGACGAAGCAGAATATTCCAATTTTATGAAAATATCCCGAAAATTGTGACTCTAGGGTACGTTTGTACCCCCTTCGGTACGACGAAGGTTAAAAGTACCGGGTTTAACCACATTATTTTTTTGAAGTCCCAACTATTCTCTCTCACACCGGCATCCAGAGTACTAGTTTCTACATATTAAACAATAATGACACCTATGGACATGTTTGTCAATGTCTTAATTAAATAAAGCACTTATTTAATTTAAAATACTTCTCTCGTCAACATGCTATCTACTAAGAAAATAATTTGTATAGTCCAGTGTTATGGGGATGGCCAAGTATCATACCGCTACATCATGAAATTATTTAGCGAGACATTTATCAGAAGCCCAATAACTGAAATGACGATCTACAACACAATAAAAAAGTTCCTGGTTCGGTTTTTGAATCTCAGGAAAAAGAAGAAGAAGAAGAAGAAGAAGAAGAAGAAGAAATATGACCAAAACGATGCTGCCACAGTTTTAGTGCTTCAGTCTGTTAGAGAAAATTCTGGGATGTACCTTAGAAATAGTGTTAAATATCTTCTAGAAGTTTTGAAAGAAGACTCATATTCAGATGAGCTTCAAAAAAATAAATTATTTCCGTTCAAACCCCACTTTAACCAAACATGGGAAAAGGAAGATGCAGCGAAAAGACTAGATTTTTGTTCATGGGTGGGAGACCAAATTTTAAATGGAAATATCCATTTTTATAAATTTATTATGTTTTCTGATGAATGTAAATTTTGGTGGAGGGAGATTTATTTTCCGGATCGGAAGAGAAAACCAAGCTTATTAGCAGCTGCCCGCTGATGTGGGCGTTGAGCTGAGATCTCCTTCGAAAGCAATGCCAACAAGATAGAAAGCTTCTTTATAGTAGAAGAAAATTTCAGCTAAAAACAAAAATTTTGAATTTCCTTTTTATTGAATATTTTTTTGAAAGCCAGAGGTATATCTTAAATAAATATCCAGTAACATCTGTTCCTAAAATATAACGAAAAATCTTCTTTCGCTTCGAATGAGAAACCTTAACGAGCAGAACTTTGTTAAAAAAACAAAACGCAGCAAAGCTGGCTCTCCTAATTTACCGCCATGAATATTTAATGTCCCTTTTTCAGAATTCGCTATTGTTCTAGATAAAAAAAGAGAAAGACGACTAGCGAGAGTTAAGTTACTCGAAAGCTTTTAGTGTAAATAAGTGTGTCACTCTAAAAAGACGTTAGTTGAAAATATTTTTTGATTCTAAGAGCATCATTTCGTTGATGTTCAGTATAGAAAAAATGCTTTTTTTAACCTACCCTCTTTTTTGTTGTATGATAACCACTCAATTATAGGTAATAAATTTATTGAATTGTTTTATAAAGTCGTTGACTAAAATTTGACACGAAACTGACTGCCACGAAACTGACCAAAAAACAATGCACTACAAGAAATTGTCTTCTAAAGTAAGCATACTTATTGATACTGACCTTTCATGCAACCAGTCAATAGATTACAGTTCCCTTCTCTGCAGACGCCCACGGTACGTTAGCACTTAGGTTTCAAGTCTATGTGGGCAGGGTCTCAGATGAAAGAAATGTAAGTCAAACTAAGTTCTTTTTTTGCTAGTATGGGCTAAAATATTTTATCCCAGAACGCCACCACTGAATCTGTTTATAATTTCTGACACATCCTCATCCTGATCTCTTTGATACCGATCGCGGTAAATCTAACTAAGGAAGGCACAGCCAAGAATTAATTAATCACATTCAGAAGAGATTTTAGCCAGTCTAGATAAGAGAGATCTCGGTTGGGTGGGGGAAAATTTAAATATAGATAATTATCTGAGGTTTAGCCGAAAATTATGATTATCTATGCGGACTCTAGTCGGCTTTATGATTTATCAAAGAAAATTATAGTTCGTAGGTAGATAATTTGTGGTCGTATCTGAAAATAGCTTCTGTCAGAAGTGGGATGGAAGATAATGGAGGACAAACAGCTGAATTATGGATGCAAACGTAGAAAGCTAAATACTTTAAATAATTTTAACTAAACCGGTCAGCAAAAAATTCGGCAAAAGCGATTTTTACTCCATTTTTCAAACTAACGTTTTAAAAATTTAGCTCTTTTGAGAGCGGTTTTCGGATATACGGTATTAAGAATAGCTTCTTATTCCATTCCATCAGAAATATCGCCAGTGGTATGTCACAATACGTAATGAAATATCCCAACAAAAGTTTTAGTCAAGGTAATAAGATATACAAATCATCACCGGAAAAATATAAATTTGATGCCCATTAAATATTACATCGCTTTCACCGGATTTTCTTCTGAGAATAAAAGAGATCATTTAAACTTTCCGCACCGTTTTAAAGGGAAAACTTTAGTTATCAAGTTTCGATATGTTTTTAAACTCGCGAGGTAACCTTAAACAATAGCAAACAAACTCGGTTTTCGCACCGGAACTCTGAAAGTCTTTAACGATTTTCCTGAAACAAAATCCTGCAAAAATATCTCACTCAGACAGTGGCGTGGGTACTATAACTTAATTGAAAGAAAAATGCCATTTTTTCATGACTAAGTAATCCCAATGAATGAACATTGAACAAGAAATGATTAAACCACCATAATTTTTTTCGCTAAAAATAAAGACTTACCAGCACGCACGTTACTGATGCAAGTACTTTAGAAAATAAATTTTTGTACGTAAAGGTGCCCTTTAATTACATACTGACATCTACCAAAATTCATGTCAATATCTTAACGCATTTTCGAGAAATTAAAAAGAAACATTTAAAAAGAAAATATTAAACACCCTGTATCTCGAAAAAGAAGCGTTTGAGGATCCACGTTTATATAAACTTATTTTCATATTTTTAGATGTAGAATCTGCCCTTAAATCTTCTTAATATCTTTTTGTAACACCCTGTATATATAATAGATGTAAATATTTTTCTTATAAAACAGATTTTTCTTTTTTTTAGATATAACAAGGAAGCTTAAATAAAATAAGAAGAAACAAACTAGAAACGGAGAGGAAAAAAATTGACTTTAACTTTTAATTTAACTACGGGAAATAAATTTTATCTGCCACAAAATGGCGTGGGTCGACGGATGGAGTTTATCTTACTGGTCGACAGCTGACGGCCCATTTCTGAGGTGAAATGGAACGTTTGAAAAGTGATTTATTGTAAACTAGAAAGAACATCGTGGTAAGTTGTTGTTTTTTGTATTTTTTAGTTTTGTTGCCGTACTCATTTTTGTATCATTTAAACTTATGTTTTTAACTGACACATAGGTAACAAAATAATACTGAAAGTCATAAGAACAAGTTCCGTATTGCAATTTCTTTGGCTTTATTTGCTTACTAAACCGATATATCCCACTTCTGACCATCTTACCTTAAATCGGTCAAAAGACTAGTTTTTGATTTTCGCGTGTCATTCTGGAAACAGAAATTCTGATTAAAATTGCCCTTGTTTACAGTTAAACTTTTTTTGCGTTTGTAAGAATGCATTTGGTAACAGTTCTAGTTTAGTTGTCTGCAATTTTTTTTACAAAATATTTTTCTTTTAAGATTAAATGGCCAACTCGAACCATATCCAATATATCAGCTGCCCAAACAGGGGCAACTGCCCCTCTCCGACTTCTACCCCAGAAGAGCTTAGCAGAAGAGCGATCGTCCAAAGGAATGATCTTCTTCTTCATGAGGCCGTCATAAAAAATGACACGGAAGGTGTTAGGAAAGTTTTGAAAGAGCCTGTAGATGTCAATTCTAGAAATAATGTGAGTAAAGTAGCATCACTATAAAATAAAACTGCGGCGCACGGTGCAGCCATCCGTGGGCAAAAACGTAAATGTTGACCCTTTATTATAGATGTAATTACCAGCAAATAGGGTAATACATAACCATAACATACCAGGGTTTTCAAGAAATCTTAATAAGAATTATCAGGTATCGTCTCAGTTTTATGACTGTGAAGTAAGGGTAACTTACTTATTTTATCAGTTGTAATTTTGCTTGAGCTGTGGACAGTTGTATTTGGAAAGTGTTGTATTTGTGGTATTTTAGCAATGGAAAACGTTAATACAGGTATGTTAACTTTATAAAAATATTATACTTACATGATTACTTGATACCTGGCAACTACTGTATTGTAGAAGAATGTTAAATTTTATTCTTAGTGATTTTTTCAAACTTCTGTAAGCTTTTAAAAAAAGTCTATTTGCAATTGTTTGCTATTTTGTAGCAAATATTGCCTAGATGTGGACAAAAGCATTCACTTGTGCAAATCTGTGCAAACTTTTGAAAAGCAAATTTTTTTAAGGCTTTGGTCGAC
The DNA here is from genome assembly GCA_963971165.1 of Philopedon plagiatum. NCBI lineage: Eukaryota > Metazoa > Arthropoda > Insecta > Coleoptera > Curculionidae > Philopedon > Philopedon plagiatum. The sequence continues at coordinate 88,581,000 of OZ020195.1, forward strand.
TTCTTATATATGGTGACTGTTTCGAAGCCTGGGTGGTGGCAATAGGTGAAGCCAAATTTAGTGTTGTCTAAACGTCAATTACTACTGTATTAAAAGTTTTATGCAACCCGCTGTAGTGTATCTACGCCGCGCTTCGACAGGCATCTTTTTAATTAGACATCCGAGAGGGTAAAACGTTAATTGGCAACCCTTTTTGTAATCTTACTAGGCTTATCGGCTTATTTGCTTTAGATGAAGTCGAGCTTATATTTTTCTAAGGGTTCGGAATAAATAGCTGTGTTTAAAGCATGCATACCTGGGATAACGAGCCGAGAAAATTTTTAAAATAAACATTTGAGATGAAATTCTGTCTCAGAACAAGGAAAATATGGCATTTTTCGCTAAATTTTGAACGGTTCGCTTCAGTGGCGTCACCAGCTGCCCCTGTCGCTAGTTTCAAGTGATCAGGGTTCAGCCACCCCCCTCCGAGCCCGCCGTATTTAGGTCTAGTAATTACCTATAATTAAATCCACTCATAGACTCATTGACAACAAGAAGAGACGGAGATGTTCATTCATAACTAGGCTTTTGTTTATTTCATTCGTTGTGCGTGTGTAGAACAAAGAAAGACGAGGGAAAGACGCTACAACTGCGACTCCGCGCGCCACCGCTATGGCTTTCCTAGCCGTCTGTTTTCCACCGAGCAAACCACTCCTCTCTCCTTTAGTTGTATGTAAATTAGAATGATTAACTCGTATAGGATTAAACACAAAGTGTAAGCAGCATAAGGGAATTTGAAAAAGGCTCTGGTATGCCATGTGATCGTAGAATCAGCGCGAGAAGAGTAGTGTATAAAAGAGTGGTCAGACCTGCCCTGATGTATGAAGCGAAAATATGGCCAGTAAAAGTTTAAGAGATGTTTTTAAATCTGTCATGAATAAGGATGTTGAAGAAACGCAGAACTGAAGGGTGTGGAGATGACTTACCAGAAATGTCTATACCTCACACAGAATGAGAAATTAATAAAGTAAACTCTACCAGAATCTACCAAAATTCTTCAGGACAATTAATATTTTACAATAATCTATTTTTTCACAAAAATATTTAGAATGTTGCTTTACATTTGTTGCGACAGATTTTTTATTTTCATTGTTCATTAGAAATTGTTGCCAATAGGTTTGGCCATAAGATAGGTATCTTTATTGAATGAAGATTAAGTTTAAAAGATCAAGAGCATATTCATTCCATTAAGTACCTCTCTTATGTTTTGCCTTAATCTTTATACAGGTACAGAAATAAAAGTTTATTAACGTTAACTGTACATACACCTTTGTATTGGTTGTAGTGGTTAACAACTTGCCTCCCCCCTTGCCGCCCAGGGCACGTGCCCCCTTTTGCCCCCCCCGTAGATCCGAGTCTGGTTCCAGTTAAAAAGAATCCATTTTTCCAAAGACTTGGCACTCGGTTACTTGAAGAGAATGTTAAGATTTTCACTTTCCGAAATCCTACAATTTTTCTTGCTCACATAACCTCCGAGATGGAAATGAGTTTCGTCGGAAAAGATAATTTTATTATCTTTATTTTAACTTCCAAGATAAAATTAGCTAACCCACTGCGATGCCCGTGATCATGCCGTGATCTGGGGGCTTTTACTTGGTTTAGTGTTCTCTGCTTGAACTCTTGATAGGGATTCACCAAATCTCAAAAAAATCGATATTTCGAATCGATCTTGGATCGTGATCATGGAAATCGATTCACTATTTAGATCGCCTTAAGAGATCGATCTTTTAAAAAATCGATCTTTGGAAAAATTTGGGGGTGGGAGAGGGGAGCCGAGAAATGAAACAGTGTCCATTCCCAACCAATGCTATTTAAAACTCTTTAAGTATAAGTTGTACAGTAGTAGTTAAAATCAAGAAAAATATTCCTACGTCTATGAGTTCAAATTTTCTGTTTTCCTATCTAAAAATCTAAAGCAATGATATTAAAAGAGACTCCTGCAATCATCGTGCTGCAGCTTCGGAAAAATTGCGGTATGTAGAGCCGTACACGAATAATGTTCAAAAATGATGATATGTAAACATTTTTAAATTTTCCTGGAAAAAGGTACGTTCTTTTAAGATAGATAGTTGGCTTTATAAAATCTCAATATGAAAAAAATTAAAAGGTGAGTAAAAAAATATAACAACATAACAGAACACTTCGTTGTTATACCCACATGAACATGGGTTACACTATGTTAGCAGAGATACGCTTTCCCTATTCCCTAGACACATTTCTCCAGAAAATTGCCGCATCGTAAGGGATCGTATGAAGAACGATGTAGTCGGGATGTTTTTAGGGGAAATAAAAGTCTATAACTTCTATAAAAAATATACAAAGGGGTAACCAAGAACACAAACCGAAATCTCAATGGGATGCCAGATGTAGTTCGTATTGAAATTTTCAATTAGACTTTTTTTTAAATAGGCATTCCAAAAAAAAACTTTTCATTGTATATCAAGAGAAAAATTGTTTTAATTACTTTTCAATTAAACGAATTCAATTGTTAGAGAATTGAATTCGGTCCTTGTGTGTTTCTTTTTCTTTTATCGGACGATCTATATCCAATTACTTTTTTAAATCGCTCGATTGATTTTTCGCGCTGAAAACGTTTTAGTTTCATGTTACAAAAAATGATCTTATTCAATGATTTCGCGTTTTCAATAAATATGTTAATATTATTGCACATTCAGTCAATCGAAACACGCACACAAAAAATACGTCGGTTGGACGGACAATAATAAAAATATTGATAGTTTAAAATCCGACCAAACTCAAAAAATTCAGTTTTCCGCCTGACTGAAACACAACTAAACGTAGTGGGCAATATGGCGAATCAAATGAAGGATATGACAACACCGCCATGCGCCCCTTCGGCTTTTTGGTATACCGTTTTCGAGTTAAGGACCAAAAATGTAAATTGCATTTCTCGACCGAAAAAAATTCAAAACAATTATTTCCTATTTTCCGATTGTCACCAATATCAATGGTGTTCTGTAGGCTCAGGTTCCTTTACAATACCCGGAAGTTTAAGTCGAATTAATCCACTTTTGCCAGCTGTACCCGATTTCAATGGAAATCGCGGAAATTTTGACTTTAACGTTTAATAGCTCCGAAACAAAATATAAAGCACACACAAAGTATAAATAACATAAGCTGACTTGAAAATTCAAATAAAACAACTGGAAAACAAAAAGTAATAAAAATCAAAAAGGGCTTTTCTAAACTCCTACGCTTTAATAAAATTTCTGGATTACATTCGTAAGTTGAAAATATATCGACTGCAAACAAAGTCGTTCCAATATTTCTGCTTTACGGTGCTGACCTTTTTTGAATTATGTTTTTTATTATATGTATTGTGTTTTGTGCATAGACAACGCCCACGAAAACTATAAAAAATAGAAAAAAAGTTTCGCTTATGTCCAGGAACGGATTTCTCGTTTTGAAGGCCAATTAAAAAGTTTAAAAAAGAATTTATTAAGGCAAAAATACACAGAATATATGCGGATTTTATGTTTTCAAAATTATATTGTCGAAGTGCCTTCCGTTTGTAGTCAAACACTGCTAAATACATCTCAGGTGGTATTCCATTAATTTCTTCCTGTATTTTTTGCAAAGCGATTGGTCTATCAACATAAACTTTACTTTTAAGACGATCGGACCGACAGGAAATTTCGTCGTTTTGAGCGGCTTTGTTAAACCAAATCACAAAAAAACTAAAACAAATATTTTTTTAACGCCAATCGAAAGATGATATCCATGTGGGTGTGCGAATTTTTATGTCGAAAAAAAATCCAAGAAGAAATTACAGGCCAGTGGAAACGTTCAAAAATCAGTAAAGTTCCTTCGGCTTATTAAAAATATTTATTGTTATTTTGTCGAATTAAAATAAATATTCATTTTACTAAAATATTTGTTCATCACACGATAAATTTGCAGATTTATACCATCGTCACTGCTTAATAGCAGGAGGCAAAGTCTGAAATAGGTGATAAATTACGGAGAAAGCAGTATGTCGACCATATTAGTTCCCGGATTGACGGGGATATAAAGATACAAAATTGTTTCTTGAGGTTGATGTATAGCAGCAAAGACACAGTTAGCTTTTGCAGGATAATCTAGGAAAATTAGCGGTTTTAGGATACTCTTAAGACGATATTCGTTGGTTTATTGTATTTCGTTAATTACTTCTATTTAATACCCTTTTTATACCATACGTTCTAATATTTTTAAGGATTTTTTTTTAAAATCTTGCATAGAGTCTACCATTGAACCAACTACGGCCAAACCGCTTTTGTCAATAAAGTGGCGTGGAATTATAATTCTTTTTACTCAAAATGTCATATTTTTTATAATCTTACGTTTCTGTTTGGTTACGTGTGGGTGCCTTTTTTTAGTGTTTCGTCTGTGTTTTATTTATATGCTTTGCTTTTTTCTGTTTTAACCTGTACCATTTGGAATTGTTATTCCGTAGTGAACATATATACATGATAAAACTGCTAAATAAAACTGTTAAATTACGTATACAGATTATCCCTAACTGAGACATAATATATGATATGTATGTACAGGGTCTTCCAACGAGGACTGAACAGGGGCTCATTTTTGAGCTTCCTTGTATTTAAAGAAAAATCTAAAATAGCCCATCGATGTATTTTTTCCTGCAGAATTCAAAAATGAAACCAAAAATCTATTTGAACCAGAAACAAAAGAGTTACGCTATGGATAAGGTGTTTTTTAAATGGAACATAGCTTTTTTTTATACGATTTTCGGAACGAGTGATTTTTTTATGTCCGTTCTGATTAAAATATTTAATATTGTGACAGCTATTTTTATTAAATTTTAATGTTTTATCCAGTATAATTTAACTTCAACCTGTTTGAAACATACACTAGGTAATAAAGGTAAAATCACCTTGAAATCCTTCAAAGTCAAAAAATTTGACAAATTTACTATAATATTGCCGAAATGAAATATTCATTAGATGAGAGATTGCAGATTGTTATCTTGTTCTACAAATGCCAAGAAAATGCAAGAGAAGCAAGGAGAAGATTTATTGCAAATTTTCACAGAAATATATCCGTCAATACAATCTCTCACCTAATGAATATTTCATTTCGGCAATATTATAGTAAATTTGTCAAATTTTTTGACTTTGAAGGATATCAAGGTGATTTTACCTTTATTACCTAGTGTATGTTTCAAACAGGTTGAAGTTAAATTATACTGGGTAAAACATTAAAATTTAATAAAAATAGCTGTCACAATATTAAATATTTAATCAGAACCGACATAAAAAAAATCACTCGTTCCGAAAATCGTATAAAAAAAGCTATGTTCCATTTAAAAAACACCTTATCCATAGCGTAACTCTTTTGTTTTTGGTTCAAATAAATTTTTGGTTTCATTTTTGAATTCTGCAGGAAAAAGTACATCGATTGGCTATTTTAGATTTTTCTTTAAATACAAGGAAGCTCAAAAATGAGCCCCTGTTCAGTCCTCGTTGGAAGACCCTGTACACATAACACCACTCCTGGATTGGTGCAGTTTTCTCCAAAGTTCTAAAATTTCAATTCCAATACATAATTTGATTAATTTAAGAGTGTAGGGCCTAAGTGCTAAAATGAAATACCAGATGTTTATTGAATAGATAATCCTGTCAGTACAAAGCATTAGGCGATCCGCAACTCCACTTTGCATTTAGATTAGCCTTCTATATTGAATAAACCGTTTATAATTTGGGAATTTTGCTTTGTGAATTCAGCGGTACAGAAATTTGGGTCTAAAAATAAAACTTAAAAGAAAAACACTTTTATTTGACATTTTACTGCGAGGTGCCGTGTGGAAAGTATAATTTTCTCATAAAAATCACGCTTTACGACTCTGCAAGTATCCTAAACCTGTATTAAATGTAAAAAAAATTGTTAAATAAAAGATGATATAAAAAAAGAATATTTTAAATTAAATAAAAAATTATACGAGAAAAATTTAAAATACAGAGTAGAAAATAAATTTAATGGTAGATAATTTCGGCAGAAATTGAGCAAAATCTGATTTCCAAATTTTTCTTTTAATACCGAAATTAACGGAGAGAAAAAAAAATACATAGAAAAAAATTTTAGCGTTTGAAATTTAATTACTCAAGCTGGAAAGGGACATATTATTCTGAAAAGCTTTTAAGGAAGCCTTTTTTTCCACTTCCCTGCCCGTCTTAATGACTTCGCGAAATTTGCGAAGTTGAAAAGTTAAATAAATTTTGTAAAATAAATTTGATCAAGTAAAATAATTGTCAGAATCATTATTATTTTCATGAGAGAAGTAGCCTGCAGTGCCGGTTCTAGGAAATTTCGAAGGGGGGGGGGCATCGGGAATCTATATTTACCTAGATTTGCTTTTGAAATTAAAACATAAGACAAAAAAGGCGACCAAAATAAATATTTATTAATCGTTCGCAGACCATATAGCGGCATTAAGGCAACCAAGATTTGAATATTTTTGGAAGAAAATTTGCAAAGTAATTATTGTTTATTCTAAAATGTTTGTGCTAATAACTACGATATTTCGTTTTCTACAGTAGATTTTCAATGGAGTTACGGTCTGGGGAGTGTGCTGATCAGAGCAAATCCAAAATGCATTGAAAAAGGTATTTTCGTCAAGTCAAATCATTAAGACTGTTTCAAATCTGTTGAAAATTAAAACGCAATAGAATTTTCCACTTTGCATAGGACAATATGTAATACATATTGCATGGTCTTAATAATAAATTGTAAGGGATCCACATTATATCATGAAATACAGAAACAGTCCTACTCAAAAAGGCTTTGGAAATCAAGCAAATCTCTGAAATATATCATAATAATTCATAAGTTTTATGCATTAATTATTAACAAAGACAGGACAAAAACCTGTCCAAACATAACTGTTCACTTATAAAATCTTAATGTAAACCTGTACTAAATCTTAAACCTTCTAAGTGAATCTGAACGTCAACTTCTATTGCTTCAAAATTACTTTATTGTTTAAATTTCAACTGTTGTTCAAAGATTGCAAACGTATTCCATAAAAAAAACTGTTATTAGTCACAAAATAAGGTTTTTTTTTCTGTCTAGTATTCATACATCTAATACTGTCTTTTTATAAGAATAATATATTGTTGTAATAGAGAAACAGTAACTAAGTTGAGCAGTATTATTCTTAATCTTGCAAAAACACATGTTATTTTAATAAAAAAAAATAGAGTCAATGTTTTGATTTCCCAGGTGACTGGGCAATAAGCAAAACTTTCGGGAACATTCAACAAAGTCGATTTAAAAACTTTTGAAATATTAATCCCTATATCATGACCCTCGTGCTGGTTAGTACTGCAAAGCTAGTGTTTTATATTAGACTAGCTTCTGTCCGGGACTTCGTCCGCGAAATAAAAATTTTACTTTGAACCGCCATTTCACCCCCTTAGGGGTTGATTTATTGAAAACTATAAATCACGCGTTTAATATTTATTTTGTAGAGTACTTTTACGAAGTTTCGAGTTAACAGCACCATATAATATTTTTTTCCATACAAAGTTTGAACCCCTGTTTCACCCTTTTAGGGGTTGAATTTTAAAGAACCCTTCCTTAGTAGATGCCTACGTTATATAAGAAGATTCTGCAAAATTTCAAGTTTCTATACCCATCGGTGTGGGCTGTGCGTTGATATGTCAGTTAGTCAGTCAGTTTCTTCTGGTATATATTGCTAGCTGGTACCCGCGGGCTTCGCCAGCGTGTTTAACCATGAAATATATTTTTATAATATATATTTGGAAATTACTTTTTTAGCACTTCCTGGTAAACGACATTGGTTGTTTTTCGTAGAGGCTGCAGAATAGTCAAGTTGTTGAACAGTTATATCTACATATGCGCAAATGTTTTTAAACTATAGCTTCTGTGTATAATAATAAAGAATACGGAAAATAAACAAGGATGGCATCCTTTCTTAGTGGACATCTGGGGCCTAAACTAAAACAGTATGTAAAATTTTAGCTTTCTATCTTTGGTAGCTAGGGCTGGGCCTTGATAAATCAGTGGTAGAGGTGTGTTTTACCCCATAGGGGTGAAATTCCAATACGAAAAAGAGGAGTACTTAACGGTGTGTTGACGTTTTCCTTAGAACTTAGTAGTTTTTAAAATAAAAAAATAATTGAATTTTTAGGGGTTGTTTTAACCAGCTTAGAGGGCGAGTTTTGCAATATGCTTGCTAAGTGGACGTCTACAGAGTAAAATTAAGCTGTGTGCAAAATTTCAACTTTTTATCATTAGTAGTTTTGGCTGGGCGTTGATTAATCCATGAGACAGTCACTTTACAATTTTTTATATATTAGTATAGAATAGATATAGATGACTATAGATTTCCATAACTTCGTATCACGAACTTTCAAAGTTTTTTACGGACAAACGAATAAAAATAAATAAAATTGACATGGTTCGGCGTTTGTCAATACAATCTGTGGTTTTAGAATAAAAAATATTTTAAATTTTTGGGAATGACTTTACCCCCTTAGCAAGAGACTTGCTAAGGTGGTTATTTCATATATTACATATACAAAAACTTCTAATTACATTCAGCAAAAAAATTATTTATTCCACCCTCTACCAGCGTTTAAACATTAGAGTTATGCCGCCACTGGCATGCCTTGTTATTTGCACAGTGTTTCCTTTGTATAGGGACTAGGTGGACAAAAATATTTTATTTATGTTTGTAATGTCCAATTATATAATAGTGTAAAAAATTAATAATAAGGAAATTTTAATATAAATATAAAATTTACTTATTATTACTTTTTTTACGCTATTATATAATTGGATATTTCAAACATAAATAAAATATCTTTCGACCGACAACCAGCTTTAGCTACATGTAGAGGGTGGATGATGTAAATTAATTAAAATTATTTGTATAAACTTTTTAATATTATTAAAGGAAACTTTTTGTAAGCATTCCAAATCGAAATTCTAAAAGTTCCAAAAATCGACCAACCCTGATGTGCAGGTTTACATGTAAATATTATCTCAACAAACAGGCAAGAATATTACCATAAGAAAAATTACCCACTATAAACTAGCGGGTTTTTAAATTAATAAATAATTTTACAGCGCGCTGCATATTTATTTCAATATAGTAGCTAATTTAATAAAAATGAGTTACGAGTAATTTTACTCTCAACAAAATCGTATTTATCATCCACAGTTATGCAACATCTCTTGGGTAATTATCTTGAATTTTTAATACCCTCTGAGGAGATATTAAATCTGTTTACCATGATGAAACTTTTAATTACTTTGACATTAAATTTGCCCAACGAAACTTTACAGAAAAACATAAAAATATTTATTTCATTTAAGTTTTAAGCAAAATTTTATTTATTTATATAATTATTGCAAGATTTTTCATGATAACAACTAAAGGTGAACTTATCGAAACTACGAAAAATAAATTTTTCAATTTGAAAAATGACTTTTGAAAGGTAATTTTGAAATAGCAGGACAAGCTTACAGAAAATAGCAGGCAAATTGTTGACTTAAAGTGCTTAACTGCAATGTGCTTATCCAACAATCTTTTTTTATTTCATAACATAACAATACTCAATTTGAAACAAAAAAATTCTGATCAAATTTACCCTCAAAATAGCGACCAAACATCGCTTATTGTAAAACAGGTAGATCGGCTTTAAAAGTTGAATTTTTATCAGGGATAAGTCATCTGCATTGCAGGGGAGTTGTGATACAAATGCTTTGTGGTTTCTTTTATGTCTCTGTTCATTGGAAAATTGATTCCAGAATGTTCGTCATGTAAGGAATTCAAAGTAGATATATAGGGAACAATTTAAATTAAGTCAAACAGCGTTGTCACGGCTGCAAACAGCTGATTTTTAGCGGGCAAAAAGGCTCAAAAGACGACAAAATTGATAAAGATGCCAAATAGCACAATAATGAAATTAATGGATGCTGGGGCCAATTCGAACAGGAGATAGTGAATATAGAATTAGATCAAATCAAGAGTTACCGGAACTTCTGAGGGAGGAGGACATAGTCAGAAAGATAAAACAACAAAGGATAAAATCACTGGGACATGTATAAAGGGCACCGGCAGAGGAAATGATAAACGCAGCAACAGAGTGGACACCAACCGCTAGAAGAAGGAAGGGAAGACCGACATCAAAATGGATTAAGGAGATGAAGGAAGATTTGTCTACGACAGGAATGGCTAATGGGGTGACAATAGCTCAAGATGTGAAAAGATAGATATGCAAAGAAATAACATAGAGGAAAAGGGAACTAATTTATCAAAAAATTGTGTCAAGCCACTCATTCATTCATTCATTCATTCAAGGCGTAATGTTGTGTGTAACGTGTCAGGCAGTTCGAAATACAAGTGTGAAGTAAAATTTTAAGTGATTTTTGGCTTTTTCTAAAAAGACCGTATCCATAAACTTTGAGTAATGGTGCTTCGATGCCAAGTGTGTGTGAAAATTGATTATTTTCATCCGGAACTGTCTTTTCACAGATTTGCTGGGTGGAGTACAGACGCCCCGGAAAGCGATTATGAGGGCACGCGGGGACAGTGTTATAGCTGTCATTCTTTGTCCTATACACGCACAATGTACGAAGCAAAACAAAAAGCTGAGTTTCCTCTTGCTAAAGGTCACTGCTTTTAATGTTAAAATGGGAGCACATTACCGCAACTTAAAAAAAACACACTTTAAACAAATTTTTGTTAGTTTCGCTCACAATTTATAATAGTAGGACGGTCACGTAAGGCTCCCTTCTTTATGTTGCTTTAAATCTTCTTTTAACATATGGCTATTAAATTAAAAACGTCTAACAAAGCAAGTGGAAATTTAAATGCCCCCGGAGAGAAATTTCATTTTATGGTCTTCTTACTTGAGCGCCTACAGGAATAGCTCGAAAAAGTTTCCACAATGCGAATACTTTAACCATATGTTTTTTATATTTTGGAATAAATTTTAAAATGTTGATTGCTATTATTATGGTGTTTATTGTATAGAATATTAATAGAAAGCATTGGCCTCTTCAGCAAGAAGATACGTCAACATTCATTCATAGGCAGCTTTTTCTTTTCTTTTATGCATTGTGCGTGTGTAGGATAAAGAACGAGGAGAAAGAGAACGCCAAATATCCGACTTCGCGCACCATCGCTATGGCTTTCCGAACCGTCTTTTTTCCACCGAGCAAACCAGTAAAATACAGTTCCGGATAAAAAGATTTTTTTAGTGCTAGCAACGCCGTAAAAACCAATTTTAAGTTCAAATTTTCCCGGCTACTGTCATCAGGTTAGGCAAGTGATGTCATCGCTTTTAGGCAGTTTCATTCGTTGCCATCACAAGCCGACTGAACAGCGTTGTCGACGAGTATATGTTCTTTTGAAAACATTTTTAGCAACAGTTTGAATAAATTTAAAAATTATAAAATATCTTCGACTTTGATGACGTTAGATATTTTATATAATTTGCCCAGCGCAATACAGAACGCATTACAACTCTTACCAAAACTAAGTTTACAAGCAGGTGTTGTTGTTGTAGTATGGAAGAGCTCCAATCCATTGGGCATCAGCTCGGGGTAACATAGATATAATGGACATGTTGTTAAACGCCCACTGTGACATCGAAGCTAGGGATAAGGTAAGTACTTACTTTTTATTTAGTTGAAAGGGAGTATTTGCTTTTTTCTTACTGTTTTAACAATTTATATACTAACAATATTCAGCTAATGATTACTTTATTTTCCTTACTATTATTATAAGGCCATGAGAAGTCATTTATTGACAGTTTTATTGGTCCAAATTTTCAAAATTTTTTGACTGCATTGTAGTTTAAGCGACGACTAGTTTAGCCTTCTGCATGAGACACTATCTTCTATCCAATTTAATTCGAAGATGACAGAAAAACAATTGAACAAGATTTAACCCTGTTGGTCAGTTCCATGGACAGTTTACACCAGAACACATTTTAGTGATCACAATATTCATCTTTTCTTTCCTGATAATCACGGAGGAATCAGATTTCTTTCTATCCGTGTTGGCGAAAGTGCATTAGAAAAAGACAAATTATAAAAAAGGTTCAAATTTTTATCGTGCCTTCTTTGCTTGTGGAAGTTGTGGAAGTGTTATATATAGTTATATACTTCGAAAGATTAGTCATCACAAAACTCTTTTCTCTCTTGATATCATTCCCAACGGAATCCGATTTCTTTCTATCCTTTTTAACAAAAGGGGCATTAGTAAAAGACAGATAAAAACAATGTTGTTGCCAATAAAAAAAAATAAACATAAAATGATTGTTTCCTACCCCTCTAAGTAACAATACTACCTCTAACCAATAATTTACAATAAAAGGATCGGAGAACCAATTTTTAGATAAAGAAAAATAGCAAAAATGAGTAAATATTTTTATTAAGATAAACAATTTATAATAAGTTTAAAAAATGTTCCCTATTCTCCGATATATAATGAAAATTGATCTATAATACAGCCTATTTGCGAACAGTGATCTTTGTGTGAGTTACAGACGCAATAAAAATTATTTAGTCGAATATTCCAAGTAATTTTACAATTTTTAACTGTAAATGTTGAAAGTCTTAGTTCCAGAAGGATAGATACACTTTGTAATGGCACTATGACTTCAGTTTTAAACTGAAACAGAACCTTTCTATGGCGAAATTGTCACTACTTTCTCAATAGCTAAAGAAATCTGTGATGCCCTTTATTCTCAACTGTATATCGGGTCGGCGTTCCTGATACCCATTCCCATAATGCCCGATCCAAGTAATGTAAAGAAGAACAAATATGTACCTTGCGTAATATTTCAGTAGTTGTTAGTTAGTCCCAGATTCATAGAACGCAGGAATTTAAGCTGTATAAACTTTCTAAAAATATTTTTACACTGCAAAAACAACGTATATTATGGGACAAGCTTCAAATAATATGTCATGTTTATGTTTCTCATAACCTAACTTTCTACCAGCTGTAAAAATTTTACGAGTATGAGAGAGAAAGAAGACGAGAGAGAAAAGAATTAGAGAGGAAGAACATGAGAGAGAGAGAGAGAGAGAGACATAATTGATCTCTCCGTTGTAAAAGGGGTTTCTGCCATCATTCGCAAATTAAATTGGATACGGTTATAGAAAAAAAACTACTTCTTATGAAAACATAGGTGGCAACTATGAGGATAGGATTACCTGCGTCAGGAACGAAGGTTGCAATAGTTAAATAATAGCCAGAAACATCGAATATAACTGAAAAAGACGGAAAAAGCCATGATCCCAGATATCGTCTGTTTTCATAATTTTAATAACATCGCAACTGCAGAATTGAACAACGTTGGATGAGTTTTTACTTACTTAAAGTCTATTTTCCTAAGAATTAGTTTCTTCTCGTGTCTCGTTTGATGAAATAGGCTAACTTTCAGTCGCCGCTAGGCTCATTACTTTAACAAAAACAATTAGGTAAAGGAAAACCGACCACAGAGTAATTCTTTTACTTTTTTAATTATTTGTGAAAATAAAACGTATTTTCTTTTATTAAATTAACATTATTTTTAAAAATATTTTAGTATGGAATGCGACCGTTACATATGGCAGCATGGCATGGCCATCCGAAAGCGGTCCAGCTACTAATAAATTTAGGAGCTTGTACTAACGCTGTAACAAAGGTACTTCTTTTAGTTTACTTTTAGTAACGTATTATAAAAAAAATAATCTACCAAAATGATTGTCAGGTTTTTTTAATTTAAAGCAGTGAAAAAATAAACTTCTTTTCTCTACTAATAAGGAAGTCTTAAAAACGAACATTTCACAGGAGATGCTACGAAGAGAAGTACAACTATAAATACGATGAACCTTCAAAGCTTTTACATTGGTCTTCACATTTTGTAGCATAAAGTTTACACAACCGCTGATGATATGATTCACCGTTTACTAATTAATTACACAATCCCGTATTGGATGATACCCATTTCATAAATTAGATAAATATAATTACTTAAAATGATAAACCTGTGAGCCGAGCATCATTTTTGCATTGATATAGTCGATAAAATTTACATATTTTCGAAATTGCAGCAGTTTTAAATGTTTATCGCAAACCTGCGGAAAACATTTATTTTAAACTTTAGAACAAAACAGCGTACTTTAAAATCAACTGTAAAAATATTACGTTAGGAAATACAATTTAAAGTCAGCCAATTTACTATTTTTAATTTAGTTTTGTTTCCAACCCCAATGGCCAATAGTATATTGTATTTACAGGAAACGCTCTATCTCTTGATAGATGAGACTTTATATAATTACATACCTTTAAGTTGCAAAGCCAAGCAATTACGTGTAAGTGCACCATTACCTGACCTTTGTCCTTAACTTAGTTATTTCATTAAGTTCGCTGAAGAGGATTGTAGTTAGCTAATTGCTCTGCACTATGGCCTGATAATCCAGTGCACTACTATGTGTAAGTTACGCAATTCAGTGTAAAGCTAAGATCAAATATGTAAAGTAAATTTAAAGATAGGCTACAGTTTCAATTTTGTCGCTAGACGAAGGATTCTTCAGAAAAATCACCTCTAGAGATTTTTTCAGAACTCCACGTCACGATGTCTCTAGATGACGAAAAATATGGCTTTCCATTTCCGTCGGTCTAAAAACTAGTTGACTAAAAAAATTTAATTGAGCATTTAGATTGACTTCAGCAACCACATCCCAAATTTTGTCACTGTATTTTTGAATCATCCTGTATACAGGATGAGAAACAAATATTACTTATATAGAAGTTGTATTTTTCATAGTTAGGTACTTATTATTTACAAAATTAGGCGCGCATTCCTTTAGGGTGTGCTATTTAAATAGAATTTTTATTGTTGCTTGAATTTGAAAACCCAAGTGTAAAAAGGACATTGAGATATATCGAAAGAATTCAGTAATAATTCAGATTTCTTGTACTATACAGGGCGCCACAATAAAAAAACTTGCGGAGAACATACCCTCAAAAGAAATAAAGTAATGTAATAGAAAGTACCTAATCTCTATTTATATAGGGTGGGAAATTTTTAAAAATTCTGTCACCTATTAGAACTTTGCCAAAGTTCCCCCTCACGTTAGCATTAATAATATTTACACTGCCTTACAGATTGAAAGGAAAATCGAGTACCCTTTTCAAATTATTGTGTTTATTTTATGAACTTGAATACATAGTGTTTGGTTTCCTATCACGTTCCATTTGTCAGGAACAGTCAACAGCAAAAAACACAATAAAAGTGATTTAAATGTATCGATACCAACTTTCTCTAATTTTTAAAAACAAATAATTACACTAGAGTTAATAAAATTATTTTTTGAAATAGCAGTATTACAATTCCAATAAAAAAATCGGTCAAGTGCAGGCTATACTTAAACTTAGTGTTCCGTGCCATCAGCCTTCCATCTCCGAGCAAACCTCGGCATGCAGAGTCGCACGTGGAATGGAAGCGTGTAGAATATGTAGAAATGAAAGTCGTCGCATGATCTCGGTACCATAGGCGTCTCATGAGGGGGGTACAATAGGTGATAGGTTCATGACCATTAGTGGAGGTGGTCCAGACAGGGGTATCTCCGTTATTTGAATGAATCGAGGGTTGAGATTTCGTATTTGGGGGGTCATCCCCGACACCTCCCAGTGCGATGTTGCTAAATCTCCTCAAATTTCCTTAACCTAGGGAAATTCCCTGGATAGATGGACAGATAACTAAGACACTTTTAAAATTGTGTGTCAAATGAAGATAGGTTGCAAATTTTATCGACGTGTACCTTACAAACGTGACGTGATAGATACATTTGGTGTTCATCTCCTACCTTCTACCTTCTAGTAGTGTTAGCAAATTCTTAACGCAGTGTTGTTAGTAATTAATTTCGTCAGATTATTTGCTTTTTATTAACCCAGGCTCAGTACACGCTACTAATCTGTGCAGCTAGAAATAACAGAGTTGATGTAATAGAATTTCTATTGGATACGTTAGAGGATGTTCACATAGATGCTACAGACGGAGACGGACAGACAGCGCTGTTTCACGCTGCAGCTAACGGCCATGCATGCATTGTAAAAAGACTATTAGAAATGGGTGCTAGTTTGGATAGAAAGAATAAGGTATACTAACAACATATTATTAATAAGAGCATTACTATCTTTGTATTAACTATTGATAGTTATATAGATATATTATATCTAGTACTTATCATATTGATATCCCACTTATGAAAATTCAAAAAATAAATTTCTATTAAAAGTTCGTAAGTACGAAACTTTTTTTTAGGAAAATAGGTCTGCTCTACACGAAGCGTGCCAAGGTGGTCACGCTGAAGTTGCTCAATTTTTATTGGCGCGGGAAGCTGACATGGAAGCAAGAGACAATCAAGAAAATACTCCTTTGCACGTCGCTGCTCAGCATCAACAGAACCGATTGGTGCAGATACTATTAGACAGTGGTGCTGATCCAGATAGTGAGAACCAGGTAAGGGTTATCCGTTTCCCCTTGGAATTGTTTGTTTATAAATCTACACTACTGGACTAAAGTAGAGAAAAACATGGTTGTTTCTTATTTTAAACACTACTTAGTTACAGGTACAGATAATTATGAAAATTCAAGAAGTCAAAAATATGCGACAAAAGTAAAGCAATAAATTGCATTTAACAGTATTTTAGATTTAAAAACTATAGCAGCTAGAAACATTATGTTAATGATTAATAGAATATCCATTATTATTTATAATTTGCTAACAACTTCGCGGCATTGAAGCAATCAAACTTTGAATTACGTTTCAGGAAGTTTCCTCCCAACCTCACTAATTTTGTCCACTAACGATTATTTATTTGAAAACAATTGTATGCGAATACGACGTTCTACTTCTTCCCACAGATTTTCGATGGTGTTTAGGTCTGGGAATTGTGCCGGCTACTACAAAACTGAAACATTATTCTCCTGAAACCATTCTTGAATAAGTCGCGAATACTGCTATGGATTATTATCCTGCTGAAAAATAAACCGCATTTCCCATATGCATATGATACATTTTCCGTTTTATCTCTGTATATGAATCGATCCATAGTATATATTATTAATAAATTGTAAAGGGCTAGTCCTATAATACGATCTTCCTGAAACTGTAATTCTCAAAAATAATGTTTTGTTTGTCGTATCCTTTAAAATAATTCCGTTAAATGAAATTTGTTGCTTTACTTTTGTCGCATTTATTTTTGAATTAATTTTTGTAATTATATGTCCCTATAAATGGTGTTCAAAGTTTACCAGATTGTTTTAAAAATTACTAAGATTGTCAGAAAAGTATTTAATTAAAATTAAATAACAGACAAAGGCTTATAAAAAAATTAGAGGAATTCAAATAAATAACAATTTTGTTACACTAATTTTGTCCAGTAGTGTATATACAGGATTCAATTATTGGAGGTAATCTTGCAAAGTTTGTGTCTGTGTCATCTGTGTGACATAAATAGCCCACCCAGCTCGTGGCTGACGCTGTAGGAGTTCGAAATCTATAATAAATACATCACAATAAGTTATTAAATCCTACGATATTTTCCAATTTAGGTAATTGTTATTGTAACCTTGTTTTACAAATATTTTCCCCGGCATTTTGTTATACTGTTTGTATTTCGGCCCCAATAATAACGAAAGCTTAGCAATATTTTTTATTTTAATGAGTTTGCGGCTCTTTTAATTAAAATAATGACCACAATCGATATAATCAAACAGACGTTTTTTTTTAAGTTGGGCGTAAATTATATTTATAGGCATCGCTATTGTTAATAGAGCCGGTATCTACGTAGACTTGTAGAGTTTCCGAAAATATCTTTTTCAAAAAAACTAACTGTATGCAAACAAAATTCTTGTAGAACCAAAAAACTCTCCTTTTTGGATCTAACTTGGTGAAAATGACTTGGATTGGGTCATCGCATTGCAGTTTCTTTGTTATTATTTATTATCGGTGCAAAAGCCTTCGTACTGCTCAGTGAGGGTTGCAAGGGGTTGAGAAAGTGCACTAGTTTTAAGAATACTATTTACGGTTACTGTACTTGATCATATTATTGCCTGTGGTGTTGCTAATATAGTTCTTATCTTGAAATGGGACTAAAGTAGTTATTTGTACGTTGTACCCTTAAAAGGCTGCACCACACAAAAGTCCAAAAGTTTTCTGAAAAAGCCAGAAAATGCAAATAAAAGTTTAAGCGTGCTTTTAATTTTTCCCCTTTAACTCGAATAAAAAAAATGATAGATTATTAACAGCCCAACCAGTAAGGACTTTAAAATCCAAAAGTATTTTGTGAAAATAGTATTGTAAAAAAAAATCAGTTATTTTTTAAATTGGAAAAATTGCATCTTTTGAAAAAAAAACTGCATAAACAGACTGTCAAAATAATTAAGAAATATTTCACCAGCAACATTTATTTTCTTTTTCAGAAAGGGTGTACAGCCCTGCACATAGCCGCCAGTTTAGGTAGTAAGGGTATATTGGAATGTTTACTGCAACATGGAGCATCATTGTCAAAACAAAATCAGGTAAGAACAATCTGTATATTTAAAACGTAAAGATCATATTTTGTCTGCATTATTTTGAAGCTTCTACAAAACATAGCTCGATGATTTTTTCTAACGCAAGGACTTCTCTTCACATTGAGCCATCACTAAGAATTTTGTGTCTAAATAGGGCACAAAGTACCAAAAAATGTCAATTATTAGTTTTTATGTAATATATAGTTCTTGACACTAGGCCAAATGATCTGTAATGTTGTTCTCATAGAGTTCCTGTTACTTATCTTTATCAAAATGTATGCGTATATCCTTCACAATATCTGTATGATTCAAACTATTACTTCAATATAACAAATGTAGGTTGGTCTACGTATACACAAACAAAAACATATAAATATGTGCTTTAATCAGAGTTTTTGCTACATTTACTAATTGACTTTCTAAATCGACCACAAATAGGGAAGGCTTTAACACTTCTTCAATTTTTAAGGTTTTTATAAATCGCATGTTTCAAACATCATGTTATATTTTAGCATTTAGGGATTCGCTTGTAAATTCCCCCTGTTAAGATATTTTTTGAAAATGCAAAATGACTAAACACGTCTCATATCACTATCAGTGACTATTAAACAACCAATGTGCTATTTTATTTTGACGAGTTTGACGAAAATGAAATTTATTATTAGATATTATTAAGTATAGATAAAACTCAGCTGGACTTTATAAGTAGAAAGGTAAAATTTAAGAGCGGCTCGTCTCTATCAATAATTTACAACGTTTCTCATGACTCTAAACACCATTCCTGTAGTGATTGACATTACTTTTGCAGGCGCCGCGCCGGTAGTGGATTTGTAATACTTCAATGTCAATCAGATACGAAGGGAGTAGATGGATGTTACTAATCTTAAAAATATTATTTCTGAAATCAAAAAAATACTTTTTCCCCTGCCTTTTGAGCTTCAGAAATGGATTTTCCCTTCTTTTTTACAATAAAATATATTTTTATCACGATTTCTACGTAATTTGTTTTACCTTAAATCGAGAATAACAGCAAGCCGTCCCGATATTAAAATACTCATGACAAATAGGGACTCGGGATTTACTACGGTCTGAAATTGGACTTGTTCTTCTCGATTAGGGCCATTTATGTTATTGTTTGGAAAAATAAATGGAAAGCTAATGCAAAACGTGCCCAAGTCACATTGACTTCATTTTAATGATAGTCCCGTCATTTTTACGACAGAAATTGCTTTTCCAGAGCGGTGCTAATTCTTGACATCTGATCCTCCTCTTTCAAATTCCACACCCAGTTCTTAATAGTGGTGTATGAAGGACACTAATCACCTAAGGTTTCGATCATACCATCAAAAATTTCCAAGCCCGATAACCCTTTCAAAAATAGATACCTAAGAACTGACCGAGACTCGTCTTTTTCAAAAACGATCTTTTTCAAAAATTCACAGTTTTGTCACCGTTCAACTTATGAATGTCAAACTTTAACAACTTGTTTATAATACATTATAGTTTTAACCATAGCAGCCATATTCAATTTTATCTACTAGAAACTTACCAGGTTACCCCCCCCCCCCCGTATCCCAAAGGAATTTTCACTAAAACTTAAAAACTTCTGATACATTTACAAATCTCCAAGGACTTTCAACAGAACAATCGAATATATCTGTAAAAAGTGTTTACAGACGATTGCCTCAATTCGAATAAAGTTCCTTCCAATAATATTTACCCAAGGAAGGGTAGATCTGGAAACGAACTTAAAAACTTTTCCTGTTAAGGACGATAAACCCTTTTCAAATTGCCAAAGTTTAGGGGATTGTGAAAGATGCCGATACATGGAAAAACAGGGAATTTCAATGCATTAATTTTAATACCAACCTGGATTTAGTTAAAGCAACATTCGCGGAGAAAGCATAATTTTTAATTTTAAATATGATTCACTTAAATAAATATGGAGTTAGTTCTCCTGCCTTGCTCTCTCTCTCTCTCTCTCTTTATTTGCTTCAAGAACAATCGCTTTTCAATGAATAAATCATTATTCAAAGAAAAATTTGCAAACATGTACTAAGATCGTTTCCTGTAACAGCTAGAAATTTCAAAAGTTACTGAATGTTTAAAATTTATAACATAATTTTATCTAATTAAATAATATTTAGAAAACATGTCAATATTTAATGCAAAATTGATCCTAATATTTTACTTTTACTGCTTTAAGCTTAATTTTATTGTTTAAATCTACTTTTATTTAAATAATGTTTTTTGTACTCCCGTACTCTAATTAGTTGTTCATTATGATACAAATTTTTATCACTTCAGGCCGCACATACAGCCAAACAGGGGCCAAACTCACTAGCTGTCTTCTGTTGAAGCACTGTCCTTTGTCTATGTCCTATTTTTCGCTACGATCGCACTTTTTAAACCTAAAATGTAATTTAAAAAAAATTCAAATGACTATAACTTTCTACTAACCCATTTTTTCTCTTAAAATTTAAGAATTGTCGACAAAATGATGTAAAATTTGTTTAGAAAAAATATTAAACAAAATCCCTAAGCGTTAATTTGTTTGTCAGGTGGGTCTATTCCAAAATTAATTTTTTTTTCGAAAATTACAATCTATTCCAATATTCCTGGTAGGCTCTCTATTAAAAAACCTGAACTTGGCATGGGTCCCATATGTAGCAACAGAGATATACAACTTTAAAATGTCACGGGCCGCGCCTGTCGAGTACACTATTCTAGTCTACAATCACTCGCCAACAGAACGCGCATGGCATACAAGACGAACTGCAAATATCGGTCCAATTCAGACGCGTTCACAAGCAAGCTCACTCTATAAGATATCTGGAATGCTAAAAGGTGGAATTCACTAAATTTTTTAAAAAATTATGTAACGGGAAATTTAACCAGTTACAGCATAATATACTGTTGTCTGTGTATACATTTATGGAAAGACAAATCTTCGTTTTACACGTAAATGCCTACAAAAGCAACTAGGTTTAATTTTCATAATTGCAAACCGATAGAATTCATGTTCATCTATAAAACATATTCAATATCGGTGCAAATTATTAATATTTGATATCACACTTTGACGTATCGAGTCATAAAATGCATAGATGCTCGTAATTCCAGCGATAAAAGGCAATTTTCCGAAATTACATTTTTTATTACCGCTCTTTAATCATGGATATCGGAACTCTCTAATTTATTAAATATAACTCAATTTTATTAGTTCAATGTGAAATATTTATTTAATAATTCTCTCTCTAAACAGTATCGTCAATAAATTCAACTCTACCCGTTGCAGTTGCAGTAAAAAAGTAATGAAAATAAACAGGGGAATTTATGACTGTTTTCAAATAATTTACAATTTAATAAAATTCAATTTATATTGTAAAACCGCTCGTTCCACAGGGCGAGTCGGCAGGAATGCACCAAATTCTAAAATATAAGTAAAAAAAAATACCAAAAGTTGTAATCCAACTTTTATTTGTTTTATCATCTAGTCACCAACAAAATGGTGTAATTTGAAAACAAATAAAAATCGGATTACAACTTTTGGGTATTTCTGACTTATATTTACGTGTAGAATACACTCTCAGAATTTGGTGCTTTCCTTCCGACTCACACTGTATATAAAATAACACGTGCCTGACTGACCGATTCATCATCGCCGTCGAAACCGTTGAAGGGATACATATGAAATTTGGTCAATAGTTTTATTATGTAACATAGAGACTTACTAAAAAGGGATTTTCCAAATTCAACCCCTATGGGGGTGAAAATGCGGGTTGAAAGTTAGTATGAAAAAAATATTTAATACTGCCGTATCAACTTGAGACGTTGAACAAATAATCTGCCAAATAAATAATTACACAAGTAATTTATTGATCTTCGAAATTCAACACCTAAGGGGTTTGGGGGTCAAAGTTTGTCAGGGGTTAAAATTAAGTAAGAAATCATCCCTTTAAAATTTTTACCTTACTGTCTGAACACCCTCTATATAGATTACAACTTTATCGTAAATTATTATCGAAGACATTGTTGCCACAAGAAAACACACACAAGGATAAAAATAAGTGATTCTCGGCTCTTCGTTTGTAGATATAAAGAGATCAATATTTGTAATCAAGCAAGAGCACAGTATTATTTCGGTACACGTTCGCAAGAACATTCTATTATTGTCAGCTTAAACAGTTCAATTTTAAAATCTATTTTCTAAATAGATAATATAATCTACAAGTAAGGAAAGAAAATGGGATTGGCTATTAATATTTCTCTCCATGCAGTTTTAACATTCCTATGAATGTGGCATTATATATGTTGACTTGAAGTTTGAATCTTCTAAGATACAGTACAATAGTTCTAAAAATTGTTATTGTTTAGTATTTTTTTATTATATTAACATAATTAAAACTATTTGGTTGCTTTGTAACCATTTATTTCCATATTTTCTTCGTCAAAATTAGAAAAAATCTTCTATGAAACACGTAAGGAAATGCAATTTTGTTTCACAATTTTAGGAATTATAATTCCCATTTTGCCATTTTTGTCACAATTCGCAAGAGCATGATATACGGAACAATATGCAGATAAGTAACATTTTTAAACAGTTAAGTAGATTAGAGTTTTACGTAGGTATTTGTGTACTATTGGCAAGAAGCATAAGGTTTGTAGAAAGCATAGAAGCATAAGGCTTGTATTTCGCTGGCTAAATGACCGAACAGCCTTATGTCGTAAACAAAAAAAAAAGTGTTTTTATTATAATTTGTAAAGTACGGTATACACAGGCATGACCGGCTTGCGGGCTGAGGCGGCGAGGCGCCCGCATATCCCCCACCCCGAAGACTTCTTAGAAACAAGGTGGTGGACCATAGAGTTGACAAAATTATCAGTAACTTGGGAGTTCCTAACCGCTCCAAAATATGAATAATGGCATCTCGTCCCTGTTTCTATGTCGGTGGTTTTAAGCACCCACTTGCCATTTATATCAACTCAGAGACCATTATATTTTATATAAACTACCGCCGCATATAACATAATTCGCTTTTGTTTCAGTGCGGAAACACGGCACTCCACATGGCTTGTCAAGCGAACGAGGGTGGGACTGTAGAAATTCTAATAAACAAAGGAGCCAACTTGAACTGTCTAAATAAGGTAAGGCAGTGTATTTAGCATGCGTGAGATGCGTGAAAGCCAAGAGGAGTAGTTGTTCAAATATTTAATGCCACTTTATGACGCTGCTTCGCTTGGTCGTATTTAATACTAGCAGGTGTGCTTGTGCCATGCTAAGATATATATATATATATATATATATATATATATATATATATATATATATATATATATATATATATATATATATATATTAAATCGAAATAACAAACATTCAATTTTCTGTTTAAAAGAGTTTACCAACACGGTACCATAAGTGGTATCGTCCCATTTAAAAAAAATAAGTTGGGTTATGTTTCACCCCTTTAAGGGGTTTGAAAAAATAAATTTTTGTTATGAGTATGAAGCAAACAAACATCTCAATAGACGTGTATTTGCATTTTTCACAAACATTTTTTCCTAAACTTCTAGCGAATTTGTTCCAGTTAAAGTCCCCACCCTGTATAATACTAAACACTCTAAAATAGTCTAAAATCAATGAAAAAAACATACTCTTATTTCACATCAAATGAATATTCACTTACTTTCGTCTTTAGCTTGTATACTCCTCAATTTTTTAGGGTCCAGTAAAATATTTAATAAGCAAATGCATCAGATATGCCTCACGATAAAAGAGAATCTTTTTAAAAGAAAAATTTCCCGGACTGGATAAAAATTATGAGATAATAAAATATCAAGTAGAGAATGTTCTTTCATTATGTCGAAAACATTTTTAAATATATAGAGTGAATCTGCAAACATTTTTTCGGAAACGCCTTATTTCCAAAAATATATTTTTTTGAAAAAGTCCTGTTTTATTTTTATACTTGTCAATTTCAACCGTTGACTGTTCAATATGAGCGATCATAGTAAAAGTGATTGTTTTAAAAAACACTTTCAAATTCATTTTTCAAAAAAATATTTTGCGAAAATTATATATATATATATATATATATATATATATATATATATATATATATATATATATATATATATATATATATATAAAATAAAGACAGAAATTTAAATATTTCTCCAAAACTACAATGTGCTGTAATCTTACTGCATTTTATGACATTCTAGTGACTAACTCACACATAAAAATGACAGTTCGGCAGTAAAATGGTTATTACTGTGTGCAATTTGACATAAAAGGGGGTTTTATTGCAATTTTAATGTCCACGAACTCCGTAAACTTCTTTAAAATGAAAAAAGTTAAACCCACTTCTACTGTTAAATTGTTGCACTTATATGGATTAAAGTAAAAGAAGTAGTCGCTTCCATTCGTAATATTATGCTTTTGTTAAAGAAAATCAAAATTTTGATCGATTTTATAGTTAATAGGGACACTATTTAAACATATTTTTGACAATTACCCCCTCTCTCTGTTTTGAGGGGGGAAGATTACTGTGGAATATTAAATCTACGTATGTGAAATTTTTTTTTGATTTGCTCTTTCGGTTATGTAATTATAATTTACTAAGTTATAAAATAAAAAAAATATTTACCATTTAATTCCAACTTATTTATCATCTGCCATGCTTCAGAAGTTGTTCGAAATGTCCCCCTCCAACTTCCAAACACTTTCTCACTCTTTTCCTAAATGAATTTCGTACCCGCTGTAACATTTCAGGTGTCACTAATAAGCAGGCAAAGCGGATTTGGTCTTTGATATCGGCTAAAGTTGTAGGTGCAATCGCCATCACTTTGTCTTTTAAAAAAACCCACAAGAGAAAGTCGAGGGGTGTTAAATCCGGAAACCTAGCAGGCCAGTTTGCACACACGCGTAGTTTTTTAAGTAGATTCGAATTTTATAAACAAAAGCACTCACCCTGTATGCACCTGCTTATGTCTAATAAAAATTACTTGTAAATAAATATTTTTTGGAAAATAAAATATTACCTATACGGCTTCTAAAAGTTATAAAATAATAAAACACCCCTCAATCATGAGAATCTCCTTTTCCCTGCTAAAAATAAGTCAAGATATTGTTCTTTCTACTTCCTTGTGAATAAATGACATTCCACGCTCTTCCTGTGGAAAAAGTTACAAACAAAGGCAGCTTGAAAGCCTATTTAGTCTTCGGTTATATAGAATCTTATCAAATTTCGTATTTTTTTTAAGAATCCATTTATTTTTGGTGTATTTTTTTTTAAGAAAAAAAGATCCGATAAGTATAATTAACAAAACATTATATCGACTATAAAATTCTATTTTTAATAAAGTACATACGAGATATGGAACCCTGTGGCGTAGCCAGACTCTAGGGGCGGAGGGGCGCGAAGTTATTTATGGGCTCCATCAGTCACCCCCACATAGCGGGCGGCAGCCTTCTAGGGGGTCCAACGCCAACCACAATTTTAATTAATAAATGTCTATAATTCTGAATGGTTTTTAAAATAGTTGGCTCAGGAAGCACTGGCCATTAAGAAACATGGAGAAATTTGAATTGAAAGAATCGTTTTGAGGGCATGAATTGCTCGTACGAAAAATTAAATTTTCTTTCCCCAATCCCTGAACCTGATCCCTGAGCTGATCCCACTTCTGATATTTAAATGAACGTTAAAAAATTTCAAAAGCGCTTTACATGATGGAATGGCATCTTCATCCTATAAAAACCAATAACCCGAACAGGATCTTTTTAAAATAATAGGAAGAAAGCTATTTTTATTTATATACGACGCCATATTCAGACTGGGCGATAAATGAACACGCTTCATGTACTACAATAGGTGCATCCTGTATTACTCAAAAATTCAATAAGAAAATGCATCAGCCTGCACCGCCCATTTCATTTCGCATTTTACATTTAAAATGAGCCCCCTGACATAGAAGAATCGTATTGAAAACAAAAAAGAGAGCAGTCTCTATTCGTTGCTAGAATTTTAAACAAATTATTCAATGGTGGAATTTTATATTGCTACTAGGTCATGTGGTAAATCATGTTTAAAACGCCATTTTCACAATTTAAAAAGAAGATGCAAAATTTAAAATGTTGACCTCTTTTTGGGTATTATGAAAAATACAGACGTGATGGGCCAATTCTGACGACAGATTCGGATTCAGCCGGTCAAAATACATAGGAATTATGGGTCTAGATGCCTCATATATTTTCTTCCTCAGATTTTCAGCGCAAGGTTTGTTTACATTTTCCACTGCATCTATTTCAGAGACTGCAAACGCCGATACACATAGCTGCAGAAGTAGGACACACAGATATATGTAAACTCCTGCTCGCAGGGGGAGCAGATATAGAGCAGAGGGAACAGGGTGGTAGAACACCCCTCTATATCGCCGCCAGAGGTAGTTTCACCGCTATAGTTGACATGATTATTAAAACGGCGAGGCTGGATTTTCCTGCACATGTAAGTCGAAAGTTTTTTGATAAATAGTTAAAGTTTTGAATGTGGATGCAATAGATTTAATTCAATTGTCCTGATTGATGTCATCCAAGCAATACAGTATTACACAACATTTATTTGACTATATTTTCATGTAATAAAATTAGCATAAATAATTATTAAGTAATAAAAAAAGTAACACTCACATTTTGTCCTATTTTACGCATCATAACCGAATAAACTTGTATTCCCTTCTCACTGCCATAAATTATTAAGCTATTTAGTAAAACCCTGGTTTAAGATGTTAGTATTAAAGTCATAAAACCCAGGTTTAACAAAACTCTTAAACGATCTACAGATGCAGATCAGCTGGTAACTGTTCTATATTCAATTTTCAGGAAGAACCTCTGGAAAATAAAAAAGAAAACACTGGTTTAAAACCAAAATTAAGCCGAAGATGGCGTTCGGCGTCCAAGGATGAAACTAGAGCTAAGGAATACGAAAGACTCAAAGAAATACTTTATAAGTTAGCCTACAAACATTTGAGTCACGGTGAGTGGAAGAGACTAGCGTCTCACTGGGCGTTCACTGATGATCAGATAAAAGCAATTGAGCATCAGTACAACGGTATGTATTGCTGTAAATTAATGCTTTCTTCTTCTTATCCTCTCTCTTCTTCTCTTTTCTTCTTCCCCTTCTTCTTTTCTTTTTAGTTCTTCTTTTGCCTCTTATTTTTGACCTTTTTCATTGGCGTATTAAACTAGAAATTTACCAAACTTCCATAAACATATATTGTATGTAAACTGATATAACACCATACACAAATATTAAGAACGGTTCTGTTCAATAATACAAAATGATTTAACCTTTTAACCGCTCATGAAGGCATTCTTGGTTCAAGCTTGGATGAATAAAGAAAGGATACGGAATGAGTTAACATTCTTTGAAGCCAAAACAAGCCAGTAAGCGACATTGTAAACACAATTTGTAAACATTGGCCCCATCTTATTTTACCTTGTATTTTTGTATTAACAATCCAAGGTAATTTGGCGTGAACCGCTCAGCTATTGAGAGGAAAACAGAGACAGCAACGCTCGTGAGAGTCGTATTTGATTGACAAAAATTGGATCACGTTACGACACTCCAATACTATTTTGTCTCATTCTACTACCATGTTTGATTCAATTACGTTTTTCCTTAGAGTTCGTAAGGTAATCCGAATCGATTCAATTTTTGTCAATCGAATACACCTCTGGGCTCCGATGTTTTCATAACAAACAACAAATAAACAGGTTACACGTTCGATACGCTCACAGTATAGAGAAAACCGCGTCCTTTCTTTATTCATCCAAGGGTTCAAGCTATATTAATCCAATTTAATTGACGTCATTGGTTCAAATATGTAGAATCTGCAAGAAATTTTCTAAAAAATAATGTAATTAAATGTGCTTTGAAAAAAAATGCACTTTTGAACAGGTAAACGAAGTGTGCTTCAAAAGTAAAAAATATACCAATACATTCAAATTATTATTTTTAGGTCCTTCTAGTTATAAAGAACATGGCTTCAGAATGATGCTGATATGGGCGCACGGTTTAGGTCCCGATGTCAACCCAGTCAAAGAACTGTATGAAAGTTTAGTTGCTATTGGGAAAAGAACTTTGGCGGGTAAATCATTCCATAGTATTAATAAATTCAAGGTCTTTGACAAAGTATGGTATGCTCAACTCCTCAACAAACTAAAACTCTGGTTTTAGAGTGTGTGAAATTATAATTTGTTTTTATTATTTCAGACACGGTAAGGCGAAAAATAGACCAAGAAAACGAAGCACGAAGAAGTGGTCATAGTAAGAAGAAATGTAACAAATGTAGCATATGTTAAATTTTTCTTTAATGTATTCTCTTCTAATTTTAGCTCAGAATGTAAAATTACATCTGTAAAAATTTGTATCATTTAACTGAAATTACGTTTCCTAACTCTGTCAATGTAGATATGATACGAATTTAGGCTCTTTCTGGCAATCAGCTCTAATCCCTATTATTTTATTTCAAACATACAATTCGAAAAAAATCAAATTTTAGGTGTTTCTTATTCGTTAATAAATCTACTTTTTAATGTTATATTTTAACTTTTTCAACCGCCTTGAGGGGTGACGCTATGGAGTTTAGGTCAAGAATTTTAAATGCAACCCTATGTCGCAGCCGTGTGGTACCTCATTTTAAAGGTCTTCAAAAAAGAATCATTTTAACATAAACCTGAGGTCCGTATCTTGATTCGTGTTTGTGTGGCAGCTTTTAAAAATTGAAAATGGTGAAAAAATTTAAATATTTCTATTTTGGTTTCATATCAAAGTTTTTTGATATCGTTTTCAGTATCGTAATAAGCTTTTTATGAATGTGTTTCTGAATCTGTTTCTTTATTTTTTGAAAATTGGTCATGCGGTGTGTGGTCACGATATAATAAAATGATTTGTTAATTTATGAAGGTTGCTGTGGTAAATAATTTGATTATATTACCAACATACAATTTTGACATAAAAATTTACAAAATTTGTATGCCATTTTCTTTTTAAATATGGATTTTCTTTATTGAAAAAATGCAAAATAGAGAAAATAGTATAAAGAACATGCTTTATTAAGCTTGGGTTTGATGGAAAGAAGAAGTTTCAAGAATGCCAGGTGTTACTGCTCTAAAATGTTAGAAGAGAGTTCCAAAATCGACTTTAGTACTGCCAAGAAATTCATAGTGGTCATTTTGAACAACTTTTAAAGTAATAAGAGGAATAAAAGTATTTAAATTTTTAATTTCTTTTTACGATTTTTAATTTTTAAAGGCTTGCCATTTAAAAACGAATTAAAATTAAAATGTTTCTTTTTTGAAGACTTTTAAAATGAGGTACCGTACGTCATAAGGTTGCACTTAAAATTTTTGGCCTCAACTCCCTAGCGTCGCCCCTCAAAGGGGGTTGAAAAAATAAAGTTACATAGAAAAAATAGATTTATTAACCAATAAGGTACACATAAAATTTGGTGTCTCTATATTTACTAATAGCAAAGATATTTGCCCGTACTACTACTTTTCGGACACCCTGTATTTTTGATGTGTCAACAAACCTGAGTAACAATTTAAAAAGAAAATGTGGGGTTGAACTGATTACACCTCTTAAGAGACATGTATTTAATATAAGTTTAAATGAAATATCTTTCTAATTGTATCGAATTTAAGGTCTTTCAACGAATCGACATAATTCTAATTTTAGGATTATTATGTAAGATATATTTAAAAAATTTGAGGCACACCCTGTAAGGGCACATTAAGTTTTCGAAAAAAATTCCCGAAATAGAAGTACATGTGAATCTATAGTTTTCACATGTTTCAAATTAGGAAGTTGATCTTATATATCTAGAAGAAAAAACGACTGTCTGAGATATCAACGCACAGCTTACACCGCTGGGTCTACAAACTTGAAATTCTGGACAGAGGTTTCTTATATAATGTAGGCATCTACTAAGGAAGGGTTCTGCAAACTATATATGGAGAAAAAATATTAGATGGTCCTATTAACTCTAAACTACATAGAAGTACTATAAAAAATAAATGTTTAAACACGTGGTTTACAGATTTTAATAAATCAACTCCTAAGGAGGTGAAATAGGGATTTAAAGTTTGTAATGGTAAAATTTTTGTACTGAGGTGTGCTTCTTTTTTAAATGTGTCTTTTACTACAATCTAATGGTAAATATCTTATTGACCCTGAGTAGTGATAAAAATGATTATTTCTACTTGACAGTTTAAAGTCATGGATGACTGCGGTCGCTCCATTTCTCAACAAACCAACCGACAAAATTTACATACATTTTAAATCTGAGATTTCAGAATTACTCTTAATCTGGACAACTATATGCCCCCCCCCCCCCTACTTTTTGAGAGCGGCTGTTGCCAGACTTTCAGTTATGTGGCATATTTTCAGACTGATAAGAAACATGTCGCAGTTACACCAATGCCCATAAAGAATGGGGTGTTTTAATCCGGAACAGCTTTGCTCGGTGGAATATAGACGGTTCGTCAGACATAGCGAGGGCGCGCGAAGTCGGATGTTTAGCGGTCTCTCTCTCCTCTTTCCTAGTCCTATATACGCACAATGTATGAAACACAACAAAAGGCTAGTTATAAATGAATGGTGGCATCTCCTCTTGTTAAAGATCAATGGTTTTAACCTTTTAAGTCGAAATAAATGTTTTAACATTAAATAATAATATACCTTATCCTACATATTAGAGAATAGGTGCCTTTTTCTTTAGTCACGAGCATATCAAAACTTCCCTTATCTTATTGGACTATCGGACCAAAAATATGTTAGTGTACAAACTATTGTAAACATGCTTTATTTCTCATAATATAGCAAAGTAATTAGATTTGGAGATAGCAGATGATTATTTATAAACAATTATTGGCAAACAGTGTAAGTTGGCTTACAATGCGCTCAAAACCGCTTCAAATGTATTTAATTCACTGAAATTTTCGTACACGCGGCAACACTGCCGTGTGTACGAATCAGTGCCGTGGCCGTAGTTTTAACCTGAGTATCAGCTGCTATTGGATATCCTTTTTTAGTTACAACTAATAAAGAGAAATAAGAATTGTAGCTGTTGTAGTAATTTCAAGACTTTGTAGCATTTTAATTGGTGAGAAAACAATCATCTGCCATAAAACTTAGTTCTGTAGAAACGCAAATACCTCCATCGCCAAAAAAATTGTCCTTTTATGCCATCCATAGTAGGTTAAGCTTACAAAGTTACTACTAAACTTGTAAATAGTGTGTTTGTTTTTAATAGTGTAATAGCTGAAAGTTTTTAAATAGTTTTATAGGTTGCTTTGCCCCCCATGCATTTTCTGTTCCATATTTAGGAGGAGCAGTAAGGCGCCCATCCTCCTCCCCCATTTTTTTTAGGTTCTTGTTGCTCTGTTATTTGCAGAAAAACAATAATTTTCAGAGAAAACACAAAAATGACAAGTAATTTATCACAAAAATTCGGGCAAGTGCAGGCTATACTTGCACCTTTAGTGTTCTCTTAACCTGAGCAAACATCGGCCGCCCAATCTCCGCCCGTCTGCCGTGCTACCCGCCGCCGGCAGCAACGCCGTATCACATCGCGTATGCGCGGGGAGCGTTTCTACTGAATCAAATTGAAAATTTTAAAAAACGTGAAAACCTTTTTCTCTAAAAACAGTGGTTCAGCAGTTATAAGGACTTAAACAATTAAATTGTTTATAACACTTGATCGCGCTAGAATTTTTCAATTCTGATAATTTTGGCTCAATCTGCATTCAATTCTTGATGTTCATGATTTTTTTCAGATTTTTCTTAGCGATCCTTTTGGCGATAAGGGTGGGGGTAGTGATGTTGATATTTCCGAAATTTTTGAATGATGCAGGAAAGTTTCCAAACTTTCGGAAATTTTGGAAATTTTACATATATCTTTTAATGAATTTTTTGTTCAAAAAATTAAGCAATTAATTAAATCGGCATTTGAAATTAACCTGTATTTTCGTTTATATACTAGGTGCATGTATAATAAACAAACAAACATAAATTAGTGTATTTTTAAAAGGTTATTAACCAAAAACATCTTTATTATTTGGAATGTATTTAAACTTAAAATAATATTAAACAACGCATATAAAAAAATCATTGTTCGGTAGTAATGGTAACTTAACAGTTGTTCAGTTATTGTACATAAATATAGTATATGGACTAAAAAAGAAACGAAATATCGCGAAATATTAATAAAAAAATTATACATTAAACACAAATAACTGAAAGTTATTCTAAATTCGAATAGTTGCATTTTAAAGACCGAATATTACGGAAATTTCCTGCAAAATTAGGATGGAAATATTGGCTATCAACATCACTAGGTGGAGGACAGCAAGTTTTAAGCATTTTTCCTGAATTTTAAAAATATGCATAATATATTATCGAAATCGTGCTTCAATAAGCTTTCATTTGAGACCCTACACGGCGCCCTTGAAATTTTGTTTCCATTTCCCAATTCACCCCCTGAAATTAACCCCCAGAATCAAAATTCAACTTGTTGTACTTCACGTCTATAATTGGCGACCACATTCTATCTTTGTGCTAAATTTCGCATGCCTCTTTTAGGCGTCTACAACGGAAAATTATTGATTTTTTATTGGAAATAATAATTGAGCAACCACGATACTAAAAAAATACCGATGGGAGCTGATCCCTTCTCCTAACATTTATTTTAACGCAAGAAGAATCCTCAACTAGTGTCCACAATATAGTAAAACTATATAAAACTGTCATAACAAAAAGCAGGTTATAAGTATTACTTCAAAACTACGTTTCCAGTTTTCAACTGCGTTTTGCTCTATAAATGGGGTTGCCATCCGTCCGGGCGTCCCCGGATTAGTCCTCGTTTTGAAGGGCGTCCAGGCGGGTTTCTTGAAGTTGACCAAGGACCGAACTTTTTTTTTGGTTAACACTGTTTACAACTGAACTTTTCGCCCCCCCCCCCCCGTTATTAAAAACTTCCGACGTCAGTGCTCACGCTCCGTCCATGTTTCAGGCTTAAATTCCTGAGTTTTAAAGATTTTTGTCCTGGTGTCGTGAATTGAACTCACAGATGGCAACCCTATTTGTAAAGATACTTTTACAAAATGTAGGTATTCTTTTTTATTATTAAGTTTTACTTATTATAATATACATATATTTTAAATAAATGAAATATGTTTTTTCCAATTGCAAATCAAACACTGTTTATTTTAAAAATGTTTTATGTATTTTTATGTTTTATGTCTTTTAGGCAATGTGT
Source organism: Philopedon plagiatum (assembly GCA_963971165.1). Taxonomy (NCBI): domain Eukaryota; kingdom Metazoa; phylum Arthropoda; class Insecta; order Coleoptera; family Curculionidae; genus Philopedon; species Philopedon plagiatum. Next base: position 88,614,932 of record OZ020195.1, read on the forward strand.
TACTATTAAGTTTTTACTAAATGAATACTATTTTTAACTATATAACTAATACATATTCTTTGTTTTAACATGTATTTTATTTAGTTATTTCTACCCATCTTCCCTATTCTAAATTGCACATTCTTATGAACTCATCCTAAAATTATTCATAATCCACCCCCGCAGGGGCACAATTCTAGACATTAGGGAAATAATTCTAATGGGAGAAATAAGTCACTTCCTCTTGAGGTCGAGAATTCGACAGACAATAGAAAATGATAATATACGAAGTATATAACGTAAACTTTCGTTAAAAATTAATCCTCCACTTTAAAGAATTGGATTTATGGGACCCAATTCTCAAAACTAGGAAAATAAGTCTCACGGGAAAATACGTCAGAAGGACTTACATATATTACCGTTTGTTACCAAAGACGTCCAAATTTTAATTGGAATCATATAGCTTAAATCAAGAATGCCTCCTCCGACCGCGCGCAGTGCCACAGGAACGCATGTATCTCGCAATATGGTGGCCAAATCACTTGTTACTGTTGAGATCTGGTCTATTTTACGTTTAGAGGTTGGCTAATCGACAGGACCGGACTTCTACTCACCGATCAATTTATATAATAAGCATCAAGAAAATCTAGTCTCTGAAATCAGTCCAAAAGTAAACTGTTTAAAACACACACTATACAAAAAACACCCACAGAAACACCAGCATCATAAGCACAAATCACCAAAATCAAGCGAAAATAAAACGACGGGATCTACCGTGTCAGCTTGATACGGCCCACTGCTGATCTATAGGCACTCTTCGAAGAAACCAATATCCAGCGTTGATGTCACATGTGATTGTTAAATGTCGATAGGCTGAGTTTTATAACAAATTGAACTCTATCTATCAGCGGCTACATAATCTAAGTCTTATACCCTTAACCTACGCTAATAAATTTCATCCTACGCATATGTCAATCACTTTGCAGGCCAATTTGTTTGCTTTCAAGCACGTTTTTGAAAAGAAGACTTAATTCTATTTAATCCCCCCAACGCCTCTAAACTGTCTCTAAAACGTCCTTCTTGCTCCTGCTAAAACAATAAATTGTAATTAGATTCGATTCCTAAATCCCGAATCAGTGTAATGTCGGCAGGAGGCATGGCAGGAATATAGAGACGAAAAAATCAATCTCAGGAATTTTTAATTTGCCCTTTTTGTTTTCAAGTGGCACTAGGCGTGGATAACGTATTGTAGTCATCCGAAAAATCCATTTCTGGATTTGCAACAACCAGATGTTGAAAATGAGGTTTTGAAAAAGATGTCTGTTTGTATGAATGTCCGTCGCTTAGCATAGCATGCGATAACAACTGACCTTCCGCAGGAGGAGACGACACCTTTCATCCATGACTAGCCTTTTGATTTGCTTCATACGTTGTGCGTGTGTAGGACAAAGAAAGAGGAGAGAGAAAACGCTATACATCCGACTTCGCGCGCCTTCGCTATGGCGTTCCGAGACGTTTGAATTTCATCGAGCAACTCTGTAAAAAGAAAAAAGACGGTTCCGAATGAAAAGAATCCATTGTTCTACACACTTGGCACTGACGAACCATTTGTTAAGATTTATAGATAAAGTCCTCTTAAGAAAAATCAAAAATTACTTAAAATTTTATTACTAGTATATTTCGACCTGTCAAAAACATTACATACAAAATACCACGCCTTAATAACTGTTTATGCCGTGAATGAACCGGACTGCGGCACGTGGTATGAAGAGAAGGCTCTAAAAATTTATTACAACGAAATTTAAAAGAAGAAGATCAGATGTCAAAGATGAGCACCGCTCTGGAAAACCAATTTCTGTGACCACCCCGGAACACATTGATTCTGTCTATGATATGATTTAAGAAGATCGACGTATTGGGTTCAGACGTATAGCAGACAGGCGCGACCCGTGAAATTTTAAAGTTGTATATATCTGTTGCTACTTATGGGACCCATGCCAAGTTCAGGTTTTTTAGTGAACCTTTTTTAGTGAATTTTTGAACTGACCAATCTGGGAAAAAAATTAACACGCTTAGGTATTTTATTTATTATTTTTTCTAAACAAATTTTACATCATTTTGTCGACAATTCTTAAATTTTAAGAGAAAAAATGTGTTAGTAGAAAGTTATAGTCATTTGAATTTTTTTTTAATTATATTTTACGTATACATTTTTGTCATTTAAAAAATTAGATCGGCTCTAAACGGTGTATTGAAATCGGGTTACCACTTCATAGGATGGTAAGTTCTTTTTTTTATAAATTATTGGTAATCTCATATGTACTACGCAAAATTTTAAGCATGGGTAATTACATGTCACCAAATTTTCAGGGGATACGCAAACTATTTACTTTTAATTTTCCATGAAAAAAACTAAGCCCTCTATGATTGCAATTTTCGCCCACTTTAAACAAACGCCTGATGGCGCGGCAGATCGATTAATTAAAGTAGGCTCTAACAGTCCTGTTTTTGTTTTTATCAGTCGAATCAGCAACCTGCATAACAGTTTCCTAAAACCAATAAAATACCGTTACACATCATGAATGGAAAAACAATCGCGTAGCCATCGAGTTCAGTTGTTTTCGCTGCTGTTTTGATGTTTTCAGGAGCTGCTCCCCCCCTACTTGGGTGAAAAGTTGCCGGTGGATTTCCAGTTTTCGGTGGAAGAGCGCGGCAGCATTTTGAAAAAAAGACGCGGTAGTTTTCTGTAGTGACTTTTTGATCTTTTTTAACGTTGGTTCACCTAAGAACTTATTAATAAACCGTCAACAGCAAGTGTTACATTTGCTATCTTAATATTCGAGAATTTATAACCCCAAAAAAATTTTTTTTATTTTTTTAAATTACCAACTCAAAAATATTGGGTGCCGTTTTCTATTTGAAGGTTTAACAATCACTATTTAAAATATAATAAAATTTTTGTATAAAACAAGTGTTAAATGGGGGTTAGTTTTATATATTTATAGAAAAGTTTAAAAATGTGTTTGACCAAATTTTAAAATTTTCTGAAAACTAGGTAAGGTGAAGTGGTTTGGCTAAAATATTGGATATGTTTATGTGAATAAAACATGTACCTTAAAATACTATATTTCCTATACTCAAGGGCCAATTTAGCTATCTGTCGTGGGAGGGGGGGGGATAAATTCTGAGATCAGTAGGGTTTTTAAATCTATGCAGTATTAAAATTATTAAGCAGTAAATACTTTTTACAGTACTATGTCTGTTTTTCTATCAATCGTATTTTCAATAAATCGTGAAGTAATAGATATACAATGTGTCAAAAAAGTCTGTAATATTGCAAATATTTCAAAAACTACTGAAAATATATATTTTTGACACCCTTTTATTATTTACTTGCTTGTTTTGTAGGTATTTCTAAGTTCTGGGGTTTTGGAAAAATAAATTTTAATGCATTAATTACAAAGTAAGAGAAACTAGAATATTTATTTCGACAGCAATTTTTTTTATAATTTTGGAATTCATGGGAGAGGCGATTACCCCCTTTTATCCCCCCCCCCCCCCGTAAATCTGCCCTTGCCTATACTTCTACATACTTTGCCGACACCTAAAGAGTTCACTCTCCAACACTCTACTATTTTTGTTCCTTTTTACTACTGTCGTTGCTCAACAAGTTGCTCATTAATTTGACTGCCGGGTAGACACTCAAAAATATTTTTTTTTTTTTTTTAAAAGCGCGGTTCGCCAAAATTTGACAGATGTGTCGAATTTGGGGGGCCGGCCGGCTTAAAAGGAAAATTACAAAGTAAAATTGTGATTTCTTTGACGGATTATATGTCTTTTTATAGACCGCTTACGGGAGGGTCTGTATATCCCCCCATCGAAAGTTATATTTATGTCATCGGAAAGAACTCGTCGAAATACGTGATATAGGTACATATTTTTTAAGTCCTTCATTCTTAATAGGCAGGGAGCAATCGACGATCAAATTTTGATTTCGTAACTTCAGTGCCCACGACATCGGTACATTTGACACACTCTGTATTTTTTTCTATCTAATTCCCCCAAACTTTCTCAGCATTATCTGATCAAGGAATAATCAGGCTTTAAAATAAATACCCAATGGCACATTCGGGAGCGTATTTAGGGGGTAATAATTGATTTCTAAAATTTTTTCAATCAAAACCAATTTTTAGCTGCATTATTTTATACTATTTTTCGTATTTACCCATTCCTTTTCGGTGTATTTTATTTCCTAATTATCTAAGAATATATGTATGTATAGAGTATGTTTGTATGTATCGGTGTGTGTATGGATGTATAGACGGATGGTGGTGTATTCTCGATCATCAGTCCGAATAAGTGTGTTATCTTTTTTAGTATAGGGTCTTAAGAAATAACACTGTTCAAAAAAAAATAGTAGGTTTTGGAGCCGATTACTGCTCTTAATATTTGTGACCACTGAAAATACTAACATTTTTTTTAATAGTCCTCTTTCCTACATTCTGTTTGTTTATTTTTATAATCGTTCAGTCAATAATGTTGGAAAAACCTAATATAGTACGTGAACCCAAACAGATTTAGCACTTGTTGCTCTACAATCAATTTTTACAAAGTATCTGCAAATAGCTTGTTTACGTGGCCCAATCACGTACTTTTTAAGTTCTAAAAAACAAATATACCTTTTGTAGGTGTAGGTCCAGGTCAGGGTTAAGTATAAATACCCCTTTGGAAAGGATAAAACATGTTGAATTTTGCATGCCCTCAAAATAATTTCCTTCATATTTTTTTCTTTATTTTTTGCATATTGTGGAACATTTTTTGAAGATTTTGCAACTTAAAAATATCTAAATAAAAGGCCTGATTATCTTCATAATACGTCAACTCTTGCATATTATGTTAGGAGTAGTTTTCAGTTTTTAACACTCAACATATACAGTGAGAACGTAAAGGCTATGATAAATTGTATACAGGGTGGCCCAAAAAGAAAACATCATGTCACACTTAATTTTTTAAAAATATTTAGAAACCTCTTTTTTATTCCATTTTTTAATTCTGCGTAAAATTTCAATCACATTTCATGTATCAATTTGTAATCCCCTGTACAGAGGGCCGGCGCTAGCATTTATTTTTAGTGAAGCGCCCTCACTGCCATTGGACCCATTGATTTTTGGCGCCCTCCTGGCAAGGCGCCTGAAGCGGTCGCCTCACCGATTCATGCTAACGCCGGCCCTGCCTGTACAACATTTCTTTAAAATTTTAACACCTCAAGCAACCAACAACTTGAGCAATCTTCCATCAGTCTGCGTAAAAAAGGAAAATAAAATGCAACTTGTAACTGGAGTCATATTATTGTTAATTTTTGTCGTCGACATTTCCTGGCAAAAAGAGTTAGTGGTTCGAGTAGAAGGTGGACCACTTGTGGCCGAACTTCTTGCAATCGAAACTGGGCATCAATTTAAGGGACCGGTAAGTTGATCAATTACTTAATACAAATTGTAAGTCACACAACTTGTAAGTCAAAATACTTACCTCAACAGTCCGTGTGCAAGCTTTTTTAATCATTTCTAAAGTACAACAAAAATTATTATGATTATCCGGTCGCTGTGGCCAGAAGAGGGTCTACAGAATGACCTCCCAGGCCTCTCGACCTAAGTCATTTAAATTTATTTTTATGGGGATATTTAGAATCTTAAGTGTACTCAACACAACCAAATACAATACAAGATTTTTGGATTATTTCGTAAATCTTCAAATGGGTTTGGTTTTGTTTAGTACATTTTAGATTTCAAATATCTATAGGAGTTAGGTCGGCTGGGTTGGGTGGTCATTCTGCCAAATCGGTGACCGGATAACCATAATTTTTTTTGTACTCTAGTAATGACCAAAAAAGTTTGGACAGGGACAGACAACACTTTTTTTGTGAAAACTAATATTTTTCAAAAAATAAATACATATTTTAGCTTTTTTGGCATAATTGAACATAATCTTGTCTCTGAAACTTACCAAGTTTTATTTCTATATTTCTAATAGAACAGTGTGAAACTCTATGGTTAGCTTTAAACCAAATACACTGTATATAAATATTACAATTCAAACTTGATTATTGTACACATGTAGTTGTTGTCTAAATACTCAAGCACCAGCCTACAACACCTGTATTTCATTTGATTAATCAGACTTAAACCTAATTAGGTCTGAAATTGTCCTTTATAGAAGAGAAAACCTTTAAAATATGAGCTACTTTTTTCTTAAAAATAAATAGCCCTTTAAGAAGAAAAAACATTTCATTATAAGGTTGTTTAATCTTCGATTTGTCGAGTTTCTCTAATTGGAAACATAATACGAGAACAATTTCAAGGAATTTATTTTTAAAATTGTCAGTAAAAAGCTAAAATGTTCGTAAAAGTTTTATAATAGAAAAATTGATGCCGTTATTGACTAGGTTCTAAGTATCGTCGTAAAACTTAACAGGAGACTTTTATGCTCTTTTTGTTGCTTTAGCTGTAACACTGGGAGTCCCAGAAAAAAACTAGGCACCAGTAACAAATCGTGAATCATTTTCGACTAGATTCTCTCAGACCGGTTTATTTTGACAATGAAGGGCTTGAATTGACAGGTGTAAGAATAAGAAAACTAAATTTTGTGGTATAAATTAATTTTTGACTTTTTGTCATTGTTATACCGTTAATACAAATAATTAGGACTTACCTATTACGTTATAAATGAGATGAGCACTATTCCTACTAGCTCAAACCTTCTGCCTTTAAAAAAGGTTCAAAATCAAAACGCAAACATCCATGGTCGCCGAGCCTATCATAATTTCCTAACACATCCAGTCCGGTGGTCGCACCAGAGCTTCACATAATTTACTATCACACTAATTAAGCACAACTACACAGTATTATAAAATTATAACCAATATTCTTTAAGTACAGTAGCAAATTTCGTCCAAAAAATATTATTCTGTTAACTACAAAATGTGAGAAGTAGTTGACCTTTCAATCTGCCACTATGCCTCCGGCCTCCACCTGATTGGTCGGCTGAATACGTGCTGTCAGCTGTTCAGGTGACAAAATTGAAGTTAGGATCATAGATAAGTACCTATTGATGAGATGAATAATGCCGTGTAAATTTTTGCTTTGTGTTTATTAATAAGTGAAAGAAAATAGTTTTCAGCCCTTTAATAGTGCTATTAGTATTAACAAAATATCGTACGTGCTTAATGGTGTGCATTATATGATTTATAAGTTAGTAAAACACAACACTTCTGAGTGTTTAATCTTATTCCGGGAAGAAATTTTATAAATGTTTCGTTAGGATTATTTTAAAAAGTCCGGAGGGATAAAGATACCGAAAATTAGTTAGTAGTATTATCCCTAAATACAATAAATCGAACTTTTAAAAATCAAATTTAAAGTAAAATTGATAAACAATGCAAATTAAGATAAAAACATCAGAGTACTACTAGATCAAATTATAATATGGTTATCCAACTTTGTTCAACTCTAGATAGTCATTTTTCTGAGAAATACTAATGTGACGTAAAATATCTATAGGACCCTTTTCATAGATAACTCAATTATCTTTAATTTTACATATAGCTAATTTTGACATTATGAGAAGTATCTGAGGAAAAGGCCAAAAACTGATTATTGGTACATTTAGCTAATCACTTCATTCAGAAGATATATATATATATATATATATATATATATATATATATATATATATATATATATATATATATATACATGTTTTTATGTCAAGTTGAGATCCGATCATATTTTGGACTACCCGAGATCCACCTGAACAAATAAAGGTATTTAAAAAAATCTGTTGTAAAAGTCAATAATTGTGTGTTTTAATTTATGGTACCACCACAGGGGTAGGTCATTTTCAAATTTTTATATACACACAGAATAATGTGAAGTAGAGATCCCTTACAATACTTGTAATAGGCGAGATCCGACCTTGTAAATTAGGAAATATATGCGTAACGTGAGATCCAACCATGTTGCCAATTTTACTGCTACGATTTTATTGCATTTTACAGTGCTCTAAACATATGAAAGATGATTGAAGACAACTGCCGTTACCATGTATTTATTTTACATATCGTTTTCTAAATGTCCGCGGTATTCTGACACAATAATAAAATCGTACAAAGCATCTGTAAAATTTTCAAGTGAACCGGAGGTATTTGAATTAAGAACAGCAAGGAAAGTTCTGAGTAAAATACTTCCCAGATTAATACAAAATTAATAACCTATTGGGGGCCTTTCTTATTTTTTAAGATTAGTATAATGATTTTGTATAACATTTGTGAATATCTCTATTAGTATCCATAAAAAGACAAATTTATTATAATGGGGTTAGGTTTAGTACACCGTATCTTATACAATATTTTCGATTATGCTGCAGTTGGGTAGGGTAGATGGGTTTTATTTTAATTTTTACACTCATCCCGTCATATTAAGAATTTTATTTTCTTTACGTTCCATGCATTGACTATTTTTTTATCTTTTGCTGAGTATGCAATATCATGGGCATGGGAAACCTTGAAATACTCAGATTACACGATCCCTCTAGGGATCAATATTTTTAGTCTCCTTGTATACTAAATCTACTTGCCAACAATATAAAGTCACATTTGCTTGAAAATAAATACTTATTTTTTTATTCGTCCTATATCGGCAATTTTTGTTTAAAATTTTTTTTACATTGCTATGCCATGACACTATAAATTAATTAAATCATATTCATTTGCCTTTCTTTAATTTGACACGTAAATAATGGTGATCTAAAACCTTAATAAAGGTTCTTTTTGAGGCACCCTGTATAATACATTAAAAGTCTTTTATGCCAAAGTTATTATTTTTAAAGGCAAAGCTTTTTATGCAGAGTAATTTCCCCCCCAACAAATGGTAATAAAAAAGTTTTCCATTTGGCAAGCAGATTCACAGACACGCTCTATATTGTTTACATTTTTTTGTAGACTTATTTTAGTTAAATTATTTTTTTTTTCAGGAAATATACATAAAATACTAAACAAAGAGCAATTATTATTTTATTTACTTTTCTTTAAAATTTTCCTTAGATTTATATATATAGCATACATACTATGTACAATAACTGTAAATACGGGGTTGGCCAATGAAAACGAAACAGACTGAATATCTGATTCCATGTTTATTTTTACAAAAATCGCTCGTACACGTACTTAATTAGATTTGTCAAGGGAGAGGTTTTTTTGTTACCATTATCAATACTGCAACTTCAACCCCTTAGAAAGGGTGGAACCAACCCTTAAAATTTAAACGGAAATAGGGGTCTTGCAATACATCATTTTAAAAGTCTCACTAAGTACTTTATGATTCTAAAATATTACGATATTATTCGTCCCGAGAACAAAATGGAGGCTTGTTAAACAAATATTTTAAAATACGATGTACAATGGCGGTACAATTGGCGGTTTCAAAATACGCTTCTGATGATAGCAAGAGGTTATTATTTAGCTCTCCCCAGCCCCCACTAATTGAAATAAAATTTGAATTGTCAAAAATCATTATTGAAATGACATTGAGTGTGTTAGTGGGGGTGGGGAAGGGCTAAATAATTTTTTTAGCCTCTTACTATCATTAGAAACGTATTTTCAAACTGCTAATTAAAAACTTCAGCAATACCCATTAACATGCATTACAGAAATATTCAACAAGCCGCCATTTTGTTCTGAGGGCGAATAATGACGTAATATTCTAGGATCATAAAGTACTTAATGAGACCTTTAAAATGATGTATCGCAAGACCCCTCTTTCCATTAAAATTTTAAGGGTTGGTCCCACCCTCCCTAGGGGGTTGAAGTTACAGTTACAGAAGTTACAAGCCAAGCCTCACCAATAACATATCAGAAACCACAAAAGATTTAAATTGGGTTAAACTAATACAAAGTTACGCATTTAGGAGTCCAACTATATGGCACCAAACAAGTAAGAAAATTTTAATTAGTATTGGAATGAAAAATATAAATTTGCCCAAATTGATTGATTGATTTTATCGCCTACATACCCTTCAGGCATACAAATTCAGGTTTTTGTCGATATCCTTGTACTAAAGGAAAAATTTTAAATTTCTCTCGCATTAATCTGGCTGCTAGTTGTCCATCTTTACAGATAAAAAAAAACATTTTTTCTAAACAATAAAGGAAAATGATGCGAATTTCAAAACTTTTCCACAATAAAGGTCTAGCAGCCGCAGATATTGATGGAAGAATAATTTAAAATTTTTATACTAGTACAAAGATATTGGCAAAAAACTGAGTTTCTATACCCTGAGGGTATATAGGGGATGGAACCGCCTTAACATTAGGAATGTCCCAAAAATACGTATTCTGAAAAAACTAGCCCATTTTTTTTTATTACATGTGCGATGACAACTAATTCTTGTTTTATGAGTAGCTAACTCAATTTGTAAGCCTTTTCTTGTAAAATTTTAATTACATGGGCGGCTTAGACAGAAAACGTAATTTTTAAGTGTCTGCATACCTTTATTTGCAGAGTAGTTCAAATAAAGGACTAGGTATCACAATAAACTTAGTTGAAATTTTTACGAATAACTAATTTATGTATTCACGAAAATAGCAGCTATTTTGAGCTACTCATGAAACGAAAATTTTTAGTCATCGCGTATGCATTAAAAAATGTGGATTAATATTTACAGAAAACGTCAATTTTGGGACAAACTTGTAAGATTTTAGATTATACCATTCTGTAAATTGCCAAAAAATAGAAAAGTAACAGTACTAAAAGACCTAAAAAGTATCAAAAATTAAAAATTTTGGAGGCCACACGTACGGTCACGATCGTCGCATCTGACTATATTTCCAGCTGAGTCTCTATCTGGGGTAAAGTGATATTGGATCCAACCATTAATGATATATAACCATTGTTGATATAATATAAAACATAAGATTTAGGCAGCTTGAACGCGCTGTATAAGATCCAATAGAAATCGGTAGTAGATATCACGTGCGCAAGCTGTACAGTCAACTCGCTCCGCCAACGTTGCCGTTATTGACGGATCTCGCCTTAACTAGGATACACAACACTAGATGCAGACGATCAGAGCGCCCTCTGAAAGTTTGTTTTTGAACCCAAGTTGTATGTAATATGAAAAAAAAGGTGTAAAATGAGATCCAAACAAAAATTTGTAGAAATTCGTTAGAGGCAGTATCGAACCAAATGCCGCTCATATCCACGCAAAACAAGGCGAGGTCCAAATTCGGATCTCACTTTGCAAAACAGATCTCGGGATGTCTACTATTTCACTGAAATGGATCTCACCTTAATCAGGAAATGTGTATATATATATATATATAGATATATATTTTTTTTAACATACAAATCTGAATGAATCCCGATGTACGTTTCGCGCGCTATTAATTGTTGCTAGGACATTTGTTTGCTTTCAGAATGACGCGTGAACGTTCAAAACCCCATAAAAAATAGACACAATCAAGATATCAATACGTCATCCGTAATATGTTAACATCGGCAATATTAACAAAAAAATTCACGGATGTGGAAGAGATACATTGCTACCGTAAACATTATTATTAAGATCGTGAACCAGATAAGGTCTTCATTATGTAAAAAAGCCAAAAATAAGAGAAACACTCTAACATGGAGCATATGGTCTAATATTTGTTGAAGCGCTATCAGCTAATGAGTTCGATAAATAATTTATAAGGGGATTTTGCAAATGACATCACAAAGGAGTCCTAAATATATTATCTTTACCGGCATATTTATAGATTATATTATTTTTATCGGTGCTCGATTCAAGCGGGGATACGAAAGGGTAAAGGGAGTAATTACATACCTTCCAGAACTAATTCAGGGGATTTTTTTTTTTGGAAACGTGCGTTGAAAAGTACGAGATAATATTTTAACGTATTTACTGCTGAGGTTAATGGTACTAAGCTTAATTTTGTTCAAATTTAGGTAACTTGTAAAGCTTGTTTCAAGCTCTTTCGTTGCCTTTGCCTGTGACGGGTTTTATTACAGCTGATATCGATAATAGTTTATTGCGGGCAATAGGTCAACGAAAGAGCTTGACATAAAAAAAATCGCACGCACGTTTCGAATTGAAAACCTCCACTTGTTAGGTCGATTAAAAAGGTAATTTAAAGATATATTTTCCCCAATATAGAGCTAAATGTATCCTAGCAGTAGGTAAAAATAACTTGGAAGCCAAACAAATAGCAGAAATGAGAGATGTTCACGTTTATTCTCCATTAAAACAGCATTTGGTGCATTTGAAAGTTTGCAGTGATATTAAGTGGTATTTTTTTAATTGTAGACCTTTGAAAGTGTAATATATTTTCTTATAATACATAAGTTTTTACTACAATACTAAAGTTTCTAATACTATACGTTCCAGCTTTATTCTAACTGCTCTACATTCCCAACACTTTGGAATACGGCAAAGTAGGAAAATGATCCTCTGATTACCTAAAATAATTTACAATTACATATTATTCTATAAACTTTAATTTGAAGTTTAGACTGCTCTAAATGATTTAAAAGCGCAGGAAAAAAGGCAGAGGCAGAGTAAGCACCGAAAAACAGAAAATGATTTGATAACCTTTTTTTGCACAATCATGTTTGTTGAGTTACTTACTGTCATTATTGACAGAAACAATAATTAATTTGATTTAGAATTTGTCCTCTTCTAAACTCCATCCGCGGACATTCTGTATAAATTTCAAAGCCGGTCCTGTTCGATAATATAAAATTCTTTAAAATTTCAACTGCGCATGTGTAACGGTGGCAATGCGCGCGGTCAGAGAAGGGGCCATTCTTAGTGTCATCTATATCAGTGGCGGCTGGTGAAATTTCAAAGTTGTATATCTGTGTTCCTACTTACAGGACCCGTACCAAATTTAGGGGTTTTAATAGTGAGCCCACTGGGAATGTTCTGGTAAAGAAAAAAAAAACTTTTGTAATTTCCGAAAAAAAGTTAAATTTTTAGTGTGCCCCTTCTAAGAAAAAAATGAACAAGTCTAGATATTTTATTTATTATTTTTTCTAAACAAATTTTACATTATTTTGTCGACAGTTTTTAAATTTTGAGAGAAAAGAATGTGTTAGTAGAAAGTTATAGTCATTTGAATATTTTCTTAAATTATATTTTGGGCTACTAATGCATTTTTTTCTCTCAAAATTTAAAAACTGTCGACAAAAAGATGTAAAATTCTTTTAGAAAAAATAATAAATAAAATATCTAGACGTGTTCATTTTTTTCTTAGGAGGGACACACCAAAAATTTAACTTTTTTTCGCAAATTACAAAATGTTATTTTTCTTTACCAAAACATTTCCAGTGGGCTCACTATTAAAACCCCTAAATTTGGTACGGGTTCTGTAAGTAGGAACAGAGATAGACAACTTTGAAACTTCGCCAGCCGCCACTGATCTATATTGGTTAATTTTTGTTTAAATGTCGCTGATTCTTACCGCTAAAAGCGTGGAGAGGGCCAATGGAGTGAATTTTCCAATAGACAAAAACAGAGGTCTCCTCACTCTTGTCATAGTCATTAACATAGATTTTTTATACCTCGCACTGCAACTGAACCAGTCGCTATTGTACAAAGCGAAAGCAATCGATTCACACTAAAATGTCACAAATATAGTTATCCGTCCATCATAAGCGTAAAAATATCTATATTTATATTTTTTTACTTACAGCAAGAGTTATTTGATTTCCAAACCAGCAGTATATTGAGAATTGGCACAAAACGGCACAAAAATATTCCATTTGGGAGAAAAAGTTTGGTGAATTGACTGGAACCTAAAAAATATTAATACAAAATAAAGTTCAGATTCATTCAGAAGGTTGAAGATTTAGTACTGGTTTAAATTAAGATCTTCTAGTTGATCAGTTATGTTTTGACAACTTTTTGTCCTGTCGTTGCTAATAAGACGTCATTGAAAGTTTATGAATTATTATTCTGATATTTCAGCGATTTGCTTGGTTTCCAAATGATTTTCATTTTGGGGGCCATTTCTAAACTGCATAACGCTAATTTTGAATAATTTTACCCCTTTCCTTCCCCCTTGTAACGATCCGCAACGCAGCCTCTGGCCCCCTCCCCCCAAGTTACGTAACGACAAAATCCTATCACCCCCCTTTCTCTCATTTCGTTTATTACTCCAAGAAAGCTATATAAGCGCGCTCCATGCTTTTAAATTTAATTACCTATGTAAAGACCAAATGTTTTATAGCTGTACAAGTTAACAGAAAACCGGGGTATGCATGTGTGCGGAGTAAAGGGAGGCGCAGTTTGTTAGTTGCTTCACTTTCCACGCGATGTGCGCACTGCACAACCCCGTTTTCTGTTAACTTGTACAGCTATAAAAGGAAAATAATTATTTGTTGTATATGTATATCTTTATTTTTCTATATTTAAATGAAATGACGTTTGAAGAAAAAATAGTATGTTTTATTTTTAGTAAAAGCAACTTCTTATGACTCGGCTGTAATTGCCTGTAAACCTACAGATTCGTCATAAAAGTATCGCTTTTACTCCTAATAGAACAATAATAATAATATACTATTTGGTAAAATAGAGAGATAATAATAATTAGTTTTTCTTACCCTTGCTGCGACAAATAAACATGAAGCAAAAATCAAAAGCGATGCTAAGGTCTGGGCCAGAGTTATAAAAGTGAATACAGCTTCAATATCGTTTCTAACGCTAAAATAAAAAAATTCGGTCAAGTGAAAGCTATACTTGCACACCTAGGGTTTCGTGCCATCAGCACCCCATTTAACCTGAGCAAACCTTGGCCGCCTGATCTCCGCTCATCTGCATCTGCCGCGCTACCCGTCGCCAATGGCACCAACGCCGTATCACATCGCGTATGCGCGGAGCTGACTAGGGAGCGTTTCCACTGAGGCAAATTAAAAATTTTGAAAAACGTGTTAGGAAAAAAGTTGTTCCTTACATCGTGAGAAATATTTCTTCTCGAAAAACTTTTCCTCTAAAACCAATGACTTATCAGTCATAAGGAAATGAACAATTAATATGTTTATAACAATTGATCGCGCTAGAGTTTTTCAATCCTGATAATTTTGGGCACCACACTCTATCTCTGTGCTAAATTTCAACCTCATAAATTTTTACGTCGAACAATTTCAGAGAAAATCGCCTGTGACAGACGGACGGACGGACACCAAAGTGATTCCGGCACGGAGAACAAAAATTACAGCCCCAGCAGTATAAAAGTGTAAGGATCTATGAAAAAATATATAAAAACATTACTTTGAAAATATATTTTACAAAAAATAGATTTTTTTGAAAACAATTTTTCGAAAATACCTATATGTATTTCCAAATAACAATTTTTCAAAAACACACATGTTTCGTTAATTCAATTTGTAGAAAAATAAATTTTGAACTGTAATAACCGAAACAATGATGGAACAACCTGTTTTTTACACAAAAATGTCTTTTTGAAAAGAGATACCTACTCGTTTTTAAAAATATCCTTAAAAAATTGTTAGTAGATCCTGGGATCCCGATAGCCTTACTTGTAATAAAATTTTTGTTTAGAGGATTCTTTACCGGCGTTTTAAAAGTTTTATCAGAAAAAGAATAATATTTTCTTCGACTCACTTCAATAACGACATGAGATGCTTGGTACAATGTGTAAGTTCCTTGTACATTTCTTGCTCCAGTACAGGATAGTCCTTATCGTGAAGAATAGAAAAGTTCTTCTTCAGTCCTAACCTATCGAAGCATCGTTTTCTGATGGTCTGAAAAGCTTCCGCCAGAATATTCAGTTGGGTTTTCAGCAAATGCAGTACAGTAACAAATATCATATCTAAAGCTAAAAAAAAATGGTACTCATATATTATAATGATATATAAAACGGTGAAATAGATTTTCACTGTATGTTATATTTTATACTTTTCCTATAGATAGATAAAATTAGAATTATTATAATATACAGGGTCTCCTAAAAGTCTGCGTATGGGCAAATATCTTTTCTATTAGTAAATGTACTGACACCAAATTTTAAGTGTGTTTTACTGGTTAATAAATCTACTTTTTTATGTAATTTACCTTTTTTAATACCCTTGAGGGGCGACGCTAGGAAGTTAAGGCCAAAAATTTTAAATGCAACCCTATACTGTGTGCTACCTCATTTTAAAGGCCCTCAAAAAAAAAATTACCGCAAACCCGAACGATCGAATTAAAAATCTTAATTTTATGTTTTTTACAAAAACTAGAGCGCAATTACATTGCGAATATTTTTGTGGAATAAACTAATAATGGGATTCTAATAAAATCAAACGTAAATAGCTCAAAATTAAAAAGTCATTAATGAAATTATAAAATTAAAATTCAACACAAAAAGGAAGTGAATATTTTGATTTTGGACGAACTAAATCAGATTCGATATACTT
This sequence comes from Philopedon plagiatum, assembly GCA_963971165.1. Classification (NCBI taxonomy): domain Eukaryota; kingdom Metazoa; phylum Arthropoda; class Insecta; order Coleoptera; family Curculionidae; genus Philopedon; species Philopedon plagiatum. The sequence goes on from OZ020195.1 coordinate 88,631,380, forward strand.
ACTTGCAATGTACCAAGCATAAATATCCAAAGCTATATCCATAAAATCTAAGGAATAATAACATCCACTTTTGGTACTCACATCAAAAGGGTAGTAATAGTAATAGGGCAAGAAAGTTTCACATGTTACATTTCCGATAAATTCTTCCCCAATCGTGTTTTTTCTTATTATAAGTACGGTACTGAAATGAGCTGATATGCCCACGAAACTGTATAGGCAAAAAATAAAGGTCGCTATGAAAACGGAAATTAATTTCTCTCTACGCATTCTTATGCCAGGTTGAAACTCATCTAGAAAATCAATTTTTGTTAATATTGTGTTTTTTCCCATCTTCAAAGCATAGTTATATAATATGCCAACAAATGCAAGCCTTTTTCGGCATTTTTGATCTACATGCTCTTTTTTTGAGACCAATTTTGTTTGGAAAAACAGCTTTTTTGACAACGGATGTATGGAATTTTTCAAAAATACTCATATATTAACAGCTTTTTCAAAAGACGTTTTGTAGAAGAAGATTTATAAAATTCTTCAAAACATATCTCGAAAGTACATTTTTCAAAAAGTCTTAAAAAACAATTTTTCAAAAATAGATTAGGCTATGAACTTTCCTAGCCTGGAAAATGTTAAATAGAAAAAGACGAGAAACGATCCTGAACACACCTAAACCAACCAGTTTTGAATTTGACTAGGTTTCCTTAGGTTTGATACGTTACTTTCTCGTAATCTTGATTTTCCAAAAGCCGTTGCTTGAAAAAATTAATATTCGAAAAGTGTTTCAAAAAATATTCTCTCAAAAGTACATTTTTCGAAAACATAGCTTTTCGAAAATTAAATTATGAACTCTACAAGCGGAAAAAATTACAAGAAAAAGACAGAAAAAGATCCTGAACTAACGCTAAATATATCCAAATTTAATGCTAGTGCTGACTACACTTCGTTTTCTTGATAAAATGGCGAATATTTAATAATGCCGCCAATACTATTATTATTATTGTAGTAGACAGAAATGTGAAATAATTTGTTGGAAATAAAAAAAAACAGTAAAACGTAATACATCTTACCAACGGGTTTATACTGAAACTGCTTATCTTGTAATTCAGCCTTAATCGTATCAATGGCTTCCCTTTTTCCAACCAAAATCCATAGCTTACCAAGACCTACTAGATGGGTAAACATCATACCAATTTGGCTTACCATCATTTGGGTATTGCCCAATGATTTTCTAAAGGCGATAAGTTCACAAAAAATAAAAATTATAGCTGTAGAGAGTAAACAGAAGTTCCACAGTAAGTAGAGAGTTTTTAAAACCTAAAATAGTATATTTAGTCCGTTTTGAATGACTTTTGTTTATTTTATTGGAAATGGGAGAGGAACATGTGTAAAGAAGTAAACTACCCTATTTAAAACAAAATTTTATTAAAAAATTGCAAAATTATATCTGTTTATTAGCAAGTAATTATTTACTATAACGATATTAATCATTCTAGGTTGATTTTCACTATATACGTTCAGGCGCGGATTTAGGGCGGCGCGAAATTTTCCAAAAATAGATAAAAAAAAAATTTTTCGAAAACCGTATTAGGCTATGAACTCTACTACCTTGGAAAGTGTTAAATAAAAAAAAGACGAAAAACGATCCTAAATAAACCTAAACCAATCTTTTTGAGTTTGATTAAGTTTTCTTAGGTTTGGTACATTACTGTCTCATAAATTACTTTTTCCAAAAGCTGCTGCTTGAACAAATTGATATTCGTAAAAAATATATTTAAAAAAAATTTAAAAATTGGTTTTAAAGAAATTGTACTTACGTAAGTATATCTTTCCAAATGAGCAGAAGGCATAGATTAAAAAATGCTACAATACTTACACTTTCATATTAATCAAACAATAATTGGTCTTGTCGAGTATATTGTACCTATTGTTGTTTTTCAATGTTAAAATAAGTAAATTTTGTCGAAAAACAGCTTTATCGAAATATGCTTATCCGGAAAGAGATCTACAAAATTTTTTAAGAAACATTTTTTTCAAAACTACATTTTCCAAAAACATTTTTTCAAAAATTAAATTATGTACTCTACTAGTGTAGAACATGTCAATAAAAAAAGACAGAGAAAGTTCCGTTTTTGTGTTTGGTCAGGTTTGTTGGCTTGTGTCAGCTACGTTCTCTGTAGTATCAATGAAAAAAATATACTTTCAAAAAACATGTTTTACTCTAAAAAATGTACCTAGTTTCGCAAGAACTTTTTAAAAAACATTGGAAAAGGCGGTTGGTCATAAAAAAAATGAAAAACTCCCCCAGTTTTCGAGTAACAAACCCAAGCAAACACAAAAAATCAAAAATCGCAAAATTATCAATCACCTATCTCAAGACCCCGGCATATACTTATATATGGACCCCGGTAACACAGGATTTAAAAAATGCTTACGGTTGCCTGAACACTGCCGTTGCTAAGCGCCATCTCTGAATAATAGGTGAAATCGCAATCGAACTGCTGTTTCTTAAAATAGAGATTTATGAGAAACTTCAAGTACATAGCACAGATGGAAGGCTAGGATAAAGCCTTTTTATTTTTATTAGTAAAGTAAAAACATTCTTATTAGCCATTTAATTCATTTGCCACTGGCTTCCCCACCAATTTTTACAAGAAAATTTAACCTTGCAAGCGTAACCTCGGTGGGAAATCGATGTAAAGCATTGCCAATGTTAATAACCTCCGAGATGACGCCAATGCCGCCATTTTGTCGTTTTGGCAAACACGTGTTGTTTTACATTTGCCAATTTGCTTTAAATATAATTCCTTTTATAAAAATAAATTGGAATTACCTATAATTAGTCTGGAAAATTTAATTTTTATCTGCTAAATTTCTGTCTAGAGCGTATTTTTAGGATATTTAGTATTTTTAAAACGAGAAAACTTTTTATTACAACTATAGGCGACAAATTCCCTTGTTGTGTAGCTATTGGACAACAAATTACCTTCGGCAATAAAACACCACTATTTCTGTTGTTCTTATTTTTATTTAAAAAATAATTATCACTCACAGTGGCAAAATTGCCACTTATTACCCTAATTTAAGTTTTCCATTGGTAGAAAATTATTTTCTACAATATTTTTATTTTTTAATCAGTCTTATGGAGACTTACAATACTTTTTCGATTTTTTTGTTGTTTTTACTTTTTTATATAAAAAAGATCTTGCTTTTCCTAAAATGTAAGAGGTAGATTTTTACATAATACTAGAAATTATGTAAATTTTTATAAAGAAAAGAGAGTTGAGAGGTTTTTAGAGAGATTATTTATTAAGTTATATTATAATGGAAATAAAATGATTATTTCAAACCTTTATAAACAGTTATTCTATCTTGAACATAAAAATGACCGATGACAAAAGTGAAAATGCTAAAATTAAACGAGTTAAACTTTTACAAAAATATTCTTACTTATATGGATTGTTACAAAACAATACAAAACGAACTATATTATTAAGATCCTGTCTTAAATTACAGAATGAAATCTTTTGCTGTGGAAGATGTCACCTTAGTCTCTATGAGCACAACATGCGCAATGCACAAACAGTTTCTCACACATTTTCTCTTAAGTCTACATTATACACTGGTTTAATAAGGAGCATGCCTTTGGCCACCTCGGCCACCTCCGCGTCCTCCTCTGCCGCCGCCTCCTCGACCACCACCACCACCATAGCTACCGCCGGTAGGTCCACCATATCCAGTGTCCATACCACCTCCGTAGCCACCACCATATCCACCTCCATAGTAATCGTAACCACCAGCTCCTCCTCCGTAACCATTATCATAACCACCAGTGTAACCGTAGTCATTCCATCCACCTTGGCCTCCCCAGCCACCACCACTCCAACCTCCCTGACCTCCTCGTCCACCACGGCCTCCTCTGCCTCCAAAACCTCCTCGGCCTCCCATCATGTTGTTAGGTTGAGTAGCAGCCTTTTTAACATCTACTTGATGTTCTTTAATGGTCTGTTTGGGCTTTTTCAATAGTTCTTTTACAACGGCGTCATTCTCAAAGGTAATGAAACAAAATCCCTTTCTCTGATTTTTCGTCTTATCAAAGGGCATCTCCACTTGTTGTATATTGCCAAATTGGGAAAAATATGTTTTGATGTCGTCATCGGTCAAATCGGGCTTAATGCCGCCAACGAATATTTTGCCGGGCTTGGCTTTGGCTTTCTTAGCGTCGACTGTTTTACCGTTAATCACGTGTTCTTTTTGGGTAAGAACCTGGTCAACAATTTCAGCGGAGTTAAATAGAACAAAAGCGAAGCCCTTTGACTTACCGGTCTGTGGATTCATTTTGATGCTGACGCTTTGTATGGGCCCGAATTGGCCGAAGTAGTCTTGTAGTTCTTTTTCTGTTGTTTCCAACGTAAGACCGCCAACAAAGAGCTTCTTATCTTCATCTTGACCTGGCTTAATGGCTGAGCCACCGTTTTGTGTTGTGTCCATGGTGTTTTCACTATTTTTTACTTTAAACACTACGAGAACACGCGGACTACGTTAGCCAAGCTTCCGGCGTCACTGTCAAAATGGAAGACCACGAGCGTGAGCAAGATCCACACCGGCTTCACTAGTTCCCTCTCTCTCGGAAGCTTCTTTATTTGCGCGGGATTTCTGACACGTCGTCGCCCTTTACTCTATTGCGCCTGAATATAAGGCAAAAAATCCGTACTTTACGTTCACTAAAGGGCGTTTGTTCCTCCGTATACTTCCACGAAGGGTTATAATAGGAAATTTCACCCTCCGAAGCGTCTAAACTAAATTTTCGTTCAATACTAACTGAAGCACGTTGTGCCGGCTTGATATAGAAGAAAACTGTAATAGGGTTGTGGGAGTGGCTAAAATCCTGGGTCACGTAGATTCATTCTAGCACGGCAAGGAGGGGGAGAATTTCACAGTACCGGATTAGATCGAAATTTCATGTAATGATTTACAGAAAAACTCCAGTTTTGAAGCAAAACTAAATATAATTTTTCTAAAGCTAGAAAAGATGTATAGTTTTCCGATTCTTTTCTAAAACTAATGAATACTAGAGGAACTTTTTTCAAAATTGAAAATTGTAACTATTAGTCATACTTTCAACTTTACGAATTTTTCAAAATTCTAAGTTATGGAAACTTTATTTCTTAATTATTGTTATAGTTATCAAACCTCCATAATTTTCTTATTAAATTATTTTTTAGGAAATAGAAATAAATAGAAATTAAAAAGATATTGGATATTGCAATTTTAACTTTTTATTTAATCTTGTTAATAATTGGTGAATGCGCTGGAAAATATTAATGTATGTATTTTCACATACATTATTTTAAAGAACTTACAATGAACAGTGTTCTGGGCAGTGTATATTTTTATGCTAAAAGATTTACATTGCCTTGCAAAATGGTTATTTCTATTATTGCTAACTTAATCTTAATAAATTTTATTACGGAGTTTCGTCCACAAGTTCTTGCTTATGGTACCTACTACAAGAAGTACCTGAACAAGTCGGTATTTTTAATTATGTTTTGGTGCCTTCGGCATTATTATGTACCAGGTAGACATACATAGGTATTTTACATTTTATTATACAGGGTAAATTAGGGATTTGCAGTAACTACAAACTAAATAGATTTTATCCCCCAAAATGCAGGTAAATTAAAAGTTTAGGGTGATTTTTATGTAGTTTTGGAGCATTTTCTCTCTCTTCTAATAGCAAAATAAGAATAAATATAGGTACATAGTCGTATTTAAATAAAATTCTTACTTGATACAAACGCTAAAGATTTGCCTGTCTTTTTTATTAATTGTGCCACAACAGCTTGACATATTTCGATGAAATTATGAATATGACCGTCTAAAAGCATGTAATATATAAAAAAAGGAACTGACTGACATACCAACTCACAGCCCACACCGCTGGGTCTAGAAACTTGAAATTTTGCACAGAGGTTTCTTACATAACGCGTAGGCATCCACTGAGGCAGGGTTTTTCAAAATTCAACTCCTAAGGGGGTGAAACAGGGGTTAAACTTTGTCTAGAGAAAAAATATTAATATTAACTCGAAGCTTCATAGAAGTACTCTAAAAAAAAACGTGCTTGGCAGTTTTTAATAAATCAACCCCTAAGGGGGTGAAATAGGGGCTCAAAGTTTGTAATGGACTAAAATTGTTATACCGCGGACCAAGCCGCGGGCGAAAGCTAGTATATTAAAGTTTAACGCTGAATCGCCAACATGTTCCCATATTCAAAATTAATCTCATTTTCAAGCAACCCTCGTAGAAACAAATAAATCAAAACGAGGTCGATTGTAATCAAATCTAACCCAAATTTTATATTACTCCATGGTACGCCGCGGCGCCAAACCGGACATCTTACCAAGCCGCGACGTCTCCGGACGCCCACCGCGACGCCGGGCGTCGCCGTCGGTCAGTTTCACGCCGCGAAAACCGCCAAATAGGAGCAGGAGGGCATACGTTTAAAGAAGATTGTATTTTGTATAGGAAAATGGACGTGCCAAAAATAGAGCGTTTCACTACTATCGTGAAATAGGATGAAAAATTTTTGATAGCATTGGTTCAAGCACATCTGCACCATAACATTCCAAGTTGCCTTTGGGTCACACCTTACTACTAATTTTTAGCGAAACAAGAACTTTCTTACTTTCATAATGATTTTGTTGGGATTTCACTATTTTTGTAGGTGTTTCTAAAGAAAGAGCGACTGTATTCAGACCGAAACATTACTATTATTTTTTTTAATAATTATTTGTTACTAGCTTCTGCCCGAGACGTCCGCGTGGTATAGGTTGTACACTTTCGCATTGTTTCAAGGTAATAGAACCGTATAACAATTTTACTCCATTACAAACTTTGAACCCCCATTTCACCCCCTTAGGGGTTGATTTATTAAACACTGTAAAACACGTGTTTAAACATTTACTTCTATGAATTTCGAGTTAACAGGACCATCTAATATTTTTTCTCCATACAAAGTTTGAACCAATATTTCACCCTCTTAGTGAATTTTGAAAAACCCTTCGCCTACGTTATATAAGAAACCTCTGTGCAAAATTTCAAGTTTCTAGACCTAGCAGTGTAGGCTGTGTTTTGATATCTCAGTCAATCAGTTAGGCAGTTTCTTCTTTTATATATAGAGCATCGTTTTTAAACCTTTTTAGTATCGCGACCCTCGAAAAATACAAAAAATAAAGTAAAAAACCTTACGACCCCCTCACTATATATTTTAACGTTTATCACAGTTTTACATTAAGTACTAATGGGTAAAATTCATTATTTAATAAAAGGATTCTTCGTATACTTGCCATATTTTTTTTTGACAGACATCGCCACCCCCATGTTGAGAAACGATGATATAGAGAAATGACTAAATAATGATAAATTTTAAGAAATTTGAAATAGCAATAATAAAAATTAAATATTTCTCCTAACTATGAGATTGATTTCTCTTATTAGGAATTTTATTTTATTTTTCAAGAGCCCCTGCACTTTTTGAATTTTGTCTTTTATAATTCTATCCCTCAATTTGGGATCTACCAAAAGGAAAATCTCTATTTATTTTTTTTTTCCTTTATTTGCATGTTAGACCCTTCTAGTAGCCAAATTTCAATATCCTGGAACCCATACATTACTTGCAGTACAGTCACTAAACTTATTAGAGGCACTACTTAAGTTGTATGTAGTGTTTTTTAAGACTCTGCTAATTTACCAAATATGCCAAAAAAACATCCAAAAAATACCTAAAAACTGCATTTACTAATTGTGATAATAAACTTTTAAATGTCAGAAAATATGTGTTACCTTAACTTGGTTCGAAAACGTAAAAAAACAATAATACAATTAATGTTTTTCAAAAAATAAATGTATTTTTAGATGCAATTTTGGCATAACTGGCAAATAAACATAATCTTAAGACTCTAAAATTTACCTATGTCAAGTTTTATCTCTACATTTGTAATGGAGCAGAGCTAACAAGGGGTTGAAAATTTAACATATAAGAACCTATGGTCTTTTTAGAAAATGCCTTTATACAACATTTGCATATGGACTGATAAGTGTAATATCCTCCTGACCGTCCTGTACTTTATAAATTCCTGATGGAAAACGTGGAGATTTTCGTGCCGCAAAATTTTCCGACGCGACGCCCTCGCCACGCCGACGGAGACGCGACGCGACGCCCTGCGTCTCGAAATCTTACGCTCTCGTTGGAAATTTTAGCAACGACAGTAACTACTTCAGTTTTAGATAGTTATAGCCCTACGACAAACTGTAGAAAATTTTAGGAAATTAATTTTTTTTCCAAAATTTTTTTCAGTGCAGAAAATTGAAAGCAAATTTTGAAAAAGTCGCATAAGAATATCGCTCAGAGACTGATTAAGAAGAAATCTGCTCTATAATATTAAAAAAACGTATTTTCGAAAAAAATTTTCTAAAAATGGCTTTTTGAAAAAATCCTTTAGATAAATTTTACTATATTCAATGCAGGCGATGGTTGCCAAGCTATACATACGAAGTTAAAAAAATTGTCCCCAATTTCTTTTTTTTACGCGTCACATCCAACGCAAGAGTGACGACGTCGAGGCGTCGCGACGGTGTCGGACACTTCGCTACACGAAAATTTCGACGCTTTTTACCAGGATCACACGAAACACGATTAGTAAATTTTTCTGTTATGGCTTTCGCGCGTTCGGCACGCGCCAACCCTAAAAATAGATCAATATCCGCCGGATAGAACAGCGTATATTCGTATATGTAGGGTCTCCATTATTCTAACACCATTCGGGATTAGTAATAGAAGCTCCGTATGGCCGATCCAAACCGATTATACTAACTTTGTCGAAGAAGCCAAGTCATATAAAAAAGTATATTTATGTTTTTTTCAAAATAATTTTAAGCAACTCATTAAAACACCAGTGCCGTATTTTATTTAGTTACTTATTCTTAAGTCTTTCTACTATAGTGGTGTAAGTCTGTGAAGATGAGTTTATTCAATTTTTCCATTCCTTCCTCCCTTGTGCTAAGTTTCTGACTTCATTCCATTGGATTCGTCTCTCCTGCACCACTTCCCTCACTCCGTCTTGCCATGTTCTTCTAGATTTTCCTCTTCGATTGACTTCTTGAGCTCTTGCTTCGTGTACCTTCTTTGTAAGTGTTTCGCCTGGCATTCTGAAAATGTGTCCAAGCCATCCTAGTTGTCGATCTTCGTCAGTATGGGTTTTATTCTGAGTTCAGTTCTAAATACCTCGTTTCTAATTCTAGTTTCTCTTCTAGTTTTCCCTCTAGTTTTCTGAAAAATCGCATTTCCATTGCATTTATCTTGCTCTTGTCCCTATTTGTGATAATCCATGTTTCACTGCCATATATTAATGATGGGCTTTTTGACAATTTCCACCCTTACCATCTTTCCCCAAATCTTATTTATTAAGAAAAACTACATCTATGTACTATTAATTTTCGAATTTCTTCAAGAATTTCCTTTTTAAAAACACACTTTTTGGGAAATTCAATTTTTTTGAAATACGTTTTTCCTAAAATTGAATTTTAGACAAAATGGGCATACCCAGTAATTTTTTTTTATCGCATAATGCAAAGGTACTGCATTCGAAAAGCTCAAAAGAAACAATTCTGACCAAACCTGAGCAAAACTGCCATATTTTCTTTGACATGACTGTGAGGCGACCGCTTCAGGCGCCATGCCAGGGGAGCGCCAAAAAACAATTGGTTCATGGGCAGTGAGGGCGCTAAAATATTTATTCTCCTCACTAAAAATATATGCTAGCTCTGACCCTGATCGTCATTCTCTAAACTGTGAAAATCTGAAAATGCATTTGAAAAAAAATATGCTTTGGAAAAAAATATGCAAAAAATATGCCTAGTTTCTGTCGAATGTAAGACATCAGTAAACAAAGTTGCAACTTAAAAGTTTAAACAGCCAGTATATAAAGCGAATAATATATTGACCTATTTTTATGTTTAAAACATCCAGAGAACTGAAAGGGCATAAAAGAAAAATTTTCCATGTGTAATTCCTGCAATCTTGATTAAAAGCGTCGAAATTTCGTGCAGCAAAACCGTCCGACGGACGTGCCAATGTTCGACGCTGACGACGCCGACACTCGGCGTCGCAGCGTCGCTGGAAAGCGCGGTATCGCTGCTATAGATAAAAATATATAGGACATGAAGCTACAGCACACCTTTTTTATTGCTAAGATATACATATATGGATATGTTTCATGCTAATAAAGCATATCTATGCATGTACATATTGGCATGCTTTTTAAAAACTCAAAGGTAATCGTCTACAGCTCAATCTGGGAAAAAATCTAGCCCCCTTCGGTTGAAATACATCCATTTTGCACTGTGTATTAAAAATAATTGATTCTATAACATTATTTACAACTTATTTTGTAGTCAAATATAACACGTGTGATGAAAAGATTTAAAACAGAAAAAAGACCATTTAATTAAATATTATAGCATATAAAAAATATTCGAGTCGCGTCACGACGCGCCGCGACGTCAAGCATCTGCGTCGATCGCTTTCGCAGCTCCAGTTTCGACGCTTTGAACCAGGATCCCATAAAATAAAAACCGTAAATTTTTCTGTGTCCAATACGGCACGCGCCACCCTAAAAATAGATCAATGTCCTCTATATATGCCCCTCGTGAACTCTAATACCGCCATATGTCACACGTGCGTTAATTTTAATCAGTATAATGCAACACCTTTCAAAGCTTGTAACCCCATACGTATTACAATTAATTACACTTTACTAATTTCAGAACAAATTTCTGAATTTCGTAGTTCAGATTTTGTTGCCAGTTAATTTGAAAACAAAAATTACCAAGAAACATTGAAAATATCGAATCTACCAACAGTTTTCGAAAATATTTCTTTTTGGATTTTTATAAAATACATTTTTTTCTCTACTTTCAACCAAAATTGGACTACACATTGATTTCGAACCAAGTATAGATATGCACTGCACAAAAAGTAGAAGAACTCAGGAAAATTGTTAATGAACACCCACAAATCCCTATTCGGCGTTTAAGCCAGCAAGTAAATGTATCCTACGGAACCTGCAATACAATCCTGAAATGTGACCTACATATACACGCTTATCGTATAAGCTTAGTCCAAGAATTGTTACCAAACGACAAGCCACAGCGAATGCCATTTTCGGAGTGGTTTATGGGTAATTTGCATAATAATGAAAACATATTTGAAAAAACCTTTTTTTAGTGACAAGGCATGGTTTTACCTCTCTTGTTATGTAAATTCTCAACAAATGAGAACGTGGAGTTCTGAAAATCCACATTTCTTGATAGAGAAGCTTCAGCATTCACAAAAAGTTGGCTTGTGGCCATATCGAATAGAAGTTGAACTGGAACGATTTTTTTAAGGGACTTTCAATTCGGCGCGATACCGTAACGAAATTTTAGAAAATTTTGTAAACGCATTAGACGATGAAGAGAGCGATAAGGCTACTTTCAGCAGGATGGCGCACCAATTCACGTAACTCGCTTGATAATGTAAATTTTTTGGAAGAATTTGTCGAAGACCGAATCATTTGTCGTAATATGTCAGTTAGGTGGCCACCACGGTCATGTATGTATATTTTATTTACGATATGACTTTTCTGTATCCCGAAAAAAACTTACCAAATGTGTACCTTTTTCCAGCTTCGCCTGTCCACAAATAAAAGCAACCCTTTCAACTGCGCTAAAAAAATCACTAGTGGGATAATCTGCTTTCATGTTGATAAGACCCATTTCAGAAATCGGTTTAAACTTTAAAGTTTAGCTTCGCTCAAACTTAGAAAGCTTTTTCATTTATTTACTTTTCGGAATATAGGAAACCTCTGATATTTGTTTTATATAGTATGTAATGTATATTATGAAGTTCCTGTTAATTAATAAAGTTTTTAATGACTCTTACTTGGAATATTGTCGTTATTTCTGACGAATGCTTGCTTAAAATGTAAGTTATGAATCGAGGATAATACATTTACTATGTAATATAACCAGACATTAAAGTTTTATAAAGACAAGATTGGAGGAGTACTTAGAAAAAATTAGGGTTATTAAAATATACTTATGGTAGATATATTACCAACGATAAAAATATTTTATGAGTTAAATAAATACTCAATTCCAAATAATACATAACAACCCATTATACGTAAAGGATATTGTATATATGATTCTTTTTGGATTTAGACCTTTTGAAATATACATAAAAAATAATGTAGTTCTTATAATTTTATAATTATGGAGCAAAAAGATAAGTAACAACAAAGTAGGTTTTTGGTAACACATGAAAGAATTGAAAACAAAGGTAGACCAGTCCATTTATTATCGAGTATTACCTTTAAAACCTGTATAATTTGACATTTGGGCGTTTAAATTGACAAGTGTGAGAAAGATAGATACTTTTTTTAGTTGCAGCTGCGTCATATAATTCTTTGAACATTAAGGTGGCATGCTCCAATCGCGTCCGTGGTGGCCAACTTAATTTATACGGCAGAATCTGCAGAATCATCAAGTTTATACAAAATTTAAGAAAGATGGATGTAAAATGTATTTACTATTTTATATTGCACAGAAGTTAATGTCTTTTTAACACATATGGGTATATATACTCATATACGAGTATATAAGAGAGATGCCAGTACATGCAGCTGGTACAGAAGGCAGCTGTGATATGACGGGCATGTGGCACGTGCCATACATCACCCTTCTTGCTTTAAAACATTGTTTACGCGTTCTCTCTCTATCTCACAATCCGCTATGGGCCTTTCTCTGTCCAACCCGTCATGAGACGTGTTCATTTGCAGCAAAAACTATTGTATACGCTTTTCGATCTAATTTTATACACATGCATGGGTGGGATATGTGGACTATTTATAGAGGGTGTTATTTAGACGCGTGCCGTAAAATAATACAAAACTTCGTGTCGTTTCTGTGCTCCTGATTGAGAGCGTCGATTTTCATCGAAGTGAAACTTGGGGAAACGCGTGAAAATCTGGGGAAACCGCGCGGAAAATTCACGGACGAATTCCGCAGTTTGGAAATAGGCTGGCATGCTGGATATAGTGTAATTATTATGTTATTTTTGATTTTGAAAGGGTTTTTAATTAGATGTTCGACTTAATGTTTTTTGTTTCATTTTTTGGAGAAAACTCTTTGTTTTTCAGGTGAAAATCAATGACAACGAAACGTTTTCAGAAATGACGTGGTGCACAATTTATCTTTCTTGTTTCATTCTGCAAAACCGAGTCTTGTGGAAAGAGGAATCTATTTTTAATATTGAATACAATTTACAAATACAATTTCTTCTGATCTAACCATTTGTTAAGGGTTTATATTATTATGCAACTAGCTTCAGCCCGCGATTTCGTCCGCTTGGTATAGGTAGTATAATTTAACGTAGTTTCAAGGTAACAGAACCGTATAACAATTTTAATTCATTACAAACTTTAAACCCCTTTTCACCCCGTTAGTGGTTCATTTATAAAAAGTAAAACTGTAAAACACGTGTTTAAACATTTTTTTTAGACTACGTCTATGAAGTTTCGACTTAATAGGACAATCTAATATATTCCCCATACAAAGTTTGAACCCCTATTTTATCCCCTTAGGGGTTGAATTTTAAAAAAATCTTTCCTTAGTAGATACCTGTGCAAAATTTCAAGTTTCTAGACCCAGCGGTGTGGGCTGTTCGTTGATGCGTCAGTCAATAAGTCAGTCAGCCAGTTTCTTCTTTTATATATAGAGAAAGCAAAAAGAAAACCTTTTTATAAAGTTAAAACAATAAAAACAAAATAAAGCACGAATTAACAATGAAAAATGAACTGCTAAAAATTAACTCGTGGCATTTTGAAGATTTGCTTAAAAATAAAATAATTAAATAATAAATAATAAAAAAACAATTTTCTGCAAATGTTCCAAACCCTAGACTCTGTTGTTAGCAGTTTATTTTTCTTATTGCTTATTGATGTTTTATTTCGTTTTTATTATTTTCACTTGATGTTTGCATTCTTTAATAAAAATGTTTATTTTTTGCTGATACTAATGTTTCATATTTCTTATTAATTCTGTGACAAACGGAATTGAAATGCTCTTTTGCTCAAAAACAGTTGCCTCTAACGACATTAATAAAGTACACCTTTTACAGGTAAAGTAGTTAGGGAAATAAGAATTTCGATTCAGAAATTGTATACACTGAAGCACAAAAAATTGGGATTGGGTTTTAAAATGGACCACCTTTCACAACTTATCGATAAAAATGTAAAATACAATTTTAAATTTGTATATCTGTAGGTATATCTCTTATTTACAACTTTTGCGCTAAAATAAGTTAGGTTAAATGGACCTAAATTGAGCAGGGATGGCCAGTTCGTTACCAAAAACCATGTATATTTTTCCTAATATCACACTTTAGTACAGGTTTCTTGATCTAGAATAATCATTATTATACCCAGATAAAAAAAAATCACTCAAGGAATGTTTTTTGTACATCTGCGTATACGAGCTGGGTATCTAAACACGTGATGCCTCGATGATTTTTGTTCTTACCTTAGGTGTATTTTTCTGAAGTCTCTCCTGACCAATGAATATCATAAAATATTCTGTAGCAGTAAAAAAACTTTTAGGGTACGAAGCAGTTTCATATTCTGTCAGTTTTACCTCTTTGGTTCCAAATAACTCATCTATATTTCTCCTAAAATTTTTAAAATTTATTGAGTACTAGCTTTCGCCCGCGACTTAACTATAATTTTACTCCATTACAAACTTTGAACCCATATTTCACCCCCTTAGGGGTTGATTTATTAAAAAGAATACTTATCCGTTCTCGAATTCGTAATTTTTGTCATATAAAATACATAAAAAAAGAACTTATTTTGTACCCTCTATATAATTCATTTATGTGAATTCAATCGATTCAGGTAATTTCGTAAAAATTGTACTTATATATACCTATATTATATTTAAGGGCACCTACCCAGTACTTAACACCGCCATATTTTAGGGATACAGGTAGTTTTCAGACCTTTAGACTCTAAGAAAGTTCTTGAAATTAAAGACAAATTTAAGCACCTCCTCTCGGATATTTATGCATTTACCTAGTTAATACTGTGTACACCTTAACAGGGTAGAACTCTATAAAAACTCAATTTATGCCTTGTTATACATTAAAAGAATTTGATGTATGTTCTTGCACTCTTCCGCAGCATAACATTTTTAAAAATGTTTTTAAGAGGGGTACTCGGCTCCCACACCTTTACCTTTTTTAAAACAAATTGGACGGTCTTTCGACAAAAAAAAACAACCTTTTTAAACTTAATATGAACACAATTTATACCAGGAAAAATAAAAATACCTATGTGAACAGTGTTGACAGCGTCCTCTATGTTTTACACAAAAAATAACAACATATTCCTATTTGGCTACTATTTTTTTTTATATTTTCGTTCAACCCACGAAGGCAGAAAAGTACTAAGGTACCGTGGATTGTATATCGAAAAGCCAACTTATACACCCAGTGCTGGAATCACCCATCGGTCCATTTTGACTACATGAAGCTACTCGTACTATTAAAATGTGACTCATTCATTTCCGGACCCCCTGTATGGATAAAAAGTATTTAATTAAGTTTTTCGACGACGTCTGTCCTTCTAAGCCAGTGCCAGTTATTTGAGGACCCAATTATAGATTTCAGATTTAGTATTTTTACGTCAGCGGGATACAATAGAGGATAATTATTTATTTATAATACAAGAAAGTGGAATTAAACTAACACACGAAAGCACTATAATAAAGACGCAAACAAGGTTTTAAATTGGCAAGGGTGGAAATATAAGACTACGGAGTTTTGAGTTATTAATTTGTTTCTGAGTTTTTTCGCAAAGATGTGAAGTAATGGTCAAATTGAGAATGTATATTCCATAAATTCATTTTACCAAGAAGCTTCAAATTAATGTAAAAGATCTCTCCATCGTATCTAATGCCAAAACTGCAGGTATTTCGAAAAGGGTTAACTTTTGCGTCATTTTACTAGTACATTTTTTTCCCTAGAAAAGACAAATAAATAATATTTTTCAGTTAAAAGTTCCACATATTTACTAACAAAAAGGTTTAAGCCGTTTTAAAGCATGAAATAGCGCCCTCTATCCGCTGTACTACAATTGAGGAAGGATTATTTTTCATCACTCTAAAAACTCAAAAACCCCGTCGTACTAATTTTTTGCGATAACATGTAAATTTTTTTTTTAAATTTTGAAGAAAATTATGTATTTGTGTTAATATGAACTTTCGGACGTGACAAAGGTTAAATCGCAATATTCCAATGCCAGGAATCCATTCTTGCCCTATGTCCCATTGTTTTTGGACCACCCTGTATCCACATGGTCCCCAGATGGGACAAATCATTAAAAATTAGATTTTCAGTCATCTGGGGACCAGGTCTTCACGTGGTGGAGATCCCCATCGTCATCTGTGGACTGTGAAAATCTAAAGATATATTAACCATGAGATTCACTAAAAAGGTTTAAAACTTATTGCTGGTTTAAATTTAAATATTCTTGTTGATCAGCTGGGCTTTGGCAAGTTTTTGTCCTGTCATGTTTTTTTCTACTTCTTTGAAAATACCTAAAAATCAATAATTTCAAACAGCATAGAAGTTGAATTTCGTAAATAAAATGATAAAAATTATCTGTGAAAATGTCGACGAAGATTATCTCGAATCAACTCCTCCAGAGATAGAAGAAGAAAAGTATCCCAAAATCTCCTTTCTTCGGTTTCAAGAGAAAGAGTTGTTACACAATATAGGTACCATTCTTGTTTTTACAATTAAGATATTCCCTTCTAGCCAAGGAAGAAAAATGTGATTTGGCGAAGAAAATGAAATAGTATAGAGTCACAGGGGTGTTATAGAATTTCACTCTCTTATATGCATAATATTAAATGTGGATAAGAATTTCCATTTAATTGCATGTTGCATCCAATTTGTTGACTTAAAATAGATGAGATAACGGTGAGAGAACTGTAATTAGTCATATCGATTAAAGTATATAAATCAAAGCTTCTAATTGGTTTGTTAATTTTTGATCTGAGAAAATTGTGACTTGGTGCAAACTGCAAAATGTTAGACGATAAATTATTGTTTATTTTTATTTATTATTGAACTAGCTTTCGCCCGCGGTATATTAATTTTACTCCATTACAAACTTTGAACCCCCATTTCACCCCCTTAGGATTGGTGCTGCGCAAAATTTTAAGTTTCTAGATCCAGCGGTAACTTTCCAAAATCTTACTGATATAAAGACTCAAATTTAACCAGTAATTATGGTTTAGTTTTTAATCTTTTCATTGAATACCGGTATGCGTCTCGGGCAATTTCAAATAGGATTACAAGCAAAAATTGAAAGTTACCTTCTTCACATTCATCAAAGTAAAACATTATAATATTCGATGGGGGGTTCACAATAGAAAGGGTCTAACTTTTGCGTCTGGGATCTATGGGTAGTCTATGCCAGGTAATAGAGGTTTATGACATTACGACCTGCCTTTCTATTCATATTAAAATAAACCTCAGGATTGGCCAAGGATCAAATTTGTCAGACGGTCTTTTATTGACCGTACTTAGTCAGGTACCTACCACAATAAATCCACTTCTTGGTAAATGTCCCAACTCGGAACTGAAGAACGTTTTTTGTTGCCAATATATTTTAGGTTAATAGGATTTTATACAGCGTGTCACCATCTTAACCAATGGGTTCTGCTTGTTGAGAAAAAACACTCAAATCAAAAATTTTAACCCAGCATATACGGGGTGACAAAAAAAGTAATAACGATAAATGCCGTAGAAGGAAAACTA
The DNA here is from genome assembly GCA_963971165.1 of Philopedon plagiatum. Lineage (NCBI taxonomy): Eukaryota > Metazoa > Arthropoda > Insecta > Coleoptera > Curculionidae > Philopedon > Philopedon plagiatum. The sequence continues at coordinate 88,649,291 of OZ020195.1, forward strand.
TCTTTAATTTTAACTGAAAAATACGTAAGAAAGTTTCGCTCAGAGCTGAAAAGTGATCGAATTTGGAATTTGACAAAATAACTTTATTGTCATTCATATCTATCTTTGAATTTTTTTAAAAAGAGTTTTGAAATACACGTAGGAAATACGTCCAATGTATGCCATATATAAGACATTTTTTATAACAGCTTTAAGAAGCTGGGTTTCGAGTGGCAAAGCCAAAGTTTTCGAGTTGGGAATAGACTAGAAAATATCTTGATGCTTTGTAATTATTTTCTTCTACACTGGCGCCAATATAATGATGTCATAAAAAGTTGGCAATAATTTCAAAAAGGTATATGACTGTTGAGGCAAAGTTTCCAGTATAAAATAGTAAAAACCACGAAAAATTACAATTTTTCTTTACAAATTATTTTGATAATGGACATTTTAAGCATTTATATAGGAACGTACCTGTGGCTTCGCTTGCTTATAATTTTTTGGGCAAGATTATTTACTCATATCATGTATATTATTTATTAGGACTAAAACAGAATTCTTCTACTTGTAGGTGATTGGATTTGAAGATACATATGTCCTCATTCCACTGGAGAATCTGACGTTATTACCCAATGAGCGAAAAAGAGGATCAGTTACAAGAAGTTTGTCAGAGGACCAAAGAGTAAGTTTGTACAAAAATAATTTTTTTCTACTGCCACCGTACACTAATATTCATATTAAATGTAATCGATATGTTTCATAATAATGTTCATTATGATACAAATTTTCGTTATGAAACTGCCGTATTAGCCAACTTGAAATCCATACTTTTTTAAATTAAATATTTATTCTAAAAACATGTCTTCAAACTACTAGAGTTCAGAATTCGATTTTCAAAAAAAATGTACATACTTTCAAAAACTTACGAATATATTTTCGAGAAAACTCATTTTTGAAAAATTGTGTTTTCGAGAAAATGTATCATCGCAAAAATAATCATTTTTCAAAATTTTTCTTAGATGTATTTGGGTCCCATGCAAATTTCTTAAAATTTATTACTTTTAGGTATTGTGGGCAGAAGAACAACACTGGAAACAACGCTCCAAAAGAGATCTTATAACAATAGATCCATCGGATATACCGAAAGAACGCGTCAAAAGGGTAGAAATTAACATCACAGAAACAGAAACTAACAATAAAGATAATACAACAACAAAAGAAATTAACAATATTACTCACAGCTTTACAGAAAAACTACATGCAAAGGAAACAAATAATAAGCAAATACTTGAAAACTCGTATTTTGGTATTGGAAATAATAATAATAATAATAAAAGAAAATCATTATGGTTACCACTACATGGCAAAAATCGAAGAAAAAGATATGCATCATCAGAGAATAGCATTGATCAAACGTTCAACGATGAGCTGTGGAGTCAACAATGGTATTTGGTAAGTATGAAAGAATTAGTGTATCATAGTTAAAGCTGTGCAAGTGTCTTTCGAAAGTTTTTTTTCAAAAACTGAATTTCTGAAAGTTTATTTTATTATTACATATTTTATTACTTTCAATATTTTAAAGATTTTCTTTTAAATCAATGCTTTGCTATCAATCTTTTTAGAAAGATACCAGAATAAGACTAGACCTTCCAAAGCTGGACCTCAACGTCCTTCCAGTATATAGGGCTGGCATAACTGGAAAAGGGGTCAGAATAAGCATTCTAGATGATGGTATCGAGTACACACACGATGACTTAAGTTCTAATTATGTAAGAAACATAATTAATAGATTTATAAGTTATTGGTTACTAATTCTACATCGTTCTACATTATATTCCAGGATCCAGAAATAAGTTACAACTGTAATGAAGAAAACAATGATCCCTTACCGAGATATGAAGTCACTAAATCCAATAGTCATGGTACGAGGTGCGCGGGAGAAGTAGCCATGGTAGCGAATAACAAAAAGTGTGGCGTGGGGATTGCTTTCAACGCTAAAATAGGTAAGCAGTAGAAAACATAACCGCCTGTCTTTTCTTTAATTTTTATTGCAAAAGGAACGTGGTGTGTAACAAACTCTCGGTAGTTCATTGATGCCAAATATGGCAGTTTTTTATGGTATATTTTTTCGGTAAATATGGGATGGTTTACGAAAAAAACTGGCTTGATATTTGTACATTACAAAACTTCCCTCCTCTTTTCAATAAAAATAATAACTCGATCGAATTAAATGTATCCCTAATTTCCGTTTTACCAGGTGGCGTCAAAATGTTAGATGGATTAGTAACTGACAGAATAGAAGGAACAGCATTAGGTTACGCCCAAGATTTAGTAGATATATACAGCGCGTCTTGGGGACCAAATGACGATGGAAAGACTGTCGATGGTCCCGGAAGATTGGCAAGAGAAGCAATTGAAAGGGGAATTAAAAAGGTACCTTGTAAAATACACTTATTAGAACTGTTAATTTTTTTTATAATAAATTGAAGGGTAGGGATGGCAAAGGCTCCATCTACGTCTGGGCATCTGGCAATGGAGGCAGTAGAGGTGACAATTGCAACTGCGATGGATACCTAGCTAGCCCTTATACGATTTCAATTGGGAGTGCGTCGCAAAAGGGGGAATTTCCTTGGTATGGCGAAGCTTGTGCTTCGACGTTGGCTGTGACGTATAGTAGTGGTGCCTATAAGGATCAGATGATAGTAAGGGACCATGCTAGATAATCTAAAAGAGCTAGAGTGTCTAATAGACATGAAATATTTTTAAAACATAGCCACAAACTTAAATTAATTAACTTTTTTGTCTAGGCGACTACCGACCTAAACAACAAATGTACTATCAAACACACTGGAACCTCTGCTTCGGCACCACTCGCTGCTGGAATAATCGCGTTGGCCCTGGAAGTCAAGTAAGTTTAAATAAAAGCTGTATGGAGGTCTGAAATTTTTTACTAATGTTGGCGCCTCTGTCTGTCCTGGAGAAGTTCTATAACTTATTTCTTTTAGTCCATCTTTAACCTGGAGGGACGTGCAACACCTGATAGTCTGGACTTCGGAATTAGCACCAGTTGCGGACAATCCAGGCTGGCTGCAGAACGCCGCTGGTCTATGGTTCAGCACCAAGTTTGGATTTGGACTCATGAACGCTTTTGGATTTGTGTCAGCTGCTGCCAATTGGACTAGAGTTCCTGAAAATTACAAGTGTGAAGTCAGATTTGACAAGTATGCATAACAGTCTAAACGGTGACTGCAGTTTATCGTCTAAGTCATCAATTACAAGAAAAGGAATTATTTCTTGTGAAAGAAAAATATATATTTGGTAAATAAGAAATCGCTGGGTTGCCGAATCCCCTCTTGTCAAATTTTGTCTTAAATGATCATATCTACAATTTTTTAAATAAAAATACGGTATTAGGGACAAAGATAATTTTTTCTATTAAATAGGGTTCAATTAATACCACAGAAAATTGGTTTGTCACCTCCTACTCTGTTCCGGTACCTCGGCAAACCACTTTAAAAATCTCCATTTAATCGAATGCAGAGAAAAAACCTACAGAAAAAGAAATGTTGCAACTATGAGGATCAGATTACTTGTGTGACTAATGGAGGGTGAGAAAGAAATAGCCGGAAAGATCAAATATAAATGAAAGCGATGAAAAAAGCAACATTGCCAGCTATCGTCTGTTTTCATAATTTTAATAATTATCGCAAGAATGATCGTTTGTAAAATTGGACACGGCGGGATTCGGAAAAGCAACGATTTCTTATTTATCTAGTGTCTATTTTTCCTCAGGAATAGCTTCATTTCTTGTACGCGAAGGCCCAGACTAACTCGCAGTAGCCGCTTGACCTGTAACAGAGCAGGGTATAGTTTGAAGTACATATTCTTTGCGTTATCTTGTTTTTTGATATTCTTTGTTTAATTTCTAGAACGTCCAATACTACAGTCTCTTTTGGACAGCAAACGCCACTTCTCGCAGTCACTACAGGATGTCAAGGGACAACTAAAGAAGTGATCTTCTTGGAACATGTGGAAGTTAGAACATCCATCAACTATACCATAAGGGGAGCTTTGGAAATCCATCTAACATCACCTGCAGGTCGAAAATTTACTCGTATCATCAGTCACATCATATAATTATTTTAAAAAGATGAATTGCAATACCATGAAAGTTAGACACAGTATCGCTTTTTGCTCAGGTGTGCTCGCCTTCCAAATTTGATCTGTTTCAAAACTGGAACTACTACTAAACTATATTATTTTGTTTAGGTTTTCTTAGGTGGAAATCAAGTACTTTATTGATTTTTCAGGTACCACAGTACAACTTCTAGCACCAAGAAAATTCGACAAAAGCCCAAAAGGATTTATAAACTGGACTTTTATGTCGATGATGACGTGGGGTGAACTAGCCAGTGGTATATGGACTTTAACTGTGTCAGATAACGTAGGTAGTTTCATCTCAACTTATGTATTAAGAGAAATATAGTACTTTCACACTTACTATTCGATACTTCATTTTTCATTATTACATTTTTATACAGGTTGGCCCAGAGGGGAATTTCGGCACCATAGGTGAAACCTATCTAATTCTCCGTGGTACGAAAGATCCTCCAGCCCACATGCTGCAAGGACCGAGGAACTACAACGAGGACTACAACAGAATACACAATAGAATGGGAGGAGACAAAGTCTCTAGTTTACTGCACAGGATACCAAAACGATTTTTTGATTATGATTACTATAATTATTTAAACTAAGGTCATATCATGAATCAATTGAATTTTGTGACACAGTTAAAACATTCTAAAATATATAATTGCGTTTAAGATGCGAGTTGTTTCTATTTAAACCTTTCTTTCCTAACATGATGGTGGATGCGCTAAAATTAAAGCAAACTTAATAAAACGCTAAGATGTTAAGAAAAGCAATGCAATTATCAAAAAAGAAAAAAGGCATCTCTATTTCTATCTTTCTATCTTGGTGACTCAAATAAGGAAGTCAGCTGCAATTGGCTGATTTTTATCGGGGAAAAGGGCTCACGACAAAATTAATCAAGATACCAAATAACATGATAATGAAGACAAGAACGAAACGAAACCCGCCCAGCTGCCGCGCTACCCACCGCCGACGGCACGCAACGCCGTATCACATCGCGTATGCGGGGAGCTGAGTGCGAAGCGTTTCGACTGAACCAAATTAAAAATTTTGAAAAACGTGTAGGGACAAAAGTCGTTCCTTACATCGTGAGAAATATTTTTTGCCAAAGAACTTTTTATCTAAAGCCAATGGTTCAGCAGTTATAAGGAAATAAACAATTAAACTGTTTATAACAATTGATCCCGCTAGAATTTTCCCTCCTGATCATTTTCGCTCAATCTACACCTAATTTTCAGTGTTCATGATTTTTTTCAGATTTTTATGAGCGGTCCTTTTGTTGATAAGGGTGAGAAATAGCATTTTTAAGCGTTATTCTCGAAAAATGCATAAAAACACTCGTCATATATTGTTGAATTGTCAGTAAGCTTTCACTTGACACCCTACACGATGTCCTTAATTTTTTTTCATTTCCCAATTTACCCCTCAGAATCAAATTCACCTTTTTAACGTTTATAATTGGGCCACCGCACTCTATTTCTGTGCTAAATTTCAAATTTTTACGTCGAATAGTTTTAGAAAAAATCGCCTGTGGCAGACGGACACCGAAGTGAGTCCATAAGTGTTCCGTTTTGCTAATTAACATTAAAAATTACTATTTAGTTGTCAGCGGTTAAAATCTAAATATGTAATTTTTTGGAATCAGACCCTGCTCAGTATAGTCGTCATCTGGTGGGCGCTCAACTACATACAAATCTAAGGGCGTCGACCGCTCAACATTAGTTACCAATGAACCACCAGGGGGCGGGCAAAAAAATGCCGGATTGCTGGAAGTACGCCAATTATTATTATCTTTATAAAGAAAAAGGACTTAAAACCACAGGGATTTTAAAGTTAATTTGTTTTTAAATATTTTAATTTATTTATAGAAACAGTACCCCATATCAGCGACCAAGATTTTAGGGTTTTATAAAAATCTTAAAGAGGAAGCGCATGACGCAGGACCGGATATCGTATTTTTAGGCGGGAAATTTTCAGGTTTAAAAGTCGCGTCTCTAATTTTAGAATTTTGCACCTGCGTGTTCTTGGATCTCGTACGTCAACCAAAAGGGAAAGCTTTTACAATCAAACCCTATTTATTTTCTTTGTTTTACAAAGGCTTAGGACTCTAGGACAGATCTGTAGCTATAGAGGGACAAACAAAGCAGTGTGGTAGCTACAAGTCGAGCCCCCCCGGGCCTCCTATTAAAGAAACGATTTGATGTTCTATAAATAAAAATGGCGATCACTCTCTAGCGTAGAGGGTCGAGCGATATCCAGGGCAGAGCCAACCCTCGCTGCGCCTTGGGGTCAATTGCAGTTGGGGGCCTTATTTGGAGAATTTTTTTGCAAACGCTCTAGCAACAATTTTTTTTTGGAACTGACGTTTTCTTTTGGTAGGAAGTCCTTGCGGCGCCTCTAGGCTCCTGGAGCCGATGAACGACCCAGTGACACACAGATTAAAACTGTGATTAATCTGTATGTCGCTGGAACGACCCTCTTGCCAGGATTCAAAATGGCCAGCGGTTCCTAACCTCCATTTAGACTGCTGGACGATATAAGTTCTTTGTGTTGAATCCATAGACAAAATATATGTATATTTTCTCCATGGTTGAACCAAACTGTACTTTTCTTATTCGTGGAAGATTCCCATAAGCAAAAAATCAGCGCAGTTTCGTGCAATACAAACCTAAACATCTCTCGCAGCGTTGTTGCCAAGCTAACTCAAAAATCCTATTAACTTGGGCAATTTTTCTGGATACATCTTAGATCTCTTCCAGACACAGATACTCTATAAGCGTATCTCAGACGCAGCTTTAACGTTTAAATGGATCCATTCACTTACATTTAAGCATATGTTAAAAGCTGCGCCTGGGACACACGTATCTTGCATATGTGGCTGGAAAGGCTCTTAACCTTAGATATACACGTTAAAATAAAACACAAGATTAAACTTATAACTTATTTATTACAAAAAACTTTAAGGTTAGTAATTTAACCCTGTTTCTGTGCCAATTCCTTGGCCTTCGCTCTTTCAAGTTTAGCGATACGTGCCGCAGATTTAGAACCCAAAATACCGCCACCCCAGTGTTTCCTGATCTCATCACCGCGGTCGTTGAAGTTGGTCCTAATCGACTCAACAATTTTATTGAAGTTCGATCTGTCACCAGAATCAACTTGTGTCAAAGCTACGGCAGAGCATGTTTTGCGTCTGACAAGGAGACCTATAGAAAACGGAAAGCAAAAATTACTTAAAAAAAGTGGAAATTTTACAGTGTTGTTGTTATAGCGCTGTCATTTGTCAGTTTTAACTTGTCATCACAACTTTTCAGACGGGAAAAGAAGACAAAAGTAAATGAATCATCATTAGGTTGAACAAGGGTAAGAAATAACATGTAAATTTGGCGGGACGTCACAGTCTGTCAACTGTCAACAATGAATTAAACTTCAGTAGTCACCCATTTATTTGACAAGTGAAGGTCAATCAATTGTTTAACTGAAGTAATTATCCTTTTTTGTTTGAAGACATGAGGTGTTATGCCTTAAAAATCGGTCAAGTGCAGCTATATTTGCACAATAATTAGTATTTTGTGCCCTCAGCCCCCCCTCTTATCCTGAGGTTCGAAAATATCATATCTTTATGAATATCAAAATATCGGATATATCTATATTGATATATAGGGTGGTGAAAAAAGTTTGCACCAAATGGATTTTTTTTATTTGACATTTCTCAGAAAATTTTATTCTTGAGAGTTGGTGCTTGTTCCGAAACCTCTAAATACGATGACGGTTTTTGTAACATTTGCGTACTAAGGTCATAAATTGAAAAAAAAGTTCAAATCGCTGATGAATCAACTAGGTACCTCTATTTTTAAAAATCGATGAAAACTTTATAAAGGACAATTGCTTAGAATCTCATCACAATCCCTAATACAATTTGAGATTAAACTTCCAAAGATTTTTGTTGCACACCGTTCCGGAAAACTCGCATTGAAACAAAAAAAAAACAAGTAGAATTTCATGAAAAAAAATCATTAAAACTAGCTGGTAAAACTTAACAAAAATTATTATTTAAACATTTTACCATTTTAAAAAATAAAAGGAGCCAGGGCCGTACTCGGGCGATGTAAAATTTTGTAAAATATATGAAACTTTTTTTTTACAATTTTAACTTCAAATTTTGTATTTAGGACTTTAATGAGATCCTAAGGAAATTTTCTTAATAAAATTGTCTTCAATTTTTAAAAATAGAGGTAGTTTATTCTTCAGCGATTTTCACTTTTTTGTAATTTATGACCTTAGTACGCAAATGTTAGAAAAACTGTCATGTTGTTTAGAGGTTTTGGCACAAGCACCAACTTTTTTCAAGAATAAAATTTTTTGAGAAACGTCAAACAGTTTTCCATTTGGTTCAAACTTTTTTGACCACCCTGTATATCCCATATATATCACAATTTGGATATTTATTATTATTATTATTATTTCGCGTCTCCTGTGTATTAAATCAGCAAAAACATATTTACTTTGTATTATGACAGTAAATAGTAACAACAAAATGAACTTAGTCTTCTAAAAAGCAGATAGTTTAAGCAAAAATACCAGACATTTTTAAGTATAACAAAATAAAATCGGTACTCAAAAAGACAGATAGCTTTAATTAAAAAATCATGAGACTTATTAAGTATAAAATTGTTGTAAGATCCATTCTAAATCACTATGACTTTCTTAGGGGTGTGGATTTAAATATCTAAACATTACCGCAAATCTGCAATAACAGGGCGCGGAAATACCCCACATTTTGAATACATAAACGGAGGTGTTTCGTGAATATTTTTGCGATATAATATATCGCAAAAATACCAATGATATATATTATTATCTTTCGAACTCTGCTTTGTAATAAAAATTATTTAAATTTTCAAGATTTATCAGATATTAACAATATAGGCAGCATTTGCAATCCCTTAACTTACCTAAGCGAGCTTTTCCTTTAACAATGCAGTATGGCACTCCCATTTTCCTGCAAAGTGCCGGGAGGAAAAGAACGAGCTGCAAAAAAAAAACCTCTTAAAAGGACATGCTTCAAAGCGCTTTAAAAACATGTTTTAAATCATGAATTAACTCAGTGTCAAGTTTCTTCATTTTCAGAAAACATTCTCTTTTTGTAAAATGTAACCTCAGTTGAAGAAATTCATAAAAGGCATCATTGAAAAAATATTAAACCCAGTTTGACAGAAAATAAACTAAATATTTAATGCAAAAGATATGGCAAAAAAAACCTAAAACTCACCTCAATAGGGTCAACATCATGGGCAATAACTACCAACTGAGCTTTCTTCTGTTCGATTAACTTAGTGACAGTATTTGTACCAGCACGGAGTGTGTTGGGCCTTTTTGATGGGGCCTCTTCTTTTTTAGCTACTTTGGCTTCAGCCTTAGCTTTCAATCTATCAAAAATATAAATATTTATGTACAAGAAAAGGGCCAATTCTCACTCAATAATAATAAAAAATAATCTTGTATTATTTAAAATCCAAAGCTTCAAAAACTAAATCACTAGTGACTTAACAAACCTATTTTTCTTCTGAAGAGCAGTTTCAGGCCTGTATTTTTCCAAAACTTTAAAAAGTTGGGTAGCTGCAAGAGACAAAAAATAATAAAAAAGATGCCTTACAACAGGGGTACAAAATTGTAATTAAAGCTTGGTTGTCAGATTTTACAAAATAAACAATTTCAGCACGGTATGTTATGTTCGCCGGTGAAATTAATTTTCATCATATGCAATATAAAAAAAAATTGTACCTACGACAGACTTTTCCTTTTTAGAAAAATCTTTTACTCACCATGACTTACATTAAACTAACCTGTTTGCTTGTCCAAAGTTTGCGTAAACTGGTTGATTGGTGGGGGAACCTTCAACCTCTTTTGGAGGACAGCCTTTTGCCTTTGGATTCTGATATATTTAGGCCATTTTACGAACCTAGACAGGTCACGAGGAGGCTGGATATCTTGGCCTTAAGAAAGGCAAAAGAAACTTATTACTATTGCTTTGTGTTCTAAGATTTAAACAGGGAAGTGTGTGGTTTTGATCAGAATTAAAAAGCTCGTATTTATGGAAAACACCAGATGTTTAGTCTGTTTCATAAAGAATCATCACTATATTATTCCAAAAGTTGTTATTAAACACAAACAACACAACACAACTTACTTTTTGAAGGTGAATGTAATTATGCAAAAAATTAAGTTTACTTACCAATACCATAGTTTCTGGGTCTCTTTTCAAAAAGGGGGTTAACTTCCCTTTTTACTTCGACTTTTTTAACAGCAAGGGGGGCTGCTGCTACTTTTTTCCCCACTTTCTTCTTAGGCTAAAACAAGTTACTTGTTGACCAAACAATTCTTTCCAAGGATCTTTCTTATTTAATTATAAAATAACCTCAGTCCAACTATTGGTGGTAGTTAGGTCTTCTTCAAAACCATTCAGATAGCAAATACGGTCATCATAATATAGAAGGGGGAAGTATAAAAAGGGGTTACAAAGCTTCGAACTTCATAAATATTTAAAAAATTGATTTGAACTCTAGAGATCCGCTAATGTTTTAAAATTTAAACATACTTATTACTATTAACTTAGGTAAACATGAAATTGAAACCGATATTCATAGAATACCCCGGAAATTTACCAAAAATGTGAGAACTTGTAAGTAAACACAACCTCAAAATATGTTTTCTGTCGCACCAAATTACACGAAAATTGAAAAATAAGTAAAATATATTACTGTGTAAACATTAATTTCACTTTTTATCAAAAATACATACCAGAAAGTCTCGAAATAAAAGATTTACTTTATATTTTCACAACACACTTCCAGTTACCTGTCATCAACAAATTTATAAGACATTTTCGACATCATCGAGGCAAATTATAAAAACAATATTCACTTAGATATAATGTATGGGAAACTTACTTTCTTTTGCACCATTTTGGATTATGAAATAACTTAGGATGGCCTAAGTATTTTAAGAAATAATTATTCAACACGAACAGACGATTGAGACGATCTCTTGGTAAAGGACCGCTGCAAAAAGAGAGTGAGACAGTGTGCGCAAAATCGACCAATGTAGTTGAAGTTCCAGGATGCATTTGAGGTTGCCTATAGGAACACGTCAACGCCGTCAAAAAACAATGTTACGAGGGGTATTTGGCACGTAGATTAGCAAAAATTTTAAAAATATGGACAACAATAGAAAATTAAGGCTTCATTTTTAAGGTTCATAGAAACCTCAGAAAAAAATATTTTCGAAACTACAAGTATTAGAGACATGCAATTTGGGCCTTACATCTATCGCAGTCTACATTTCATAAAATAGGTATATGCATGTATCAGTGACAACACCGGGGGGGGGGGGGGGGTGTGGGGGGCACTGGCCCACCCTGGAACTAATGTGCTCACCCTAATTTTGTTTAGGTGATTTTTTAAACCTAAAATATAATTAAAAAAAAATCCAATGACTATAACTTTTTACTAACACATTTTTTTCTCTTATAATTTAAGAATTGTCGACAAAATGATGTAAAATTTGTTTAGAAAAAATAATAAATAAAATACCTAAGGGTGTTAATTGTTTTCCCAGGTGGGTCAATTCAAAAATTCAACTTTTTTCGCAAATTACAAAATACCTTTTTTCTTTACCAGAACATTCCTATAGGCTTACTATTAAAAAATCTGAACTTGGCATGGGTCCCATAAGTAGCAACAGAGATATACAACTTTAAAATTCCACGGGCCGCGCCTGCTTATCGTCGCTTATAACGATCCAGAGGTCGCACATTGGACCGGCCCTATTCCTTTTATTCATAAGTGACGTTGTCCTGCTTTAGGTCTTCCCATGTTCTTTAATATGCGGACAATCTGAAGTAAAACGTTGTTAATGTCAGCTCGAATGGTTTGCAATCCAATATGGACAATTTTGTTTCCTGGTGCTCCTCAAAACTGTCTTAATAATAACATATCCAAATGCAAATCGGTCAGATTCTATAGATGTAAAAATCCCATTATTTATTCTTACATACAAAATTAACAACGAATCCATTGGAACTGAATACAGTCAGCGACCTTGGTGTTATCTTCGACAGACAATAATTATCCTTTAATCAACATGTTGACAGTATTGTTGTCAAGGACTTCAAGATTCTTGGATTCATAAAACGCAACACCAAACCTATGACACGAAAGCTTTTATGTGTATCTACAACCGTCTCGTTCGGAGCATCCTTCAATACTACAATCCGCGTTACACCATTCATGAGAATAGACTTAAGGGGGTTCAGGACAAATTTACAAAATATTTATTATTATACGAGCCTCGCTTTTCCTCGTCTGATCTCACCCCACGGGACCAGACTGACGTGTGGGATGAAGAACCTTGAGCACAGACGAAGAGCTGCACTTATTCTTTTCTTGTACAAGCTTTCAAATAACCAGATTGAATGTGACAGATTGTTAGATCTGGTTTCATTATTGGTTCCTGCAAGACGCACAAGGCAGGATGAACTCTTTCATGAAGTCTATCACCGCGCCAACTATACGGCAAAATCGCATTTATTTGTCAGAGTGACTTGGAATTACAATTCTTTTTAATACTACTTTGTCAAACCTAAAAATATTCATTTTATTTAAATAATCTTAATTATTTTATAATCCTACCTTGCTATTTGGTTACTTGTATCTACGTTTTCTTGGTTTTTCTTCTGTGTTTTATTTATGAGCTTTGCTTTTTTCTGTTTTAATCTGTACCATTTGGAATTGACATTCCGTAGTGTATATACATGATTGAATAAAACAAAATAGTGATAATATAAGTTGAATACTCCTCTTAAGAGCGTTAACTAACACTAGTTTTTACCATCTACATATTTTGCTATGCACCAAACAAAAATAAAGCAACATAATTTATATTAATTTCTTATAGAATTTGATTAAAAATGAGATCGTGCAAAACTGATTATAAAAGAAAGTGGACAAAAACTCATTGCAGATATTGGCACTCTTATGATAGTTTGTGTTGGGCATATGTTTCCTTGGCAATTGCTTCATAATTATTGCCTTTTTGAATAATTAAATCAAAGACATGTGCTGGGTCAAATGGATAATGTGTAATTTAACCTTAATAATTAAATATAAGTTATATAATAATAAAATAAAAACAAATTATGGGATAATTATATTGAAGGGTAGAGTAGAATACGGCGTTAAATTATTAGTTTTTCCTATGGCACATAACGCCTTCTTTCCGTTGGCTCTTTAATTGTTAAAGTCCCACAGGAAGAGAGTTCATAACACGACAACATTTAAAGACATCGACAGTCAGAAAGAATAGTAACCCGATTAATAAATTATTTTGGGGAACAAATTAACATTGTTTCATTCTGTAGAATTAAAGTGACTTTTAATCTTTATTTTAGAAGACGAAAGTACCACGTCTGTCTTCTAAGGTGAGACATTCTTGCACAAATAGAATATCTCATATTTTTAATTTTTTAAATAAAAAATTGTAGTTTTAACATCCGCTGCTCAAAAGTTTTAATAAATTGATAGATTTAATCGACGTTTAGAGTCATCTTTGGCAGTGACATGATCATGAGTGGAGTCACATTACAAGTGTCAAATTAGTTTAATTCTTGATTAAATTGTTTGTGCAAGAATGCATAATATAATATTGGTAACTAGTCGAAATTTTTAACTGCTTCTGTCCTGTAATTGTTGCCCTTGCTAGGACTCGGACAACAATTTTCACTTTCTGGGTTCTTAGGTATTAACTCCGGGACTCACTAAAAAGCTTTAAATCTTATAGGACTTGTTTAGTTATCAGTGATTATAAATAAAAGTCGTCATTTAAGAATGTATGAGTTATTATATAATTTTCGTCATTTGATTGGTTTCCAAATAATTATTAACTGGTTGTAAAGTAGGTTTAGTTCTATTATTATGGAAAACACACAAGTAAATTGCCCTATTCTTTAGAAATTTGCGAAAAAATACAGACATAAAAACTTACTTGTCTTATTTTTATACTTGTCAATTTTAGCCCTTGAATGTCACATTAGATCGATCTTACAACAACGAATCTGACCCAAAATGAAGATTACGTAATCCTATATTATTGTTTACTCTCTTTTTTCTTATTAATATTCAGCAATATTAAAATTTGTAATACGTACGTATACCTACTTTTGTATTAATTAATTATAAAATATATTATCTTAAAAATCATAATGTTCTTTAAAATTACATCTAAATACTTTTTATTATCACGTTTGAACAATTCGCTCTACATAAAACCTCATATACTTAGACGAAATTATTGATACATCTCAGTGATTTTAGAAAAATTCTTAAGTTTATTAACATTGCTCTTGAATTGTTTAATCCGATTCCGAGAGAAAGGCTTTCATTGGGCCCACCTAAGCCCCTTCTTTAACATATTTTACAATCACTTCTACTATAAAAGATTGCGGTCAGGAAGTAAAATTTTAGTTACGAATATTTTAATTCTGTTACAGTTTTTCGAACAAAACAAAATGCTTAGGGTGAGTAACATTCTAAGGTCTATTTTGGGTGTGTCTACGGAGTGCAGGATGGTATACAATTTTTAAAAAGTGTTAAATATGGTCTGTAACGAGGACATACTGATTTTTTTCGTTACGAAATGATTAATAAAAATAACATTCACGGCGAGAAAACCTTATCCCAGGATGTACTAAACAAATTTAAGACTTTCTATTGGTTTAGGTTTAAATATTCTAGTTGATCAGTTAAGTTCTTATCCTGTCATTGTTAATGTCGTCGCTAAAAGCTCATGAGTTGTTTTATTTATTTCAACGATTTCTATAATTTCTGTCTTGCTGAAATGAAGTTCTATTATTGTAAAAAACACATACTTAAATGGGCTGATCTACATCTTTTTTTATTTCATTATACAAAAGTATTTCATTCGAAAGGCTTATCGATAAAGAATTAGAATGTTTTCTGATAAAATTCACCCTAAAAATAGTGATTAAATATCGCTTATTTTATTACAAAACGGAGAGATGGCCTTTGGACCCAAATTTAAGAAATAAATTTTGGGGGTTGGTCATCGAGGTTATGTTATTAAACTAAATTAGAAAAAAAGACGTTTTAATATTCAAAATTTATACTGAACTATTACATAGAAATACTAACTTCCGCCTGCGACTTCGTCCGCGTGGTATAGGTGATTATAGTGTAGATTTGGTGTCATGATTATAAATACATGAGTTATGTTAGGTTGGAATATGTAAACAAACCCCTTTCCATTGATATCCATAATTAAATTACAAACTACGAACCCCTTAGCGATTGATTTCTAAAAAGTTTTAAAACATATTTTTATTTATGAGTACTTTCACGTAGTTTCGAAGTAACAGAACCGTATAACAATTCTACTTCATTACAAACTGTGAACCCCTATTTTACCCCCTTAGGGGTTGATTTATTAAAAGCTATAAAACACGTGTTTCAACATTTATTTTTAGAGTACTTCTATGAAGTTTCGAGTTAATATGACCATCTAATATTTTTTCTCTATACAAAGTTTGAACCCCTGTTTCACCCCCTTAGGGGTAGAATTTTGAAAACCCCTTTCTTAGTAGATGCCTACATTATATAAAAAAAAACCCTGTGCAAAATTTCAAGTTTCTAGACCTACCGATGTGGGCTGTACGTTGATATGTCGAGTAAGTTTACCGTTTTCCTGAAATCGACAGGAACTTTTTTTTAAATGGAACGCATTATATTTTATTCAACTTTAGAATTCAGCTTTAAATTCTGAATACTTCTTATTGGCAACATTTTATCCTAAAGTTAACAGTTTTTGAGACCATGGTGGTCAAAAATCGTTATTTTATTGTATTTTACCTTAAAATACCTGTACACGAAAGTTTACCTGAAATGTCTGACACTGTCAGTTTCGTTTCTTTACAAAAAATGGATCATTTAACAGAAACCCAAAGAATTCAAATTTTAATAATACTCGGTTATGAGAACAGAATGCGAATACAACAAGTGGTTTGTAATATTTTTAATGACAAATATCCTGACAGAAATCCATTTACTAAATCTACTGTTAGTAAAGTTTTAAAAAAATCTCGTCAAACGGGCAACGTAAAAAACGCTATACGCTCTGGCCGACCTAAAAGTGCAATAGATGGTGATAAGGCTCTGAATGT
The DNA here is from genome assembly GCA_963971165.1 of Philopedon plagiatum. Lineage (NCBI taxonomy): Eukaryota > Metazoa > Arthropoda > Insecta > Coleoptera > Curculionidae > Philopedon > Philopedon plagiatum. Next base: position 88,665,654 of record OZ020195.1, read on the forward strand.
TTAACTAAGTTTAGAGGAAATTCCCCATCTTTCTACCAGAACACGGATAAAAGAAAATAACGTTTCACACATGTCCGTAGACCGCCTTCTGAAAACCGAAAAGTTTCATCCGTACAAAATAAGACTTGTACAAGAGCTCTCAGAAGATGATTATCGACAGGCGCTTGGAATTTTGCGAAACCATGATGGAACGTTGCAACGCCAATCCAGATTTTGTCCACCGAATAATTTTCTCTGACGAATCAACATTTTTTTTAAATGAAAAATTTAGGCATAATTGTCTACCATAATTACGACAAGCCAGGGCCAAAATTAAATATTTTATAACCACAAATACGAGTTTCATCGCATTTCTTTCCTATTACCCTATTTTGCTATACCCTTTTGGACGTTAATCCATATATTTGCTTCTGTTAATTGTAAAATTTTTGCTACTATTCTGCAAAAAATCAAATAATTAAAATTGTTAATTTGGGGCTACTGTCTTGTCTGACTGTTGTTGTCTCTAATTTAAGAGAATGGAAATAATTTGTTTGACCTTCATCCTACAAGTCCTTTTCTCTGACTAAAAATTTTTATGTAGTTTTATGATTGCTAAAAACGTTTCGAACGTTTTAACAAATCATTAAATTAACATTATTGATCAAATATTTAAATAAATTTTGTTTCAGTTTGTGGTACTCAGTGCCGTTGTGGCCATCGCATCCTCCAGACCTGGAATTGTATCGACCTGTAAGTATATTTATGTTCAAAAAATTGAAATTATAACAAAAACCGTCAATTTTACAACAATAGATTTTCCTTTATTTTGTCGAGGTTTTACGAAATATTGGCAGTTTTAAAACGGAAAAGGGATAGAAAACGTAATAGGCCTGTTGGATTGTCGCTTTTCGGCGCTCTTCGCAAGTAAAAGAAATGTATTTTCGACAATACCGTTTTTCGAGATACATTTTTTTTAAATTTTATTTTAAACTCCAGTAGTTAGCCGGTCATAAATCGACTTAAATTAGTCCGTTAGTGCCAAAGTTTTATTTTTTTTAAGTAAATTTGGTCCTTTTTAAATCCAAGGCAATGCCTACCTGACAGATCCCTGGCAAATATTTTGAATTATGACCTATTGCCGGAACCACTTTGCACTGATAAAATCCTAAAACATATCTCCGAGACTCCCTTTATAAAAACATAGCTCATTTCCGCTCCTATAATACCTACCTAAGTAATCAAAATTCCCTTTCACTCATCTTACATCATGTTATGCAATAGGCCTCTAGGTACCGAAAAATAAAAAAACTAAAATAAAACCAGTTTTCTCCTATTGTTAATTTTGTGTCGGAAGTTAATGATTATTATAATATAATCCTTATGTAATTTTCACGTCACATTGTTATTGCAGACAGGTTTATTTGGATTTGTAAAACAATTAGAAAAGGTGAATGTACCTATGTATGTACATTGCGTTATTGCTTTATATAGAGGAGCTCGTCCTCGTCCGAGGAGGCACTATACTGCACATCTTCTTAAAGAGCTGGTGAAATCTATACGGATGTTTCCAGCTCTGCATGTGTGAGTAGGACACTCCTAGTACTTAGGTTAAGACCTTCGTGGGCTGGACAAAGATAAAAAATAATCGAAGTATGATTAGAATTGGTGCATATTTCATGTTCGCTCTGATATCAAATATCAAATTTTCCATTTTACTCCTTTTGCCTCATATTATGAAAGAGACCCCCAGGTATCGAAAAAAAAATACATAAAATAAACAATTTTTTTCTATTATTCATTTTGTGTATGTAAATTATCAGATTTAAATCATTTACTCTGATGCAATTTTCATGTCATATGGTTATTTTAAATAGTTTCGTTCGTATTTTAAAGAAATTCTCTAAAGGTGAATGTATATTTCATATTTCTTCTTATTTACTACCAGCGATAAAATTACATTTTGCTGTTAATGACTTTTAAATTTATGGGTGTCTGATTTCACTTTCATTTTATTTCTTCTTGATAAACGTTCTCTTTTTGATCGATTATTATTACTATTATTTTAATTAGAACTATCGCCTTAAAAATTTTGTTTATAAAATAATTCCTTTTAACAATATTAAGTATTATTAATATGCCTTTGTGTTTGTGATAAGCTGAACCATTTCTCAAATTTGACGTAGTTTTAAGTAGTACTGACTCAAACATGAACGTAAAGTCGTAATCGTAATGCAATTTGTTGAGGAATGCTACCAGATGTCATTTTCTGTATCGGATGATTGTTCTTCACTCACTCTCTCACGGAAGATTGAAATTTTATTCAAATTTGAGTCCAGCTTCTTTTGGATGACAAAAATAAATTATAAACAATTTTCTCTTTTGAGCCAGAAAATACTTCTCCTCTTCCAACGTACACAATCCCTGTGTTTCCCAAATAAGGCCTAACCTAGAGCACTGTTTCCGCATCTGGGGAGCGGCACCACCTTTGCATTGTGAACTGTCTCTTGTCACTCTTGCATAAACAATTTTGATATATCAGTTTATAAATATTTTCGAAACATTTCGGAAACATTTTCGATAAAAGTTCCGATTTTGTGTCGAAACAGCGAAAGTGACAGCTAGTAACAACCACATGAAAACAGGTGCAAATTCGCCACTTAAAATGTATACGTTTCGAAAATGTTTCCATGTTTGTTGCCAGCAGCTTCCAATTTGTGTTGGAAACAGAAACAATGGTTTAAGATGTATCTAAAAATGCTACTTCGGCGCATCCCTCGGCTTCGCCGCGTTGGAAAATTTTCCTGCCGCGTTCTTGCGCATACATTGGAAAATCCGTGTTTTTTTAAAGGAAACTGAACGATAGCAATGTTAAAAAATACGAAATAGAAGTAATCAGCGTTAAGTACTGCTCTTAAGTTATACTCTTATTTCTCAGCTTATGGTGGAGGCGACGACTCAGGCATCAGTGGACTTAGCCTAGCAAGTATCTCCTTAAGCGGCGCAAGCCAAGGCCTTGGCGATAGTGGCTTAGGCAGCGAGGGCCATACTCTGGACCTTGGCGGCGGCGGCGGCGGCGGAGGTATCGAATGGGACTCTGGAGCCGGCAGCGTAGGCGCCATCGGAGGAGGAGGCGGTGGAGGTTCCTCAGGAGGAGACTTCCCCCATGGAGTTAGTATCGTAGGAGGAGGTGGTGGAGGACAAGGACAGATCATCGATTTGACTAAACAAGGTGGGTTTAATGTCGTTGTAGGCGACGACACTTGTACAGGATGTCCCAAATTCAAGTCTACAGTAAATTATTTCGGAAAAGAAATCGACACTGTTGTATAGGATATATAGGACTTTGAGGCATTCTCCATCAACCAGATCATAAATTTCTAGCATATATATATATATATATATATATATATATATATATATATATATATATATATATATATATATATATGTATTTATAAAAATTTATATACCTATTTTGTTTACATATAATTTAATTTTTCGATGTATTTTAGGTGATTCGCACCATGGAGCCTTTGGAGGAAGTTTCGTAGCTTCTGGCAAATATTCATCTGGAGGCCATGGGGGAGGTGGTTCTGACGGAGGATATGGGGGAGGATATGGAGTATCTGAAGGAGGATGGGATGGACACTACAGTGACGTTCTAGGTAAGACACATACGCTAAAGTGACTAGAATATTATAAATAATGGTATTTTTCTGACAAGAAAATGTTGAAGTGTATGAAAATATAATAACAAAAAAACTAAATATACAATATATAATTTCAAGTTGCACAAGACATCAAATTGTTAAAATTTAGAGGATGTTTTCAAATCAAATAATTTTTGTTTTTAGGAGCTAGTGATGATGGTGGCTCTTCAGGTGGTTACGAATCCCTTTCATCGGGTTCTTTCGGCGGCCATGATTACCACTAAGACCTCTTCTTCTAAGCTGATTTAGAAACCAGAATTATATTTTTAGTAAGGCGATCGTGTTCATATAATTTTAAGGCGATTTTATATTTCTACAGTACCTTCTGCTTAGAGATATTAGTAACTCCTTAGAAACCTTGATCTATTAATATTAAGCTGGTTTTCTATTACGCAGCTTTTTGTTTTGAAAAATATTAGACTGTTTCTTGTACATATTTTTGTTGTTGTTGATTAATTTTATGTTTGTTGACTGTTTTTTTATAATAAAATAAAAAATCGAAATAACTTGGGTTTTAGTTATTTAATTTAAATTAGCTTAGTTCAAAATACGATTATGAAGATTGCTGAAAAATGCAATATTAAAAAGCTTTGATTAAGGCAAGTAAATGTTTAAAAAATTAGTTTGGAAGTATCGAAACTTGTGCACCTAGGGTGTACAGGGATATTGATTATATTTGGACCAATAGGTAACTTTCTTATTTGAAGAGATATAGAATTGTTTAAATCAGAAAAATTGTAGATTTTTACAATTGCCAAATAGATCGGGTTGAGGATATTAAGCGGATTGCTTTTTGGGTGTTTTGTTGTAAAAGGCTCTGTCTGCTTTTGTGATACAGAAAAGGGCGTTGAGGTACTTATGTGGGGCAAAGGCTAGACCCTTATTTCTACAGCAAGGCATTGTAACGCTACCTAATCTTTTTACGTTGGGAACCGTTTTATTGGTTCACAAAAGATATGGCAATTCAATGCAGCCTAACTCCTTATAGTGACTTGAAAATGTTTTGTGTTAAAAATCTTAAAATCAAAAGCATATTAGAGTCTGGAGGAATTTTATATTGATACATTTTGAATATTATTATGGTTTCTGCTGTGGCTACTTTCAGTTTATATTTTTGATTGTTTTGTCCCTGATTTTAATTTCTGACATTAATTTAAATTTTAAATTTAATTTTTGATTATTTACATTTTATTTAGGTTTTAAGATTTAGAATCTTAATTTCTCCTTGTGTTTTTAGAAAATTTTTAATTGTATATTTGTTTGTGTTAAATGTTGTATCTTATATTGTTATTCTATATAATGTTTTAATGTTTTACATGTGAATGTTTTTATACACTTTTGTTCTCTTTAAATTTGTATATGTATATGTCATTTCATCTACTCTAGGAGAGCTTTGTAAATGAGAATTCTGTTCTTTGTACAATAAAGCATGATTTGATTTGATAAAATAAAGCTTTTAGCGAATAGAGTTTCAAAAACAAAAAATTATATGGTGAGCCTTCTGAAAAAACTTAAGGTTAGTTTTTTCAGTTAAGTTCTCTGATGGTTATTGTACAAATCTACAATTGTTCTAATTTAAACATTTTTATATCTCTTCAAATTAAAAAGTGATCTATTGGTCTAAGTATAATCAACAACCCTGTACTTACACTTGAGAAATACTTTATTTAAGTTTTTATTCTTTGTATATCAGTTTATACATATGTGATTTGTGATAATGTATGCAGCACAAAGAATAATTAGTAATAGCATAGGCAATATATAGTTATATTGCCTGTGGTAATAGCAAACAAAATACTGCCACTAGAAAGTGGATAATGTGCGAATTGCCAGTTGTGATAGAGTTGTTGGTTTTGCATGTGTCGGGATCATGTGATGGGCTTTCGCAAATGTATCTGAAATTAAAAAAAAATTGTAAGTTATATTTTGGTAATATTATTTGTGGATAAAAGAACTTGTTACGAAAGACGACTTGTTTTGATAAAGCATAAACTATAAATAATTTCGCTATTTAATAATGAAGCATCTTTACCTTCTTTTACTTGCACATTCCACATTGTTCCAGCCCATAGTGGTAGTTTTTTGAAATTCCATGCAATTATCCGAATAATTTGGTTCACCAGGTAGCCAACCAAAGGTGCCTACTTGTTGACCATTTGATTCCCATATCCATGGATGATGATTGATAGAGTTACGATGGCTTCCTATCCAATAACCAGCTAAAAAATAAACATCTCAGGTCAGGGTGTTTGGTAACGAATGGGTCATACCTTAGCAGTGACTTCCTTGGCCAAATTTAGGTTGATTTAACCTTACCTATCTTAGTACAAGAGTTGATAATAAGTAAGGCCCCACCGTGAGAGCCGCTCCAGCAGCATTACCTAGTGGGGAACTCGGCCGCAGCAGCAATAGGGAATATGGATATATCCCAAATAAATCTGAAATATATTTTTTTATATTTTCTACATAAATTAAATGTTTATGGCGGTTGCTGTTATCCATTTATTTTGGTCTTTATTAACAACAAAAGAAGGATTTTCTAATGCAAATTTTCGCGCGAATTTCAAAACTTGTAAAGCGTGATCCCATTATTATAGCTGTATTGTCAAATCTGTTTTTATGGCTCATAATGAGTTCATGGTGAATTCCAGTGTTGTAGGGTCATCAAAAAAGTCATAAAAATGTCATTTAATGCGTAACTCATCCAATGAAATATATCCGCACTTAAAGTACCTAGAAAGTTCCCAAAATCTTATTTATGTATATTTCAAGCCGAAATCGGTTCAGAAACCTTTCAATTTCGCCACAAAAACTGTCATTTTTGCGAAATTTTGACACTTCAATACCTTAATAATTTCGAGTGAATAAATTACAATTCATTGTTTTCATGTCAATCTTCGAAAATTCAAAAATTTTCAAATTTTGCATGTTCCCGATGCAAATAAACCTGTTTATTTATATCTTTAACGAAAAATAAGCGATTTAAATTAGTGGGAGGTATTCTTAGATAATTAACGGATAAACAAACCCAAAAAGAATCACTAAATACGGAAAACAATGTGGAATAATGTCGGTTAAAAATAGGATTTGTCGGGAAAAATCAAGAAAATTCTGTTCCCAATGTTTAGTAAGTGGGGTTTCTTGGGATTGAAAAAGCAAATCCGTTCTTAAATATGGTTTATTTTGTAGGGGCACAATATACGGCATTAAATGCCATTGTCAAAGGCACCAACTTTTTTGTGGTTAGGTTTGCTCAGGTTTTAACTTAACGATAAACTCTGCAATTTAGTTGTCAATGATGTTCTCTTTTAATAATAACTTCTTTTTTTTATTTAACGTTACTTCATACTATTCTTACACCTTAAGCTTACATAAATTTTGCGATTTAGTTCAAGTGACTTTCTCTTGTATACATATTAATCTTTTATTTAACTTGTTTAAATTTTGGGATTTAGTTCAAGACAATTGCCTTCTCTTTAAATATTTATTTTGTTTATTAACGTAACTTCTTGATTGATTAAATTTTAATTATTAATTTAACCACTTGGAACTCTTTTGTTCCTAGGGGTTTTCCGGAGGGAGCCTTCCTTTCTTGTTCCCCCCCCCCCCCCCGGGGGGGGATATAATTTCCCCGAGTTTTCCCGGCTGGTGTCGGTGATAAAGAAGGAAAATTGAACTCAGTATAGTTTTGTATGTAACCATGGCAAATGAAAGCTTATTGAAGCACGAATTCAACAATATACATGATTTATTTTTATGCGTTTTTTAAACATTTTTCGGGCAGAACCCTTAATTGCTATCCCCCACTCTTATCACCAAAAGGATCTCTCAGAAAAATCTAAAAAAAATCATGGACATTGACAATTAGGTGCAGATTAAACGAGAATTATCAGGATTAAAGAATTCTAGCGCGATCAATTGTTATAAACAATTTAATTGTTTATTTCCTTATAACTGCTGAACTATGGGTTTTACAGAAAAAGTTTTCTCCAAAAAATATTTATCACTATGCAAGGAACAGCTCTTATCATTTTATCAACATTTCCTGAAAAACAATTAAATTTATTTACTATTTATCTATTTTATTATCATGTTAATTATTTTACTTTTAAGCAAGTCTTCAAGATGCCATAAGTTCATTTTTAGCAGTATATTTTTTATTGTTCATTCGTGTCTTATTTGGTTTTTTGTTATTTTCACTTGATGTTTTTCCTTAATAAAAAGTTTATTTTTTGATTATGCTTTAAAAATTTGTATTTCTTATTTATTCTGTACAGCATCGCATTTAAATGCGTTTTTCTCAAAAACAGTTACTTGTAGCGACATTAATAAAGTATACTTTTTTTTAAGTAAAGAAGATAGGGTAGTAAGAATTTCCAGAAATTGGGTACACTAAAGCACAAAAAAGTTGGGACACTTTAAAATGGCATTTAATGCCATATGTGGTGCCCTTTACAAAATACAAACAAATTTGAGAAAGGGTTTTCTTTTCTCATCCCAAAAAACCCCTGTTTAGCAAATTCTGTGAATTCATTTAGTATCTTACAAAACGTATCGATAAAAATGTAAAATATATATATATCTTCCTTATTATCATTTTGTGTACTAAGATAAATTAAAGTTAGGTTGTCGACTTAAATTGAGCCAGGAAATCCACTGCTAAGATAGGGCCCATTCGTTACCAAACATCCTATATGGTGATCTTAATTTGGGCCACAAGTGGTAGCCGAATCCGCAATAAATCCTGTTTAATATCAGTATTTTATTATTACATACGTACAGTATACATCTTTTGGTTCCAGAAAATGGTCTCGTAAATATTTGTCAAGGTCAGTCTTTTCGGCAGGGGTAGTAGTGCAAGTTAACATCATACCCTTGGCTTTGCAGTCATCCCTGGCATCATGCCACGCCAACTACAAATATCATATTCTTAAGTCGTGGGCCACTGACTCGTGCATGAGACTGTGACACGTGTGTATTAAATAGTAATTAAAATTTACATACCTTATTTTCGGAGAAGACACAATATTTCTTGCGGTTCGACCCGTAAGCAAAACCTAAATGTTAAAACAACATTACTCTACGGACAAGTAGAAATCGTCGAAAATTTCTAAATCATATTTTGCTCTTGTATTGACTTTAACATAAGAACAGAAGAAGACGACAACTATTAAAATTTAAGACAACATACGAAAATGGCATCGTATACAATTGCTGTATTATTAAGTTTTCTTTTTCGAGTTTTATTTACTTCGTGAAAATTTAAATTTAATTCCTTTTAATTTAATTGCCTTTAAATGGCTTATTTTAAATATATCATTTTGTCCTTTTATATAGAATGATACATTGAAAATAATTCCTTTAAAGGAAATGAAATGAAAACGAATTAATTTTAAATTTTCACTAAGTAAGTAAAACTCGAAAAAAACCTAATAATACAGCTATTAAATGCATTTTCTCAGCGCTCTACTTGGTTGGCACTGTTAACACCGTCGCTTCAGCGCGGACATACAGTTTCCGACGACCCTATCTTTGGTTAAATTTCAGATAAAAGATGAATTTATTTTTTCATTTTGCTTGAAATTGAGTCAACTTTTTGAAAATGATGTACAGTTTTAACCATAACTTATTAATATTGAGATATATCATACTATTCTGATTCCATAGTTCCTTGTTCTAATTTTTCAACCTTCTGTTACCTATATCTTTTGAACAACATAGATAAAGAAGCAATTTTTTTTATTGATTTGTAGACAATTGCATTATCTTTAAAATGAATCGACAATCCATCATATTTGAATGTATCATGTACCAAAAAGTGACGGAATACTCATTTTTTCATCTTTTTTTATAATTATCAAAGCCATTTAAAAATATTTAATATTTTCACTAAAAAGATATTGTTTCCAGGAGCTGGAAGAAGATTATACGCCTTAAAAAATTTTGATACTACTCTTTTTCGTAAAGTAAAGCCGCTTTACCTAAAAAAAATCGCAATATCAAGTTTTCTTTTCAAACTAATGATCTAGGATTTTGATTTTGGACTTAAATTACTTGGGCCACACCACTTTAACGTAATCGGAAAAAAAAATAGAAGTGGGAAGACCTTTGGTTTAAACTTAGTCGAGGCACACCGTGTGTAGTAAGTATAATCAGCTGCCATTGTTATTTCCTTTTATTTGTTTCTTAGCTATTTTCTGTTAAAAACCATTAAAACGAACAAACTGGTCTAAACCAAAAAACAAGACAAAATTAGTTAAAGAAGTTTAAATTTCCATGTTTGTCCAATTTTAACGCCGCGCAGTTTTAAAGAAAAGTACATTACTTCTACTTTCTTTAAAAACGTATACACATGTCTATTGTAGGTACCCAGAATATTAAATAAAATGAAGGTGTGTATTTACCACAAAGAATTAAAATTAACCATAGAACCAGTTTACTGTTTAACACCATTTTGGCAACTAAAATTCCTCAATCCCTGCAACAATCTATTAAATTTTAGGAAGCCACAACATTTTTCATGTTTAAATAGACTTTTCATTTTTAGATACACCCATACCGCGATATGAGGTTTCCTTTTTTTGTGGTTATACCACCAAAAAATAGTTTCTTTGTTGCTTTAGCCAATTATTTATTAATATAATTCTTGGCGGTCTTTTAGAACAAAAGAACAGCTATTTATACAGGGTGTCTAAAATAGGTGATACCACTATTGCTATCTCCGAAATGGTAAAAGATACGAGGTCGGTTAAATTAGAGAAAATGTGCCATTTCTAGTCCCTGTTCATATTCCGTTTACGGAGTTGCCAAATTCTCTATAGTTTCTTATCTACAGGGGATATTTTAAAAATAGTCAAAAATTTAATTCTTAAATATCTCGAAAACTATTATAGTTAGAAAAAAGTTGTTTTTACAAAAATCACACGATTTTTTACCTTCTCTAAAGTAACGTTATTGTTTTGTGTATACCATTTGTTGTTACTGAGTTACTGATACTAACTTGTTTTTTTCAAATACGGACCTGGATTTTTTGCTGCATTTTTTGAAAGAATACTTCATACCCTTTACAACTATGTGCCACTTGATTATGGTTTTCGACGTTTTGATCAGGAATAACATCATCAAGATTTTCTATCGATACGGACCTGGAATTTTCCATGTTAAGGCACAATTTCACAACCTATCGCTGTGGTTTAAATTATTCAACTGATTAATTTTAAACTATGTTCATGATTACTAACCAGAACCCTTTGGTCATTAAAGTTTGTCGAATTGCACTTAAGCCAATGAGTTATTGAAAGCAAAAGTTTAGCAGACTCAGATCAGATATAATTAGCGGCCTTTATTAACAGCACCTAACTAGTGGTTAAGTTTACTACATATTGTAAAAGGCACCCTTGATGATACGTCTTCATTATTTACGTTTTTAATATTTTTGTATCCAAAAATCACCTTTCAGTTCAAAAGATAAATAATCCTATTTTACCTAATGGTTTCATTTCTGCTGCAACTTATTCTGCTGGTTGGGTCGTATTTCCTGGTTTCGGATTATAGGGAATTCGAATCTAAAATCCGTTTTCTGCTTTATTTTTTGACGTTGCGTTGAATTATAACATATGGACGAGCGGACGAACAGGTTGATGGACGAGCGGACGAACAGGTTGATGGACGAGCGGACGAACAGGTTGATGGACGAGCGGACGAACAGGTTGATGGACGCGATTGGACTGACCACACGAAGTCAATCACGCCTCTAAGAATTAATTATTAGGATTTGTTATAATTAAAACTAAGCTTATTCTTTTTTCAGGCGTTGGACCAATTTAACAAACTTGAGGGTCCTGGTTAGTAATCATGTTTATAATTAAAAATTTACCAGTTAAAACAATTTAATCCATAGTTACTGATTCTGACCTAATGTCGCCATAATAGGTCGTGAAATGGCGCATTACCTTGAAAAATGCCAGGTCCGTACTGGAAGAATATCCTGATGATGATACTATTCTTCACCAAAACGTCGAAAAACATAATCAAGTGATACACAGTTGTAAAGGGTATGAAATATTCTTTCAAAAAATGCAGCAAAAAATCCAGGTCCGCATTTGAAAAAAACAAGTTAGTAACAGTAACTCAGTAAAAACAAATGGTATGAACAAAACAATAACGTTACTTTAGAGAAGGTAAAAAATCGTGTGGTTTTTGTAAAAACAACTTTTTTCTAACTATAATAGTTTTCGAGATATTTAAGAATTAAATTTTTGACAATTTTTAAAAAATCCTCTGTAGATAAGAAACTATAGAGAATTTGGCAACTCCGTAAACGGAATATGAATAGGGACTAGAAATGGCACATTTTCTCTAATTTAACCGACCTCGTATCTTTTACCATTTCGGAGATAGCAATAGTGGTATCACCTATTTTAGACACCCTGTATAACCAATTAGGAAATGCTTTATTCTGTTTAACGAGGGTAATGTTTGAGGAACGAGCGGAGCGAGATCCATCATAATATGGCTTAATTAAAACCAAAAAAATTACGACTATGTCCTTTAGGAATGTTTTTTTTTCATACAAGCTGCTGTACAGTGTGGCGCTTTTTCGACTGTCATAAAAACTATAATAGATACAAAAAATTGACCATGCACCTCCGAGCTCGATTTTAAAAACAAATTTAATTATGTATTTACATTTGCTCATGGCAACCTCGATTTACTTTGAAGCTACAGGGAGATTTTGAAATTTGACAGTTTCGGCATGGCTCTGTATCTCGAAAGATATTAGAGATAGATAAAAAGTGTTTTAACATTTTTTGTCTAGATGTCTAGATTTTTACGTAGAATCAAGTGGAGTAGTTAGTTTTCTTCTACATCTATTAGTAGGTAATGGGGCACATTGGCGTGGGAAAATTTTCAAGACCGTGGGAAAATTTTAACAATGGACCCTCTTTTATTTTTCGTCTCTTTTTATTTAACATTTTCCAAGCTAGTACAGTTCATAGCGTAATACTGTTTTCGAAAAAATACATTTTCGGAAATTATATATATATTTTTAAAAAATCATTTTTAAAGACATTTTTGAAAAAATGTGCTCTTGAAATATGTGTTTTGGAGAATTGCATAAGTACTATTTCAAAAGAGCATCTTTTGAAAGAGCTGTTAAGATATTTTTTAAAAAGTAGGTACTTTCAAAATAGATTTTCGAAAAATTTCGTAAATCCGTTTTCGAAAAAGCTGCTTTTGCAAAAAAATTTGCTCTTAAAAAAGATGTTTCTCGAAAAAAACCTTTTTGGTTATTTGTACGAATGGTTAATGTTTTTGTTACAATATTTTATTTTTACACAGAAAAAACTGCTATGCTATTTTCAATAATAGTAAAATTGCTATTTGTGGGCGGTGTGGTTCAAATTAAAATATATTTTATTAAACGAACAAGAGCTAGAGTTTAAATAATAAAATCTAAAAATTAAGTTAATTATATCATTTCAATTAAAATAAAAACTGTTATAAAATATATTACTAGAGAAATAATAAAAATATTAATTCATTGGGTTCTATTGTTGGCTGAAACATTAGTTCTATTGTTCGCGGAGGTAGGGATTAAAATTGTGCTGTTGGTATTTATTCGTTCAATCATCGTTTAAGCTGGCAGCCTGTTTGTTTATTGCGTTATATGAAAAAATAATACATCTATGGGACTGGACAACTCATTTCAGTGTTGTATGGTAAGTAAAACAAATCTAAACGGTTTGCAAGAATAAGTTTTTTTTATTTGTAAATCTCTCTTGATTAGTCTATTATAAGACTGTTTACTCAGCCGATACCTATTGTTAAAAAACTATTAACATTAAATATGATTGCAAGTTTATTGTTGAATCTGTAGTTTATAGACATGGTTACCACCAAATCTAGATGTAAATTTAGGAGATTCGAATGCAGTGTTATGAACCAAATTTGTTCCATCTTGCATCCTGTACCCATACAAGCCAAAAGCAGACAGCAATTGTAAAGAAGCATATCCTATATTTGGAGTGAAATAAATATAAAACATGTATGATGTTCGCGTCAGTGTGTTGTTAATAAAATGTATTTTTTTATATTTAAATGTTTACAGAATGTCTAAACAATGTATATTTAATAATACTAAATAAAAATTATTTTAAAATAATAAAGCGTATTTCATTTGTTTCAAATATCAGTGTAATTATTGATGTAATAGAAATTCTTCATTATATTAAATAAGAGTAATTGTTATTTAAAACACATATATGATTGAATTAAAAAAATGTTTTCTTTCTATTAGAAGTTACATTAAATTAATTACTGTTGTAATTGAAACAATAATAGATATTTTGCATCAAATGAGGTGGATATCCTTACAAATAAACTTCTAGCGAAACCAATGATAGTTTGTATTGAATTTAGAATAGGGTATTACTGGCATCAAATAATTGTTATATTTGAACGATCCATTAAAAACCGATGAAACTTTATATTTCAAGCAATCTTATAACCTATTTGTTAACAATGATAAACTAATCATTGAAATAAACCGAATTTGTATTGTGCAATACGGAATAGAGTGTCATTGAGTGAATGGGCATCCAATTCAATACACGATAGTGTTTTTCCTGTGTATAAAATTCGCTAATGAAATCCTTTTAGTAAGAGGCTCTAGGGGCACGCCCAGTGCGCCCCCCTAAATCCGCGCCTAAATGAAAAATGCGAAATAACTGAACAAGCCCATTTGAGTTCTAAAGAATATAAAAAATTGTCATTTCATCTGGGTGCATGAGTCATTATAAAGGTATTTACACCTCAGAAATACTAGATTTAATTTTTTATTCTTAGTATATCAGTTCATACAAAAGTGATTGCAGACAATGTATATAGCACAAAGAAGAGTCAGAAATAGCAAACAAAATACCGCCATTAGAAAATATATATTGTGCGAATCGCTATTGTGCGAATTGTCATTGTGCGAATTGCTATTGTTCGAGTCCCTAATATGCGTTTCTTTGGGATCATCAGTTGTGCTAGGGCTGTCGGGTTCGGTTGGCATGGGATCATCCGATAGGCTTTCGCAAATATATCTGAAATTAAAAAAAAATTTAGTGGGCTATAATATTTTGACAATTTTATTTGTGGATAAAAGAATCTGTTACGAAGAGTGACTTGTTTTGATAAAGCTTTTTGCCAACATCTGCGGGATTAATTTCAAATTGGACTCTGTCCAACACTACCTCCTATCATGCAAACCATACATTATTTTTCTGCTCGAAGCGCAAATTCTCAACCAATCATCTCCTGTTTCCAGGCAATAACCTTCTGTCATCTTTTCGATTTCATAGTAGGGTATGCGCTTATGTCCGCATCAGACTCTCTTCTACCAGACTCCCGAACCTGGAATCCGGCAAGTCCGATATTCTCTGGCTAAAACTTACCCTTAAATCTTCTACGAAATTTATCTGTTGCATCTACCGGTCCCCATCAGACAACTACTACAATGAGTTATTTGACTTTCTCTCGGCAAAAATTTACCATTTTCCTTCGCTGAAGATATTGTTCTAGGCGACTTCAATGTCCATAGCAAGGAATGGCTAGGAGCCACAAAAACTAACCCAGAAGGCAAAGCGGCAAAAAATTTCGCAATAAGCAACTCGCTCACCAATTTAATCAGAGAGCCAACATACTTTCCCCGCGTTCCTATCCATAATCCAAACCCACTAGATCTTTTTCTTACCACCCATCCTGAGCTATACTCAACATCTGTATGCGATCCACTTGGTAAATCTTGAGTTCGTTGAAATCATGCCAGAGTCTGTCACTACAATTCTGCCGACTGGAATGGTCTTCAAAACTTCCTCTCTGCTTTCCCTAGGAACCCTGTCTGTTTTCCCATTCCCGATCCCTCCGAAATTTGCTCTCATATCACAGATATCATTCAAGCAGGTATTGAAAGTTTCATACCACATACCCGCAAGAAATCTAAACTTCACCATCAAAAGTCATGGTTCTCCAAGGCCTGAGATTAAACCACGCTCAAAAAAGTCCAAGCTCACAAAAGGCATCTTAAAAATCCTACACCCGAAAATCGGCAAATTTTCACCGAGGCAAGGAATCAATACAATCTTAGAGTCCAAAAATGCTTTTAACAACCGCATAAAAGATAAGGTGCTTTCTTGTCTCAACGGCACCAAATCTTTTTAGTCGTTTGCCAAAAATATCAATGAGAACTTTTGTAGAAGCACTTTTCCTCCCCTGACCTCTAAGAACGGCTGGGTCTTCAGGTGGTTACGAATCCCTTTCATCAGGTTCTTTTGGCGGCCATGATTACCACTAAGACCTCTTCTTCTAAGCTGATTTAGAAAGCAGAATTATTTTTTTAGCAAGGCGATCGTGTCCATATAACACAAGGCGATTTTTTATTTCTACAGTTCCTTCTGCTTAGAGATATTAGTAACTCCTTAGAAACCTTGATCCATTAATATTAAGCTGATTTTCTGTTACGCAGTTTTTTGTTTTGAAAAATAGTAGACTGTTTCTTGTACATATTTGTGTTATTACTGATTAATTGTATGTTTGTTGACTGTTTCTTATAATAAAATAAAAAATCGAAATAATTTGGGTTTTATTTATTTAATTTAAATTAGCTTAGTTCAGAATAAGATTATGCAGTTAATTGATTGCTGAAAATTGCAATATTAAAAAGCTTTGATTAAGGCAAGTAAATGTTTAAAAAATTAGTTTGAAAGTATCGAAACGTTGGGCACCTAGGGTGTACAGGGTTATTCATTATATTTGGACCAATAGGTAACTTTCTTATTTGAAGAGATAGAGAATTGTTTAAATCAGAAAAATTGTAGATTTTTACAATTGCCAAATAGATCGGGTTGAGGATATTAAGCGGATTGCTTTTTGGGCGTTTTGTTGTAAAAGGCTCTTCCAGTCTGTTTTTGTGATACAGAAAAGGGCATTGAGGTAGGTGCTTATATGGGGCAAAGGCTAGAACCTTATTTATACAGCAAGGCATGGTAACGCTACCCAATCTATTTATTTTGGAAACTGTTTTATTGGTTCACAAAAGACATGGTAGTTCAACTCAGCCTAACTCCTTAGCTTAAGGCTCATCAGTGATTTAAAAATGTTTAGTGTTAAAAAATCTTAAGATCAAAAGCATATTAGAGTTTGGAGGAATTTTATATTGATACATTTTGAATATTATTATGGTTTCTGCTGTGGCTACTTTAACTTTATATTTTTAATTGTTTGGTCCGACCTTGATTTTAGTTTTTGACATTAAAATGTTTTATACTTTAAATTTTATTTTTAATTATTTACATTTTATTTAGGCTTTAGTTTTAGAATCTTAATTTTACCTTGTGTGTTTTAGAAAGATTTTAATTGTATATTTGTTTATGTTAAATGATTTATCTTATTATATTGTTAGGTATTCTAATGTTTTAAAGTTTTACACTTGAATGTCCTTGTACACTTTTGTTTTCTTTAAATTTATATATGTATATGTCATTTTATCTACTACAGGAGAGCTTTGTAAATGAGAATTCTGTTGTTGTACAATAAAGCATGATTTGATTTGATAAAATAGAGCTTTTAGCGAGTAGAATTTAAAAAACAACAAATTACATGGTGAGGCTTCTGAAAAAACTTAAGGTTAGTTTTTTCAGTTAAGTTCTTTGATGGTTATTGTACATATCTACAATTTTTCTAATTTAAACATCTATCTCTTCAAATAAAAGAGTTATCTATTGGTCTAAATATAATCAACAACCCTATACTTACACTACAGAAATACTTTATTTAAGTTTATATTCTTTGTATATCAGTTTATACATATGTGATTTGTGATAATGTATGCAGCACAAAGAAGAATTAGTAATAGAAAACAAAATACTGCCACTATAAAATAGATAGTGTGCGAATTGCCATTGTTTGATCCCTTATTATCCGTTTTTTTGGGATAAACAGTTGTGATAGAGTTGTCGGTTTCGGATGTGTCGGGATCATGCGACGGGCTTTCGCAAATGTATCTGAAATTTAAAAAAAAATTGTAAGTTATATTTTGGTATAATATTATTTTGGGACAAAAGAACTTGTTACGAAGGATGACTTGTTGTGATAAAGCATAAAATATAAATAAAATTCGGTCTTTAATAACGAAGCATCTTTACCTTCTTGTACTTCCACAGTCCACATTGTTCCAGCCTATAGTGGTATCTTTTTTAAATTCCATGCAATGTTTCGAATCGTCATTTGGTTCACCAGATATCCAACCAAAGGTACCTACTCGTTGACCATTTGATTCCCATATCCATGTATTGATAGAATTACGATGGCTTCCTATCCAATAACCAGCTAAAAAATAAACATCTCAGGTTTTGAAGTATACAGGATGTTTGGTAACGAATAGGTCATACCCTAGCAGTGGCTTCTCTGGCTAAATTTAGGTCGATTTAACTTTACCAATCTTAGTACAAAAGTTGATAATAAGTAAGATCCCACCGTGAGTGCCGCTCCAGTAGCAATAGAGAATATGAATATAACCCTAATAAATCTGAAATATTTTTTTATATTGTGTGTGTCAAGATTGGTAATTATTTATCAAATCTATTTGAGGTACCGTCAGGGGTACCCCAGGGTTACCACTGTGGACCTCTGCTCTTTTTACTATTCACTAACGATATCAGTGCCCACCTTGATTCTTCTCATTTGATGTTTGCAGACGATCTCAATATCTATTGAGTTATACATGATACTCGGTACTCTGATGCTCTGCAGCGTGACTTGAGTGTTTGGGTTTGCTTGGCTGGGTTTGCTTGGGTTTGATTGTCAATGATTTTCTCTTTTAATAATAACTTCTTTTTTATTTAACGTAACTTCATATTATTACATCTTAAGCTTACTTAAATTTTGCGATTTAGTTCAAGCCAGTGGCTTTCTCTTGTAATATTAAACTTTTATTTAACTTATTTAAAAATTTGGGATTTAGTTCAAGAAAACTTCTCTTTAAATTTTGTCATACTTCATACTTTTTTCTTCTTGGTTGATTAAATTTTAATTACTTTAACTACTTGAAACTGTTTTGTTCCTAGGGTTTTCCCGGAGGGAACTAAATAGCCTTCCCTTCTTTTTCCCGTGGGGGGGGGGGGGGCTAGAATTTTCCCGAGTTTTCCCTTCTGGTGTCGGTGATAAAGAAGGAAAAGTGAATTCAGTATAGTTTTGTATTTGTTTGTAAAATTACATTTTACGTTAAACTTATGTTAAATTATGTAAAAATTTACATCTAATTTTTGGTTATGCTACATTGTCTAATTTTTAGTGTTCGGTGAATCGGAATACTTATGGAATCACTTCGGTGTACGTCCTTCCGTCAGTCCGCCAGTCCGTCTGTCACAGGCGATTTTCTCTGAAACTGTTTGACGTAAAAATTTGAAATTTAGTACAAACATATAGAGTGTGGTTGCCCAATTATAGGCGTGGAGTATGAAAATTGAATTTTGATTCTGGGGGTTAATTTCAGGGGTAAATTGGGACACGGAAAAAAAATTTCAATGGCGTGTCGGAAAGATTATTGGAGCACGAATTCAACAATATATATGATGTATTTTTTATTCATTTTTTTATACATTTTCAGGAAAAAATCTTAAAAATTGCTGTTCCCCACTCTTATCACTAAAAGAATCTCTCAGAAAAATGTAAAAAAATCATGAGCATTGAAAATTCTGTGTTTTGTGGGAGTAAGAATTCCCAGAAATTGGGTACATTAAAGCACAAAAAAGTTGGGACACTTTAAAATGGCATTTAATGCCGGATGAGGTGCCCCCTACAAAATACGACAAATTTGAGAACGGATTCTCTTCTCCCATTCCAAAAAAACCCTATTAAGCAAGTTCTGTGAATTCAGTTAGTACTTATCTTACAAAACGTATCGATAAAAATGTAAGACAAAATTTTAACTTTAACACCCTGTATCTTCCTTATTATCATTTTGTGTACTAAGATAAATTAAAGTTAGGTTAAGTCGACATAAATTGAACCAGGAAATCCACTGCTAAGGTAGGGCCCATTCGTTACCAAACATCCTGTATGGTAATTTTTTTCATCTAACTTAGGACCACAAGTGGTAGCCGAATCCGCAATAACTCCTCAGTATTTTCCTATTTATTATTAGATACGTACAGCCTACATCTTCTGGCGCCAGAAAATGTCCTCGTATATAATTCTCAAGGTCATTCTTTTCGGCAGAGGTAGTAGTGCAAGCTAACACCATACCCTTGGCTCTGCAGGCATCTCTGGCATCAAGCCACATAAACTACAAATATCATATTCTTAAGTCGTGGGCCCCTGACTCGTGCGTGAGACTGTGGCATGTGTGTATCAAATAGTAATTAAAATGTACATACCTGACTTTCGGAGACATAATATTTCTTGCGGTTCGACCCATAAGCACAACCTAAATGTTAAAACAACATTACGATACGGACAAGTAGAAATCGTCAACTTCTTGAAAATTTCTAAATCATATTTTGGTCTTGTATTGACTTTAAGATAAGAACCGAAGAAGATAAGAACTAAGTTTTAAAATTTAAGACAACATAAGGAAATGGCATCGTATATTGTTCCAAGTCATTGCGTGGAGCGCTGACGGAATGCATTTAATAGCTGTATTATTAAGTTTTTTTTTTCGAATTTTACTTACTTAGTGAAAATTTAAATTTAATACCTTTCAATTTAATTTCCTTTAAATGACTTATTTTCAATGTATCATTTTGTCCTTTTATATAGAATTATACATTGAAAATAATTCCTTTAAAGGAAATTAAATGAAAACGAATTAATTTTAAATTTTCACTAAGTAAGTAAAACTCGAAAAAAACTTAATAATACAGCTATTAAATGCATTTTATCAGCGCTGTACGTGCAACACCGTCGCTTAGGCGCGGACATACAGTTTCCGACGATTCTATCTTTGGTTTAATTCCAGATAAAAGATGAATTTCTTTTTTCATTTTGCTTGAAATTGAATCAACTTTTTGAAAATGATGTACATATTTAACCATAACTTATAAATATTGAGATATAGCATAATATTCTGATTCCATAATTTTTTTGTTCGAATTTTTCTACCTTCTATTACCTATATCTTTTGAACAGATGTAGATACGGAGGCAATTTTTTTTTATTTGTAGATAATTGCATTATCTTTAAAATGAATTCACAAACCATCACATTTGAATGTTCCATTTAAGAGATAGGTACCAAAGAGTAATTATCAAAGCCATTTAAAAATATTTAATATTTTCACTGATATTGTTTCCAGGAGGTGGAGGAAGATTATACGCCTTAAAAAATTTCGATACTACTCTTTTTCATAAAATAAAGCCGCTTAACTTAAAAAAAATCGTAAAATCAAGTTTTCTTTTCAAACTATTGATCTAGGGTTTTGATTTTGGGCTTAAATTACTTAGACCACACCGCTTTAACATAATCTGAAAAAAATGGAAGTGGTAAGACCTTTGGGTTAAATTTAGGCGAGGCACACCTTGTGTAGTAAGAGTAAGTATAATCAGCTCCCATTGTTATTTTCTTTTATTTGTTACTTAGTTATTTTCTGTTAAAAACCATTAAAATGAATGAATTGTCTAGACCAAAAAACAAGACAAAATTAATTAAAGAAGTTTAAATTTTCATATGTTTGTCCAATTTTTGCGCAGCCGCAGTTTTAAAGAAAAATACATTACTTCTACTTTCTTTAAAAATGAACATAATACCCAGAATATTTAAAAATATAAAGGTGTGTATTTACCAGAAAGAATTAAAATTATCCATAGAACCAGTTTACTGTTTAACACCATTTTGGCAACTAAAATTCCTCAATCCCGTCAACAATTTATTAAATTTTAGGAAGCCACAATATTTTTAATGTTTAAATAGACTTTTCATTTTTATATACACCCATACCGCGATATGAGGTTTCCTTTAAATTGTGGTTATACCACCAAAAAATAGTTTCTTTGTTGCTTTGGCCAATTAATTATTAATATAATTCTTGGCGGTCTTTTAGACCAAAAGAACAGCTATTTATATAACAAATTAGGAAATGCTTTATTTTGTTTAACGAGGGTAATGTTTGAGGGACGGGCGGAGCGAGATTCCTCATAATATGGCTTAATTAAAACCAAAAAATTACGACTATGTCCTTTAGGAATGTTTTTTTTCATACAGGCTGCTGTACAGTGTGGCGCTTTTTCGACTCTCATACGCGTTTGGCGAAACTATAGTAGATAAAAAAAATTGAACACAAAAACGTTTCGTTGATGTTAGTTCAGGATCTTTTCTTTCTTTCTTTTCTTTGTCTTTTTTTTATTGACATTTCCTACGCTAG
The DNA here is from genome assembly GCA_963971165.1 of Philopedon plagiatum. Taxonomy (NCBI): domain Eukaryota; kingdom Metazoa; phylum Arthropoda; class Insecta; order Coleoptera; family Curculionidae; genus Philopedon; species Philopedon plagiatum. The sequence goes on from OZ020195.1 coordinate 88,687,749, forward strand.
TAGAGTGCATAACTTAATTTTTGGAAAGCTATGTTTTCGAAAAACGGAGTTTTGAAAGATTCTTTTTTGAAGGGATAATTTTAAAAAAAAATTGTAGATCCGTTGCCGAATTAGCATCTTTCGATAAAGCTGTTTTTCGACAAAACTTACTTAATCTAACATCGAAAAGTTAGTTAGTAATGATTTTTGAAAAAAAAAAACAGTACACAGAAAAAACTGCTATGCTATTTTCAATAACAGTATTATTCTTGACCACTCTCACTTTGGTTATATTAAAGTTAATACTATTTCAACAAAACATCATTGAAATAACAAAAAAAAAACATTGCTTTAAATATAGACTTATTATTAGAGTGCAAAAGTAGTCTTACTTCTTTGAAAACTATATTATCATTTTTTCAATTACAAAAATACAATTGGAAACCAATAAATTACTATTATTCCTTAGAGTATAGAATTGATTATGTTAAAACATTAAATTATTTGACGAGAATGCTCAAATATAATTGGGTGAAAAAGAGCTATTTGTGGGCGGTGTGATTCAAACTAAAATATATTTTATTAAACGAACAAGAGCTACAGTTTAAATAATAAAATCTAAAAATTAAGTGAATTATCCTCATATCATTTCAACTAAAATAAAAACTGTTATACAATATGTAAGGTATTAGAGAAATAATAAAAAATATTAATTCAATGGGTTCTATTGTCGGCTGAAACATTAGTTCTATTGCTCGCGGAGGGAGGGATTAAAATTGTGCTGTTGGTATTTGGTCGTTCAATCGTCGTTTAAGATTGCAGCCTGTTTGTTTATTGCGTTAGACGCCAAAAATAATACATTATGGGACTGGGCAACTCATTTCAGTGTTTTATGGTAAGTAAAACAAATCTAAATAGTTTGCAAAAATATTTTTTTTTTATTTGTAAATCTCTCTTGGTTAGTCTATTATAAGACTGTTTATTCAGCCGATACGTATTGTTAAAAAACTATTAACATTAAAAATTCTCTAAAGTTTATTGTTCAATTTGTATTTTTTAGACCTGGTTTCTACCAAATCTAGATGTAAATTTAGGAAATTCGAATGCAGTGTTATGAACCAAATTTGTTCCATCTTGCATCCTGTACCCATACAAGCCAAAAGCAGACAGCAGATGCAAAGAAGCATATCCTATATTTGGAGTGAAATAAATATAAAAGATGTATGATGTTCGCGTCAGTGTGTTGTTAATAAAATGTGTTTTTTTATATTTAAATGTTTACAGAATGTCTAAACAATGTATATTTAATAATACTAAATAAAAATTATTTTAAAATAATAAAGCGTATTTCATTTGTTTCAAATATCAGTGTAATTATTGATGTAATAGAAATTCTTCATTATATTAAATAAGAGTAATTGGTATTTAAAACACATATATGATTGAATTAAAAAAATGTTTTCTTTCTATTAGAAGTTACATTAAATTAATTACTGTTGTAATTGAAACAATAATAGCTATTTTGCATCAAATGAGGTGGATATCCTTACAAGTAAACTTCTAGCAAAACCAATGATAATTTGTATTGAATTTAGAATAGGGTATTACTGGCATCCAATTATTGTTATATTTGAACGATCCATTAAAAACCGATGAAACCTTATATTTCAAGCAATCTTATAACCTGTTGGTTAACAATAACAAAATAATCATTGAAATAAACCGAATTTGTATTGTGGAATATAGAATAGAGTGTGCCGTTGAGTGAATGGGTATCCAATTCAATACACGATAGTATTTTTTCTCTGTATAAAATTCGTTAACAAAATCCTTTTGGTAAGAGGCTCTAGAGGGATGTAAAGTGCGCCCCCCCCTAAATCCGCTGAATTATTTGAGTTCTAAAGTATATAAAAAATGGTGTCATTTCATCTGGGTGCATGAGCCATTATAAAAGTATTTAGACCTCAGAAATACTTAATTGAATTTTTTATTCTTAGTATATTAGTTCATACAAAAGTGATTGCAGACAATGTATGTAGCACAAAGAAGAGTCAGAAATAGCAAACCAAATACCGCCATTAGAAAATAGATATTGTGCGAATCGCTATTGTGCGAATTGTCATTGTGCGAATTGGCATTGTTCGAGTCCTCGTTGGGATAATCAGTTGTGCTAGGGCTGTCGGGTTCGGTTGGGATGGGATCATCCGATAGGCTTTCGCAAATATATCTGAAATTAAAAAAAAAATTAGTAGGCTATAATGTTTTGGTAATATTATTTATGGATAAAAGAATCTGTTACGAAGCGTGACTTGTTTTGATAAAGCTTTTTGCCCATAAATCTGCGGGATTAATTTAAAATTGGACTCTGTCCACCTCTACCTCCAATCATGCAAACCCCACATTCTTTTTCTGCTCGAAACCCAAATCAGTCCCAAATCCTCAACCAATCATCCCCTGTATCCAGGCTATGAACTTCTGATATCTTTCAGTTTTCATGGTGGGGTATGCGCTTACGTTCGCAGCAGTCTAGACTCCTGTACTTACCTGGAATCAGGCAAGCCCGATATTCTCTGGCTAAAACTTACCCTTAAATATTCTACTAAATTTATCTGTTGCATCTATCGCTCCCTATCAGACAGCTACTACAATGAGTTCTTGGACTTTCTCTCGGCAAAAATTGACCATTTTATCTCTGAGTTTCCCTCCGCTGAAGTGATTGTGCCAAGCGACTTCAACGTCCATAGCAAGGAATGGCTAGGAGCCACAAAAACTGACCTAGAAGGCCAAGCGGCAAAAAACTTCGCAATTAACAACTCGCTCACCACTTTAATCAGGAGCCAACATACTTTCCCCGAGTTCCTATCCATAATCCAAACCCACTAGATCTTTTTCTTACCATCGATCCTGAGCCATACTCAACAACTGTATGCTATCCCCTTGGTACAGCCCGAGTTCGTTGATATCATGCCAGAGCGCACGATCTGTCACTACAATTCTGCCGACTGGGATGGTCTTCCAACCTTCTTCTCTGCTTTCCCTTGAAATCCTGTCTGTTTTCCCACTCCTGATCCCTCCGAAATTTGCTCTCATATCACAGATGTCATTCAAGCAGGTATTGAAAGTTTCATACCAGATACCCGCAAGAAATCTAAACTTCACCATCAAAAGAGATGGTTCTACAAGCCTGTGATCAAGCCACGCTCAAAAAAGTCTAAGCTCACAAAAGGTATCTTTAAAATCCTACACCCGAAAATCGGCAAATTTTCACCGAAGCAAACAACAAGATGTATGCATCCCACTTCTCTCGCTCATTCATACCTAGGGTCTCCAGATTATGTAACAAATTGTCTGCAGATGTTTCTCCTTCCCCTCTCAACCTCCAATTCTTTATTTAAATCCCGTGTCAATAGACTACATTTCCCTTCTCCTCAGACGCCCACGGTACGTTAGTACTTGGGCTTGAAGTGTACGTGGTGGGCTATCTCAGATAAAAAAAGCATAAAATATAAATATTTTTTCACTATTCAATAAAGTAGCAACATTACCTCCTTTTTTCTCCACAGTCCAAATTGTTCCAGCCTATGCCTACAGCGGTTTTCTTTTTCAATTCCACACAGTTTTCCGAATGGTAATTTGGTTCACCAAGTAGCCAACCAAAGCCGTTTATTTGTTGACCATTTGATTCCCATATCCATGGATTATTGCTAGAATTACGATGGCTTCCTATCCAATAACCAGCTAAAAAAATAAATATCTGAGGTTTTGAAGTATACAGGGTATTTGGTAGCGGTAGGGAATGGGCTATATCTTAGCAGTGGCTTCCCAGTCTCCATTTAGGTTGATTTAACCTAACTTATCTTTGTACAAAAGTCGATAATAAGATAAATACAGAATGTTAAACTTTTAATTTACATTTTTATCGACATATTTTGAAAGATACTAAATAAATTTACAAAATTTGGTAGGCGGGTTTTTTTGGGATGTTTCTGAACAGAAATTCTTATTTCCCCACGTTTTTTACTTATACTTTATTAATGTCGCTCGAAGCAACAGTTTTTGAGAAAAATGCATTTGAATTCGGTGTTGCACAGAATAAATAAGAAATAAACATAATAAATAATAATGCGTTGTCATTGTCACTGTCATGTCATTGTTAACGCAATTTCATCAACCCATCATCCATGGCAGATAGTAGTCTCCAAAGCTGATCTCCTTACCGATGTCACACATAACTGGAACAAGTCTTTCGAATTTCATGACGAATCTTCTTATTACGTTGTTGATTATTCCAAGGCCTTTGACCAAGTATGGCAAGTCGCACTTCAAATAAAAAAATCTATTTTGCTCAGCCACAAATGTATGCGCTTTAAAATTTCTTTTGCTTTTTAAGTTTATTAGCATTGCATAATGCCACATCACAATTTGTTTTAAAATACTAAAATGCCCAACAAAATTTTCTGAAAGGATGTCATAAATGTATCGAGGCAAACGGTGGGCATTTTGAACATCGACTGAAAAATAACTGAATTTATTTACCTTGCACGATGTACGAATAAAACAATGGACTGCTGGGCTCACCGGCCGAGCGTCTTTTCGCCTGCTAAAATCTCATTTATAAAGTATCGAATTAACCCGAGTAAAACCGAACGAATGTCAACGATGTTGAATTCTGTGACTCAAGCAACAGCCTCGATGCAGTGGCGGGATCGAAAGAAACCCCAATTAGCGAATAAACGCAAAACCTCTGTGTTGTTTTTGAAATTAATGTAAAATCAATACAAATATTTAAAATATTTTATTGAAAGATCGGTATAGGTATGTTTAAAATAAATAAATATTGTTTATTGCAGTTTATTATTCTTTCTGAGTATTGTCGAGGGAGGCTCGCGCTCTAGAGCCCCTATGTACCGGCCGCCCTTGTAAGAAGGTTTATTTTTTGCTGATACTAAACACTTTTATTTCTTATTTATTCTGTGCAATACCGAATTCAAATGGATTTTTCTCAACAACGATTGCTACTAGCGACATTAATAAAGTACACCTTTTTTAAGTAAAAAAGATAGGAAAATAAGTATTTCTTTTGGAAATTGTGTACACTGAAGCATAAAAAAATTTGGGACGTTTTAAAATAGTATTCAATGCCGTATGTGCCATCTCCTACAAAATGCACCAAAATTTGAGAACGGATTTGCTTTCCCCATCCCAAAAAAACCCGCTAACCAAATTTTGTCAATTTATTTAGTATTTTTAAAACCCATTAATAAAAATATAAAATTTGACTTTAACACCCTGTGTCCCTCTTATGATAAACTTCTGTATTAAGATAAGTTAGGTTAATAATTTGCTTGGTTCCCAAGTACTTTTTATCTTGGAACGAGTTGCTGTAGTGAATTTAGTTCTATTTCTGTCGAAAGTACGTACTAAAATTGCCCTTTTCTTTATAAATTTGCAAAAAAGTTCGGAAATAAATTCATAGTATAAAACTTATTTGTCCTATTCTTACACTTGTCAGTTTAAAACTTTTGGTTGTCAAATTACACCGGACTAGCGTTGAAAAATCTTGCTGTTATTTTTTAGAGTACTTCTATGAAGTTTCGAGTTATTAGGACCATATAATATTTTGAATTTTAAAAAATCATTTCTTAGTGCACGCCTACGTTATAAAGGAAACCGCTGTGCAAAATTTCAAGTTTCTAGACCCAGAGATGTGTGCGTTGATACGTCAGTCAATCAGTCAGTCAGTTTCTTCTTTTATATATAGAGATTAATATATACGTACAGTCATCTATTGCTACCAGAGAATGTTCTCGTAAATAATCCTCAAGATCAAGCTTTTCGACAGAGGTAGTAGTGCAAGTTAACGTCAATCCCATGGCTTTGCAGGCATCTCTGGCATCAAACCAAACAAGCTACAAATATAATATTCTTAATTCGTGAGCTCTGACTCGTGTGTGAGACTGTGACCATCACTGTGACTGTGACACGTGGGGGGTAATAATACATGAAACTTCACTTACATACCTTCCTGTTGGAGACGTAATATTGCGTGAGGTACCCGTAAGCAGAACCTAAATGTTAAAACAACTATTACTATACGGACAAGTAGAAATTGCCAAGTGCAAGCTATACTTGCACAATTAGTGTCCGTGCCATCTGCCCCCCCCCCCCCCCACATAAATTATCAGTAGTGATGCACTCGCGTTTCGATTGAGCCAAATTAAAAATTTTGAAAACATTTTGAAAAAGTTGTTCCTTACATCGTGAGAAATATTTTTTTGTCGACAAACTATTTCTCTAAAACCAGTGGTTTAGCAGTTATAAGGAAATAAACAATTAAATTGTTTATAACAATTAATTGCGATAGAATTTTTTAATCCTGATAATTTTGGCGAGCCAAATCAAACATTTTGAAAAACTTGAAAGGACAGAAGTTACATCGTGGAAAATATTTGTCGAAATTTTTTTCTCTGAAACCAATGGTTCAGCAGTTATGAGGAAATAAACAATTAAATCGTTTATAACAATTGATTGAGCTAGAACTTTCCAATTCTGATAATTTTCGCTCAATCTACACCTGATTCTCAATACTTATGATTTTTTCAGATTTTTCTGAGTGATCATTTCGGTAATAAGGGTCGGAGACAGAAATTGTTAAGCTTTTTTCCCTAAAAAAAAATGAGAAAGAATACATGTTGAATTCGTGCTTCAATAAGCTTTCATTTGACACCCTACACGATGCCCTTGAATTTTTTTTTCCCTTTCCCAATTTACCCCTCTGAAATTATCCCCCAGGATCAAAATTCAACTTTTTATACTTTACGTCTATAATTGGGCCACCACACTCTATCTCTGTGCTAAATTTCAAATTTTTACGTCGGATAGTTTCAGAGAAAATCGTCTGTGACAGACACACGGAAGGACGCCGAAGTGATTCGACAAGTATTCCGCTTCACGGAACAATATAAAGACATAAAACTAATAAAAAAAAGTTAAAATTTTCATACGTTCGTCCAATTCTTGCGCCGCGCAGTTTTAAAGAAAAGTATGTTACCTCTATTTTGTTTAAAAATTTATTCATATGTACATACATAATGTAGGTGCCCAGAATATTTAAAAAATAAAGCTATATATTTACCACAAAAAATTAAAATTATCCAAAGAACCAGTTTATTGTTTAACTTCATTTTGGCAACTAATTTACTTCAACAATTTAATAAATTCTGAAAGCAACAATATTTTTCATATTTAAATTGTTTCCTTTAGATATACCCCAGCATATCGAAGCATGAGGTTTTCGTTAAATTGTGGTTATTTTTAAATAATTTTATGTATCAAATATCAAACCATAGTTTCTTTGTCGTTTTATCTAATTATGAATTTATTTCAAGCGCTCATTTGGAACAAAAGAAATTTAAATTAATTTAAGTTGTATAAATAGAATGCCAGAAATTACGCCTATATATTCTTTACCAATTCTTTTTTCTTCTACAGGCTGCTGTACATGAATATGATATCAAGATTGTTAGTAAATTAAGAAGTTTTGAAATATACTGACCATAGAATTAGGAACAAAGAGAGACCAACTACATGGTCCCCCGCCTGCTTTTTCAGAATAGCCGCTGCTATGCCTTCAGTTATGGGGCATAATTCCCGATTGGTAAACTATACTAAAATAGATTAATATCTGTATTCGTAAATACCCGTAAATGTACGGATTAATAAAGTGTACCCACCGATCTGCCATTATTCTTCATGATAATCAATTTTCAGTAATTTATTTCCATTGCATGTATTTGCCAGACGTACCCCTTTAGCGGGTACAGTACCCCCTTTGTAGACAGATCTTAAATATACCGCTTTTTTAAATACCTGTATGCCCAAAATACCCCTATTCAAGATTTACTAATTGGGTAGTTTTAATCCTAGACAGTGAAGATGTCTCACGAAACCTCAGCGAGATGTCGAAGTCATTTTCATTTTTAGTTCTACGGTAACATAAGCATAAGGTTGATTGGCAAACATTCATGTAGTATATAAGTCTTCAATATGGTAAATAAAACTATGACCATGTAAATGTCTTATCCATGACACTTCAATTTAGAGTGATATTGGCAACGTCGGCTTTTTCCGTAGCACGTTCATTCATGGCTTATGTTAAGGCTTAGTATTTTGCATGTAACGTTTTGACAGGTCGGAATATTCCTCCTCCCCCCGTCCCCGATACGCCCCTGGAAATCGTACATCTAATGCACAGTCTAACTGCTAGTTCCTTAAGAAACAGTACATTAAAATACGTTTAGACTGTGATTTTTTTTATCACGACTAAACATTACGTTTTGCTATTATCTTGAGCTTTATATTCGATATAATCCAATCTTCTTCAAAGAAGTAAGCGTATCTCAGTTAACTTTTTTTTAAATACAAAATTCCATGTTAATGCAATAAAACCCTGTAAAAATCTTTATTATCTGTTTATTATAAAAATTTACATCTAAAATTTTATTTTGTTCTTTTATTTAAAATTAGATTGTGTTGAAAATGTAAAAAATTATTATAAAAAAGTAATAATTTCGATAAATAGGATACAAGTATTTTTTTAGTAGCTACCATAAGACAAACACAACAAAATATGAAAATAATTTCTTTTTCCATTTTGAGATATTCTCGCCTCTAAAAATGTTCGTTAATATTTCAGAAAGAAAAAATATTTTGTATATTTTTTCCAACAATAATGTGCATTTTAAAATGTTTTACATGTATTAGGAACCAAGGTCCATTTATAACTTTATTGAAACATAAATAAACCAATTAATGTCATCCAAACGTGAACGAATGAAGTACGAAACGTAATCTGTCATCTATCTGTCATCGCCGATCCGCAAATTCGTATATTCGCCGATCTATAAATGACACAATTATTGGAAAAAATATGTTATTCTAAGTCCGACTTGCGCCACACAAACAATAAATACTCGACGGTCAAATAAGTCTTCAAAAAATATATAAAGCTAATTTAAATCAACGCTATCATCAGTGCTTTAAAGGACACTGATACTAAAATTAAAAAATATATTAAAACCTACTTATAAATAAACTAGTTAAAATAGTCTGCTTAAAATTTACAAGGAATCGAACGGAGCTGCCAAAAGTACAGCGCAGCCGTCACGGTTTTGTATAGGCACATGTTTTAACCCTAAAATTACGTTAAAAGTCTTTAAAAAATGGAAATTATGTTTGTGTCGATTTTTATACAGGTAAAATTAAAGATATACTTTTAAAATTAAATAAACTTTGTTGTTATTCAGGCCAAAGACGACAAATAACGCAACGGGTCACCTTTTGTAAACGAACTTCTATTACATAGAAATATATACCCATTCTTTTACGCACCTTTCATAATTATTATCTATGTAAAACAAGTTCAAACATTAAGACCGACCCTGTATAATATACATACATAAAAACTAACTATAATATTATTAACTAATTTTACAAAAATAGGTAATATTACGATTTTTTTTACAATAAATATTAAGTATATTGATAAAAACTCGATGGAAAATGCCATTTCAAATTCTATCACAATATTTATAGTTACTACATCTCCAAACAACAATAATAAATATTGGTTCTCTTCATTCCAAAGAATATATACAGGGTAGACAATTTTGAAACCCTTGTACGATCGTGTGAAAACTAAATGTCAGCCGCCGATAATTAGATCGAGCTGAACCGGTTGCATCACTTGCATCGCTTGCATCAAGCGACGTTGCCGTGTTAGCTCGTTGCAGTCATCGGCGGCTGACATTTAATTTTCACACGATAGTACCATTCTTCTACTAAATATAAATATGAACTAAAAACTAAAAACAGTATAAAACACGATGGCTATTTCCATCGATATCTCGACTTGATATGCAAACTCTATGATAAAATTTTAAATTATTATTTTTGTATTTCGATAACTACTCAATTCCAAAATTTGGAAACCATTTTAATACAAAAACAGTTCGTATAAACAATTTTTTATATATAGTTTATTATTTCTTTATATACCTATAGTAAAAAAAAGTGAGTTTTAAAGAATACCTACTCATTTCAGTATTAGTTTTGTAATTATCATTTCATTCTTTATATAAGAAAAATTATTTATTAGTTTCACAGTTGCACAACAAATAACAAATTATAATTTACAAATTATCTTAAAATTTCACTTAACTGGACACAACAGTAAAATTTAAAAAAGAGCAACAAAAAAGACAGATAAACAGTGCTTCAAAAGTCAAATGAGTGTCAAATTATGGTATTTGTCATTCCCTTTACGCCTAATCGCAATTTCACCGATATATGAACGTAGACAATGCAGTTGCAAAAATACTCTGAAAGGTGTTTCTATGAAAAACAACATATTGATATTATTTTATAATTGTGTCCAATGTTGATTGATATATAATTTTTTTTGAGATATTCAGTAAATTCTTGATCGGTTGAAAAATTTTAGTAGGGATAACTAGCTACAGGGTTGATAGATTACGTCACAAAGACCTAAATCAGTCCTTACGACACTATCACCATTGTGTAAACTGTTTTTGCCTAACGTATGTTCCCCACAGGCTATAGAGGATCACTCCGTATTTTTAAAATTCGGATACTACTTATACGAATACTTTATCTGCCGTTTCTAACATTAAGAAATTGTATTTTAGCACTGTCAATGATAGAATTGTTATAAAATGTTTTTTACTGTATTCTTTCGCGAAATATCACACAGTATATCATTATTAGTAAAAAACGACTATAAAATCACACCCGAACGAAAATCTAATTTGAGGTTAGGAATCGGTAGTTTCCTCGATGATAATAACATTGTGCTATCCCAGAAATCTGACCTTTTTCTTAGGCCCATGAGCGTGTTGTCAGACTTCCGTTTGTTGAACCCTGTTTGACATGTAGTTGAGGGGCTTGTGTTCGGTTTCGCATTCGGAGTCCTCAATTTCGCAGAGGTTGGTGGACAGATCGCTGTTGCTAGCGTAGCAACCGCCAAGAAGGGAGTGGCGTTCTTCTGCAAGAAAGGTGGAAACTTAAGAGACATATTAAATAAAAATAACAATAGAACATGGTGACATTCAACCAATCCTATATCATCAATATTTTTTATGTCCCAGTGCTCTTAGGATTTGTTTGGGTTTGCTTGGGTTACAAAATCGACTGTTTAAGTATCTTTATCGTTGTAAACACATGATCTTTAAATTATATGGATACAATCATTTTCTGAATATATTTTATAATCGATATCTTAACATTTTAGTAGTGAAAGTGAATTTTGTCCCAGCGCAGTGTAGCGATTATATAGCGTAAGCAGTATTGTATTTTTGAAATATACCCGTTTTTCATAAAATTATATTTTTATCGTCAAATCCATATGGGAATACTAGTAAGAAAAATCATTTAAAAAAATACCACTTTAACGTACCTAAAGTTGTTATTACACTGGCAATATCATCGTCCACATGTTTTCTCCTATTGCGATTACTAGGGAACCCATAAGGTTCCACGTCGTCAGAACCTGGACTTTGAAGAGATTCCCCTTCAGCCTCACTAGGAATATTATAACTGTGCGGAGGGAGGTAGGAATTGGGGTGACGAATATAGCTTTCGGCTGTGAAAAAAAAATCCGTTTTGGTTTTGTTGGAATATATAGAGGTTAATAATATGCTGATATCTACAAAGATCTTGCAAATAGTACGATATTGAACAATGATTTGCAGTCTAACTTTGTATAATTTGATGCTAAATATGCAGTTGAATAAATACTGTAAAATCGGGTATCTACCAAATGATCAACGAAGGAATTTTTCGAAAATATTTCTTCGAGAACCAATTTATCGAAAATATTTTCTTAAAAGGCTTTTTTCGTAAACATACCTTGCTTGCAAAATATGTCTTTTTTTACATGAACTGCGGAATACCAAGGAGAGGAATGTTTTTAATAGTCTCTGTAAGTTCTTAGATATTTATGTCTGTCTGTATGTATATTTGAGCTCTTTTACTCTCCGAACCATGGATTTATTATATAAAAGGATTCGATATCCGTATACTGTGAGCGTATCGAACGTGAAGCCTTATATTTTGTTGTTTGTTATTCTCTTGGGGGAGCAGTTTACGAACTACGAACATAGACAAGACTACGAATTACTACGTAATTGAATCAAGAATGGTATTAGAAAGAGATAAAATGGCATTGGAGTGTTGGAGCTCAGAAGTGTTGCTGTCTGTGCTGGTTGTTTAGGAAAACGGCTGAACCTCCGTCTGAACACTCGGTTACACGTACGTCTTTGTCTAATGAACTAGAAAAGAAAAAGTGCGACGTATAGATTTATATAGATTTATAAATGACTCGGAGCGACTTTAAATAAACACCTTTAGAAATAACATAACCTATAAATAATAAAACCTTTTTAACTTAAATTTATTATTATTTAGCAGAAAATAAAGTAATTTAGGGCTTTTATTACTTTTAGCAAATCTTGTAATGCTTCTAACGTATTTTTTTGTACACAAATACAAGGTAAAATAAGATGTGGCCAATGTTTACAAATTGTGTTTACAGTGTCGCTTAGAATGGTTTGTTTTGGCTTCAAAGAATGTTACATCACCCCCTATCCTTTTATTTAATAAATCCATGCTCCGAACGGTTTAAACAATTTGTCAAAAAAAAAAAAAATAGCCCCAAACCCGCGGGTAAAATAGCCTATATTAAATTGAAAAATAAAGAAAATGGCGGACAAAGGAAGCCATATTGTCAAAACCAAAAAATTAAAAATGTTAAAACCTATTAAGTGAGGTAAACAGACGAAATCTTCATGTTTGTTTTTGTAAAAAATCATAAAAAATTCGAAATCCGCCGAACAAAGAGCATTTGTAGCAATAGATAGACGGAGACTTCTAGAAAAACTTTATAAAGATGGTATAAGAGATAGAGTATTCCAGTGGTTTCAAACTTAGTTATCTAGAAGGAAACAAGTTGTAAAATGTAAAAATATTATTTTTCCTGAATTGTTTATTAAGTTAGGAGTACCTCAACGAAGTGTAGTGGGTTCAATATTGTTTATTTTGTACACCAATGATCTTTCTAATGGTTTTAAAATGTGTAAATTTCACTTTTTTGCAGATGATACTATTATTTATTTAATTGCCATTGCTGTTATAATTCTGAAAAAAGCATCAAAATTCGTTCACAATAAGAAGTTTAATTGTTTTATTTCTACACTTGTTATTTTCGGTCCACAATAATTGTCATATTAGATCGGAGTTCTTTAATTAGTTATCCCAGAATTAGTGGGTTACTCTCTTAACTGACTGTTAGTGTCTTATTAGACTCTGATATAGTCGGTTTGGTTTGATCGACGAAATGTGTCGATATTTCCGAAATGTAAAAAGCTTTATAAATTTTTAAATGGCGATATGATTAGATTACAAATTGTGCAATTGTGCAAGATCTTTGTAGCTGAAAGCAACTTCAATAAATATCCTGTCGTATTTTTAATGTGGTTAAATTAACTCAAGACATCCTTCTAACAGAACAGTGCTGCCGTTGCTTTTGTCGTCATCTGATCGGTAAACGAATTAGAATATCGCAAAAACAGTGTTGTGCGAGAACTATTCATAGTGCAAAAAGGGGAAGAAAACAAGGGTGCCTATTGTGCACCAGCCTGGTTGTATTCGGAACTCAATGTTTATTTGATTAAATTTTTTGTGCTTTAAAATGGTGAAAATTTGTATTACTGGAATTTCTCTTTTCCTACAACACTGACTATCCTTTTGTAGAAAGACAACATTCCTATTTCATCCTTTGACTTTTCGGTAGGTTGGTTTTTTTGAGTTTTGTAGCACCTTCTACACTTTGGAGTTATACAGCGTAAAGTTAAAGTCAAAATTTACCCAGAACAACCTTTTTTAGGCTTAAAAATAATGTTTTTACACTCGACTAACGTTTAGCTAGCTGACGAGGTCGCTTTCCACCAGCGCGTCTGGAATATTTCGTAAAGATTTCAGAAATTATCTGCGAATCTAAAATTTTGAACCTGTCGAAATTCCACGGAAATATATGTATATATACCTAGAGTTGCTATATAAGATTAACGGCTTGAATCATACAGATATTGTTAATAATATAATAGTTACAGGATATCTTTGAAAACAACATTACTGGTCATTCGCCATAATGTCAAGAACAATATATTATATCAAAATTAATTCAACAGACACAAAATTATTAGTGACAGCTCAATGGGAAGAAGAGTTCTATCTTTCAAAAAAAGAATCATCAAGCTATGTATTGTAGAAGCTTCACGATAAGGGAAACAAAATATGATCGTTGCTTTATAAAATATATAGGTAACTCGTCAAAACGGGACAAAGAAATCAGGTGCAAGAATTTCACAAGCAAAGCAGAAAGAATCGACACCTTTAAAATCATGCGGTTAAACAATCTTTAAGTACCTGAAATACTCACTTGGTTTTATAATTATTAAAGGCACTGCATTAATGGGTGCACAAACACAAAAATCTTCGATTAATTTTAAACATTTTATAAAACATATAAAAGTATAAAAATTAGTTAGGTGTATATATTATTCTAAAAGCCTAAGGTATTAGTAGTTTCCATATACTTAAAATGTGAGTTAATTAGTATATGTATGTAGTTTAGGAGTAGGGATATTTTACATGTCACATAACACCCGAAATGTTAAAGTACCTGCTGAGAGCAGCGTCTTTTAAAAAACCTAATAATTCAATTAGTAAAATCTACCCCAATTGTAACCGCCATCTTGTAAAATTGGTGCTGCCCCCTATAGCTATAGATCGCGAATTACGTTTATATTCTGGCTGTTATGTCACATACATACATAATGTTAGATCTAGAAAAGTCTGCATATATCTATATAAAAAGGGAAACAGAGTAATCTCTATTTTCTAAAATAGTTGTTAGAGGATGCATCAAAAAATATATTTAAAAAAAAAACACGTAAAAAATCTCGGGCTCACATCAAATAATGTAACTTACATAGTTAGACTTTTTTGGGTAATCTAGGCACAAGTGCTATAAAGATGTTTCGTGCCATAGAACCCCTGGAAGCGTGAATCCTATTTAATTATATCTGTACAAAAATATTTAAATTCAATTAAATACAAGATCAGACAAGAAATTAAGGTTTCATGTTAGAGAAGATACATTTTTTTGTAAAAAGTATTAAAGAAGGCTTAATAACGGACAAACCCCAGGCAGTTGTTTCGTGGTCGTTACCACTCGTCAGACTGCCTTTACTGTTCTCAATGTAACCAAGGTAATGCCAAAAATAGATTAAAAAATTACACTTGTTAATTTTAAATTGAGATGGTTTTGTCTGATCTTATTTGATACAATAAAATTTACAGCGTTTGACACACTCACAACGTGCGCTGATAGAATATACCTTGATATCTATTTTTTTGAGCTTTTATAGTCAGTCTTATAATTTACAAGTCTCTAATAATTTCTGCGCATCTCCATCTGTCACTTTTATAATCCAGTTTTTCTCAAAAATAAAAATGCCAAAAAGAAACTACTCAATGACAAACGAACATAAATCAAACTGAACTTCATTGTCGTGAAAGTGTAAGAAATTCTTAAATGCTCACGCTAAACTTTTATATGTTGCAACACTGCATTGTCAACAACTTCCGAGAGATACCGCTTCACGTTTCGCGTGTTTTGAATTTAACGGCATCCTAACAAGTTTTATTTTTTTGTTAAATATTATTATTAAAAAATGTTGCTTATTTTTGTAAAATTCGTTCCTATAATACCTTTATTTCAAATATCATTATTAAAATTTTGAAATTCGGTTATAAAGAAAGACTCCATTTTTTTGTTGTACTGTAAAATGTTGTAAAAACTAAGTAGTTTCTCTTTTGCTGAATAATAACTTCTTATCAATGATTTCTGATGAAGCATGATTTAACAATCACCACATCACCATAGCTAAAAGTCTCCTAGAACAACAATGCATTTACCTGTGGGAAATCGGTAGGCTTGTTCACTACTACCATCACCATTGAGGTGGTTTAGAGCACTGGGATCACTATTTGATTGCTCTTCCATATCACCGGTATATTCTGACTCTGCATCGACCTAAAATATGACAAAATAACATGAAATAAGCCGACGTTTTTTGGTCCTGGTCGTTCGTACCTCATTTAAGGTTGCCACGCCTCCACCTCTGTGATGCGGATACGTATGTGGCACGTGATTGGTGCAGCGGGACTCGTTGCTCTCGTTACTGTGGAAACTAGACGAATCGGGTATTTCTGAGCCGGGTACTTCGGTTATGTTCGGTAAGGTTTGGGAGTGTCGGGCCCAGTCGGAGCAGTCCCAATGGTAACCTGAAATAATGAGGGTAAAAACAACTGTATATATTTATTCTCAAAATGAAGTCAAATTTACTTTGGCACTTACTTCCTACATTTCTTGGTTCATCATCAGCAACATGGGGTCCAGGAGGCCTCAAATTGCTATTAGCAATTGTGTTACTTCTTCCTCCATAAAGTCTATTTGGTGGGTCACAGTTCACAGGACTTGACACCTTATAATCTAAAAAAAAAATTAACAAGAAATCCATGTAAATAGGCTGTAAATGTTCTGCTATGTAATTCTGATAAACTAAGTACCATTTTTTATTTTTCCTTTATCATTCAAACTCGAAGCCAAATGCATCTGTTCCGACCATTTTGTTTTCTCTGAATCGCAATGATTACCGATACATCCCTGAGGAGTACTTCTGTTCAGGTTCCTGACGTAGTCAGGAGGAACGTTCTCAAGTTCGTCACCTGCAGAACCGTAACTTCTGAGGGTATCCAGATTGTTTAACATCAATGTGGCGTTGTTACAACTATAAATACCTAAAAAAATATGGTTATTTAGAAAGCGGTTTTTGGAAAAAAAGTAACTGTCAGGGAAATAAAGTAAAATAATAATAATAGAAATAACAAAAAGAAACAATGTAAAGTACCCCAAATAAATTAAAACATAAATAATATCTAAAATTAAAAAGTCCAAATAAAACATGTTAAAATACAGTAAAATAAACATAGAAATAATTGAAGAAGAAAGAATGTAAAGTTCCTCAAATAAATTAAAACTTAAAATAAATAATATTGTTTATTAAAAAAATTTAATTAAAATTAAAATTTGTCAGTCGAATATTGCAATACTCTGGGTATAAGCGATATTTAAAATCGGTACCTTCATTTTGGGAGCTAGGTGTGTAACTCACTGGCCGAGGAGGGCAAATGGGCATATCTCTGTGGTTCACCTCCAGGTTACTAAGTTTTGAACCTCTCTTAAATTCTGACATCTCGTGAGGCCTTGTAGAATTCAGAACATTATTATCCTTAATATTTTCGTTGTTAACCATACGGCTTCGTCGTTTTTTAGATCTACAACATTAAAAATGATTAAGGTTGGATTACTTGACCGATATGCAGCGTTGCCACATTGAAAATAAAACGAATGTGTTTCCCACATTTTGTGCAAACCCTGTTTTTCCAACTTTTATCAAAAACAGTTCATTTTCTTACAAAAATGTTCAATATTCTGGAAATTCATAGATTTTTTGGAAATTCTTTTTCTGTCCTAATAATAGATTTTATTTTTGGATACTAACCTTCTCATTCTGCAACAGCATATTGAGCAAATAATTACAGTAAGCACCAACATCCCAATAACAGCCACTCCAACATACATCAGTTGATTCCAGGTTATATTAAGGAAAAACGTCGATGATATCGGCGAATTGTATATGGAATTGGCGCAGTACGGTCCTGTCACGTTCGGCGGACATATGCAATGGAACGACCCGATTTCGTTGATGCAACTGCCGCCATTTTGGCACGGATTCGTTTCGCATTCGTTCAGATCGAATTCGCAAAACTCTCCGGCAAATGATCTGGAAAAGTAGGGCGAAAATTAGGAAGAATCAAATTAAAGATACCTGCATAATTTTAAAAGTTTAGATGTTTAAAAGAGATAAATCATTTTAGAAGGAGAGGGAGATGGGATGTTCAGCATCTGCCACCGCCCAAATCTTCAGCGCATGCGCAAGAGCTGTTTTGTAGCTGTTTCTGAGGGAACAGTTTCCAGAAACAGGGTCTGTTTTGTAGGTGTTTTGTAGCTGTTGTGTAGCTGATTTTGGAAACAGGATCTGTTTTGTAGTGGGTTTTGGAGCTGTTTCCAGAAACAGGGTCTGATTTTTAGCTGTTTCCAGAAACAGATACAAAAAAGACCCATTTTCTAAAAACCTCTCCTAAACAGCTAGACAACAGCTGAAAAACAACTACAGATACTGTTTCTGCTTGCTTTGTATCTGTTTTGTAGCTGTTAAGGAGCTTTTATTAGAAAATGGCTGTGCTTTGTAGCTGTTAGGGAGCTATTTCTGGAAACAACTACAAAACATACCCTTTTTCTGAAAGTAGCCTCTAAACAGCTCCTAAACAGCTACAAAACAGCTATAAAACAGACCTTGTTTCTGAAAACAGCTCCCAAACAGCAACACAACAGCTACAAAACAGCCGCTGTTTCTGAAAACAGCTCAGAAACAGCTCTGGCACATGCGCAGAAGGTTTGGGCGGTGGCGGATGGTAAACATCCCATCTCCCTCTACTTTTAGATTGAGTTAGTTATCTAAAATACTTAATATTTTCTCCACAGCACACATCAACTTACCTGCACTTACACAAAGGACCTTCATCTCCTTCCTCACAAACTCCTCCATGTTTACACGGATTAGGTGAACAGTATCGGCCATATTCGCATCGTTTACCGCTTAATCTCAAAACGCATTCGCACACAAAGTCCCCGGCGTGAGTTGCAGAACATTTTCCTCCATATAGACAAGGAGCTGAAGCGCAAGGATCTGTGTCTAATTCACAGAGGGTGCCCTTGTATCTGTTGTGACATTCACATTCATACCTAAAAAAATATTTTGTCGTGCATACTTTCAGGCGAGCACTGTATAATGATCACTTACGATCCTTTACTTTCCCTACACGTTCCTCCATTCATACACGGCTGGGACCCGCAGGGACCAGGTGGGACCAAAATGCTACTTGTATCACAGCTAAATTCAACATTGGCAAATCTTTTCAGCACCACCACGGAATTTTCGCCAGACTTGTGCAAGGGCACTGAAACCTAAGCGAAAACAAACTATTTATTTATTTATATATACACTACGGAATAATAATTCAAAATGGTAAAGATTAAATGAAAAAAAAAAGAAAAAAAAACAAAAAAAAAGAAAAGAAAAAAAAGAAGAAAAAAAAAATTATAACATTTCTTAGTCTTTCCTTTCTAGTAGGTGCAAAGTACCTACCCGGCTTATTCTTATATCATCCATACATCCCGAAAAACCCTTCTGCACATCTTCAAACCCTAAAATAGAAGGATGCAGGTGCACCTCAGCTCCCAAGTACATTTCGTCGCTTTGGAGATTGAGGATGTCGCTTATACCAGGTGCAGAACCTTGTGCTGTATACGTACCATCTATGAATTAAAAATAGTAAGTGTGCTTGCAAGAAACTTTGACTCAGAATTCTATACTTTCGAAAAAAAAAATCGAAAATCGCATTTATTCGGAAATACAATTTCTCGAACATATATTTTTTCGAAACCACGATTTTTTGAAAAGTTTCACATTTCTTAAGTCGATTTTTTCATTTTTTACAAACAACTTACCTATAGTAATCTTGGCATTGTTTCTGTCTCGCTCTAACTTAATTTCATGCCAGCTACCATCTGACACATACACATCTCGGACTCTGACAATTCCTTCCCCACTTCCGAGCTCAAAGCGGTACTGAATACCTCCGTTGACAATTTCCAATATATTATAGTCCACCTTACCAGCGGCGTACATAAGATTACCTGAAATAACATATGTGTGTATGTAGATTACGTCTTACAGCAAGTCTTTCCTCAAAAAACTCTTACCTGTAGGTTGGACAGTCCTCACTCTCAAACTCAAACTGAGCTGATCCTCAATCGACTTCTTATTAATAATCCTGTACTGGGAGTAGCTCTTCCCGCTAAACGATATAGGGTTCCTCGCGATGTAGCAGTTTTGATCGTGACATTTGGAAATGTCCACGTCACAAGCAGGTCCAGCGTATCCTTCTGGACACTGACACGAATATCCAGTTTGAGAAGCATCTGGGACGCATATTTTAAACACCGGGCATGGATCTCTTGCGCACTCGTTGACGATGGTGTCACATCGGTCACCTCCATAGCCTAAAACAGATTATACAAAAAGGCAAGTTAAGGTTAAGGAAATAAACGGGGTTTTCATATTTATTTGATAAAAATAGAAATTTAATTAAAACTTTCTTACCTTCCTTGCACAAACAGTCCAATTTTTGCTTATGCATCGGCGAAACAAAGCTGGTCACATCCGTGGAAACGGGTTCAATAACTGAGGTATCCAGTATGAAATGATCTTGACACACCCCGTACATACAGTATTTGTTGTTGCATTTCGGCCTTATGATCTCCTCAACGACTAACTTGGTGCTTTCTTCAAGTTCTTCCAGGTTGTCGTTCAGGGCTTTCCTGATGGTATCTGAGGAGTAAAAACCTTCGTCGGGCTTACGGACTGTGAAGAGGACATCTAGGTCTTTGTGTAGTATATAGCGCTTCGACCTGAAGAGAAGAAATAGTTATTATGGTATAATTAGATCTGTGAAAGGGGTGTTTTAAATATTATTATTTTAGTCACTATGGGTATACACATACCTACTATACAGCTCTTTATCAATGTTTAGGGTTTCGTTGACGTATCTTCTTGCTCTTAACAAGTCTTCGTCATTAGAAGGTTGTACGCTTATAATTATGACATCTTTCAATCTAGAGTTCATGCCATTCCTGACAGCTCTGACGAAACCTAAAAAAAGTAGTTAGTACATTAAATATTCAATCCGTACATGGTACTAACCTTAACATGAATGTTATACAGCTTGACAACTTTTTAAAATAAATGTGTTACCTTTTCTGTGGCTCAAAATGAATGCCTCAGGACTGACATCTCTAAACCTGACCCCAACAGAGTTGTCTAGCATCACTTCTGTCAAAATTTCAACATTTATTTTGACAATAGTGTAGGCGAAAAACTTTCCGTCAGTAACAGAGACGTTCAATCTGTATTCTCCCACGTCCAGTCGAGGTAGAGCTGTTAAAGTACCATCAGATCTAGAAAAAGTACCATGGGATTAATTTTTGTACTTGTTTAGTTTAATCTTCGTAAAGCTTTCGATATCGTTACTTTCTGTATTATTGGAATTATAATGGGTACTTTGGGTTGGCTTTTAATTTGAGTTAAATTTTATTTAAAAAAAAAATATTGCATGAATTATATTAGTTTGAGATACGTTTGTCCTTACCTATTTATTTGAAAAAGTTCATGTGTGGGGTAAGCAATGCCGACTGTCGGATATAAAGCGTAAGTCAAAGTGTCATACTGATCCTGATCATTTGCATACACTTTCCCGATCATGCCTCCTGGATATTCGTCTAAGTAAGAGTTAATGTTAATTTCCAAAGGTGTGATAATGGGGGGATATTGAGATTCTTCTATTACTTTTACCAATACCTAAAATAGAGGAAAATATTATTGATAGCCTTCTAATTTGAGAGAACAAGAAGAGCTCAAAGGGAAACATTACAAATCTGAGGAACAGCTTGAGTCTTGAACTTACCCAAGCATCTGAATACAGGGGCGGACTTCCGTTATCGAATACCCGTACTTGCAGCAAGTAATTGTTGCGGATTTTATGATTAAATTTGGACGCTGTTCTTAGGATTCCATCTTGGTCTAAACGGAAGTAGTTTCCATCATTACCTACTCGGATGTCGAAGGTGTATGGTACAGTATTGGGTGGAATATCATCATCGGTAATCGAGAATTGAAGAATAGGATGACCTAAAAAGTAATATATTTGTTTCATTTTATGCTAAAGTTATCATTCTAAATCATAAATTTGACTGTAAAGCTGTAAGTAAATAAAATTTCTTACCTAAAACTTTATTTTCCTGTATAATAGCAGTATAATTTGGTTGAGAGAAAACAGGAGGATTGTCATTGGCATCCGAAATTTCAATGTTAAGCATCGTTTGCCTCGACAACACCGGTATGCCGTTATCTTTTGCTAGTATCTCGAGAACATAGTTCGAAATTACTTCTCTGTCCAAAGACTCAGCGACGGAAACGTATCCAGACTTAGGGTCTATTGAGAATTGGTTAAGGTTATCGCCGTTGATGATTGAGTAGGTAATTTCTCCATTTTCGTTGCTATCAAGGTCTGTGGCAGTAATCTAGAAGAGAATAAACGTTTTTGTGTAATAAAATGTTGTTTAAGTATTAAGATGAAGATGACGTACTTGCAAAATTTTATCCCCAATATGGGCGTCTTCCCTAATTCTTGCGCTGTAAGAGACTTGAGTAAATATGGGAGCATTGTCGTTACAGTCTGTTACCGTTATGTTAACAGTAGCCACGTTACTAAGTGGTGGCGTGCCTCCATCTAAAACACAATAAATAAATAAACATATAAATAAATTATTTTTATTGACAAGATAAATACATAACTATCAATAAAGTATTAAAATTTGTGAGATGATTTAAATTGTCATATTAATACCTATAGCTTGGATTGTTAAGAAATAATCCTTTGCTCTCTCATAGTCCAACATGTCGGCGATTATTGTAACTCCGGTCTTATTATCAACAGAGAATTTTCTGTGTTCATTTCCTCCAATGATGGAATAGTATACTTCTGCATTTGGACCGATGTCCTTTGAGGTCGCTAATACACGGACTATCTCTGTACCTAAAATAGGATGAGTATTTTATTAATAGATCTAAATCGTGGGTATTTTCTGCGACCAATGAATTTAACAACAGTACGTTTTCGAAAAATATTTTTTTAAATTTATTTTTTAATGCACTTCTCGAAAATCCATTTTTTTGAAAATACAGTTTGTTATGCTCACCAACGGCATCAATTTCAGGCACTGTAGCGAAATAATACTTATTTGCAAATTCTGGCGGATTGTCGTTGATGTCCTGAACGTTCACAATCAAGCTCGCGATACTGGACATCTGCGGAGTCCCTTGATCAACAGCCTGAACTGTTAGGTTGTACATGGCTCTGATTTCTCGATCCAAAGGCTTGGCTAAGGTCACGATGCCGCTGTCAGATGCCATTAGGAAGTGCTCGTTGAAAGAGTCGATAAATGAGTATTTGATTTTTCTGTTAATACCTATATCGGCGTCAGTGGCATGGATTTTCGTTACCAATGTTCCTATTTCCACGTCCTCTGGAAGGGCCACCGAGTAGTATGGTAAATTGAAGACCTGAAGAACGAAAGGAGATTGTAAAAAATATGATCTACACGTCCACCATTGTCGTAATATTGCAGAATTCATTCATTTTTATTTACATGACATGTGACGTCACAACCAATAGTATCACGTTTTGCAAGTTTCGAATTTTGTACGAAAATTTGTCAAATGAGTTTTAATCAACAAAAATCTGAACCTTACCGGTGGGTTGTCATTTAAGTCAGACACGATCAATTCGATTTGAGAGGAACACTCCCAACTAGCATGTTCCTTGTCATGTACATGAGCCGTTAGCACATACTTGGACTGGTTTTCTCTGTCTAAGAGCATCACCGTTTTCAGATCACCAGTGTCCTTATCCAGAAGAAAGTTTTCGGAACCGTCACCTGAAAAATAAAAGAACTTAGCTGACAAAAAGATCTAAATTGGATACTAATGTGAATTTGCCTTTAGTTATTACGGGTCTAGGGGGAGGACGGTGATGGTTACTCACACAATCTTACCTGATAATATGTATTTTAACTTTGAGTGCTCAGGACCATCAGCGTCACTGGCAAGGACGGAGAGTACAAAAGATCCTGGAAGTATACCTTCTGACAAGACTTGTCTGTAACGGTATTTAAGACAATATGGCGGATTATCTGAAAATAGAATAAGCAGAAAAAGTAAAAATAACTGGAAAAGTTAAACGGGTGCATGGAAATACTGAAAAGCTTACCATTGGCGTCCAGTATAGTAACGGCAACCTTTGTAGTGTCAGTAAACAGCCCGTCAGTAACTATAATATCAAGATTATAACTATCAACTCTTTCTCTATCCAGACCTTTGGCAACGTAGAGTTCTCCTGTTTGTCTTATTTGGAATTGAGAGCTGGGATCACCTAAAAAATAAAAATAAAATGATCATGGAAATTCTGGTTATCTCAGAAATATTGTTAGTAGTATATTGGCAAGAGAACCTCCTCCTCTACCTCCTATTATTCCTTGTGTACCTATAAAGACAGGTTTCAAGGTCGGAGGGAGAATCCTTCACTTTATAGTTTACCTGACGTAATATAGAATTCCACACTTGTTGTCAAATCAGTATCCAGATCAGTGGTTGTCAGAGTTAGCAAAACGGTGCCAGGCAGAGCATCCTCATTAACTGCAGATTCATAGTAAGGTTCTTTAAAGACAGTTGGGCTGTCATTATAATCTTTAAGTCTTATAATCACCTAAAAAATAAGGGATCACATTAAAAGTTACTTGGAATGGGACATAAAAAGCAGTATAGCCAAATATATCTATTCTTACCGTTGTCCTAGCAGAATGCTTTGGACTACCGTTGTCAGTAGCTGTCACATAAAATTTATATTCAGACTTTGTCTCCTTATCCAGCTTTACTAAGGTACTTATCCACCCTGTATGAGTATCTATCGCGAAGAAATTAATTATATCTGCGTTCTCCGAGGTGAAACTGTATCTAACTTCCCCATTGCTGCCTTGATCTTCGTCGTGCGCGATAACTGCAAGTCAAACACCGTTAGTGCATTTTTCGTTAACGGTCATCAAGTATTTATTTTGCCGATGTTGTACTATCTATTTATACATCTATATTATCACAACCTACCTTTCATAATGGAAGTTCCTTCCTGAACATTCTCCCCAAGGTACAGCATATAAGTGCTACTTTCAAACTGCGGAGCGTGATCATTTTCATCTTGTACTTGAAGTGTTATCTCTGCCAGAGCTGTCAAAGGGGGACTGCTGTCTGTTAAAGCCAGTACTCCAATGAGGTGTGTAGGTTGACTTTCAAAATTCAAAGGACGAGCTAGGGAGACTTGACCTTGAGCATCTATGGCGAATTGGGGGTTTTCATCTGAATCTGAAACTAAATTAAAAACATTGAACATTCTATTAATATACTACTTTTTGTAACTTACTTATCTCGTAATTGACAGACACGTTAGACAGAATTTTCAGTTTTGTTATAATGGTCCCCGTAGGGGAGTTTTCAGACAAAAAGAATTTTCCATCTTTCCTTTCGAAAACAGGTGGAAAATCTGTTGGACCCATTATTAGAATATTTACTGGCACGTCGCTGTGTTTTTCTGGCTTGCCTTTATCTGTTGCACGGACGAAAAATTGAAAGACTTCACCAACTGGAAAAGAAACAATATAGTTAAAAATTTAACACAAATATGAGATATATGACACAGGATATCTTACCCCAAGCAAAGACATTTCTGATCAAAAACAGCTCCCCCGTAGATGGATTCATTCCAAATATGCTGGCTACCTCGGAAGACTTTTTCTCGTAGATGGAATACTCCAGTTGGGCTGCCATACCTTCATCGGCGTCTGTTGCTTTTATCTAAACAATGACGGCAGAAAACAGTTATTTTAGTCTGTTTATATAACACAACAAAACCATAAATTTGGAAATAAAGCATATTTTTTATTATCTATTTGCTTTTTTTTTTCTAGGGAGAGATACATCATTTAAAGCTCTACTAAAATCAAATATAAATTGTAATTGCTATTTTCTTACCTTGCCAAACGTTATTCCAGTTGTCAGATTCGAAGGAATGCTAATCTTGTACTCCCTAAGTAAAAATTTGGGAGCATTATCATTTTCGTCAGCCACTCTCACTCTGACAGTCAGAAAATCACTCAGACCTCCCCCATCTGTAGCCATGACGGGAATTTCATACTGTTTTTGTTTTTCCCTGTCCAGTCTGAAGATTGTTGAAAGATAAATGATAAATAAAATTGGGAATAATTATTATTAAATTATTACAAATTTACCTGGTTCTTGTTTGTATTCTTCCACTGTTCTTATCAATGCTGAATAACTCACTGAGTAAGTCTGAATGTATACTGTAGGTCACAGTTCCAAATTCACCAAAATCTAGATCCGTAGCATTTACCGCTGCTACAGTCACTCCTGGCATTCTGTTTTCAGATACAGCCACATCTAGAAAACCCACTTCTATTATTTCAGTAATTATATACATAGAAAACAAAGTATGTCGAGTCTGGGCATCATCGGAAAAAACAGGTCAACGGAAATGAATGAATCAATAAATAAATGAATCCTAACGGTGTTCGTATGCTTTCTTTAAGATTCCCTCTTACCTAATATAACATCTTTAAACTTTGGTGAATGTAGATTTGCTGGGATGAGCTCTACTTTCAGTCTTGCAAAATTGGTATAGACTCCGTCACTCACTGATATGTTTAGCAGCATCATTTGCTGGTTGCCAAAATTGGCCAAGTTAACTAAAATAAACAAATAAAAGTAAACAGTAAAAAATATATTTTTATTTTTAAAATTACTCAAAATTTCATTGGAGATAGATAGAAAGTTTTGCATACCCAAAGAAATTATTCCCGTACTTGAATCCATAGAAAAAGTTTGTTGTTCGTTGCCAGCTACAATAGTGTATTTCAAATTGTTTTGATCAATATCATCTACGTCACTTGCTTTCACAATAGTTACAAACTGATCTCGTTTGGCAGATACAGAAAGGCCACATGAATAGGAAGATTGCTCGAAGTTAGGAGGATTGTCATTCATATCCAATACTGCAAAAATCAGCAAGATGAATTGACAAAAAAAAATTGTAAGAAATTTTGCTGTTAATTTATTTAAAATAACTTAACTTACCTTTTACCCATACATGAGCTGTAGTATTCAAACTAGGTACCCCTTGATCTGTAGCCACCACGACAAAATGATGCTCACTTGACATCTCATGATCCAAGCTCTGTTTTAAATATATTTTTCCTTCCTTCTCATCTATATAGAAATAGTCTGTCGCGTTGTTATGCTTGTCCTTTTCTATCGAATAAAATATTTTTTGGTTAGTGCCAGTGTCGTTGTCGTGTGCCATAACGGTAAGAACTTGAGTGCCAAATTGTGCAGCTTCGGAAATAGAGATATTGTAGGATTCTTGAGTGAATTCGGGAGGGCAGTCGTTGACGTCAGAAAGAACTATTGAAACCTGTAAAAAATAATCATTTTTAAAAAAGGTATAAATTCTCAAATATGTTAATAATCTTTTGAAGCTTATGATCAAGCGCTCTACTTACTGGAACTTCAGCATAAACACCTGACACTGAATCGGTTGCCCTAATTAATAGTTCGTATTGGGGCGTTTGTTCATAGTCCAGTTCGTCCACCACAGAGATGACGCCTAAAAGTTCAAAGAATTACCAATTAATTTTTATCTTAAGATAAATCTGAGCATGCAAGTATGACAGCGAGTGCAATGGGACAAGTTTGCGATTGATGTACCAAAATCAAGAGTACAATTTTTTTTAAACGTAAATTTAAAACAAATATGGCATTTTGAGGAATTCCAGAATTAATACATATATGTTTATCGTTTTAGTGTATAGGTTACCACTACAATGCAGTAATAGGGAGTTAACCAACGTAATGCATTTACAGCATATTGCTTACTTTTATTCAAGTCATAAATTTAACTGACGTTGAGAGCCATCTTTTATAATGACATAACCATGAGTCACACATTACAAACCCTCAATTAGTTTAATTCTTGATTAAATTGTTTTTGCCATTGGACATTACTGTGATAGTATGCACAGCAATGCCATTGTCATATTACTGCACAATTCATAGAGTTGTGATACACCTGTTATTATATTACCACAATCCCAAGAGTTATGATACACATATTACGCTATCTAGGGCTAGGTTGCAAGAAAGGTCTAAAATCTCTTGTACTGTTTCTAAAAATGATACAGAGTGTTTCGAAAAGTATATAAGTACAGGTGTTTATTTGCCAAAAATAAGAAAACAAGTTCTTATCAACATAGGTCCTGGGACGCTTCATTTTTGAAATACAGGGTAATGCTATTTTATTATTTTGGGTTGTCTTATTTATTAAATCAAAGATCCGTTGTAGACCGAATTAAGTAGTAAAATCAAGAGCATATTAAAGTACACTTTGTTTTAGAGTTGCTCAAGCTTTTCTTTGAAGAGCGTTCCGCATATTATTTCCAGCACATAGTTTCATCTACGATGGTTTTCAATTTATTTTACTATATACCGCAAATAAGGGTAAACAGTTTCACAAAATCATCAAAGTTTCCTCTAACATGCTTTTAGGTTAGGGGTTAAAAAGCAAAAATAAAGTTTTAGTGTTACAGCGGTAGGTTTCCCACATAGGCGTATCAAGGTTTCTGAATATTATTTATAAACACCTAGAGCTTGTGACAGAAGTTCTGCATGTTAATAAGTAGGGCTTTCGAAGATCAATTTCTCAAAAATACGCTGGAAACCTTACTAACAGGTTTGTACCCCCAAATTTTGACTGAATCGTAAACAGAATTTTTTTTTAAACGACATTGATGCAGATGTCATGTGATTGCTCAAAAGTTTAGGACTTATCAAGCATTATCTAGTATTCGACTATTAAAATTAAATATTGTAATATTCCTTGATCCGTCTATGTAGAAGATATGACCTGGAGGTGCAAACTAAATAGGAACAAAAAGCTTAGCTCAAATAAATATAAGACTAATACTCACAAGGCCCATTGTTACTGTCTGGAGCTGCGAAAAACAAGGGGATTATTAATTTGGGTGTTTGTATGGGGTCTTATTGTTGTCTTGCATTACTATTGATAATTTATCGAAATATAAGCCATTAAAATAGATAACACAATTCAACGCTTTCGGTAAAAATGTTTTATAAAGTTGTAAATAGGTACGTGCATTTATTTTGTTAATATGTTAAAATTAAATAAAACCAACACCACTCCCTATTAATATTAGGTCATTCAGTTATGATCATAAAAAGCTATTGATGATAAAAAAGGAGAAAGTGATATAAAACTACTTTCAAAAATCAAACCGCATACCAAATACCTTTCTGGGTCTTATTTGAGGTTTTAAGATATTCTAAGAACTGTTTTAGATTTCGGTGTCGTAGTTTTGGTCTATTTTCGCGGCGAAAATGTACTGAACAAAAAAATCGAGTAAGTAAAAAGTATATTATACTGGACCTACAAGAACTTTAATTTTAAAAAAACTTTTAGCGATTCCTGAGCATTTATTAAATCTCTTTAAATTAAAATTTTTATTGATCCAGTCGATATTGAGGAGTTTTACATTAAAATGTTAAGTGCCTTAAAATTAACTTACCAGTATTGAAATCCAGAGCAAACTCCTCTAGTTCGTTGCCCCTCACAATACTATAAATGAGCTTTCGTGATAATGGAGATTCGGCCTCAATGGAGATTGACAATGGAGAATGCAGCTCTAAATTTTCCGGAACTATTTCTGAGTAGAACTGTTTTTTAAATACTGGCATAGATCGGTCGATCACCTTTATGTGAACTGTTACATCTGTTCGGCAAGGCGTTATTCCTGAAAACGAAAACAAGACGCTTGAATATAAGTCTTAAAAGTACATTTTCACCACACCACCAAATAAGCCACCACTGTTACGTTACACTGGGTTGTTTAATAAAACTAGCATAACAGAATATTATATGATAGACGTTTCCTTTTATATTACCCAATTCTCGTAGATATGACCTACCATTCTTTAAAAAAAAATCAATATTTTGAATTAAAAAAGACATTTACACGTTAATATTAAGAAAACATCCTCATAGCACCACCAAACAAGCCGCCATTGTTTTCCATCTACGTTAAATTTAATAGAACAAAATGCCTAACATAATAAGAAATTATATGATATGCATTTCTTTTATTAAAACACAATTCTCGTGAATACGACCAACCATTCTTTCTTATTGTTACCTTTATCATACGCCGCAATAAGTAGTTCGTATTCTCTGTTGTGTCCCTCAAGACTTTGTTTAATTTCGATGTCTCCAGTTTCTCTTTGCACTTTGAATAATTCTCCTTGTCCACGTATGAGTTCGTATCTAACTTCTCCGTTTTCGGAGCTGTCCAGGTCTATTGCGTGGACCTTAGTTATTACCTAGAAATAAAATATTCTTAGTCAGAAAGTATATAGGGTGTCCGGCAAATATTTCAGGTTTGCTCAGGATTCAAAAAAGGGGGCCCACGATTATTTACAAAAAAGTTGTCAATTTAGTTGGCGTACCGTACCATACACAACTAATCATGAATTCTATATATGGAAATGTAAATATCTGGCATTATTTTCTTTATACTGCAATTATTGGGGCTTACCGATCCCTTTTCGTCATCCACCGACACCACGGCATAATATGGTAAGTTAACGAACATAGGGCAGTTGTCGTTAATATCCAGTACGGTGACGTTAACTACGACGTGCGCCACTCTAGGCCTTTCTCTGTGAGGCATGCTACTTCTTGCCTCGACAATAAGTTGGTATTTGTCTTTGACTTCTCGGTCAAATTTAACTCCAGTGGTACGGATTCCGCCTAAAAATTAAAAATAAATTATATATATACATATATATATATATATATATATATATATATATATATATATATATATATATATATATATATATATATATATATATATATATATATATATATATATATAATTTAGTTTTACCTGCAGTTAGTCCAATAGTGAACATATCAGAAGGATTCAAGATCCTGAACTCAATATGCTCATTTAGGGCACTTCCCAAGACATTTACGACACAAACGTTGGTTATTTTCGTAGAGTTCTCCACTATGCTTCCTTCGTAGAACGATTTTTGGAAGACCAAGCCGCTGTTGTCAGACTCGTCTACTCTGATGTATACTTTGGCAACGTTGGAGAATTTTCCGTCTGATACTCTGACGTGGAGTTTGTAAGAGGCGGATGGTTTGAGGTGTTCCGGGTCGACTAGAGTTATTACTCCAGATTGAGAGTTTATTGCAAAGGCACCTGGAAAATTATGAACATCTAAAAAGTCTTGTAAAAGCGCAATATGTTTTAGTTTTTGAAATATTAGTGTTAATTAATGAAATGGCACATTTAGTTATAGTGAAACAGCAATTATATCAGAACAAAATGTAAGATTTACCTAATTTGTTTCCTTCAATGATGTCATACTTTAAAAATCCACCTTCTAACGTATCGGGATCAGTGGCATTTACTTGAATGACAGCTACATTTTCATAAGAGGGCAACAGTATTGTGACGTTATAAATTGGGCTTGAAAAAACTGGCGGGCAGTCATTGACATCGATTACGTTAATGTCCACCTTGGCGGTGGTATCGGAAAAAAGTTTGGGTTTTCCCATATCGGAAACCTAAAAAAAGGGTTTTAGAAGGTCCGAAATTTTTTGAAAAATGCATACTTAGATTTGCTAAGGTTTTATACATATTTCATCCGAAATATGTATAAATCCGAACCATTTCACACTCACCTGTACATGAAAAGTAAAACTAGGTAAAGTTTCATGATCCAAAAGTCTAATAATCCTTATAGCACCGGTAGTCGAGTCGATCTGAAAATATCTCCTTGGTAAAATCTCGATAATATCAAAATGCAATAAAGCGTTTCGTTCACTATCGGCGTCGAACGCCTTAATCACTAGAGGTTCGCTAGTATTGGTGAGAACCAGGGAAGTAATAGGTGCTGATTCGCTGATCATTCCGTAGTACTGGAACTGGAGAAACTGAGGTGCGTTGTCGTTTTTGTCCAGGATGTGGATTATCACGTTGCATGTTGCAGATACAGAGGCCTAGAAAAGTTTAATTGGATATGATAGTCAGATCTTCTGTTTATTTTGTACGTTCTACAGTAAGTTCTATGATAGTTCTACTGTAAGTTTCACGGTGTGGTCTACGGTAGTTTTCCGGTAAGTCCTACGAGTTTTCTACGGTGCTACGATAAGTTCTACGATTGTTCTACAGTATTTCTACGGTAGTGCAAGAGTATTTCTAGGGTATTTCTACAATAGGTACGGGAAGTTCTATGGTTTCTACTTACCATATTAATGGCTATCACAGATAAATTATAAAACTTATTGGTCTCGTAATCCAAATACTTTTGAGTCGTAATTACACCGGTACTCGGACTAATGATAAAACTACCGTCGTCGTTGCCCTCTAAAATTTCGAATTGCAAAGAAGAAGTACTACGGACGTCTAAGTGGGCTACGTAGCTTCCAAGAGGTTGGTCTTCGTAGATTTCCGCAGCGATCTCCTTGGTTACGAATCTAAAAATGATTATTTAATTGCAGATTAGAGCAGTTTTGTGCGACATAAAAGAACAAACCTAAATAGTACAAAACTAAGTTGTCTTATTCTTACACTTGCCTTTAAATGTCAAATCAGACCGGTTTTATAGCAATAGTGAATCTGGCCCGTAATATCTCATGGTGAAACCTGGTAAACTATCGAAAAATACTTACTTAGGTGGGGCGTTATCGGCCATACTTAACGAAATATGGGCAGGCACCATGGAAGAGAGAGGTGGTTGACCGTGATCAGTAGCTCTAATATGTAAAGTATATTCTGAGGCACTTGTGAGGTCCAATTCTCGGGCTATGCTTATCGCACCTATAGAAGATATCAAGATATGCAAAATACAAATAAAAAATTCAAGATTTTTTTATTATTTCTTTCCGAAAAACATTTTTTCGAATACACTTTTTTGGAAACGTAATTTGTCGCAAATGGCTTATAGAATAACGAAGACTGCAGAACAACAGGCCCAGATTAATGTGCCAAGAACATATTGAGGTATTTTTGAAAAATGCCCTTTCGAAAATTCTTTTTTCGTGGAAATATTTTCGATTTTTTGGAATTTCTTCGCAGTAAAATATAAAATACTGTTGGTTTCCTACAGATTCTGAGTTATTGATAATATATTATTCTACTAACCTAAATCTGGATCAATATTAAATACGTTTCCTACATTTCCAGAAATTATTGAGTATGTGATCCGCGCATTCTCGCCTTTATCGTGATCCACAGCCAATGCTCTAAGAACCACGCTACCAACTGAGGCAGTTTCGTAAACTTTACCCACCTAAAACACATTTTAGTAGTGATTTATTGAGAGTACCTTCTCGGCCTTCTCCTCCATATTTTATTACCTTCAACTACATTTTTCTAACTTGCCTTCTCCCCCAAATTCCATAAAAATCTCCACATCTATTTCTCTTCTTCAAGTATAACCTTGAAGAAGGAGGTACTTTGAAAAATGGAGTTGGAGGTAATAATAAATAAGGGTGACAGGGAGGAGGACGTGAAGACGGTACTCTAGGTAAATCAGCACTTTTTTACTATGTAATTTTAAACTTAACACACTGTGAATAATGTGTAAATAAATGTAATGGGTTTATTAAAAAAAAAAAAAAAAAAACATGTGGTTAGAAATTTTAACATTCTACCTGTTACCACACCATACTTACCAAAATTTTATCTGAGAAGTGAGGAGTATGATCATTGTGGTCATGTACTATAATATGAACTCTAGCCAAATTTTTCTTGGCTGGATAGCCAGCATCTCGTACCATGACTGTTAGAATATGCTCACTAAGAGTTTCTCTGTCGAGGCTCGCAGCAAGACTGACGACACCTGAAAAAAATTAAATACATTTAGACCCTAGTATAAGCAATTTATAAGTTTTTCGGGATCAAATTCTTTCCCAAACAAATTGGTTTAGTTACAAGTAAAATAAATGCCTACTTCGTGAAAGAAGAACTTTATTTTCGACGTGGACTATTAAAAAAATACCTGTAATGGAGTCCAGTTTAAACGTCTTTAGTGACAACATATTCTCAGCGGAGTAGAAACTGTAGATAAGTTTGTCATTTTCATCTTTGTCAGTTGCCTGGAGCTTGAATATCTCTGTGTCTACCGGAACAGCTTCAGAAATTTCTATTTTATAGAGACTTTCTGAAAATTCAGGCCTGAAAAATAAAAAAGTACTCA
The DNA here is from genome assembly GCA_963971165.1 of Philopedon plagiatum. Classification (NCBI taxonomy): domain Eukaryota; kingdom Metazoa; phylum Arthropoda; class Insecta; order Coleoptera; family Curculionidae; genus Philopedon; species Philopedon plagiatum. The sequence continues at coordinate 88,722,017 of OZ020195.1, forward strand.
GCACCAGATCAGTCTTCTTTCAATAAAAATTCACCTGTGGTCGTTGATGTCTATAACAGTAATATTCAGTTGAGTATAGACTGTGTGCACTGTATCTGTGACACTGACATTCAGAAAGTATTCACTTTGTAGCTCATGGTCTAACAGGTGAGCCAAAAGAATGTTGCCCGTGTCTCTGCCGATATAGAAGTCTTGCCTGTCATCACCGTCTGGAAATTAAATTTTACGTATATAAATTTTATATTTTTTCTTTAGAACAAACTACGAATATTCATCATATCAAATTATAAAATCCTCATATCCATCTTTCTTCCACTAACTGTGTTTTATAAATGTACTTGATTCTTTATTAAAATATTAATTGTTGTTTATTCCTCTGTTGCTAGACATGTTTACTTTGGTTATGCAAGCAAACCTCACTTAGCAACGATTTGTTGGTTCACTTTCCATAAAGAAAAATAAATATCCATAGCGAAAGAATCAGCATTTTACCTCTGTTTGCCCTCTAATTATTACGTCAATTTTCTTATCCTTATTTTTAGGCAATTACGTTTTTAAAATTATTATTCCATGAAATTTTCCTCCCGTTTGGTTCGTTAAGAAAGCGGAAAACTGTTTACAGTTGATCGACAAAACGGGCTGGATATTGATTATAACCTGCCCACGCTCCGAAGTACAGGAGAGGAGAAAAGTAATAGACAGTTCTAATTCCCATCAAATGGGTTATTAATTGGAAAATGACAAATTTAGATATCGAGGATAAACTGGGAGGATGAAGAGCCCACGTAACAAGACATTTAGGACTCGATCGATTAAGGGTAATTTTGTGAGGAGAACTTAGCGCTAATAACAGCTATTTCTTTTTTTTTGTTAATGTTTTGGCTCGTCCAGATACCACCTAGACTCCAAGAGTCATCGATTTCGATTCTACGAAGATGGTAGGCCCGTTGGGACCTTTTGCTGAGCTATTTTCGCCAAATGGCCTGCTTCCTCATTATCCTGAATCCTAAATTTTTAGGGACCCACACGAGCTTCACGGTATTTCTCCTCCCTGCTAGATTCTACAGGAGCATATTGCAGTAAACACTTCTGCTTGAAACGGCATCCTTTCCCAGAGAAAAAATTGCAGGACGCTAAAAAGTAGAGACATGCCAGCAGAGACTATAAAGAATATAGACAAATTCTCGAATAGACTGAAATGCTCAGAACATTTAAGGTTATTAAGGCCAGAAAATCTAATTTTGAGTAATAGATGTTAAGAAAATTAAGGAGTGGGGGGGGGGGGGGGGGGATAAAAAGAAGCGACTGACAATTTCTTCAGAAACGTTAAGTAATGTATCATTTTCGGGGTTCTTGAGATCAAAAACTCCAATTTTGTCTGACAGATGTTAAAAATGTTATCGGGGAGGACGGATAAGAGGAAACGGCCAAAAATGATAACGAATATGCCAGTTTCGGGGTTATTGAGGTCAGAAAATCTAATTTTGTCTAACATAATATGCTATATAAAATTAACGGAGGGAGGGAGGGGGGAGAATAAAAAGAAGTGCCAGGGAATTCTTCCAAAAATGTTAAATGTGTCATTTTCGGGGTTATTGAGGTCAAAAAATCTAATTTTGTCTGACAGATTAACAGATGGTAAAAAATTAACGGGGAGGGGGAGCGATTGGAAATTTTTCCAAGAATGTTGTCGTTTTCACGGCGATTAAGGTCAGAAAATATAATTCTCTGTAATAGATGTTAAGAAATTTAACAAAATTAACGGAGAGAGGGGAGGAAAAAGGGCGTTGGCAATTTCTCCAACAATGTTAACTAATCAGAATAGCTAACTTTATGTAACAGATATTATAAAAAATAACGGCGGGGAGAGAGGGGGGTAGAACGAGCAAGTGAAAATTTCTTCAAAAATGTTAACTAATATGTTATCATTTTTGGGGTTGTTGAGGTCAAAAAATACTTATCACATGACCAGTAGAAATTTAAAGAGGGGGAAATAAGATGAAGGAAGGGGGGGGGGGGGGAGAATAGGTGCACTAAAAAAATTATAAAAATGAACAAGATTTAATTGACTATTAACCGCAGTAATAAAACCAAACAATATTACTTCATGTAAACATGTGTTTTACAGTTTTTAGTAAATCAATCCCTGAGGGGATGAAATAGGGGTTCAAAGTTTGTAATGGAGTAATATTGTTATACAGCGGACGAAGTCGCGATCGAAAGCTAGTTTACTACAAAAGTAAAAATCTGAAAATTAGGTGTTTGTCTTAACGCCTACAAGAGTAATCTAAAGAAAATGTAAATTTTGTTGGCCACCACATTCCCCCGAACTGACCAGTTCAAATTTACTCTGTTATTAGAGGGGTTATTTCAGATAAAAAAAAATAAGGACGTTCTCTTTTAGCACAATCTATACTTTTATTATGTTTGTATTGGGTCTTAATTTGCTTTAATTCGTTTATGTTTCCTCTAAGTGGACCTTTTGTTCTCTTAAGTCCTAAATAAATAAATAATGCAACCTTTCTCTCCATTACGAAGTTCAGGATCCGTTTGGCTTCAAGACGAAAGCAAGAATGCGAAGATTGTAAAATAAAAGATAAAAGTAATTCTGAGCGGCGATGAATATAAAATCCATTATTATACAGGGTTCCTAATTGAATGTCAATAATTAAGAGGGCGATTTTAGGGTCCATTTTAAAAATAAAACTTCATATGAACGTATGTCCTAAACGTCTTAACTTTTGAGATACAGGGTGGTAAAGTTTTAAAAAATAAATAGTTTTTTATTAATATCTGTAATATCACTTTAGATATTTTAATTAAATTTGGCATACATGTACTATGTATCAAGTGGAATTATTTAGTGTACCACAATTTTTTTTATTTCCACCAGTGGCGTTCGTACGGAATTTCACATGCTTATTTTGGCAGACATTGATGGTACGCCACTGATTTATGGTAAAATTAAAATTATTCCTCAAATCCCCAATCATTTCTAAGCAAATTTGATCTCTTGAATTTTTTCAATCCGATTCACAGTTTTCGCTTAAAAAAATAAAAACCTGTTCTCTGCATGATCATAACAATATCGTTAATATGACAATATCACCATGCAGAGAAATAGATTTTATTTTTTAGATCAAATTTGCTTAGAAATGAATAAGGAATTTAATTTTTGAGATCCTTGTTCATTTCTAAGCAAATTTGATCTAAAAAATTAAATCTATTTCTCTGCATGGTGATATTGTCATACTAACAATATTGTTATGATCAAGCAGAGAAAAGGTTTTTATTTTTTTAAGCGAAAACCGTGTATCGGATTGAAAACATTCAAGAGATCAAATTTGCTTAGAAATGATTGAGGATTTCAGGAATAATTTTAATTTTACGAGAAATCAGTGGCGTACCATCAATGTCTGCCAAAATAAGCATGTGAAATTCCGTACGAACGCCACTGGTGGAAACAAAAAAAAATTGTGGTACACTAAATAATGCCTCTTGATACATAGTACATGTATGCCAAATTTAATTAAAATATCTAAGGAGGTATTACAGATATTAATAAAAACTATTTATTTATGAAAACTTTACCACCCTGTATCTCAAAAGTTAAGACGTTTAGGACATACGTTCATATGAAGCTTTCTTTTTAATATGGACCCAAAAATCGCCCCCTTAAATATTGACATTCAATTGGAAAACACCCTGTATATTGAATAGCCAAACACGTAACCAAAATCGTTTAAATGTAGAAAAGACTTAAGTCGGTAGGCCCGTAAATTACGTTTTTTGCCGTTTAATGGCCTCGGAATTACGAAAAACAGTCGAAAACAGAATCAAACAAAGCCTCTTTTATCGGTAGGTGGCATAAAAGTTTCTAGAGTATCACGAACGAAGCCCTTAATTAAAAGATCGATTGGAGAATAAAAGGATTTTCATAAAATAAGCATAAAGGCGCGACAGAACTTTTTATTTGATTTGATTGCATTTGGCGTTAATATAATGGGAAATCAAAATAAATGGTATTAGTAAGGAAACAGAATTCCCATTTAAATTTTTATAAATTTGCAAGGAAAAATTTTAATATTAATTAATAATTTCGGTTTAAACGTCTATTTAAATTTTTTGATAGCTTCAACTCGAATTTTATGTTTTAAAATATTAATGCTGTACAGTAGCGGATGAAAAATTCCCGATACATTTTGTTTTCTAATGTAATTCAACTTTCTATACCTTACATCAGCTGAATTTTACCTAAAAGTTGTCATGGGGTGATCTGTTTTACTTGCATACCATAAAATACCGGAAATGAGTTGCTCCAATACCCAGAATTGCAAAAGGTCTATTATTTTTGGCGTAACTTTAAGGCAATAAATAAACAGGCTGCAAGCTTAAACGACTATTCAGCGAACAAATCCCAACAGCACAATTTTAACCTCTCCAAAGGATGTCCGCAAGCTATAGAAGTAATATTTCAGCCAACAATAAGACCCATTGAATTAATAGTTTTTTTATTTCTCTAGTACCTTATATGTTTTATTGGAGTGTTTATTTTAATTAACATGATATAAGGATTATTGACTTAATTTTTAGATTTTCTAATTAAACTGTAATTCTTGTTCGTTTAATAAAATATATTGTAATTTGAATCACACCGTCTACAAATAGCTATTTTTCGCCCAACTATATTTAAGCATTCTCATCAAATAGTTTACTTTCTTGGCTCTATCGATTCTACATTCTAAGGAATAATAGTAATTGATTGGTTTCCAATACATTTTGGTCATTAAAAAAATGGTAATATAGTTCTCAAAGAAGTAGAAATATTTTTGAACTCCAATAAGTCTATGTAAAGAAATGTTTTTTTTTGGATTATTTCAATAATGTTTTGTTAAGACAATATTAACTTTAATATAACTAACGTGCCAGTGGTCAAAAATAATATTATTATTGAAAATAGCATTTTTTTCTGTGCAAGTTTTTTTATTTTATTGTATTTCCTCTATTTCACGCAGTCATCGAGCGTTTAGACAAGTCTATGTTTACAGAAATTCGACTACTGTGATCAGTTTTTGAGGTTAGAACGTGGTCATCATTCGATTTATCAATTTTGTTGTTGAATTTCATTTATAAACATACCAGAAATTTTTCATTTCCTAACTTTCACGCAAGTTTTTTCAAGGTTAGGTTGGAATCCTAACCTATATTCGCAGAGAACCACATACTCAAGTATTGATTTTCATCAATTTATCACACTGGCAGTATTTCGCGTGATGTCAGCGAATTATGTTTGAGTTAGAATGAAGCAACATTTTTCGCTATTTTGATCTATTGTTTGAGGTTAAAAAAATCCTGACCTGATGAAATAATTGTGATGTCAAATTCGTGTTCCGCAGCTTAAAATACGTAGGGGTAGGGGAGTCTAGTCTACCGAACATGCACCTTTTCTTTGTGTGCCTGTGTAATTTATAATCGATCGCGATTCTTATAAATTAGTAGCAACAACAAGTAAACAAAACTAGTAGAAGATTTACTTATCTTAAAGTAATTTTCTTTAACTTTATAATTTCTTTTTTTAAAAGCATCTTTATACTACGACAAATTTCGAAACGTGACACTATTCGACTTCAATGCCAGTATTGCCGCTTTGCAGTCCACCCAACAAGTAACAGGGCACATTTAATTAGACAAAAACACATTAATTACTTGTTAATTAAAACAATTCTAAAACCAGCCCGGATCTTTTAAGCGAAATTTTAAAAGAGATCGTAATAAACCCTGTTTGCCGTTTGGGACATTATTCGACAGACGGGTAAAGTAAAATTTATCAGTTGGTTTCCATCAAATGAAATGGAATGATTGATTGCGGGCACATTTTTCTGACTTTATTTGGAGTTGGCCGAGTGGCACCTAATCCCAGGCCAGGCCAATTAATATGCCTTTTTTCTGAGGGTGCTTTATACTGGTATCTAAACGTAAGGTTTATTTTTAGAATTAAATTTGTAGCTTTATAGATTTTCTGTACTTCTGGTTACTTGCCAAACACATTAGTCAGAACTTTTGTAGAAGCACTTTTCCTCCCCTGACCTCCGCCAACGAAATTATCTCCACCTCTAAAGGGAAAGCTGAACTATTTGCCAAACAATTCGCTGCCAATTCCATCCTAGTTTCTCCTGCCAATTGAGCTCTTCCAACCGCTACGTCTGTACCCCACAATATGTTCGACATAATACTTAAGGTCAAACAAGTTTAAAAATTATTCTATCCCTTGTCACCAAAAAGTCCTCCGGTTTGGAGGGCATACCCACAATATTTTTCCTTCCCACAACATCCCACTTCTCTCGCTCATTCATATCTAGGGTCTCCAGAATATGGAAGAATATGCCTGCAGATGTTTTACCTTCCCCTCCCAACCTCCAGTCCTTTAAATCCTGTGTCAATAGACTACATTTTCGCTCTCTTCAGACCCCCACGGTACTTTAGTATTTAGACTTGAAGTATAAGCTAAGATAAAAAAATTGTTTGAAAACAAGTTAAATGGTTCTTTTCGGAATGGGGCAGAGCCCCGTAAGTCCCTCTTTACATACGCCGCTGACCTCGGCAACACCTTTAAAAGCGGCGAACAATGAACATTAAAAACTCTTTTATGCGTTAAAATCGATGCTCTAATGAAAAGTTTAACGAGGTATAACGCCTTAGAAAGTTTTATACCACTTTACAATATCCCCCGAACACAAAGGACGCCTTTGTGATTCAATATTATTATAAAAGGTCTATTTTTGCTTTAGTGCTGCTCTTGTAGTACTTCGGATTGTGATTTAAAAGACTTTAAGGCTTTTGTACATGTATGTACTTCAGCAGTAAAACTTTTTACATATACGTAAATGGGATAAAAAGTTTCCAGCCTGACCCAGAGGGGGCACAGTTTATCATATTATTGACACGTGTACACGTGTTTCTTCGTTAGAATTGGCTACGGAAATGAAAAACGTGGCGTCCTCTTTGATCGATTTGCGATGTTTTCGCCTCGTCTTCGTCTTCATTATTGTGTTATTTGGCGCCTTTGTCAATTTTGTCGCCTAATGAGCCTTTCTTCCCATATAAAAGTCAGGCGATTGCAGCTGACTAGACCGAACATTAATTTTTCTCTGAATTCTTCAAAACTAAAACCCTAATATACTAAAGTTGAGCCAATGGAGTCCTAGAGGTATATCTGTCATGACTCATGGTCATGGTACTAGGCACTCACACACTTGCACACTGTACTCTGCTTTTTTAAAAATCTATACAAGTTTTAAGGGATTGGTCCTCATCAGCCTTCTAACTAGGTCCTGGTTGTCAAGAAGCCTGATGGATTCGACAATGTGTTGATGGAGTCGAGACTCGTGCTTGATGACAAATCTTTTAATTTCGCTAGCGACATACGGGATACCAAGATCGCGGTGTAAGTCACTGTTACGTATGTACCACGGTGCACTTTGGTGTATTTTGGAAGGTTTGGATGCATTTGCTGTAACTCTGCACAGCCCCATAGCGGAATGCCATAAATCCATACTGGTTTTAAAATCTGGTTATATGTATATCATGATTTTATGGTGTACTTACAGTCGAGATTTTCTTCTCAAGAGCCAACAGAATTGTCTATATTTGATATGGTCCTTCCATCTTAGACTCGCATCTAAGGTCATCCCCAGGTATTTGGCAGTCTTCATAGGAAACTATAATACCATTTATTTTGACTGATTAATGATTGCCTATTCTTCTGTTAGTAAAGTTGACATGAATAGATTTTTGCTCATTAAGCTTAATTTTTCAATCTGTCTCGTAAATCTGGTCGCTAGCTTGTTGGAGTTGGCTGACTGCTGCATCTAGGTCAGTTCCAACTGCTGATAAAGCAGTGTCATCAGCGAATGTACCTACAGATACATTTTCTATTTGCGGGAGATCACAGTGTACAGTAAATTACAGGACGGGACCCAAGACGCTTCTTTGGGGGTAATCCTGCTAACGTAACAGTTAGAGTATTCATCCTCCTCTTTAATTCTGTAATGAGGAAGGTTAGCAACTCTACACATTAGTTTGGTAACATTCTGCTTAATTTGTTAATTAGCTCATTGTGCCAACTTTATAAAAAACATGAGCTACGTCAAGGAAGATAGGTGAGCAGATTAGCTTTGTTCTAGTGCCATTTCTATTATGTCCGTTATTCGATGGACTTGGTCTATCGTGGAGTACGTTATGCAATTGGTGGAAAAATAAAGATCCGTGCTGTAATAAAGTATTTCCATATTAAAGGTTTATGTCTTAAAATCTGAGCTTGGTGCTACTTTAGGTGAGGCAGCCCCTTCATTTTCAACAGTTAAAACTTGGGTTGGACACCAGTCGTCTGAGTCCGACTTGAGAAAGATATCAGCGCGATGGCATTGCAATCTCAATTTTCTAGTACCAATCGCAATTATCGCAATTTTCTGGCACCTCACCAAGGTACTCCCTTCAGTACGTACGTAAATTGGTGGACATTTTGCATCCTTTTTCTTTGTTATTTCTGCACAAGAAATTAGCATTACAGATGCATTTTTATCACCTAACTCTAAATTATGGTAAAATATATAGTAGAATATAGCTAGCACTTACCTACAATATCATACCACAGTGTATCATTATCGGGATCAGTAGCCTGTATTAAACTAACCAGGAAACCAATCTCGTCGCCTTCAGTTAACTTGACAGGTGACGGGGTTTTAGCAATCGGAGGATTTTTGGACGTCTCCGGTACTGGGACCACTTTCACTGATACCTTGCAAAAACTGCTTCTGGATTGGTTACCTCCGTCAGTTGCCTTGATCTAAAAATGATAGAGCATATTTAAAAATAATATTAGAGGGCAAACATATTTTAGTTAAGATTTTAAAGGAAACCTATAAGATAATTTTTTTAATCTCAGACAGCCCATGCAGATTTGAAGTCGAGGTACTTGTTTTGCAAAAAATTCTCACCTTAATGCCAGGGTCCGCACCCTCTGGACACCCCCGTATCTACACCTACACATCATTGCATATCATACTTACATTTAACTCGTACTCCTGGCCAGGCTCAAAACCTTTCTGTGCGTACACCATCCCAGTGCTGTTGTCAATTTTGAATTTAGATCTTCCCTTCCCCGATTTGATTTGATAATGAAGTTCTGCATTAGGTCCTATGTCTCTGTCGAATGCAAGGACCTAGTAATAAAAAAAGGGGAAACTTAGTTCTCTAAATCTGTTACATTTAAAACAATCTTCGATTTTTTAGTAGCAGCTTCCTGGAGTCAAAATAGACCGTTTTAGAATTATTGTAGTACAATAATACAACAGTATAAAAATTATATCAGGTATAACAGAAGTAAGCGTAGCGTTTTATATAAATTCTCCGTGTTTGACACAAAAAAATAACCACATATTCTTATTTGGATGTCCCAAAAACACCCCCGTAGATGAGGTTTAAATAAAATAAAATTAATGAGAAATTTAATTAAAAAATATAAAATAAATAGCAACGTTCTAAGGCCTATGACTTTTAAGAAAGCAAAATTACAAAGGCACTTTCTCTCTCTGTCTCTGTCTCCATAAATGAATAATTAAACCGTTCAGGGTTCATAAAATATTTGCGAGGTCAACGATATGCAATTGTAGCATGTTATTAATACAAACTGATCTACATCATTCTATTTTGATTCCAGCAAGCTGTTGTTAAAATATGTCCCATTCATTTCGGGACACCCTGTATACGTTGAAAAAGGAGAATGCACAAACGGATCAATTAAAAGTAGTATACCAGTTTTTATTTCATACACAGCAAATTTCGAGACGACCAAAAAATACATGCATCTAAATGCTTAACATTTAAATTTAAAATATTGTTGATGAATTACATTCAGGCAACTAAATAAGCAATTTTTAATTTTTAGGCAACACAGTCGCTATTCTACAAAACAAAAGAAACGTATGCATGATGCATGTCCAAGCCACATATTTCTCGACAGACTAATTTATTTCATTCCATTTTTAGATGCATTCTGCTGGTTCGGTCATTTGTAAAACGCGGATCTCCCAGATAAAATGTGGGGATTGGGTTGGCCCTAGCTGGATATGACATAAAAGTGGTACATTAGCTATTATATAAGTCCTTGTACTGACAGCAGAAGGGAATAAAAAAAAAACAAGTTTTCGAGAACAAAATTTGCGAGAAGAATGTATTTTTGCCGGAAGCTCAAGCAGGATAAATATTTACGGAATTTTCTCGTTACCATGCATGTGATTGGTTAGTAAAAGTGGGTGCGAAGAATCCTTGATGCATTTTACGATTCCTAATAATAAAACCCATCAACGCAGAAGCATTGTAGTAAGCGAGGAATGAAATTTAAACTTAATAAAAAAATATGCATTATTTTGACTACAAAGTACGCCTCGTAGAAGATTTTTCTTAAATTACCAAAACGGAAAATGTTCTGTCCAAAGTGTTGGAATTAAGAAAATCGAAATGATGCCCACAGATGTGGTTGGATACCTGAAACTGCCTAATCCTGAGCTCTACATTGGGCATCCGCACTTGTAAGGTAAATAGCAATAATAAAAGCAAATAAAAATTTAAATAAATGGATTGAAATAATCACCATATATTTCATTTATATTTTGATGGTCCCCATGACTTCTAATTTAAATTAGTATTATGTAGATATTTCTATTCTCTTTTTATGGGTTTAGTATTGTTTTGTTTTTGTTATAAACTCGCTAACGCATAATACTGCAAATCTAACCACAGAAAATGAAATTAAGATAATTCCTAAGACTTAAGAGCTTTCTCGTTCATTCTTAACAAGTTTTCCATGCGAATTTCTTCTTTTCCTTCTTTAATAAATTCCAAAACCGGAAACAAAAAATGAAGAACGATCCCGACACAATTTTTTACGACACGACAAACATTTAATGTCCATACTAACAAAAAATATAACTAGTAGTATCTTCTATAACGATAAAAAATTCTTGTGTCCTAAATAAACAAACCAAAAACAACACCACTATCTTTTTCATACTTCCGACGCAGAAGCGCTCGCGGGAACCTTTTTGCAGGATACAGCTTACAACAAAAAGTTGAACTTCCGGTTTTGCCCGCATATATAGACCCCTTTTCGAAACAAGTGTGTTTTTTCCGCATGAAGTCGCTTGCAGCTTTGTTTAAAAGGGGATGATAATATACGTGAATTTTACATATTGTTTGAGGAGAATTAAGGAATTTGTGTACAGTGCGATGTGCAAGAGGTCATGGTTTCGACTGACAGTTAATTGTGTAGTTCTGAATAAGGATAGCCTCTGTTAGCATTGAGCGTCAACAAAGCTCCCTCAGGATATTGCAACCTTTGGCAGAGTAAGTGTTTGGCAGTTGCGTTCGCTTAGACGCAGATTTGTAGTGTTCATCATTAGACTTTCCCATCTTTTTGAGTTGACACCTCCAAGGACAGTGTCTTAGTCTGAGTTAATTTTTTGATTCTTTGTGTAGTCAGGCCGATATCTAATAATTCTTATTGCCTGTCTCTATCCCAAAGCATTCCTCCAGCTGCTTATTTTCTGTTCTTCTTCTCATTGCCAAAGGTTTTCGATAGGGTGACCTCTAGTGATACCGCAGAAGGGTTCAGGTCAGTAGAACGGAGCTCCTGTTCCTTCTTTAGCAAGCTAGTCAGCAATATCATTGCGTTCTACACCTTCGTAAACCAGTACCAACATTGTTTTTTTGCCAGTGGATTGAGAGATTGTTTAATACCAGGCACGTTTAGAGTGGAAGATACATGACTCTAGTGCCTTTACAGCTGCCTGATTGTCCGATAAAATCCTCCTTGAAGGCCTTTGTTGGCATATTCTATGGCGCGATGGAGGTGGCTTCGTCTTGATAATCTACAGCTTGGTAAAAAAGCCCCAGCCTCAACTCCCTCTTTTCATCTTTGATCCATATATGCGCCACACAAGGGAACCTTTTTAAAATGCGCCTATACTTTGATGGTCCTTGTAAAGAGCATTGAAAGTCGCACACTTTTTACATCTATAGTAGAAAATACTCAATTTTTTCTGGATACCGCCCAATCGTCGGTATAAATAAGGATTATTTTATTTCTTCTATCAAATTTTTTTACATTAAAGAAGCATAGCAAATAATATATAATAAACAAGTAAATGAGAAAAAATGTATATAAAAACCAGGCAGCAAAACTTGATAAACCGCTGAAACCTGCTAAACTACTCTTCCATAAAATCTTTTAATAACTCTTGGACAAAAATCTTTTCGGAGTGATGATTTCAGTTAGGCCGTCCCCTCGAGATTCAGAAACCACGGGAAAGTTTGGCTTTGCTTGGAGGTGGCATGTGGACTAACGACTTTCTGTTTCGCCAGCTGGTCGTAAGTTGTTTCAACAAAGGAGTTTTTGGCATGTCATATACTTAACATAACGTTAAACTACATAAAAATATCACTCGCGGTATGTAATGCAGTCTTCTATAACGACGTGTTAACAACAGGACAAAAACTAGTAAAAACTTAACTGGTCAACCAGAAGATCTAAATTTAAACTAATTAAGCTAAGTCATAAACCTTTTTACCGAATCCTGTAAAAAAAGTGCTTATCGTATATTCTTCAGTAGTGAATAAACTTAAGAAGTGTCTATCATATATTCTGTAATAGTGAAAAGAAATAAATGTCTATCATATATTCTCTAGTATTAAAAAAAGTAAGTGTCTATCATATATTCTGTAGTAGTGAAAAAAATCAGTGTCAGATTCTGTAGGTGCTTAGAAAAGAAAACGCGTTGGTGTGAATGTCCTGGAACCACTTAGCTATAAAATTTTTTAAATATTAATATTATAATAAAATAAATATAACAGTAGTCCAAAACTAAAAAACAAACGACAAAAGACGCTGAAAACGGCAAAATCAGAAGCGGGATCTGTGGGCTGATTATTTACTACAAAATTAGTAAAATTTCGAAGTTACAGTATCCAGCTGATCAATGTCACTTATCACTCTGTCAAATATCAAAACAGGCGGTGCCTCTTGGTATATGTTACAAAACTCTACTTCAGAGTTAACCGTCTGTGCATCAGCGTGATGAATAAGGGTTCCATCTCGGTCTTGGCCGTTGGATGTATGTCTAATTATTATGGATTAAAACGTCTCGCTCTGGAGTAGAGCAAATTAACTTCTAGGTCTTTAAAGGATCTTGTTCGCATCTTCGTCATTAAATAATAATAAACTTCTCGACACTTATGAAAGACAAATTTCTCGTTTAGGAGTAGGAATCAAATGCAATCCCTACTATTTGTTTATTTGTCTGACGTTGTTGTTAGTCACTTATTTGTTATAAAAAACCAAAACCGGGCAAAACTTCGTCATACGGGTAAACAAATTCAGTCCTAGGGATTTCAAAAATCTATAGGATTTAAAAATTAGTTGAAATATACAGGTTACGTAAAATTTGTGACGGATCAAATTATTATTTTTTAAAGGGAATAGCCTACTTAATGCGTTAATTTCTTAATAAGCTTAAAATTCTGAGATTCAGAAATTTTTGAGCCCACTATAGATTTTTTAAAACCCTAGAACTTTTGTTTAGAATAGTTTTCGCTAGCTTGTCTACTTTTTAAAATAATCTGAGATTTTTTACACCTTTTAATAATAAAAAAATAAAAAATTTACCACCCTGTATCTTTGAAACAAAGCATCTGCGGACCCATGTTCATATAAACTTTTTGCTTCAGTTTCTTTCAAAGAATCTCCCTTTAAGCAATGACACATGTTTTTTGAAACATCCTGTATCATAAACTACGAAATCTGTATTATACATGTTTTATAATTTCTAGTTCTGTTCCTAACCATTTAAAGTTATCAGCTAATCACAAACAATTTTTTCGCGCTGGCTTTATAATATGCTAGAATTCATGAAATGGTTTTGTTAGTAAATAATATGGTGTTGCAGTATATGTGGATGAGTTAAGAGCAAATATACCGCATGCCGCATGCATCTATATAACATGATCCAGCAGATTCTAAACATATATGAAAGCAAGAATTTCTAGTAAAATACAGTGGCGGCCAAATAACTATCATTTCGCTTGAATAAAATTTTGCATCCTGTTTATTCTCTTTGTTAAAGTACAAGCTCCTTGCAGCACGCGCCTTAAAACTTTAAAAAGTTAAAGCTTGTCACCCTTTAAAGACCACGAAAAAGTAAGAATATATTACAACAAAATCTCTACAGGTTATTAATAATATTATCGGAAAACAAGGTTTCACGTTTCACCCTGTATCTTTCCTCGGTTCAGTCCTATAAAATTCAGGTGCCCAGAAATGGAAAGTAGGCATACAGGGCTTTCATCTAAAAAAGAGTTGTTTTAATTTGCAGGAGAATTCGGCAATTAATTGTCAATCGAAATCGGGTAAAAACAATTACCACCCATCTTAAAAATTGAGAAGACTATTTACCTTGCACAAACACAACATGTATATCAATAAGAAAAATTTCATAAGATAGCATTAGTTCCATTAAGTAATATTAAAGGAATATTTAACTTTCAATAACTAATTTTATTTTATTGGATAATTCATGTGTTTCTCTTAATACGATCCTGTCTCCGAACGCTCTGTTGTTACGCTTTTGTGAATATTTACTTACTAGTACTACAGAAAAGGGTATAAAGGCGTACCACGGGAGCTTATAATATAAAATTGGGAGTGCTCAAAACTAATTTTTTATCACGATATAAAAAAGTTACAGTATATCGTTATTTTCCTATTGTTACCTATTGCTCCCTAGTTTGTGTGATATGTTACTGGCATGCATGGAAGAGAGAACTTGGCCAAAACTGTAATTTGTGCCATACATTTAAATATAAGCTCTTGAAAATAAAAATTTTGGCTCTTAAGTTCAGGCCATGAATTAATAATATCGTAACAAAGTAGGTTTTTCGAAAAACGTTATTTTTTGTATGTTAACCTTCAAAACTAACATCAAAAGAAGTTTTATTCAATAATCAAAATCCGTAAAGTTTATTTCATATCCCAATTAAAAAGAAATAAAGAGCCAGCCGCCACTGTAAAAAAAAAGAAAAACTGAGGGCCCGAAGCAATCAAAGTAAATATTTTAAGCATGCCGCATGCATTTTTTTGTATTTTTCTTGCTCTTACCCGCAGAGCCGGCTCAAGCCCTTCGAAATCACCGGGGCCATGGCTCTCCCATGGTTCGAGGTCGACGGCGGCGTCGGCACCATCAAAATCGTCCACCAGGTAACCTCTGGCGTCGTTCTACGAAGATATATATTTTTAAAGAAATATATTTTTATTACATAATAATGCTTTGCGTTGTTAGTGTTATTTACATCCTGGTAAAATTTCAAGAAAAAATGTGATGTTCTGGGTTTCTCCTATTCTTTTTTATAGAGTATGTTCAATAGTACAATACTATATATTATAGTACGGTTGGCAACCCTAGACCCATGCCAAGTTTAGGTTTTTTAATAGTGAGCCTACTAGGAATATTTTGTAATTTGCGAAAAAAATTTGAATTTTTGAATTGATCCACCTGGGAAAAAAATTAACACGCCTAGGTATTTTATTTATTATTTTTTCTAAACAAATTTTGCATCATTTTGTCGACAATTCTTAAATTTCAAGAGAAAAAAATGTGTAAGTAGAAAGTTATAGTCGTTTGAATTTTTTAAAAATTATATTTTAGGTTTAGAAAAATTTATTTTTTAGTTTTTTTATGCTCCCTGTATCAAAAATTAAATATTTCATAACGTAAATCTTATTTATTTTACAAGCAAACACTTTTGTTAGTAGTGACATTTTAAGTATCTTGCAAAATTTCGTCCATTTGTCCGGTTCTCAACCCCATGCGGACATACTGCATACTCTATCCCTTTTCTCCGTTCATAAGACGTAGGATTTTTTCTATTAACTTTTTGGTAGTTATTAGAAACGTCTTTTTACGAATTCATTTATTACTACTTCCTCATTTTATATTTGAAGTACAGTTAAACCCCCGATAAAAGAATAAATAATGTTAAGATAGGCCTCAAGGCTCGTTATAAAACTTCAAAGTTCTGTTAACGACACCAAGTAAAATAATTTTTAACCGAAAGAGTAACGTTAATTTTCCCAAAAACTGCTTATCTTCCTCGCTGGTTCCTAAATTGCGATAGTCCCAGCGGATTTACGAGTAATTTACCACTCCTTCAATGGAACTAACTTTTCTTATAACATTTTCTCCGTTTTAATAACTACATAAAGTCAATTGTTCCTAAACCAAGGGTTTTATTCCCTATAAATTATTTTAAATTAGTCGATCTTCCGGATCTTAGAGTTCGACCCTCAGATCTTTCCTTAGCGTCATCGTTTATGTCTCTATAAACCAAATCGTCAAAGCTCTAGTGAGTTCTACTTTCTTAATATTTTTTCCAAAAAATTAACCACCATCATCAGAGATTGTAGTTACAAAGAATTTTTTGACATTCAAACATCCACAAATTTTAAATATAAAAACAACCTTAATTTTACTTGTAGAACAAACACTTATAAAATTACAGTTTTAACTATTGTAAGCAATTACAAACTAAACTATTGCAGAGGTATCTTTAAACTGTTGTGAGTGGTACATTTAAAGTTTTATTGTTGGGTACAGGTACGATTGGAAAATCCCATTCAGGTATACATTTTCATTTTTAAAATATTTCTGCAAAAATTTGCATCTTATTACGAAATTAGGTAGTTGTAAATGACGTTCAAGCTTTCTGTATCACTTCTTAAATTAATAATGTTATTTGGTTTTTTAATATGAATCATCTCTTTCACGTTACATTTTTTATTATTTGATTCAGAGGCCTAATATTTGTATATTGTTGAAATTAAAGTTGTGTAAGTTGTCTTTATTCGGTTTTTAATGATAGGTTCAAAGAACTTTTCTAGGTAATTATTAATTTGTAAGAGATTTTTGAATTTATTTATTTTTGTGGTCTATTTATCGGCTGAGTTAGAATGGCGGCTCTATCAACAAGTGCACTGACGACATTTTTTTTATTTATTAGGCGTGAAAGAATTAAAATTAAGATATCGATATCTATATGACCACAAGGGTTTATTACACCAATTTGTTTTGGTTGCCATTATTATCATATGAGATGTTTATGTCTAAAAAGTTGCTCAAATTATTGTTCCTTTTTCATAAGTAAATTTAAGTCTACTATAAAAAGTGTTGAATTTATCCAGAGTGTATTGAAGCTTATTTTCAGGAATACATAGAATACAATCATCTACAAATCTTTTAATTCAAGTTGTTTCTAAGGCAACAAACTTTCAGGCAAAATGTTCGATAAGTTCATATGCCCTTAACATACTACTACAAAAAATAAATTAACACTGAATTCACCATATACTAGCCATTATAACACCTTTATTTACATGACATGTGACGTCACAGCCAATAGTATCACGGTTTTCCAGTTTCGTTAATTAAGACCAAAATAAATAAATAAAGCAAACCAACATTCATATATATTTAATTTATGTAGCGAATTAAAAAAATATATTTCCGATTTATTTGTGATTATATGCATAGGTATTCTCTGTTGTTACTGTCCTATATCACTGCAACAAATTACACTCTACTTTATCCATACGGCACAAAATGAAAATTCACCCCTCACTAATCTGAATTTTACGGGTTTGTTAAATGCCTTTTAAATGTCGATTTTGTATAATTACTTAATAAATGCATATTCATGACAGAATAAACGCCTACTATATCGAGAGTAGTCAACAGAATTTGTGTCTGCATTTATTCGATTCTTGTAAAGCTAAACAGGGGTTGTTTTTGTGCCCTTATTTACCTATCACGCTTGTGAATCGTTGTCGTGTAAAGCCTAAATTATAATATTGACATCAAGTTTCTGTAACCGACGAAATGGTACACTTTCAATTCGGTTTTTTGGCAGATACACATATTTTTAATATTTTCACTTTACCAGGTAACCTCTACTTTCATGGTTCTATTTAGTTGTGCTTAAATACCCTTCATTTCTACCCCTGTAACAGATTTTTTTACCCTGTAGTGTTTTATTTTCGCAAGCTCTTAAAGAAAAAGTACCTCTGCCCACGTACTTTAACGGAATCTGCTTTACGTCAATCCGACTGTTCGGAGCAACTTCCGAATACATCGGATGTTGCTGTTTCCTTTGTCAACTCGTTGGAAACGAAGACACTGAAGTTATATTTAGTTTTCTTTTATACTGTCATTCATTTTCCCTTAATATAAATAGAAAAAAGGATATGCGTATATTTTAATAAAGAATGAATGTATTTTTAATATTCTCTGATCTGTAATAATCATTAAAATAAATCGAATTGGTCATGTGCAATACGGAATAGAGTGTGTCATTGAGTGAATGGGTATCAAGTTCAATATACGATATTGTTTTTTCTGTGTGGAATCCCTGATTGCTCAAAAATGTAAATAACGCTATCTCCGCCTTATATGTATATCTATGGAATTTACCCTTCCGTAGCTAAAGAAGTTTCATTTAAAAAAAAATTAAATAATAGGGGTGGTCGCTGACTACCACTTCTAGGGTTAATTCATTAACAGTACCGCTTAAAATATTTTCAAAGTAAACCCTTTTTTAGCCACGACATACAATATACTGTCATTACACGGCGAAAGCTACATTAGAGAAACCAATTATGTGGTATTTTCCTTTTAAACAGAGTAGAAATTGTTGTTGCAGGCAAATGTCACCGTCGGAATTCGGAACGGGATTCGGCTTAATTAATATAATTAATAACATTATCGTGTAGAATGGGTTGCGGCGAAATGGACGGAGAATTTGCGATTTGCAAAATTAGAATTTAACCAAGTGTACTCTGTGTAGGTAACGTAGTCAATTAGTCGTTAACTTTAATTTAGAGATTATATAATATTCCCGTTTTCCTGAAATTGTTTTTTCCACTTTTCATAGACAGATACAGACAAAATGACAGACAAAATTAAATCAAATTCGAAGCTTCCGTGCCAGTACTAAAGCTGACGAAGGGGCGCATGGCGGTGTTGCCAAATTTTTAATTCGATTCGCCACATTGCCCACTACGTTCAGTTGTAAAATAAATTTTTTGAACCAGGTCGGATTTTAAAGTTGGTAGTGTTGGTGTGATCAGGTCAGTTATTTAAAGAAAATCGTTTTGTTTTAAATGCCGACGTTTCGATTTATTTAAAATCGTCCTCAGGGCTCTACGGAGAAAGGAACAATAAGTACCAATTAGGCCTTTTTTCCATAAAGGAGAATTATAAATTTCTTTTTATTATATTATTGGTATACAGGGCGTTATAAAATGATGTTAAGAAACTTTAAGGGCAGATTCTACATCTAAGAATATGAAAATAAGTTTATATAAACATGGATCCTCAAACGCTTCCTTTTCGAGATACAGGGTGTTTAATGTTTTCTGTTTTAAATGTTTCTTTTTAATTTCTCGAAAATGCGTTAAGATATTGACATGAATTTTGGTACACGCCAGTATGTAATCAAAGGATACCTTTACGTGCAAAAATTTCTTTTCCAAAGTACTGCATCACCAGCGTGCGTGCTGGTAAGTTTTAATTTGTAGCGAAAAAATGGCACGCCACTGATTTTTTGCAAAATTGTTACTTTTTCCTTTAAGTCCAATTAATTCTGCGTGAAAAGTCTCTCTTGAGCTTCTTTGTTCTCACGCACCGTTTTCGAGTTAAAAATTAATTTATTTCTTACAATAAAAACAAATAATGAAAATGATATTCTTTGTTCAGGAAATAGTGCTTTTTGATTTAAATTTATAGTAGATGCTGGAAATGTCTTCTACGTGCTTCAATACATGCTGTAAATCGTCTTCGCATATTTCTCCTAACTCTTCGAAACACTTGAGGTGTGAAAATATTAAGCACCCTGACTCTCGAAAAAGAAACATTTGAGGATCCATGTTTATATAAACTTACTTTCGTATTTTTAGATGTAGAATCTGTCCTGAAAATTTCTTAACATCTTTTTGTAACACCCTGTATATAAAAAAATATGTTTACGGCTTGCTATATTATTTTAATATTCATTATTTAAAGGTTTAGGGTAGAACACCAGATAAAATACCAAAAAAAGGAAACAATAATAAACAAGAAAACAGAATAAATAAGACACTTACTAAAAAAAAACGGGGTTTCGGTGTTAAAAAAAGAATAAAATTTAAAATGGGACTTATTAGATACATCTAACAAAATGACGTACAAAATTGACGTAAGACACTTAAAAAATTAAAAAATATATATTTTTCAATTCTTTTTAAATGTCTTACGTCTATTTTGTACGTCATTCTGTTACATGCATTCAATGTGTCCCATTTTTTATACTTGCTCTTCATTTGTATCTAGATTTATTAGAAAGCAAGTATAATTCGTAGTCGTACATAGTGTACATAGTGATATTTTTCCTACTTCATACAGACTTAACATTTACAAAAAGCAATTTTATCCTAAAATTTAATATGCCAATTGGCGAAATGTCAGAAAAATGTTTGGAAGCTAGGCGCAAAGAAAGATTAGTACATACCAGAAAACTCTCCTGACTAAAATCTAATATTGATTTAATGAATTGCTTGATCATTGCATCGGATCGCTTACTAGCTTTCGATCGACAAATAATCAATAAAAAAGAAAAAACGTTTAGCTAATGACAGAACCATCAAAGAATACGTTGTGTTTAAATGTAGACTAATAGCTGAAAAAAATAAATTATATGATGTGAATTTGTTTCCGAGTTCTGATTTTTGTCCTAATACCCAATAAGATCGCCGCACTGTTCGACTTAATTTTTGTGTGCGTGTTTCGATTAACATCCTGTGCAATAATATAATATTAGTTGTCTAAATACGGGGATACTTTCGCACCTCCGATTACAATAGACCCCTAACATTTGTTTGAATTGTTGCTACCTTTTGCCGACCCTGCTGTTCCCCCATCCCAAAGCCGCAGATAAATCTCCTGGCAATCATGCCCACGTATCATATCTTAAGACATTAAGGACAACCCAAATTTAAACCACAGCACTGTCTCTGCATAAAATTGCCCCCTAATTGGGCGAACGGCACACATTCAAGCGAGTCCCTTTCAAAATTTAGACGTAAACGCTCCAGTCACGTATATTCAACTCACTCTTATCTCTCACGTATAAACGTCATGACATATACATATGAATTGTCCATCCGGTACGAAGTCACGACCCATCAAGAAGATTCACTCCCTTGTAAAATATTCAATGGTTATTGTCGTCACATGCGAAAACAATAGGAATATATATTTTTGTTATAGCATAATAGTCACTGTTAAGGGATGTCCATGGAAGCATGGGCAGCAGGGCTTCCCTAAACTTTTCTGAGATAAAGAAATAAGTTTGTATACAATAATAAGTAAATACTGCTAATAACTCTAATAATGCTGATTTAAAAAACCTATTAAATGAAAGCAGAAAACATCTAGCTAATCATTTTAATACATTTAGGAAGCATCTTCCGGACTCTCAATACAACCTACTTGGTGTATTGGAGACTTAGTTGCATTCAGGGATTACCGATAATGCTGCGAACGTTGGTGGTTATGTAGTTGTCCGACAGGATCGGCTAACTCGAGCGGGAGGAATTTCAGTCCATTTAAAAATAATTAAAATTTTACCGTAGTTCTTCGGGAGTGCACAGACCATATAGAGAATGTCTGGGTTGAGGTGGAAATTTTCAATAAAAGTATAATTGTGGGTAATGTGTACCGACCTCCAAATAGCGATATAAACATGTTTGTTACCGATTTGAAGGATGTTCTTGCATATTTTTATACAATATTTAATAAAACAGTTATTTTGGGGAACTTTAATATAAAAAAACAGCGAAAACAGTATTGTTTTATTTGTTTTGTCAAAAAATAATTATATTTTTTGAGCGACCGGTACCTAGTAAGGTACTACGCAGGATTAAATTTCGTACAGTAATAGCGTACTCCAGTATATGTTTCTATATGCCACAATTTTTGCAAAACAGCGAAGGAAAGTACCAATGTCAAAGAATTTTCGTTTTCGTTACACTGAGCGGAGAGGCGAGAGACAATTTCTGATAAATTAAAAAAAATTAAATTAGTTTTTTAATAAAATTGTTAAAAAGTATGCATTATCGATGTATAAAAATTCATTTTTTTATCCCCGCAAAGCTTAGGAGCGCGGTACTTCCCCGCTTCGACTGACGCCCCTGTCTGGTAAAGTCGATTAATAAAAAATAAGTAATTTGTAATAAAAGACTCACCTCGTCTTGATATCTTTAGATTTTAATACGAAACCCAACAATAATTATTCCAGTTGAAATATATATTTAAATTGTAATGTAAACTCCAAAACCCCTTTTTTGGGAAACGTGGCAATCAGATACAAATTAATACCTCCCTACCGTGAAAAAATATGTATTTTCAAGTAAAAAACCTTTACCTTGCTTTGGTATATTTAGATTTTATTATAGAGATCCGTCCCCGAGGAAGAATGCTTCACCGGTAATGAAAAACAAAAAAAAAAATTAATTACAAACGACCTGTTGTATATTAAATTTGTGACATCGCTTTACGAATTTTAATAAAGTAAAAGAAAACGTGTTTTTTAGCGAACAACAGTTATCACGACATATTTTTCCCGAAAGTTGTTAATAAAATTAATTATAGACCAGAAAGGTAAAAAATTTCATGCGATTAGTGCTGTTCATTATGTCATATTAATTTTCTAAATAATAAAATTAAATTCTGTCCTGTTTCGTTAACGCACAGGGCGTTACCCAGGCAAAAAACGCTTTGAAATTACAAATATACCCTATAATTTAGCCAAATAAGTTTCTAACTTTGAGCCTAAAAGCTCTAGTCACGTATATTCTACAATATTATCGCGCACGTAGAACGGCATGTCATATGCATATGAATTGTTCACTCGCGCCAAGTCACGCTCCTCGCTAAAAATTATTTTTCCCTAAATATTGTTGGTTGCTTTTCTTTAAATGTATACATATATTTTTCCAGCGATCGTTACAAAATTCTGACTATTCTGAGAAGATTTCTTGTAAAAAAAGGCAATATTACAGTACATCTAGTAGGAAATATTCATTTGTGTCATTTACCGAGCGAAAAAATTTGTAGCAAAATGGCCCGCAGGGTCGAGTTTTGTAAATTCTCGAGATCGGTAAGCACTCCCTGACTAAGTAGTGTATACCATTTTTACACAATCATACTAATCTTTACGAACAAATACAAAAACTGGTCTTAATGGTATGAAACATTGAGCGTTTGTAATATTATATAGGGTTATGCGACGTCATTATGTCTGTTGCTATGCAACGGTTCGTGCTAGTTGTTCTGTCAGTTTGAATTGGTCGATTCCGATTATTCAGGAAATTTTTGATACAGCGTAAAAGAATGAATCTTATTGTTAAGATGTTTGGGGGAAAAAGTATTAAAGAAGCCCTGCTCTCGTGAAAGGTACGAAAGTGACTTGTATACTTTGGTTTCTCGAATTCTGTTTTTGGATATAAACTAACTAAATTCAACGTCATATATCAGTAGTAAGCGCGCTCCAATATAACATTAGGTATCCTATAAAAAAATTGTAAATAAGCACACTAAAGGCAAGACTAAATCAATCCTTGTTACATTTCTACTTCAATTATTTATGAAAACCGATTGTGGGGTAGTTTTTGTAGGGCAAAAGTCAAAACAAAACGTTAAGGGCGGTATTATTTGCGTGCTGGTAAGGTTATTGCGTGTGCTGTGCCAAGATAAGTGACAATATAATGGGTCTGGAAATCATGATATATATCTAAAATATTAGAGATTTTCGATATATATATATATAAGGACGTTTTCAAAAAGAGAATTAAAGTAAAGTGGGGCAAGTGCGGCATAGAAATTCAGTATAAAATTAAATCGTTGTAAAAATTTGAAATGATTTTTTTAACACGCTTTTTTATTCCTAGGGCATTAATCATATTATGTCTATGGGATAATGGAGAGGTTTTCAAGAAAGTAGTATCATATTTATAAAGCTCATAAATTTTTTATTATAATTATTTTTTATTAACTTTTATTTACTTATGTTTCGTGACAATCACGATTCCTTTTATACTAGGAAGGAAAGATGTTTCTAAACAGTTACTGTTAAAATAACTATTGTTTTCATTAAATCTGTGGAGGTGTAACCACAAACAGGACATTGAACTTGTTAAAAATTTGCAGTACTTACTTGAAACATAGCTCGATTATAATTTCCAGTAGCGGGGATGATCACGCTGTAGGATATTTGCTCGAACTCGGGCGAATTATCGTTGATATCGTCCACTTTGACAACCACTCTTGTTGTGGATGACAGTGGAGGCTCGCCATTGTCGGAAATCAAAACCTGAAACAAAAAAAGTATCTGTAATATGCATACTTCAGTTCCTAAGGCATTTATTTTTTGAAAAACATTAATTTTTCACATCCCTTGTATTATTGTTTTTTACCATCTTTGTAACTTGACAGATATAAAAGTTATATCTATACTTGTAATATATCTCCACTATGGTCCACTTAAAAAAATGCATTCTATATTAAATATTTCCCCCCTTCTTCTCCTTTAGAGGGATTTGAAAAACGCACACACACTTAATCGTTATGAGGTGTTTTTATGCTGAATATTATCGTTCTCCTTCAGCGATTTGTGAGGTATAGGCTTTTCTTTTTAAAAATTGCCGTTCCCGTTTTACCACTGCATTTTAACAAAACTTTTTAAAAAGCCCTTTTCACCCCTCCAGGGGTTGATTTTCAGAATACTCTTTCTTATTCCTTGCCTACATTCTTAAAGAAATATGCTCTCAAAATTTCACGTTTTTACGTTCAGCGGTTGGGGTTGATATATACAATCTGAGGTCTTACTAAATAGGGAATATGCATACAGAGTGTAACAAAAATATGGAACCTCGAAATATCTTGCAAACCGTTCATCCATTTGTATGAAATTTTGTACACTTATTACGCCCGATTCAATGCTGAGTTCCGCATTGTTGTCCAGTTTGTCGTTTTCCTGAAATCGAGAGGAACATTTTCTTAATGGAACGCTCTATATTTTATTAGATTTTCAAATTCAGCTTAAAATTCTGATTACTTCTTATTGGGAACATTTTATCCTAAAGTTAACAGTTTTTAGGAAAATGGTGGTCAAAAATCATTATTTTATTGAATTTTTCCTTAAAATACCTGTGCACAAAAGTTTACCTGAAATATCTGACATTGTCAGTTTCGTTTATTGACAAAAAATGGATCATTTAACAGAAGCTCAAAGTATTGAAATTTTAATAATACTGGGTTAAGGGGACAGAATGTAATATTTTTAATAACAAATATTCGGACAGACATCCATTAACTAAATCTACTGTAAGTAAAGTTTTAGAAAATTTCGTCAAGCTGGAAACGTAAAAGACGTTCTGGCCGATCTAAAAGTTCAACAGATGGTGACAACGCTCTGAATGTTTTACTCAGTTTAGAGGAAAATCCCCATCTTTCTACCAGAACACTGGGAAAAGAAATCAACGTTTCACACATGTCCGTAGACCGCCTTCTGAAATCCGAAAAGTTTCATCCGTACAAAATAAGAATTGTGTGGAATTTTGCGAAACCATGATGGAACGTTGCAACACCAATCCAGATTTTGTCCACCGAATAATTTTTTCTGACGAATCAACATTTTTTTTAAATGAAAAATTTAGGCATAATTGTCTACCATAATTACGACAAGCCAGGACCAATTTTTTATAACCACAAATACGAGTTTCATCGCATTTCCTTCCTATTACCCTATTTTGCTATACCCTTGTGGACGTTAATTCATATATTTGCTTCTATTAGTTTTAAAATTTTTGCCACTCTTCTGCAAAAAATCAAATAATTAAAATTGTTAATATGGGGTTACTGTCTTGTCTGACTGTTGTTGTCTCTAATTTAAGTGAATAGAAATAAGAAAAGTTGACAGGCATAATTGTCCATATTGGGCCAGGGAAAATCCACACTGGATAAGTGAAAATCATATCCAGTTCCCCCAAAAGGTAAATGTTTGAGCTGGTATCATAGGTCGGAGAATAATTGACCCCTTCTTCATGAAAGAGACATTAAATGGAGAAAGATATTTGGATCTTCTAAGAAATAAAATGTCCCGGCTCTTGCACAAAACTATTTCCAAATAATCGTCAGTAAGTGTTGTTACTTTATTTTACCTGATGTACTGATTATTTGAATATGATTCTTTAGGCAATAATCAAACACCAAATGATGAATATGGTTGCAGCAGGACGGTGGCCCACCGCACTATGCCCAAATGTTCGGCAATATCTCGATGGTGTTTTTTTAGAAGATGGATTTTACGTAGGGGTACAATCGATTGGCCAGCTCGGTCTCCAGACTTGACGCCCCTCGACTACTTCTTGTGGGGTCACCTCAAAAATGTTGTTTTCAAAAGTAAGCCAAATGACCTCGAAGACTTAAAGTTAAGGATAGAGACAGAATGTGGAAGAATCGAGGAAACTGACATTCTTCTAAATGTTTTACATATTTTTCCGCAGTATTTGGCCTACTGCCAAGAACTAAATGGACAACATTTTAAACATTTGATTTAGTATTCTTCATCAACTTTTAAATTATTTCCTCCTGTATTGTTTATTCTTGTAGTAAACATCCAAATAGTATAGCGTTTTCTTTCCCCAGTGTTCTGGTAGAAAGATGGGGATTTTCCTCTAAACTGAATAAAACATTCAGAGCCTTATCACTATCTGTTGCACTTTTAGGTCGGCCAGAGCGTATAGCGTTTTTTACGTTTCCAGTTTGACGAAATTTTTTAAAAACAGTAGATTCAGTTAATGGATTTCTGTCAGGATATTTGTCATTAAAAATATTACAAACTTCTTGTTGCATTCGTATTCTGTCCCCATAACCCAGTATTATTAAAATTTCAATTCTTTGGGTTTCTGTTAAATGATCCATTTTTGTACATAAACGAAACTGACAATGTCAGATATTTCAGGTAAACTTTCGTGTACAGGTATTTTAAGGAAAAATACAATAAAATAACGATTTTTGACCACCATTTTCTCAAAAATTGTTAACTTTATTATTATTGTTTTGTATATTAGATAGCTGGTTTTATTTTTTCAATAGTAAAATAAAAAGAAATGTTTACTCCCTTTGGTGTTTTTCTAAAAATGACTTTAACGGAAAAATTGCCGCGATAATTTTTTTCAACAATGAATGTAGCTACGGTAATACCCGTATTTTATTGTTAAAATCTTGATTTTGACTAGTGAATAAAATTCTCCTAGTAATTTTCGGGGATAATACCACGAGAGCTTAAAAACTACGGACAATTTTTCACGATTGCGTGTTTTCTATAATTTCACGAGTCCGCAGGACGAGTGAAATTTGCAAAGAAAACACGTAAGAGTGAAAAGTTATCAGTAATTTTAAAGCTCGAGTGGTATTTAGGGGATTTTTTCACGAATGAAAACACAAACCTTACTTTTCAATTAAACTAAAATTATGACAACCAAGAAAATGACAGGAAAAAATTACCGGTGTAATTTTTTTTAATTGACGCAACGTCAAAAAAAATTATCGCTGTCATTTTAAAAAACTTTACTCATCTTACGGGACTTTTAACATATGAGTGAAATAATCTTCAAAATAATATTTTTGGATTTGTAATGATTCCCTTAAACGATTTATACAATAAAAAATACATACATATTCCTTATTGTCTGCATTAAAGCCGAGGCTTTTGATTGCATGATTATAAAAAAAAACATTATTGCTGTAAAATATTCGAAAAGCATAATAATTAACACAGCGTAAAATGGTTCATAATTAAAATAAACGAGCACAACAAAACTTAATAATAAATAATAAACCTGAAATATCTTCGGGGCTTTAAACCAGTTAAAGGTGGACTTCGGGCCTGAAACCCGAAACAATTAATCATAATTTTAAAACCACGGACTGCGGCTTTCAGCCTTAATTTAGAGATTGTGTCAAGTCTAATTATTAAGTCCGGTGATAAGTCACTGCTCAGTGGCTCCCCCCAGTAATACCCCCCTGTTATTAATGATTATATATGCAAGGCAAAAAATTAGGGTGATGTTGCGTCGGGTGCATAATTGGGTAAAATACATTCGTTGCTACACAAAATTAAAACAATATAGCCCTCAAACGGAGGAGTGGCGATTTCCCATCAAAGATCGTTTATGGTAGAAAGTTATTTTAGAAATGGTAGGAGAGTTGATGGCCAGTGGGTGTATTCAGTACATGAAGCTCTGGAGGAATTTCAAGATGAGTTTCCTGAAGATTTAGTGGACTACTACCAACTTCGTCATGTTTTATTAAATTGCGTAAGTTTGTTTAGAGAGACCGGCAATGTTGATAGGAAAGAGGGCAGTGGTAGACCCAAAGTTCGAATCAACAAAATCCTTCAACATCGACGTTCTTATCCAAGTTTTGACTAGGCGCATTGCAGAAGACGATCTTTCACAGGTTGCAGAAGAAACTGGTAATATAATTGGACCTTAAAGTAATTTATACAAATTACACAGAAAAAACTGCTATGCTATTTCCAATAATAGTACTGTTTTTGACCACTGTCACATTAGTTATATTACAGTTAATATTGTCTCAACAAAACATCATTGAAATAATCAAAAACAAATATTGCTTCAAATATAGACTTGGACTTCACGAGTATACTTACTTCTTTGAAAACTATATTTCTATTATGACCAAAATACCATTGGAATCCAATAAATTTATAATGTTCCTTGGAGTGTAGAATTGTTAGAGCCAAAATATGAATCTATCTGATTGGAATGCTTAAATATAATTGGGCGAAAAATTGCTATTTGTAGACGGTGTGATTCAAAGTACCATATATTTTATTAAACCATCTGACATTCACGAGAATATGGCTCCGTTCTACAGCGATGTTTTTTGCAGGAATTTGAAAAAATTAGCTTTATCCGTGTAGAGATGATACTTTCTGCCTTGTCTGACAAAATTACCACACACATGGAAAGCAATTAATAATTTATCATGTGAAAACCCATTTGTCTACCACACACAAACACCCCAAAATAGACAACAAAGCATCATACAGGAACTCCATATCCTGTTTCTAAGTAATGTTAATCTGCACAATATATTGTGCCATCTCCGAAACACTTAATATTATTTCCTCTAGTATTTAATGTCAACACAATGAAACCTATTTTGGACACGAAACTTAGAGATTTCAG
This sequence comes from Philopedon plagiatum, assembly GCA_963971165.1. Taxonomy (NCBI): domain Eukaryota; kingdom Metazoa; phylum Arthropoda; class Insecta; order Coleoptera; family Curculionidae; genus Philopedon; species Philopedon plagiatum. The sequence continues at coordinate 88,751,430 of OZ020195.1, forward strand.
TGTTAAAAACATACTCTGTTTTGATTGGTTTACGATTAAGAAGTTTGATTTTAAGGTTATCGCTTAGTTATCAACGCGGCATCACCTCGCCTCTATAAACTCGGTAACGCCTGTACATCGGATAAGACAATCCGTTGACCACAGTGGCGGATACAGAAATTTTAAAGTTGTATATCTCTGTTGCTACTTACGGGACCCATGCCAAGTTCAGAGGTTTTAATAGTAAGGCTACCAGGAATATTTTGGTAATGAAAAAAATATTTTGTAATTTGCGAAAAAAAGTTGAAATTTTGATTAGCCCCCCCCCCCCCAAAAAAACTTTAACCTAAAACTTTACTTACAGTAGATTTAGTTAATGGATTTCTGTCAGGATATTTGTCATTAAAAATATTAGAAACTTCTTGTTGCGTTCGCATTCTGTCACCATAATCAAGTATTATTAAAATCGATGAAAAATTGAGCGTTCCATTTAAAAAAAAGTTCTTCTAGATTTCAGTAAAGCGGTAAACTTGACAACAATGCGAAATTCACCATAGAATCGGGCGTAATTTTGTACCTAAATGTACAAAAGTCCATAAAAATCGGATGGACGGTTTGCAAGATATTTTGACGTTCCCATAGTTTTGTTAAACACTGTATACAATCGTAATGCGTTTAATTAGCCAAATTTTCATTAACAGCGCAAACCTAAGCAATAAACACAGTCATATCTTTTACTGCCGAACACTCACCGAAATCAGAAGCGGCGAGAGAGGGAGAGAGGGACACCAAAAAGCGATAAAAATAAACAAGTCTATTAATATAATCGTCGTTGTTTTAATGAAAATCCCCATTATCAATTTCCATTACCTCTAATAATGGGTTTCGCAAGTTTTACGGCGACTATAAAAGCTGACTGCTGCGAAGCCTCATAAAGTTCGTAATTAACTGCTTTATATTATTTAACACGAAGAGTCCGTGACAAAGAGAATTTTGAACAAGCTAGATTTTAGGGATGTTTTCTTGAAGATAGTTGGTAAGGCTGCGATGTTTCTAAAAACAAATTAAATTAAAAGTTTTAAAAACCTGATAACTTAAGCACTAAAAAGTACGAGGAAGTATTGATAAGTTCTTAGTAAAACAAAATTTACGGAAGCTCTAGTTATAATGTTGTTATTGACACTGGTAATGTTTTTAATCTGAGTACCTTATAGTTTTGTCATAAGACCTACAGCAATTCGTGAAAACTTAAATGTGATGTTCACTTAAAATGCTTTTGTCAATACTCGCAAAAGTGTTTTTAATATAAAAACATAATTTGTTTTCATGTACCCATTTTACTAGTAAATAAATTTTTGCAGAAAGTCTTTTTTTTTGTTAAATGGATAAAAACAACCACCATATTTCATTTATGTAGAAAATAAAAAAAATTTCAGTTTTATTTGGATAATATGTATATTCCCGATTCTGTAAAGTTCAAATTAGCAAACTCAGCACTCCGTGTAACCTTTTGTTTCCTACCCTTTTATTAAAAATTTATTATGTTCACATATTAATTTTCTCTTATCTGATTTTTATTGCCACTTGACATGAGAACATAAATCATCAGTGTGTCGTTAGCATAGCATAAAAGGGGGTTAATTTGTCAACTACAACAAAGTCGGGGTAATTTTCATCAAATTAGCGATCAGCAAACATAATATTACTTCGGTATTGTTTTCATTTTTTATTAAAGAAGAAATAAATTTGAGGTTATGAATTACCTAAAGTTCCAAATAAATAAAGGGTTACTTTTGAAATAAATCCAACCATTTTAGAACCCAATCCAACCCATCAAACCCAATCAAACATGCTTGTTTATTTAATCAAAAAGTAGGTCACCGTTAGGTATAAGGCGGCTGGGTAGAGTTCAGGTCTGCATTTCTCTCTCCATCCATTCCTCTATTCTATTACTGAACCTAGATATTTGTAGCTGTCCACTTGTTCTATTTCTTTTCCGTGTATTTTTATGTTATGAGCTGTATCTGTTCTTGTAATTATCATTGTTTTCGTCTTTTCTATATTTATCTTCATATTTATTGTATTCATTTCTTTATCCAATATATCTAGGTTGTGTTGTAGATCTTTTTCCGTGTCTGCCAGGAGTATCATGTCGTCTGCGAACATCAGCTCTGTTATTTGTGTTTGCTTCATTTTCCAATGCCCCAATTTTAACCAGTGTGAACTTGGCAGCCAAAAGTTAGCAGCCAACTTTCCGGAAACACCCGAAAGACCAGTGGCGTAACGAATATTAAATCTTGTCCAGCGCATTCACCAAAAAACTTAATAACACAGTTAAAAATTGGTTGATTCGGAGTTACCTCACGGATGTTAAAAAAAGTCTACACTTTCATTTTAGTTGTAGTCGCTAGGGAGAACAGTGTAAAATATAATACAGTCCTTAGATTTTTTTTGAAACTGGGTGAAAAATTAAATTGCTGCTGGATATGAAGACAGTACAGCCTTCTACACTTGTATTTTAGTTTTAAACGGCAGGGAGGATGGTATTAACTATATGCAGCACTTAGATTTTCTTGCAAACTTGTAAGAGGGCAGTTACAGGGTGAAAAAGAACGTGATTTCTGCTTGATACGAATATTTTTATTTGAGCTTTCTACACATCCAATTTAGTTTAGGTTAGTAGGGAGGATTGTACTAAATATATTTCAGCACTCAGATTTTCTTGCAAACCCGTACGAGGGTAGTTACAGGGTGAAAAATGATATAGCTGCTTGATACAAATATTTTTATTTGAGCTTTCTACACTTCCAATTTAGTTTTAATCGGAAGGGAGGAGAGTATTTAATATATTTCAGCATTCAGATTTTCTTGCAAACCCGTACGAGGGTAGTTACAGGGTGAAAAATGTGATAGCTGCTGGATACAAACATTTTTATTTGGGCTTTCTACACTTCCAATTTAGTTTTAGTCGGAAGGGAGGATTGTACTAAATATATTTCAGCACTTAGATTTTCTTGCAAACCCGTACGGGGGTAGTTACAGGGTGAAAAATTAGATAGCTCCTGGATACAGATATTTTTATTTGAGCTTTCTACACTTCCAATTTAGTTTGAATCGGAAGGGAGGATTGTACTAAATATATTTCAGCACTTAGATTTTCTTGCAAACCCGTACGGGGGTAGTTACAGGGTGAAAAATTAGATAGCTCCTGGATACAGATATTTTTATTTGAGCTTTCTACACTTCCAATTTAGTTTTAATCGGAAGGGAGGAGAGTATTTAATATATTTCAGCATTCAGATTTTCTTGCAAACCCGTATGAGGGTAGTTACAGGGTGGAAAATGAGATCGAATATTGGCCAAAAGTATGTATGTTTCACACTAAAGCAATACGGCCATGGAAGTCCATTAATTATAAATCATGTCCGTTTTTCATGCTTTGTTATCTTAGATAATGTCGATAACAGTTCCAGATACACAACAGGTCACATTGTTAAAAAAAAAACTACAAATACTAGGTAAAGAGTCATCAGAAAACGTCGTGCATATTCGTAAAAAAAAATAGTATGAAGCATCTCATACCCTCCTAGGCTTCCAAAACAACAATTTTTTCGGCAAATATTGAAAGAAACTTTACGTCAGTAATAAATGAAAATATTGATGAAATGACTGCTTTTTTAATTACTTGACTACAAAAACAGCGAAATGAAATACTCAATGTTTTTTTCAACTCAAACCTCCAACCCTTAAAAAGAGAAAGATCGACAGATTGACGAATATGGAGAACCCTGATTTTCGTAATCTAGGGACCCGCAATGTAAAGATATGCAAAACTTTTAAAATGTAATTTTTACATAAATGGGTGAGGAAGGAAAAAAATATTAAGTAGCAAACGTCTGTCTATTCTTGTATGAATTATTTTCCTCGACACCCGACGGCCGCCACTGGTAACAGGCTCTCGGGTTATAAATTGCGTGTCGGTGTTGCCTCGTCTGTTCATCTTCACTTATTTATTTTCTTCGTGCCACGAAAATTCCGATGTCTTCTTTTTAACTACGCTCTTAAAAGTCTAGAAGAAAAATTCAACCAAAAAAATGTCTCCTTCATCCACTGTCTTTATTTAATTTTACTCACAATGTCTTGATCAGTATGTATCTTTTATCAAGTGAATAGTGATCTCATTTTTCAAGCTGTAAACATGCACCCTCGTACGAGTGTGACAGAAAATAAGATTGCTAAAATATATTTAATACTAACCTCCCTCCCGATTAAAACTCAATTGGTGAGTGTAGAAATCTCTAATAAAAATATTGGTATCAAGCAGCGATCACGTTTCTCATACTGTAAGTACCCTTGTACGGGTTTGCAAGAAAATCTGAGTGCTGAAATATATCTAATACTATCTTCCCTACCGATTAAAACTAAATTGGAAGTGTAGAAAGCCCGAATAAAAATATTTGTATCCAGGAGCTATCTAATTTTTCACCCTGTAACTACCTTCGTACGGGTTTGCAAGAAAATCTGAATGCTGAAATATATCTAATACTATCTTCCCTACCGATTAAAACTAAATTGGAAGTGTAGAAAGCTCAAATAAAAATATCTGTATCCAGGAGCTATCTAATTTTTCACCCTGTAACTACCCCCGTACGGGTTTGCAAGAAAATCTAAGTGCTGAAATATATTTAGTACAATCCTCCCTTCCGATTAAAACTAAATTGGAAGTGTAGAAAGCCCAAATAAAAATGTTTGTATCCAGCAGCTATCACATTTTTCACCCTGTAACTACCCTCGTACGGGCTTGCAAGAAAATCTGAATGCTGAAATATATTAAATACTCTCCTCCCTTCCGATTAAAACTAAATTGGAAGTGTAGAAAGCTCAAATAAAAATATCTGTATCCAGGAGCTATCTCATTTTCACCCTGTTACTACCCTCGTACGGGTTTGCAAGAAAATCTGAATGCTGAAATATGTTTAATACTATCCTCCCTTCTGATTAAAACTAAATTGGAAGTGTAGAAAGCTCAAATAAAAATATTTGTATCAAGCAGCTATATCATTTTTCACCCTGTAACTACCCTCGTACGGGTTAGCAAGAAAATCTGAGTGCTGAAATATATTTAGTACAATCCTCCCTACTAACCTAAACTAAATTGGATGTGTAGAAAGCTCAAATAAAAATATTCGTATCAAGCAGAAATCACGTTCTTTTTCACCCTGTAACTGCCCTCTTACAAGTTTGCAAGAAAATCTAAGTGCTGCATATAGTTAATACCATCCTCCCTGCCGTTTAAAACTAAAATACAAGTGTAGAAAGCTGTACTGTCTTCATATCCAGCAGCAATTTAATTTTTCACCCAGTTTCAAAAAAAATCTAAGGACTGTATTATATTTTACACTGTTCTCCCTAGCGACTACAACTAAAATGAAAGTGTAGACTTTTTTTAACATCCGTGAGGTAACTCCGAATCAACCAATTTTTAACTGTGTTATTAAGTTTTTTGGTGAATGCGCTGGACAAGATTTAATATTCGTTACGCCACTGGTCTTTCGGGTGTTTCCGGAAAGTTGGCTGCTAACTTTTGGCTGCCAAGTTCACACTGGTCCAATTTTAAGCTTTTCATTTCTTTCTTACACTCTTTTATTGCCTGATCCAGTACCACTGAGAACAGTGGTGGGCTCAGCACACATCTCTGCTTTATTTTTGTTATAAATTCGCTTGGCTCCTCGTTGTTTGTTCTTACTATGTTGGTATTGTCTTTATACATGGCCTTTACTATTGATATTAAATTCTGTCCGCTTTTCTCTTTTTTAATACTCTGCATTTTTGTTTATTAGTTTTTCGCTGACCTGTCTTACTATATGAATACTAGGTCCTGTGTACTCCGCCTTTCCCTGAATCCCCATTGAGATTCCTCCGTGGTTGGTTGAATTCTACTTCTTATCCTCTTCTTAATTATTCTAGCCATAACTTTACCTGAAACACTAGACAGGCATATGCCTCCATAATTGCTACACTCCCTTTTATCTCCTTTCTTATGTATTGGAAGTACATATTACATTCCTTTGGCACTCTCTCACTTTCCATAATCATATTCATTAATTTATTCACTTGTCTTGTTCCTTTTCCGTCTATTTAATCATTTCTGGTGTTTGATATGTTATTCGCCAATGTTAACATTTCTCTGTTCATGTTATAATTCATTTGTTATTGTTTATAATGACTTATTATTGATTTCAAATATTAATAACTAATAAAAATCAACATTTATTGTTTAATAGAACAACTCATTTTGCATAAAAATAAAATTATAAATTCACAGTGATTAAAGTATTGTTGTCAACCTTGACATTAACTTTAACTTACCTACGAAGAAAATTTAAAAAGTGAGCAGGTATTTCGTTCGCAACCTGGATAGTTGCGTTTAAAGTATATTTATGCGAAATAATTTTTAGTTTTAACTATTTCAAAAACGATTGAAAAATCGCATAGGGCATGTTATACAAAATATGTCTAGAACTTCTCCCAGAATCCAAAAGTATGATACAAATCATACCATACCGGATTTACTACTAACTCCAAATTAAGAGTAACCTTACAATCACAGAATCGATAGTAGAAGAGAATAGGTCATTAATGCGGAGGAGAAATATGGTTGAGGTAAGAACCCTAGGGATAGCATTGATAGGATGTAAGTTAACTGTAATGGTCAATGGACTGAAAATAATATTAAATGTGATTTAAAAATTTGTTGTTAAGATACTACTAATATATGACTGAAAGTATTGTATTAATAATATCTCAACAATTAGTTTTTCGAGATCATTGCTTTATAACATTCTTCGTATATTGCCTTTTAGAATCAACAACGATTTAAATCAGAAAAATCATATTTTTTTAAATTTATTCGAAAACCAAAATTAATCTGACCTTGGTGTACAGAAAAACACATTTTCAAAAAATATATGATATATTTCTCATGATTTTGTTAAGAGTACATCAATCAAGAACTAAATTTCTATCGAATATAAAATAGTCTTCATCATTGTTATAATCATCGTAATATTCGTCACTTATTTGGTGACTCTCGGGCACACTATTAAAATTTTCCAGCAGCCACCTGTGTGGGGATGGGGTTGGTTCAGTATGATATTCAGTACTTGTAGTACTGCCTTCAGTAGTAGTTTGGACATTATCCTCAACAACCATCGGCTTTTGTACCGGTACTAAGGCATCTCCGTCGTTGCGGGAGGCTTTCAGAAGGCGAATCAAATGTTCCAATTCCAGATCATCTGAATCCATTTTTAAGGAAGGTAACTGGGTTGAAGCCAATACTGGACTTCCTGAGTAGGTACTCACTTCTTCATCTTTGGAACTAGCGTCAACAGTTTCTGTCGAAGTGATAATTTCAGTTTGACTTTTCTCGCCGTTTTTAACTATTTCTTCATGCACAGTGTCCATTGGGCCCTGGACGTTGTTTTTCTCCGATTCTTGAGTTTTGGGAAGGCCTTCACAAATATACCTAAAATAAGATAATATTTTTGATGTTATTTATTTTAAAAAATATCTATTGTTTCCAAGAAAAAGTTACAGGTATGAAGGGGTATTGATATCTAGTTATCCTGAAAGTTTCTAATAGACAAAATTAAATATGGCTGCTATAGTTGCAGCTATGATGTTTTATAAATAAGTTGTTAAAATTTGACATCCATAAGTTGTATTGTAAGTTGCTGATATGATAGAAAGCTTAGGTGATCAGTGTCCTTCATACGCCACTATTAAAAACTTGGGAATTTAGAAGAGGAAGATTAGATATCGAAGATGAGCACAGCTCTGGAAGACCATTTTCTGTGACCACTCCAGAAAACACTTTGTTTTGAAATATTGTGGCATTTTATATGGTACGCTAAGTACTTGTCAATACTCCCTCGTCCAGTGCATTTTTTCAAAGGGGACCAGAGGGTTTTGAATGTTAAATTTTTAACCCCATATCAGAAGTATGGAGGTAAAACTTGACATAGGTCAATTTAAGAGTCTGACGATCATGTTAGTTTGCCAATTACACCAAAAAAGCTCAAAAAATACCATGTGAAGGTAACACACATTTTCTGACGTTTAAAACTCTATTGTCACACTTTTAGATACATTTTTTAGATATTTTTCGGAACTTTCTTGGCACATTGGCAAATTAACATTATCTTAGGACTCTGAAATTTACCTAAGTCACTGTTTATCTTTATGTACTTCTAACAGAACTGTGCCTTAGGTGTGGTTAACAATTTAACATGTAAAACTCCATGGTCCGCTTTAAAACATGTACCGTACTTGAAAATTTAGAAAGTTTGCAACATTAGATAGCAAAAAGATTTACTGCAGTCAATAGTTCAACAGTATAGTTTAAAAAGAAACTATAACAACAATTATTGTGGTAGTTAAATCTGTGATATTAATTAAAATGAAAGTATAACAGCAATTTCACCTTCTCAAATCATAGCAAAAGTAATTATTCCAACCAAGTTTTCCGTAATCATTCTTATATTCCAAGCAGTCTTCTCCTTCGTACCCATTTGGTTCACCTGGAACCCAACCAAAATGGCTTATTTCTTGACTGGTCGATTCCCAAATCCATGGACCGAGGGGAAGATTACGGCGACCTCCAATCCAGTAACCAGCTAAAAATATTTGAAGACCGTTATTCTGCTGCGTTCAAGAGTTGGTAAAAATCTCTAACTCTTATTTAAAGAACCGAAAATTAAAGCTCGTTTCAAACTCCTTCGTTGCCTTTTGACAAAATGGTTAGTACCTCAATAAATGTAAATATAAATATTTTAAGATTCTTAAAAGACGCCAGAGTCGGAGTAGTTTAAATTCGGAATAATTTTGGAAAAAATAAAATCTTGTTAAATTACGAATGATTAAAACATTGATTATTGATTTATGTCATTCGATTTATTTGTACAATAAAAATTTATTAAAATTATCTTTACCTTTTATTTTATGAGGGCCGGCCCTGTTTACAGGTCTTGCGACAATAGTTTATTGCAGGCAATAGGTCAACGAAAGAGCTTAATACGAGCTTTACTTTAATTTCCTTTTTTAAGTTTCGCTGATATTTTTTATATCTAAGCATAAGTAGTACTTACAGTACTGATCCACTGGTACAAGAGAATGGTCTCGTAGATAATTTTCAAGCTCTCTTTCTTCGGAGGGAGTAATAGTAGAAGCCAGCGTCATTCCCCTTGTTTGGCAGGCATCTTTAGCTTCAGACCAGCTTAACTAAAATGTAGCAATGTAGTAGTTTAATGTAGTGTAATGTAGTAAAAATGCAAAAAAATAAATTCTTCACTAGTGCAATAAAAGAGAAAGGGATTATTTTTGATTTCAGATTGCATGCATCTGCTGGGGCCTTCGTTTCTTGCCCCATCTGCGATGAGCAGGAGAAGAGAGTTTTCTTCTTTTCTTGCACTAGCTGCTATCCAGAACACAGGTTATGAATTAGTTTCACGTCCAGCTTATTCGCCTGACAATCCTGGCATAGCCTCTGGTGAATATCGTCCGTATATATTCCGAAATTAAAGATATTCGTGGAAAAAATTTGCGCGCATAGAAGACTGTCGCAGTTAGTCAATTGCTAAAAGAAGTTGAACAGCCACTTTAGACATAAGAGAAAGATATACTAAGGGAAACTGTGTTGCAAAATAAGGTAAATGTTTTAACAAAACTTTATTCTACAAAACTGAGGGGTGGAGCATGGGGATCAACCCCGTATGTGAAAAAATCTGGGTAAGCAAGCACATAATATTTCAATTGCTTGCTTTTAGATAGATATTTTTTCCCATATAACATAATAAATAAAGCGAAGAGTAATTAATATGGCGAGTTAAATAGACAAAAACGTTACAGATTGATGAAATTTCTTAGAAGTTTACCTCATCCTCGGACACAAAATATTTCTTGTTATAACTTTGTTCGTATACTTTAGAATCTTTTCCATATTCCTTTTCTTGCACTTCTGTGGGCGTTTCTACATCGTCATAGAAGTGGTGAAAACGTGGATTACGGTACGGGGGAAACCCGCTGCCATAACGACCTAAAATAATAAAACAAATCTTAACGGGCGTAAAATAAATGCCTTAGAATGGGTAGCAAATAACAGATACATTAATTTATATCTGTTAACTGGCATGTTTTCTTTTAAAAATCATCACAAAGATCAGCTTTTTACAACATTGAAGACATTTAGATTTCGAAAAATAATTTTTCATAAATATTTTTTTAAAATAAGTTTTTAAAAGTACATTTTTTTGAAGCACAATTTTCCGAAAATATATTTTTCAAAAAAGGTTGACTGTGGTACCGAAAAATGGGTCAAATTGACAAGATATCGAAAATTTTTTGAGAATGCACCGAGGATCCCATATACTATGAACCATTAGAAAATTTTTTTAAAAATCCAAATTTTTACTCGTACATCGCACGAAGGGACAAAATTCCCTAATTTTGGCCAAAATTGTCAATTTTCAACTTCCAAGAATCGGTAAATTATTTATATGGCCTTGTTAATAACAGAATAGAGGGTTATAGAACTCAGTTTTTACCTGTTTCGTTGAACACGGTCAGTGAAGAGGAAGTTTCGTGAGTGGAACATCTTGGTGAATAGTTGTGAACAAAGTTAACATATGATATTGTGCTTTACCAAGATTTGTTGTTGTCGTGGAAAAAAAGTTTATCATGAAGAACGTGGGGCAAGGTAAGTACTTTTAAAAGATATAAATAGGTGTCCAAGATAGTTTATATAGTGTATTGTTCTTCCAGTTTTGGTATGTCATTTATTATTATAAACCAGATAAAAGCTTCCCACGGTTTTTTATCAAAAATTTCCTAAACTATTAAAACCATATAAAAAATAGTCAGCATTATAATCCAACAGTATCTTCTAGAAATATTTAACTTGGTGAGTAGACCCCAACCATGTTTTCCTATAATGTACTTTCCAAAAAATCATATTTGTAAAAAATGTTAAAAAAAATTAAAAATGTGTTACAAAAGTCTCGAAATAGTTTAATATTACTATATATAAATTAGTTAGTGTCTGTTACCGAGCGAGAAAATTTGTCAGGGCCGAGTTTTGTAGATTTTCGAGATCGGCGACTGACTAAATATTCCAGGCTTAGCCAATTTTTAGCTGCATATATAAGCACAACTTCACTTACTGGACTAATGCGGTAACCTGCACTTACCGGCTTGTGTAGGTACTTCGGTTGTTAAGAAAAATAATAATCGTTCAGTACAATCAACTTTCTGTTTCTGTTAATAGCGACAGTAAGTGACAAAAAACATGATAAATTGTGTAAAAAATATATTTTGGAAATAGGAAATAGTATTTCTTGAAAAAATAGACTTTCAAAATAGGTAAGTGTTTTTTGAAAAAAAAATCAAAAAATGATGTCGTACCTACCAAATCTTCCCTAAATCTAAAGTAGGTTACAATGCTAAATAAAAAAAATAGGTTTGTACTTACTAAGAGCGCTGCTGGCACCAATAACTGATAGAGTACACAAAACCAATACACTCTTTGACACCATATTGTAAAAAAATAATTTTCAACTAAAGAACACACACAGTTTGATTGGAAAAATTCAAAAACCAAAATGATAATTATTTAAATTTGCCGTGGATTTTATACATATCACGACGTATCAAAGGTTATGAATTATTATGATAATTTTTGACCTTCTTGGAATATATATGAAACATTGGTGTTCCCTGATTGTTTTGCTTTTCATAAACGATTATTTGGTCAAAACAAAACTTTTTTTTATCGCTTTATCCAGAAAACACATATGTATATCAAATATTTATACTATTTATTACGACAACTGCAGCGGATCTTCGATGAATTTTTTGAATAACAACTTTTCGAAAATATTTTTCCAACAATAAAATTTCCAAAGCACATTTTGCCGACAATTACTTGTTTTCAAAAATACCTTTGTTTGAAAACCGGATTATTCGAAAATGCAATATTTTGAAAAATGGGTCATTCTACTTCTTGCAAATGAACTTGTCCCGTTACAATAATCCCATTTCGCCTAAATGTATTTGATTTTCAATGCAGTTTACATATGATTTGTTTAATTATTACGTTTTTGTTTTTGTAATTATGAAGCAATTTTTGAAAATCCTAATTTATCTTTTGAAAAATCTGGGAACATAGTGGTCAGTGGTGGCAACAGAGTTGTTTTCAATAAAAATGAACACTGTCCCCCAGCTAATGCAGTGAAATGCCAACAGTACAAAATTGTGATTACTACATTTTGTAATGTTTTAGTCAGAATGCTTCAGAATAATACTTTTACGAACCAGACAGTGATTTTTTTTGAATTACTTACGCCCAAATTGCACTGCATTAGCTGGAGGACAGTGTTCATTTTGATAAAAAAAAACTCTGTTACCACTACTGACCAGTATGTTACCAGATTTTTACAAAAATATCTTCATAATTACAATAAACGTTTAATAAATTAAACAAATCATATGTAAACTGCATCGGAAATGAAATACATTTGGGTGAAAATTAAGATTGTTGTGACGGGACAAGTTTTCTGCAAGAAAGAGTAGAATGGACCAAATACGATTAGTGGACAATTGCATTTTGAATATTGTAATTATAAAAAATATTAATAAAAGAAGACAGTAAATGATCCTCAGTGTAAAGTATCACTTCTTTCAAGAATGGCAATTTTGTTAAAATCCCATGATTATATATATATATATATATATATATATATATATATATATATATATATATATATATATATATATATAATATATATATATATATATATATATATATATATATATATATATATATATCTACTGCGGCATTTGCTAAATACATAGATTAGACACAATAGATTAGTCGAATTTATTTAAAACTTAACTAGAAACTTGCTGTTATAAAAATAGTAATTTATATTACTCGGTCGATTATTCATTTATCATAAGCTTCTTACCACCCTTGTTAGGTAATGTACTATTTCCTACGACCACCTATGAAAGTGAGAAAAAAGCACGGTTAACTTGGCTAGAAAGTGCCTTATATCACACGCGTGTTGAAAAGTACTTTTCAACACACGTGTTGAAAAGTACTTGTCAACACGACGTTGAACAGATGGTGCCAATTTCATTTTTTTTATTTTCAACACTAGTGTTGAAATGTTTTTCAGCACACGTGTTGAAAGTGGGGGTATTAAATAAAGACGGAAATTGGGTTTTTTTGGTAAATATTTTTGTGGTCGTAGGAAAAATATTGTACATTACTCGTGTGAAAGTAATTTTAGCACACTCGTGGGATTATCGCACTCGGCTATCGCCTCGTGCGACAACATTCCCACTCGTGTGAAAAATATCACTTTCAACACTTGTTATGTAATATACTATTAATGCGTAATCGCGTTTTTAATATTATTCATAAAAATATTTATTGACATTACGTTACACTGTCAGAATTATCAATATTTAGATGTTTTGCAACTAATTTAATTACCTAAACCTTCTGATAACAATTTTTTATTCGTACGTTGCGTGTAAACTAATATTTTGATTTAAATTAATGATAAATTTATTTATTTGTGGATTTTTCTACAGTACAATTTAAAATTCAAGGAAACGAAAATTTCTTATTGTTGTTGTTGTTGTCTTCTTCCATAAAGCATTTACAAACTATTTTATACCTATCTTAAATATAAAAAGTGTATCAGAGAATTAAATCGTAAAGCCAACAATACCACATCAAAATTCTCCACGAGAACATTGCACATCACCTCCTTGATTTTAGTTCTTACACCTCTAACATTTCGATAGCAGTTCGTCTGTCCAAACGATAGTATGAAATAAATTAGGATCTTGCCGCATTCTTTCCTTAATATTTGTGACAAAAGTATATCTCCTTTCTTTTTGATCGGCACTAAGCTTTTGAACTGGTATAATTTTATATGGTCCATCCTTAAAATACTTTAGCGTTCTTGGAGCTGGTTCATAAGTCAACATTTTATCTCTTCTTCCATATCTGAGATACCGCACACAATCGGGAATTGATTTCTTTGGATTCTCTTGAAAATATAAAAAAATCGCTTGGTCTCTTTCTTCATTTCTTTCTCTTCTTCTTTTTCCATTGCCCAGAATTCCTCTTTCTTCTAGGTTTCTATTTGTTTGTATTATGGTGTTTAATGATAGAGTTCTTTGTCCCTCTTCAATACTTTTTTTATTTTGTCTTTGAGCCGCTCTAACATTATTGCAATTTTTTAAATATAATTTTAATATTTTGTATCTCTCATTAATAGAATAACTCATTTTGCATAAAACTAAAATTATAAATTCACGGTGAGTAAAGTATTATTGTCAATCTTGACATTATCCTTGACTTATCTACGAAGAAAATTTAAAAATGTAGCAGGTATTTCGTTTGCAACCTGGATAGTTATGTTTAAAGTATATTTATGCGAAATAATTTTTAATGTGAAATATTTTAGAAACGATTGAAAAACCGCATAAGGTATGTTATACAAAATATATCTAGAATTTCGCCTAGAATCCAAAAATATGATCAAAATCGTACCATCCAATTTAATATAAGCGAGAAAATCGATGTTTTACACTATATGTTTTTTATTCGAAGCTCAATTGTTTTGCTGATAAGACATATGAATGGTCCATAAAAATCCACAAAACTTTCATATTTTATATTTTATATATTTAACATTTTTTTCCCATCTTTAAAAATAGAAAAAGTTATAAGGCCTGTTCACTTTTATTTGGATATCGCTGTACATTGCATTTCCTTTCTCTTCAGATGCCCACGGTAGGAATAACCTTAGGCTTGAAGTCTAGGTGGCCGTCCCTGATAAAAAAAGTAGAAAGAAAGGTTCACAGGACAGATGCATTGCTAGTTTTCTAAAACTATTTTAATATAGAACACGTGCCTATAAGAGAACAATGAAGAGGGGAACGCGCTTTTGACAGTATAAAGTCGCATGGTCAATAACAACCATTTCTAAACACTTGAATGTGAAAGAAACAAGTTCGATTATGAATTATCATCAGGGGGATTCACAAAAAATAATTTGCTTTTATTAATATCTATATACCAGTAAATTTTAAAATCATAATTTCGTGAGATCAAAAATAATAGTACAATATAAAATATATTTTAAGTAATTTTTGCTGTATAAGTAAACATAAATTTTCGTCTAATATTCAATTATTTCTTAATAAATTTAAGTACTTTGCCTTCTTATCATAAACATTATAGCTACTGTTCTATTATCCGGCAAGATCTAACATAGACAAGTCACAAAGTTTAGCATTACAACAAAGATTTAAAAAAAAATACTTGTAACACGTTCAAAAAGTAGATCTATAGCACTTGGTTTCGTCTAGTTGAATAGCATTTGTACAGCATGGTATGAACACTAATTTTCTTGCACTAGATACACAAATAACAACTATATTTGCCTCTGTCTCTAGACTGCTATACTAGAATGTGATTTCATATTGATAATCATCATCATAGTCATTATCTAATCTATCAGTATAATACTTCGTAAGGGATAATTCCCTGCTTTCTACCCTCTGTCGCAACCAATAGTCAACCTCCTCAGTAGTCGACAAAGTGCCATAAATTTCAGTACTTGCCGAAGTTGTTTCTATTAACTCCGAAGTGCTTTCATCATCCCGTGGCATTTCTGAAGCTTCTACATGGTTTTCAGTGTAACCAATTTCCTTAACTCCCGAGATTAGTTTTATCGACAACGAACTAGGACGATCATCATGAACTGTAGTTTTTACAAAACTCTCAGTGTGATCTGATGCAGGAATTGAATACTGATCAGTATCAGTGGTTGCAGTTTCCTCATTAGTTGACAAATGTGAAGTAGTACTACTTTTTACACCCCTAGGATAACCGAGAACTTCAAGAATAAGAGTTGGCTTGGGTTTGATTTCATTCTCCTCATTAACAGATGCTTTAGCTGCCTCGTCATGTAAAGGCTCTGAAGCATAGGATATGTTTTTATATGATTCCACAGTCCTTTGCGCATACAAAGGACCTTTGCAGATATACCTAAAATTAAAGAAAATAACTTAACATTTTAATCAATTAATTACCGGTTGGTTTAAATAACTAGTATTTCTAATCAAGGCACCTATTTCATAAAACCCCGAGGAAAATGTAGAGTCGTTTATTAATAATCTCTTAGACCTTGGGGTATGTCACTCATAACTGAGGAAACTTCAAGGTCTGAGAAACAAGTACAAATACGACCCCAGTCTACGATTAATTGGACGATTTTTGAAAGGGATACGTGCATAGATCTAGACTCTAGACTGTAGCTTTGTTTAGGAAAATTTATCACAAATGTGATACGGGATGAAGGATGGTGGATGGGATTGGTAACATAGAAGAAAGCAGGCCATTAATGTAGCAACAGAATTGAAGTAAAATGTTTACCTTGGGGTACGCCAGCATTGGTAGGATGAAAGTAAGATTAAAAATAATGCTACCAATATGTACATAGTTTGAAAGAAATATTGTAAGAAAGAAGTTTGTTAATGAGTTCAGCATGCCATACTTGGTCAAAGGCTTTGAATATATCAAGGACAACAAAGGTTTGGTCGTTTTTTAATAAAGTGATGTGTTTACCTTTTTGGCAACTCACATTCGTGATTATTCCAGCCATACATCATGAATTCCTTTTTAACTTCCATACAGTCTTCATTTGAAACATTTGGTTCACCAGGAAACCAACCAAGATCGCCTACTTCTTCTCTATCGCAAACCCATCTATACGGATTATAGGATGTATAGCGAAAACCTCCTATCCAATATCCAGCTAAAAATATATCTTTATAAATATGTTTTTAATACTGATAAAGATTTGGCTAAAAGCCTGCATTTGACATTTATTCCGCTTTGTTTCCAAGATTGAAGCCAATGTTATCTTGCGGATAATATTCTGGTTTATTAGGCTAGTTCCTGTGGTTCCTAGCAAACCCGAAAAAACAGAAAAAGAAGAACTTCTGAGCAAATGCTATGAAAATGGTGTAATATATTGAAATGGCTGACTCCTGGGGTAGTCTACAGACATACTTAATACTTTTTCCCTTTAAATCGCACATTTGTTTTATTAAAAAAAACACCCTAAACCACCCCATATCAGACGCTTCTAAAAGGTATGACGTCATGGACTAAAGGGGAAACAAACGATCCAGCCGAGGCGTAGCCAAACTTAAATATAACCTTGACAGCGCATTTTGTAAGCAGTTTTAGTGAAAACCGAAAATAATCCAAAGTGTTTTTTACAAGCTTTTATTTAACTACACCTGTTAGTATGTATGTTTGTATATATGTTAGTATGTTTAGGTCAAATATTGCAATCAAAATTTTGACTAGTTCTAATTAAGCTATAGTTTTGAAATTTTGTAGAAGTGTAGGTATAAGTCCGGTAACAATGCAATATTATTTATTATTGTTCTAAATTCAGTATGCTGTATGCCCCAAGATGGCGGATTACCTTTTTCTTTACAATCCCCTTGATATGAGCGTTACATGAAGGGGTTTGACGAGTAGAATACGATAACATGTAAAATTTCTTGTAATAGTGATGCATTATCAGAAATGCATAGGTTAAGACGAAACCAAAAATTTAAAAATAAAATCTTGTAAAAATACTATTTAAAAACAAGCTTTTATTATTTAGATGTACTAAAATGAAAAAAATAAGTATAGGATTTTCATTGTGGCAATGCTAAATGCTATTTATAAGTGGACGTAGTTCGCGTGGGTGGATCCTGATTAAAGTAGTATCAAAGTTATTACCGAAACAGATATAATATTTTACGTTAAATTTACTGTCTTAAATGCTTGTCTCGTGAATAGAAAAGAAAAAAAAACACATACTTAGGTACTTACAATTTCTGCCAAACAAAATTAACCCAAACAACCAAGATAAAATGTTACCACTTTTACGGAATAGTAAAGTTATTTTATGTAGATACTTACAATATTTATCTTCTGGTTCGAGGAAATGTTCTCGTAGATAATTTTCAAGCTCCCTTCTCTCGGAGACAGTAGGTGCGCAAGCTAACTTCATTTCTCTTAGTGCGCAGGCATAGCTTGCACTAAACCAATCCAACTAAAGATAATGATACCAATTTTTACAAGGATGTGAGAAAATTTTTACAAAGTAGGTCTTTGAAAAACAGATTTACGGAAACACTCACAAACCAAAAATGGAGACTCTCTAGATTTTCTAAGGTTTGCTACGGATATTCTTCTAACTCTTTTTTCCACTCTAATATTCTTATTAATTAATGTCGTCGATATGTTTTATAATAATGTTCATTATGATACAAATATATTTGTACTAATTGTATAGTAAGATGGAAAATTTGTAAAGCTGTGGGTCCAGCTTTCGCGAACGAGGAGCATATGTCATAGTCATGTTATTATGAATTATTTTAAAAATTACACTGTATTTAAATAAAGATTATTTTGACAATAACGATGAATAGACACTTTGTTGTTCGGTGGACTTGGTGACGACATTGAAGGTCAGCTTGGTTTTGTTTTAACTTTATGGTGTAAGTATGCTGACCTAGCAATGCCGACCATCGATCACTGGATGATAAAGTGATAGGAGTCGTTCCGAAGATGTCGAGATAAGACATATGCCCTTTGGTCGGGAGAAGAGCCGCCCTTACAGAGAAGATGTAAGACAAGTAAGTAAGTGTCTCATTTTATTTATTTGAAGCCAAACTTTATTTTATGAGTGTTAGCCAATTAATAAATCCTATTTTTTTATAACCTGCTTTAACTTCATTCCCTCCATAAGATCCCAGAGACTATTACTGACTTAGTCTCAGTTGATACAACCCCCGTTGTGACAATATACTATACTCACCTGTTCAGTAGAGACATAATATCGTTCTGCGTAACGTGGATAATGTTTAGATTCCGTTCCATATTCTTTTTCTTCTAACTTTGGCAGCGTCCTTTGTGTATCCGGTGCTGGTAGGGACAGGACGAGTTATAAAATATGTCATATTAAATTTTGGGGAGAGGCATCTTCGAGGATAGAATAAAAAGTTTCTAGTCTTGCCCAGAGGGGGCACAATTTACTGACTATTTCAGCGAACATGACTGTTTAAGCAAAATTTAACAGACTTTTTACGCCATTTTGTTGCTGTCGATGATACATTGATCCACCACTACACATCAGACATTAATCAACAATTAAAATAGTGGACAGCAATGGATGAATCGACTCCGAAAAAAGCAAAACTTTTGAAAGGGAAAACAATAAATTCAGAGTACTATGTAAGCTTACTTGACCAACTAAACCAAAACATTCGCGGGAAATGTTCCGGCTTGGCCAAGGAGAAAGTTTTGTTTCGCAAGGACAATGCTTCTTGCCACAAATCAATTGTTGTCATGTCATGGCAAAAATCTTTCAGTTAGGTTTCCAACTGGATGGCGCCTCATGCACCTTCATCGCCAGATTTGGCTCCATCGGATTTTAAATTTGTTTGCGAATATGAAAAAATTCGCGTCGGATTCAGAAGTGATTGCTGCTATAACAGTCTATGTCGACGCGTTGGTCAAAGCAGTTTATAAAACGGTATAAAGACTCTTTAACATCTCTGGACTGGAAGAAATGTATTAAACTACACGAAGGCTATGTAGAACAATAATAGCTATTTATTATATAAGTAAGTTATTTAAAAATACATAAGTCACGTAAGAAATAGTTTAGACCACGAAGTCGAAGGCCGAATGGGATAATTTTCCAAGCGACTTATCTCTATGTAAATATAAAAAAGAAACTGACTGCCTGACTGACTGACATATCAACGCACAGCCCAAACCGCTGAAAACTTGAAATTTTGCACAGAGGTTTCTTACATAACGTAAGCATCCACTAAGGAACGGTTTTTCAAAATTCAAGCCCTAAGGGGGTGAAACAGGGGTTTGGTTGGGTTTGCTGCGCTAAAAATTTGCAAAGAAATCTGGGTATGTAACCAAGGGTTCGTTTATTATTATTATACTCCCGAAAAATCCAAAAGCTATTAAAATAAGGAATTTCCTGAATTAGAAGAGTGGACAAAAAATAAAGGAGTTGAAGGTATCAATGAAGATGCTAGCATATTTCCTAAATCTTGGTGAAAAATTAGCTCCATAACCGCTATGGAATATTCTATGGTAAACGCCTGAAAGTTTACAGGAATCTAGGCATCTCCAGATATAAAAAAACTGATCGCTTTTCTGAAGTCCATTTTAAGTCCAAAAAGTCCAAGATTTTGGAAAGTGAACAAATAGAATAATTTTTGAGCAAAGCTTCTGAAGAACATCTTTTATCAAATGTATCAAACCCATTACTTTAGGTTTAGGTTACTGTTGATTTTTTATATTTTATTTAGGTATAAATATCCTTGAGTTTGGTGATTTAAAATACAATTACTGCATAATTTTCCAAAAATTACAATTTTTTTGAGAATCGTATGGTGTTTATTTGTCATTTATTTTTTAAAGTGGCTTTAATACGTTATATAGAAGAGTCGATTTCCAATACAATAAAAAATACAAGGAGAGCAACATGAATCTATTGGGGCTACCACACGCAGAGATGCAATTTGTTCAGTAAGCAGATACCTCAGAGAAATATAAATGACTCAAGCAGTGCTTTTTCAGTAATATTAACATAATTATTAATAAGTAGATAGTAATGTAGTTTGTTTAACTTTCCGTTGTCAAATAACTGTTTTACAATAAAAATGCCTTAAAAAACTTAACGTCAGAATTTCTTTTAAAATAAGCCAGTAGTGCATAACTCACTGGTGAGTTAGATGTCATAACTCACTAGTGGAGTTGTGAACAACGTTAGATGTTTAAAATATCTTCAATAATAATATACACTTTATATGAAGTGTTGGATAAAAACTAATAATTAGCTGTTTGTTTTTTCTTAGGCCAGAAACTCTTTATCCCATTCTCGTATTAACGCTTAAATTTACAAAATTACCAAAAATAAGGTGTGCACTTACCATGATAAGTATAAGCACCACAACCACAAAAAACTGAAGCTGTGCAAAAAACTACAACACTTAATAACATTTTAGCCAGTAAGTTAAGCAAGTTAGCCAATATGATTGCAGAATTAAAAAAAGGAAAATGATAAAATATTATATGTAGGTTCTGTTTTTATAGATATCCCGACTCGCGACCGGCTTCAAAGGTTAGTTGATTATGATAATTTGAAGCCTGCAGGAAATGCTGCCATTCCCTGAAATTATTTGTTATTCGTAACTGATAATTTCCCGTCAACGAAAGTTCGTCTTATCGCTTCGGCCACAAATTGGCATAATCAACTCGTAGTACATATTTTCGGAAGAACTAAAATTTGCGTATTTGTGCACATTTCTATGTATCAAACCCACGCATTTTTAAATTTAATTGACATTGAATTTTAGACTCTAATAGTACAGCAAATGCTCAGGTTTGCTGTCTATTCCCTAAGTACACTGGATAAAATAATTATACACTGTGGTCCAAATTAAAGTAATTTTAGAGCTTAATAAATTTTTTGCTTGGTACCCGATTTTCTATCTCAAAAAAATTATTTGCTGCCAAACTGCCAAATTTTTAAATTATTGTTGTTACCATGGTTTCTAGTAGGCAAGGTAGCTACTTAATTTAATACGCCAGTAAAGGGTATAATATTTTTGTTAAAATAACAGAACTGTTTAAATAAATTCATTTTAAAAGAATTGTGAAAGATAACTTTAACTTTCAAAAAGTATATTTACTGATTTCCGAAGGTCTCGGAACAAATGTTTTCGATATTGTTACCTGGAATATCGGATTCCTGCAATGAGTGTACCGAAAATACTGGACATTTCGAGATAACATTGAAAATGCGCAGTACCAAATAAACCTATTTTTTTTTATTTCATCCTGAACTATTTATATAAAAACTAATTTTTCACTTTAACGCAGGACCGTCGTCGTCAGCATATTAAAAATTTGTTTAAATCGGTTGTAAAACAAAAAAGTCATTAAGATTTAAACAGGTGCTATTTTAATTTGACCCACAGTATACACGGTGTTCAAGATAAGGAGGACCAGTGTGGGGATCTCGTTAACAGTTAGAAATACAAAATTGGTTAAATAGGAAAAAAGTTGCATAATTAAAAAACTAATTAAATGATGTTCCGAAATATTCCAGGTAAATTTTCATTTTCAGGTTATTTTTGAAAAACTAAATATTCAAATTTTCGATTTAATTTTTTTCTGGGGTTCAAGGGCAGGGCAAAACTAATAAAAACTTTTAATAGCAAACTTTTAATGAACTGAGAGATTACGTTAACAAATTTTTTATTGGAAGTTTCGTTTTTGGAAAGCAATCATCATTTTTTTAAATACGGTCCAGATTTTTCATGTCAAATTTTAGAAACCCTTTTTATCCTGAATTCAACAGTGTACGGTTATGGTTAATGTCTAAATTACGTTTTAAGACTTTTTTTTTTGACCATTATTTAGAGATAGTAGCTATCTCTAAATAATGGAAAAATGTGCTTTCCTTGCAGCCTGCGCTTCATGGATGCCCACACATTTTCGATCGGGTTAGCATTAGAAGACTGGAACGGCCATGGTAAGCGTCGGATGCTATTTTCTGCTTTTCAAGCTTGACAGAGACGACCACGATATTTGGGATCGTTATCTTCTTGTAAGACCCAAGAGTCATTATTTCGACCAAACCCCTTTACGGCGGATGGTAATAAACATTTTTGATAGGTTTTCACCATGCCTTCTGCCGATAGAGAGAATTATCAGAGATTCTGTCCAAGAAATTTCTCATCAGATGGTTAGAAATCATGGATTTATTAAGAATGGATACGGGATGATTTAACATTCTTTGAAGCCAAAACAAACCATTCTAAACGACACTGTAAACACAATTTGTAAACATTGGCCACATCTTAGTTTACCTTGTATTTTTGTACAAAAAATACGTTAGAAGCATCAAAAGATTTACTAAAAGTAATAAAAGCCCTAAAATATTTTATTTTTCTGCTAAATAATAATAAATTTAAGTTAAAAAGGTTTTATTATTTATAGTGTATGTTATTTCTAAAGGTATTTATTTAAAGTCGCTCCGAGTCATTTATAAATCTATAAGGCGCACTTTTTCTTTTCTAGTTCATTAGACAAAGACGTACGTGTAACCGAGTGTTCAGACCGAGGTTCAGCCGTTTTCCTAAACAACCAGCACAGACAGCAGCACTTCAATAGCTACATCAGCAGCTAAAAAGCTTGGTTTTCTTTTTCGAGCCAGGAAATACTTCTCCCTTCCAACTTACACACTTTCTAAGTTTTCCAAATAAGACCTAACCTAAAATATTTTCCCACATCTGGGGAGCGGCATCACCTTTGACACTTAACAGCCTTGATTCTATCCAAAAGAGAACCATTCGACTCATCAATGACCCAGTCCTCACAAGAAAACCCCTTTCCCTCGCTCATCGCCACGCTGTTGAGGATGTATCCCTTTTCTACCGATACTTCCACGAATTTTGCTCTAAAGATCTAGCTGCTATAATTCCCCCTTGGCTATTCCTAATAGAACAGCAATAGGCGCGTTACTTATTCGTCCCTTTAGTATCCAGCTACAAAAGCTTAAAACATCCCACTTCTCTCGCTCGTTCATACTTAGAGTATCCAGATTATGGAACAAATTATCTGCAGATGTTTTCCGTTCCCTCCAAACCTCCAATCCTTTAAATTCCTTGTCAATAGATTACATTTCCCTTCTTTTCAGGCGCCCACGGTACTTTAGTACTTAGGCTTGAAGTCTACGTGGGCTGCCTCAGATCAAAAAAAAAAAAAAAAAAAAATAATATTAGCACTATTGTTATTGTCAAAATTCACCAAGTTTTATACTTAAAAAATGATTGTTGCCTTGCCTATCTCGCATAAGGGAGGAGTTAGAGTTAACGCTCGAAAAAGCGAGTGGAGCGAGTTTGGAGAACGTGACGTCATACCGCCAGCATATCCACTTTGAACGCGGTGGAGTGAAAATACAACGTAACCTGAGAAATTCTGATTTCTGAAGTTGTCAAAGTATATTTTTGTGTCAGTTGTGTTGCGACTTAGTTTATAATATATATATATATATATATATATATATATATATATATATATATATATATATATATATATATATATATGTATATATATATATATATATATATATATATATATATATATATATATATATATATATATATATATATATATATATATATATATATATATATATATATATATATGGTAGAAAAATGGAAGATTTCTTGGCCTATAGGTAATATAATATATGTAAATGCGAATATTTACTTCTTCGCTAGTGCAGCGAAAAGGCCGTGAATGAAAAATAAAAATAATGAGGACTATCTTTGATTCTGGTCTGGGTGACCTCCTGCTATCGATTTCTGGGCCCTTACCCATCAGCGGGCACGCTTACACCCAGGGTGGCTGAAGAACAGACCACGATTTGACCAGAATCAAAGAGAGTCCTTATATCCAAAATGTTCGGAAAGGATGGGTAAGATGTAGTGGCTCGCGCCAACTAGTTCACCCAGTGTTGCTCCAAAAATGTTTGGCTGCTAACACAATAATACTCGAAAGTATTTCGATGTCGATTTTCTCGACGTCGACGGTACAAATGCACCATTGTACAACAATAGTAGAAAAATGGAAGATTTCTTGGCCTATAGGTAATATAATATATGTAAATGCGAAGATTTACTTCTTCGCTAGTGCAGCGAAAAGGCCGTGAATGAAAAATAAAAATAATGAGGACTATCTTCGATTCTGGTCTGGGTGACCTCCTGACTCTCTTTGATTCTGGTCAAATCGTGGTCTGTTCTTCAGCCACCCTGGGTGTAAGCCTGCCCGCTGATGGGTAAGGGCCCAGAAATCGATAGCAGGAGGTCACCCAGACCAGAATCAAAGATAGTCCTCATTATTTTTATTTTTCATTCACGGCCTTTTCGCTGCACTAGCGAAGAAGTAAATCTTCGCATTTACATATATTATATATATATATATATATATATATATATATATATATATATATATATATATATATATATATATATATATATATATATATATATATATATATATATATATATATATACATATATAATCATTGTTTTAACATTGCGCATTTTGTTTTTGGTCAAGCTTAGCTTAGCAGAAAAGCGGAAACGCTCTAACAAACCGCATCGAGCTTGCCCCGAATATTCAGAGCGTTAACTCAAACTCCCCCAGTATAGTATCTCAATCACCTTTTCCATAATTCACGGTAAAAAATTTTTTTCAACGACTTAAGTCCAAAAGTAAATTGAGTGTTAATGATTTTCAAAATTTATAGTGTTTGCGTTAGTGAGTATCTTCAAGTTTCTGTACTACACTGAACCAGATCCCTCGTCATTTGATTCGTTAGAATAATCGAAATAATTTTTATACTGCTTCATTTTCTGACGCAGTTGCATTTGGCGCTGGCGAATCAATCGATTCAGATTTTCTCTAGTACTTTGAGCAAGTGTGAGAGAAGTTTTCTGGCTTGGAGGTTCCCCAGATATTTCCCAGTTACTGACTTGTCTGCTCGTGGAGGTGAACCGAGGTATTCGACGGATACGTCCAAGATCTTTTTCAAATTGATAACTAGGCAACACCAACCTAGGAATATCTTTGTCAAAATTAATCCCGTTGCCTTCATTAACAGAATTCTTCCTTAATTCTTCATGCAAAGTGCCCTTCTTATCTTGAATATTGTTTTTATCGGATTCCTGAGTCGGATTTTGGGAAAGGCTTTCGCAGATATACCTAAAATTTAATAAAAATAGGTATTAATCATGCAAGTTAGGAATTATAAACGTTTAATTGAGGATATACGAAAAATCCTCGAAAAACAAGTTTCCAACACTATTTTTTAGAAAAAAGAACTTTCGAAAAAATAATTCCAATCGGAATACTATAGTTTTATAATAAACACAATTTTCGAAAATGTAGTTTTTGGAAAATACATTTCTCTAAAAATTGAACTTCGAAAAAAAAATTTGGGACACCCTTTATTAGAAATATAGAAATAAAGGATCCCACAGACTAACGCGAATTCGCGTTTTTTTATCATTGGCGTTGACAAATAAAAAAAAACGCAACCGCTGCGACAGGAAATTCGCGTTGGTCTGTGGGATCCTTTAAACTTGACAATTATATCAAAAAAGCTCTAAAAAATACCTACAAACTGATTTAAAAAAAAAAGTGCTTTTCGAAAGTTGTTCGTAAATTTTTCAAGGTCAACCCTCACTTAACAATTATATAAAAAAAAATGGAGATTTTACCCTCTTGGCAGCGCACAGGGAATATTCTTCCAGGCGAAAAATAGCATTTTTCTTAATTCCATACAGTGCTCTTCTTCGGGCAAATTTGGTTCGCCAGGGTACCACCCGAAGTCTGGTACTTCTTGGCCGTTGCATTCCCAAAGCCATGGACTAAATTCAGAACTGATATAGCTTCCGAGCCAATATCCAGCTAAAAGAATATTTGAAGCGGTATAAGTATTGTATCGGTATATTAAACGTTTCAGAGGAACACAAAAATTTAAATATCACTAGATACAGAGTGTCCAGGAGTGGATTTCCCTTTTCAAACTCGAATAATTTGGCAGCGGCGTTCGATCAGAGAATAACCCAACAACGAGAAACGACAATCGCGTTCCCGCCAAGAAATGAAGTAGGGGTAAGACTTGAATACTGTCAAAGGTTCGACCGGCCAGGTTAGTCTGGTAGTCGATGACTAGCTTGTGTTAACAGTGCTGTTGCCTGTGTTATTAAAGCTTTTAAGTGTTTATGTTGCTATCTTGTGTCGTGCAAAAATATGCCTGTAAATTGTTGTGACTTTTGCGAATGCTCTACTCAAGAAAGACAAGAAATAAGTATGTTTGCGTTCTCGAAGGATCTTGAACGGCGGTATATATGCACCTTTTCAATATAAGTAGTGTTTACTTATTTTGAAATGTTTAATTTCTCATTTTTTTCTTGAAATATATAAAAGCAGTACCTACTTACAGTAACTGTTTATTATTATAGTCCCATAATCCAAGTTTGTACTTTTCTTGTTAAATATTACGGAATATGGGTAGGGACTAAAAATGGTATATTTTCTCTAATTTAACCGATTAAAAAAATCATAAAAGTAGCATTTAAAACAAATAATACACTAGAATTTCTGAAAAATTCAAAAAGTAAAATCAATAAAAATAATAAATCAGGTGTATAACATTTAACATGTGGATCCGAAAAGATACATAGGCCAAACAGGCAGATCATTTTTAATACGTATAACAGAACATAAAAGAAGACTTATTAATAATAAAAATAATTCTACATATTTAAACCATATTTCACAGAATCGACACATATTTGATAACAATTTTAAAATACGACATCTAGAAAATAAAGGTAAAAAATTAAATTTACTTGAAAGTCTTAAAATAAATCGGTTAAAAAATTCTGACATATTACTTAATGATCAATTAGAATTAAATAACTCACCCATATTAAACTTATTTACCTACCTAAAAAATAAAGCCCAGTGGGAATTCCCCATAGTAAATTAGTATAATAATAAAACCAAAATTAAAACTTTATTTATCTAAATGTTGTATTTTATGACACCTTTGTGAACTTTTAGTTTAAGATTTAGTCTGTAACAAACATCCGATGAAGCTATAGTGTAGCGAAACGCGTCATGTTATAAAATAATAAATAAAAGTGGAAATTTGGCTAAAATTGTGGCTAATAAATTATTTTTTAACTTTAAGAAAATTTTTAATTAGCCTTTAAAAGGGGAAATCCATTTCTGGACACCCGGTATAAAGATATTTAAACCTTATAAAAATTTGCAGCGATCTACGTGGATAAACTTGTCAGATTGGGTAACTTACAATTTCTAGTTCCTGGCTCGATATTGTGGTCTCTCAGATGATTAAAAAGTTCACGGTTTTCGGAATGAGTAGCAGGGCATGCTAAAACCATTCCCTTTGCCTGGCACGCATCTCTAGCGTCAAACCATGGTACCTAAAACATAATAGTAATAATACATTTATTACTAAGTATCTACATAAATTCGCTTCGTTCAAAGCAAAATGTTATTAAAATCCCCTCAAAAATAACTTGGTCCCTTCCTCCTACTCTGATAATGGTTGAAATAAAAATTCACTTCGAAGTCAACTTACCGCTTCCGTTGAAATAAAATATTTCTTTTTACTTTGATCATAGTGTTTAGAATCTATGCCGTATTCCTTTACTTGTTTTTCTGTGGTCGTCTCGCTGGAATGATCTTGAGAATATCTTGGAGGAACCGCAACGTCGTCAAAATAGATTTCGCGATTCCAGTGTCGGGGATTGCCATAAATATGATCTAAATGTTAAATAGTACAGAAAATACCAGGTGAGTCAACGATTGCGTGTAGTAAGAGTTTTTTGCTAATGGGACACCCTGTATTGGAATGGATTTTTGAATTCGAACACTCAGTCTTTGGAGTTTTCAAAATTTAAGGGAACGTTTTGATTGAAACGGCAGTGTGGAACATTCAAAAGGTAAAGTTGTCAATAGAATAGCTACAAGTGGTGAGACAGAACTTGAAATGCTGTTACAAGTTCAGGAGAATCCTCAAGCTAGTAGCCGTAAATTAGCTTCACTGTGTAATAGGTCACAGTCAATGGCAAAACAACGCGCAAGTATAAATACCACCCGTAACATACTGAGTTACATCAGGCACTTCACGATGAAGATTTTCAAAGAAGCATAACTTACTGTCAATAGTTACGTGCCTAAATTGAAGTAAACTATTTTTTTTTAATTTATAAAGTATTCAGATGATGCTACATTTAGAAGTAATGGTGCTGTTAATAGACACAATATGCATTATTGCGCAACGAAGAAGCCACACTGGGTCCGTGAAGTTCAGCACCAAAACCATTGGTCGGTTAATGTGTGGTGCGGCATTCTTTACAACGGAATTATAGGGCCATATTTTTTAATGAACATTTAAACGGACCTACTTATTTATTTTTCTTGCAACAAAAGTTGCCAAGACTATTGGCAGAATTAGCCTTTGATGAACGTCAAAATATGTGGCTCCAACAAGATTTACCAAAATGCTTTTACTTCTACCGAGAAGGGAAGTACCCATTATCTATTGTATTCAAAATGTTAACTAAAATATTTTAAAAATTATTAGAGATATTGATAGGACATTCTTTACAAAATGTGGAGATTTTGACGAGCTATAAGATGGCAGAAAAATATATAGGGTGTTCCATTGGGCAAAAGTGACATTTTTTAATTATAAGTTTTCTGACTTTGGACCTAGAAATAAAACACCCTGTAAATGAGATGTCAAATATTTCATAGTGGATATGTTTTTTTGACTTAATTTACTCAGTATACAAATTGTGAATCGCTTCGAGTCAAAATTTAAGTAGTATTTTCACAACAAAGAGACAAATGCTAAACTTTCATTACAAGTCGAATAGGGAATATGCATATATCCCAAATAAATCTGAAATATATTTTTTTATATTCTCTACATAAATTAAATGTTTATGTCGGTTGCTGATATTCATTTATTTTGGTCCTTATTAACAAAAAAAAAAGGATTTAAAACTGCAAATTTTCTCGCGAATTTCGAAACTTGTAAAACGTGATCCCATTGTTTGTGTCGTCAAAACTGAACTTATGACTCATCATGAGTATATGGCGAATTCCAGTCTTGTAGAGTCATCGGAAACTGAATAAAAATGGTATTTAATGAGTAACTCATCCAATGAAATATCCCTGCACTTAAAGTAGAAGGTTCCTAAAATCTTATTCATGTATACTTCAAGCCGAAATCGGTCCAGGAACCTTTCAATTTTGCAACAAAAATTGGCATTTCTGCGAAATTTTGACATACTATTATCATCTTAATAATTTCGAGTAAATAAACTGCAATTCTTTATTTTCATGGCAATCTTCGACAATTCAGAAACTTTCAAATTTTAGATGACCCCGATGCAAATAAACCTATTTATTTATAACTAACGAAAAAATAAGCGATTTAAATTAGTGGGAGGTATTCCTAGATACTTAACGGATAAAATAAACCCAAAAAGAATCACCAAACAGGGTAAATAGTGTGGAATAATGTCAGTTAAAAATGGGATTTGTCGGAAAAAATCAAGAAAATCCTAATTTCACCCCTTAAATACGCTCCTGGATGACCCATTCGGTATTCATTTTAAAGTGTGATTATCCCTTTATAAGATAGTGCTGAAAAATTGGGACAAAATTAGATAGAAAAAAATACAGAGTGATTCAAATGTTCCGATGTCGAGGGCAAAAAAAGTCAAAAAATCGAAATTTAATCAGCGATTGCTCCCTTCCTATAGAGAATGAAGAAACTAAAAAATATGGATATCATATACTTCGACGAGCTCTTTCCGATGACGTATATGGGATTTTGATTTGAATCAATTTGACCCCACAAAAAAATTAAAAACCATGAAATATTTGGGTTTCTCCAGTGATTTTAGGTTGAGGTAAATGTATTGCAAAAAAAAGAATTTGAGATTTTAAAGTTTCAGTTATGAGTCCGTTTTTCGATCTGACGTTTTGTTTTCAAATTATTAGGTATCAAAGAGGGGCCTGGAAATGGCATTTTTCGACTTAAAAAAATTCAAAAGAATTACTTGCCATTTTCCGATCCGCGCCAGTGTCAGTGGAGTTCTGAAGCGCCGGGTCTCCTACAATCTCCGAAAACTTACATCGATTTAATTCACACTTGCGACCTGTACCCGATTTCAACGGAAATCGCGGAAATTTCGACTTTGACGTTTAATAGCTCCGAAACGAAACATCCTGTATAACTGAATTTTTTACCGACGCTAGTTGAACTATTCCTCTATCAACCCAAAAAATTCGATTTCTCTCCCTCTAACTGTTGCCGAGAAAATCAAACCTGTTCGACTTTAAGTTAAGCTTTACGTTAACCTGTAGATTTTTGCTGATCTCCTGACGTCACTTTTCACTAAGGACAAATGGTTGCTTTTTGAATTGTAAGAAATTATACCGAATTTCTGTAGCTAAATTATCGTAGTAATTTCCCTCAGAATAATTTTTTTGGGTTTGTAATGACTTCCTTAAACGATTAATTAAAAAACAACAAAACGATTAATCAAAAAACAACAACAACAACAAACGATTAATGCAATAAAAAAAAATATGTGAATATTCCTTATTATCTTGAAAACTATGACTGTTTCGTATATTAAACCAATAGTAAAAAAAGTTATGAAATTACGCGTAGAATTCAAAAATCCATTCAAATTCAGGGTGTTAAAGTTAAAATTTTATTTGCTTTAGTGGGTGGGAACTAGCATCCCTACTACACAGTACATCTTTGCAAAATGAACACTACAGCGTCAAAATAAAAAAGGTTTAGTTTTATAAAAATTCGCCCTTCATGTCAGCGCCAAAATTAGTAATAATAATTTTTTTTTCCAAAATTGCGCCATTTGTTGCAAAGCATAATTATAAAAAGAATCTGTACTTACCACTAGACAAGGCATAACATATAAAAAAAACTGATAAGGTGCACAAAACCAGTACACTCTTAAAAAGCATCTTGAGCACTATTTTGTTCGCCCAAACACTTAAGAATGAACTACGTTTCAAAAATTCCACTTTATAAACTGCAACGTCTCACAAAAAACAATAATGGCCTACTTAAGTTGTTTTACGTTTTATATATGTAGGTACCTCGGGTATACTGGCAGAGGTTAGTTGGTTATGATAATGTTTGGCGTTTTTGGAGGAACCTGAGATAATCTTGGGTTTTCCCTGCTTACTCACTTATTACGTAACTCTACTCGCTTTTACCATTACATGCACAAATACAACAATTTCCTGTCAATTAAAAGCTTTAATTAAAAGCCTACTAAACTTCAACTACAATCTAAATTCAAAATTTAAAAAACTGCAGCAAAATATTGCCATATTTTAGTATTTTTCGTATTTTTTTTTCAAATTCTCATACATTTTATCATATTTACTTATATTTCGAAAACCACTCTAGGTGCTACAATTGCATATCGTTGATCTTTCAGTTATTTCATGGAGCCTAAACAGTTTATGCTGTTTGTTTAAACTGTTCTTGATTGCCACTTTATTAAATTAAAAAATTTTCTCTGTAAATTTAGATATTCTTAGATATGCAAAAATTGAGAATAAATTCTCTAACCACCTGAAAATTCCTTATACAATAAGGATTTCAACAAATAATGGTAAAACAGCTATTCTCCGGGCTATATGCCCCTATATGCACACGTTTGATATTCTTAGATGTTCATAAAGATTTTTTCTTTAATAAGCAAGGTCTAAAGTATCTTGTAGGAACAGATATAGCTCTTCCAATACTAACGACATACAATTTCTTCTTTGTCTTTTATAATTGTTATGTATTTAGTAATTTTTGCATAAAAGCCAAACAATATGTTCTAACTTTTCTTTGTGTCTTGCTAAATAAGGGTGTTTTATTCTTGGGTATATTTTACGTTTTTGTCGCTACCCTGTATACTATGGGTCTTTTAAGATTTTTTCCATAGGGACTCTTAGTATATAAATATGCAGAATTTTTCTATATCAAAGCGATTTTTTTTCAACTTTCAGTAAAAAATTTTCCAATATCGCAATAACTTCGCGGAATACAGGATACAGTCAGAAGTGTCTTTCACCGATCGAGAAAATTTGTAGCAAAATCAGGCCCACAGGGCTGAGTTTCGTAAATTTTCGAGTCTAACTAATTACTGTATACTATTTGATGCACCATCATATTAATCTTTACGAAAAAATACAAAAACTGGTCAAATTGATACGAAATATTGAGCATTCATAACATTATAATGGGTTATGCGCAGCCATTGTCTGTTGCTATGCAACGGTTCGTGGTAATTGTTACTGTCAGTCTGAATTTGTCGATTTCGATTACTCAAAAGATTTTTGATACAGCGTAACAAAGTGAGTCTAAATGTTGACATGTTTGGTGAAGAAAGTATTAATGAAGAGAAAATGTTAATATTGAAATCGAGGAAGGATGATAAAACACAAAATGTATAAAAAATAAAGTATATTTTACTTTACGTAATCTTGGAAAGTACATACAAAAACAGTTCAACCAATTCTAAAACTATTAATATAATGTAATAATACTAATTGTGATTTTCAGAATTAATGATCCTAGTTGATCATTTCATTGAATTTACGTCACAAAAAATAAAAGAAATAAAAACCAAAAATAAAATGATTGTTGTGTCTTTTCTACAACCCATAATATAGTAACTCAATTACATGACGGATTTTGTGCCAAAGTTATTTTTTTCCGTGACGTAAACTCAAAGACAAATTGAGTGTCCATTTTTTAAAGTTTATAGTGCTTGCGTTGGTCAGTACTACACTGTATCAAGTCCATCGTCAAAATAATCGAAATAATTTTGATTCTGTTCTATTTTCTTAAGCATTTGGTTATCTGTGGAAGCAGACCAAGGTCTTCGCCAAGGATGGGTTCGGTCAATTTTTCTGTGAAGTTCGCCAGGAAATATTATTCTAGATCGAATATCTTCGTCAAATTTGCTATTGTTGTCTTCGGCATCAGCGTTTTTCCTTAATTCCTCGTGTGTAGTGTCTTTTTTGTCTTGAATAGTGTTTTTCTCCGACTCCTGAGTTCCATTCTTGGAAAGGCTTTCGCAAATGAACCTAAAATTTATTGGAAACAGATATTACCAGTGTGTCATTAATCTTAGTCATGTTTTTTTCAAAATTAGGCAGTTTTTTATTTTCTTTCGATTTCTGAACGATTGGCGGAAAAACAGTATGTATACCTAATAGGAAATGCCACATTCTCAGACTCTGTGTTGCTGCTCTGGGCTGGCGCAATCTCTATAGTCGTTCAGGAATGTTAGGCTTTTTCTACTAGATACACAATATACTATTTTTTGAATTATAATATCTTAGTCAGTGAAAAGAAGAAAAAATAATTACTTTCTTGGAAGTGCACAAGGTATATTGTTCCATCCGGAATAGACCATTTTCCTGTGTTCCATGCAATGTTCTTCTTCGAGCAAATTGGGTTCGCCAGGGAACCACCCGAAGTCTTGTACTTCTTGGTCATTGCATTCCCAAATCCATGGACTAAAAGGGGAACTAATATGGCTTCCGATCCAGTAACCAGCTAAAAGGAATATTTTAAGTAATATTTTTAAGAACATTTTAATGGAACTAGAGAGTAATATTGTGGAAATTATAAAGAGAAGAGTTCTTTAGGTATCAAAGATTTGACTTCTGTAAACCTAGGTACGAGAAAGAAAAATACATTTGTCAAGTTTAGCTACCCACAGTCTCTATTTTCTGGCTCGATGTTATGGTCCCTTAGATATTTCAAAAGGTTCCTATCCTCGACAGGCGTGCTAGGGCATGTTAACACCATTCCTTTTGCTTTGCAGGCATCTCTTGCGTCAAACCACGTTACCTAAATCATAATGATGGTAATAACTAGCAGGAAGTAACATCTGCCATTCTCAAAAATGGGCAAAGTGAGTTTCAAAATCGACTTTATTATTGCCAAGAAGTTCACGGTGGTCATTTTGAACAACTTTTAAAGTAATAAAAGAAATGAAGGTACTTAAATTTTTACTTTTTCTCATGAGTTTTAAGTTTTAAAGGCTTGCTATTTAAAAACGAATTAAGATAGGGACCTTGGTTTTGCGTTAAATTGTGTATTTTTTTAAAGACCTTTAAAATGAGGTACTACACGGCATATGATGAATTTAAAATTTTTGACCTCCAAGGGGTTAAAAAATGAAACTACATGAAAAAGTAGGTTTATTAACCAATAAGACACACCTAAAATTTGGTGTCTCTATTTTTACTATAGCAAAAATATTTGCCCGTACTAAAACTCTTCGGACACCCTGTACATACATACACATATTCTTAGATGATTAGGAAATAAAATAAATCCAGAAAGAATTGGTAAATAAAAAAAGTAGTATATAATAATGCCAGGTTAAAGACAGGTTTTGATTTAAAAAAAATTATAAAAAAGTTACCCCCTAAATATGCATTTGATTGTCCCACTGGGTGTTTATTTTAAAGCCTAAGTAATTATCCCTTTATCATAACGCTAAAAATGTCTGAGAAAATTGGATAAAAAGATTCAGAGTGTGTTGAATGTATCAATGTCGTGAGCAAAAAGTCACAAGTATATATACATATATCCGAAAACGCTGAAGCTATAAATATGAAAAATTTGGTCAGTAGTTTTGTTTTATAATATAGACTCACTAAAAAGGGATTTTTTTAAATTCAACCCCCAAGGGACCGAAACAAGGGTTCAAACTTTGTACGGAGAAAAAAAAATTAGATGGTTCTAATAGCTCGAAACATCATAGAAGTACTCTAAAAAATTATAAACACGTGTTTCATAGTTTTTAATAAATCAGCCCCTAAGGAGGTGAAATGGGTGTCAAAGTTTGTAATGGAGTAAAGACCGCTCTCTTGAGCGATCTGTAATAACAATACTTGTATTTTTTTTTGAAACGCCTGGATTTGCTGTCCACATTTTTTTTATCAAAGTCAAAAAGTATTGATAGATTCAATACAATACAATAAAATTTGACATATCTTTTCTTTTTCTGCGTAACTTAGCTAGTAAAAAAAACTTTTTTCTTATATGATAATTATGACTGAATTAAACCTTTACCTTCAAATTCACTTACCGCATCTTGTGAAATGAAATATTTCTTGATACTTTGACCATATTGATTTCCGTATTCTTTTTGTTGATTTTCTGTAGTCGTTTCTGACGGGTCATCATCTAAAAGATAGTTTCGAGGAACCCCCAAGTCGTCAAAATAGATGTCGTGATTCCAGTGTCGTGGATTATCAGAACCATGAACTAAATGTACGCATTATTTAAAATTTTTATGGAGTTTAATTATAATAAAAGAAGGTAGCTTCGTGCTGGTTAGCACCTGTTTGTTAAGTTAGTTTTTATATATTTCTGTCCAGGTTTGTTTATATCTTATATTACAATATATGATATAAACAAACCTGGACAGAAATATATAATAAGGGGGTTGGGTTGGGTACTCGCTCGTAGTCGGCTTGTACTAAAGCATACCGTCCAGATTCACTAAGAAAGTTTAAGATTTAGTACTAGTTTAAATTAAGATCTTCTAGTTGATCAGTTATGTTTTGACAAGTTTTTGTCCTGTCGTTGTTAATAAGACGTCATTGAAAATTTATGAATTATTCGGATATTTCAGCGATTTGCTTGGTTTTCAAGCGATTTTCGTCTTGGAACGGGTTGCTAGAGTGAATTTAGTTCTATTATTGTCGAAAGTGCTTACCAAAATTGCCCTATTCTTTATAAATTTGCGAAAAAGCTCTGAAATAAATTCATAGCATAAAATTTAGTTGTCTTATTCTTACAGTTGTCAGTTTAAAACTTTTGGTTGTCAAATTAGACCGGACTAGCGTTGGAGAATCTGGCTGTACTACATGTTTTAGTACGAAGGCAGGCGCGGCCCGTGAAATTTCAAAGTTGTATATCTCTGTTGCTACTTCTG